>JACGCM010002161.1:0-1200000 GCA_014058105.1 Kingdonia uniflora
TATAGATGCTAGCTATTACAAAGAGAGAAAGAGATCAAGTATCTAAGTTTTGGTAGGGATGATTTCTCTAAGAGCTCTAGGTGATAATAGCCGTCCATGATCCTGATCTCCAGGTTTCTTTTATAGGTCTTATAATATGACCTTTGTTACATGATGAGGGACGTTACAACATCAGTTTTTAATGAGTCTTCATATGGTCTTCTGTAACGTATGATATTTATTAATCTGTAACGGATCTTTAATATTCTTTAGCTGTAACTTCGAACTGTTGGGAAAATACGATCTTTTTGTGGTGTCGCATGCTGCGACCTGTTGATAAGTGGAGGAGTATCTTTCTGTAGCGCGAAGTCACATGATGCTTTGATATCTTCGAACTGTTGGTAAGGAAGTCTGTACTACAATCTCCTTGCTTTTAGTCTTTGATTGGTTATCAGTGTGTTTACTCGAGCTATGTGAGTTTGAATATCAGACTCAGTATGAGATTAGAAATAAGCCCTCACAACTACAGAGCGTGATTTGATCTTGGCTGCTTCAACTGAATACGACATGGAGTATTATATGCAGCTAGCGCGGTTATCTTATATGATAATCTAGTGCCGAGAGTTTATGGAATTGCTTAATGCACCTTCTACTGTAGTGATGTTCTTTATACCTTTCCCTGCCTACTTTCAATCTGGGCCCGAGGAAAGTTTGAATATTGTACGCCGAAGCATGAAAGGTAGTTTCATGTTTTATATTGTAATAAACAGGGTGTAAATGTCTTTGCTGTTGAAAAAATGTCAAAAGTTTAATAGAAAATGATTTTGTTTTGTAATCACTTTGTATGGTCGAATTAAGTGAACCAATAAACGACAATGTAGAGATATGATTGCAGCGGTGTTGTATCCTCTTGCCCATAGGCCGAATTGAGCAAGTCATTAAGCAACCGTAAAAAGAGTTAGAAATGTTTTAATAGCTGAATAATGCATCTCTGCTAGATCGAATCCATTGAATCGATAACGACCTTTGGAGAACGAGTTATTTGAAAATTGATGTTTTAGATCTCAGTCATAGGTCGGATTAAGTGTATCAATAAGAGATCGTACTGAGACATCTTCGAATATTGAATAGCTGTATGATGCATCTCTGCCAGATCGAATTGATTGTCTCAATAAGCGACCTTATGAGCAAATTTATTTGAATAGCTATAATATAGGTCTCAGTCACAGGTCGAATTGAGCGTATTAATAGGCGACCGTACTGAGACATCCTTGAATTTGAATAGCTGTATGGTGCATCTCTAGCGGATCGAATTGATTATCCCATAAGCGACCCATGAGAGCAAATTTTATTTGAACAACTATGATGTAGGTCTCAGTCACAGGCCGAATTGAGCGTATCATAAGCGACCGTACTGAGACATCTTTGAATATTAATAGCTGTATGGCGCATCTCTGAGATCAAGTTGATTATCTCAATAAGCAACCTTATGAGATCAAATTTATTTGAGCAGCTATGATGTAGTCTCAGCCACAGGTTAAATTAAGCGTATCAATAAGCGACCATACTGAGACATCTTTGAATATTGAATAGCTGTATGACACATCTCTGGCAGATCGAATTGACTGTCTCAATAAGCGACCTTATGAGAGCGAATTTATTTGAGCAACTATGATGTAGGTCTCAGTCACAAGTCGAATTGAGCGTATCAATAAGCGACCGTACTGAGACATCTTTGAATATTGAATAGCTGTATGGCGCATCTTTGGTAGATCGAATTGATTGTCTAAATAAGCGACCTTATGAGAGCGAATTTATTTGAACACCTATGATGTAGTTATTCTACTGGATAGACAGAGATAGCAGAAATGCTTGATTGAGTAGACTTGCAAATGATGCTGAAAAAGTACTTTATTGCATAATACCGGATATTACAACATATTTATCTTCGATACAACTTCAATCAGTGAGTATTCCACGGATTAGGTACAAGAACTCCTTCATACGTACTAAGATCATAGGATCCTAAGCCACTCATTCCAGTTACGATAAAAGGACCTTCCTAATTCTCTGCCAGCTTCCCAGTATTAGGTGTTTTGGCGATGTGGTGGGATTTATCTGAGAACGAGGTCTTTAACTATGAATTCTATGTGTCGGACACATTTGTTATATGACCGGGATAAAGCAAGATGATATCTTCCCAGATTAACAAGGGCTCTGTCACGTGTTTCTTCGATCAAATTTAGATTGCATGCGATCTGAAATTCGTTTTCTTCATCTGTCATCTCGTGATCATGTATGGGGTGATGATACTGAGTGAGAATGATGACTTCAGTCCCGTAGGCCAATAAGAACGGAGTACAGCCTATTGTAGTTCTAGAAGTTGTTCGGTAGGCCCAAAGTACGAGTGGTAACTCATTCACCCTTCCCCTTTTTTGTCGTCTAAACGCTTCTTGATGCCATCCACAATAGTTCGATTAGTAATCTCAGCCTGTCCGTTCCTTGTGGGTAATAAGGATTGGATGGGAATAATGATGTTTTATCATTGAGGAATACGATGATCTTGGAGCCAATGAAATGTGGTCCATTATCAATTTGGATAAGATGTGGTCTGCCGAATCGGATAATAATATTCTCCCAGATAAATCTGATGACTTCGTCTTCTCGGGTTCGGCACAACAAACGCTTCTACCCATTTAGTGAAGTAATCTGTAGTGATTAATGATGTTTTTCATTTTCCTTGTGCTGTAGGAAACTCTCCTACGAGGTCGAGAGCCCTCGTCTGAACGCCAAGTGACCTTGCTTGAGTAAAGTTCAAGTGCCGGAGCTCGTATTTAGGTCCTGCCGCTGATAAGCATCATACTTACGAGCATATTCGATTGCCTATATTTTCATCTTAGGCTAAAACATTCCTTGAGTTAAAGCTCTATTTGCAAGAGATCATCCTGCTGCATGGGATCCGCACTGCCTTCGTGCAGATCGTGCAAGAATTATTGTGCTTCTTTGTCAGATAGACAAAGGAGGTATGAACCAGTGTCAAAAATTTTGTATAGGATTGTCCTGAATAGTGTATCTTCGAGCATTGTCAATTAATCTCCGCCGCTCTGTAAGATCCTCAGGAAGTGGCCCATCGAATTTATTTTGAGGTTCGATGTATGTAATAAAAGGCTTTCTCCAATCATCTTCAACCTCTTCTTTTCCCCCAGTATTAATGATATGGATACGATGGTATTAATGCTAGGGCTAAAAATGGCACCGATCTTTAGTAACAAGCTTTTGATCTGAGAACATCAGCAAGGTAAGCGAGCGCATCTGAATGTCTATTTTCCCCCTTGGAAAATGTTCCATAGAATTATCTGGAATCTGTTCATTCGTTCGACTACGGCAGCAACATAGTCGACCATTCTCCCATTGGTTTAATAGACGCCTGTGTAATGGTTGACGATTAGTAGTGAATCCGTGTAGACAAAGAGTTCTGCTACTCCCAGTGTGATTGCCATGTCTAAAACATGAATTAAAGCCTTATATTCTGCTTTATTATTGGTTGCTTCAAATTGAGGTGAACAGATTTTTCTAGCCGATCATAGAAGGGAGTAATAAGAACGATTCCTATTCCTGATCTGGCTAGACCGACTGAGCCGTCAGTCAAAAGTCACCAACCTTTCTTTGTTACCCAATCTGATTTATCGTCGGATAGATCTGCGAGTGGCTTATTTTTCTGATCAATAAAAATTTCTTCCCAATCAGGATCCTCTACCGGAAAGTCTGCTAGAAAATCTACGACAGCTTGACCTTTTTCAGAATGTCGTGGTTCATAATGTATATCGTGCTCCCCAAGTGTTACTGACCATTGTTGAATATGTCAAGATTTTTCACGCTTGGATAAGATTTTATGGAGTGAATAGTTTGTCAAAGCACGAATAGTATAGCTTGGAAATACTACTTTAATTTATGGATGTATAGACGAGAGCAAGAAGCTTCTCGATCTTGGTGTATCTTGTTTCTGCGGGAGTCAGAGTCTTGCTGATAAAATAGATTGGTTTCTCAGTCTTTTCTTCCGACCCGGAGGAGAACAGCTGAGGGATGTATCAGTGACGGCTAGTAGACTGTGAGTTCTTCTCCTTCTGCTGGTGTGCTCATAACTGGTGGTTTGCCCAATAACTCTTGAGTTTGAGGAAGGCCACTTTGCATTTATCTGTCCATCGATCTCTGGGTCTTTCTTTGATTTCCTCGTGATGTACCCTGTCTAGTCAGATTGAGAAGGGTTTGACATCTGTCTGATGATTTGGATACAAATATGTTAGTGCTGCAATTTCCCAGCTAGTTTTTGAACGTCCTTCTTTGTCTTTGGCAAAGGCATAGCTAAGAGAGCTCGTATGTTGGATGGATAAGCTTCAATGTCTCTTTTACTTATTAGGTGGCCTAAAAACTTTTTGGATTGTACCCCGAACTGGCATTTCTCAGGATTTAAATGCATCTTGTAAGGTCGCAATATCTCAAAAGTTGCTCGCAAATCTGTAAGATGGTCCTCTTTCTTGAGGCTTTTACTGAGCATATCGTCAATGTAACCTCCATTATTTTACCGAGATTATCTTTGAACATTTGTGTCATCGATCTCTGATAGGTGGCGCCGACATTTTTCTAGCTGAAAGGCATGATTCTATAGCAATATAGACCTTGTTCAGTAATGAACTCAGTCTTGTATTGATCTTCAGGAAGTGGTATATGATTATATCCTATGCAGCGTCCATCATTGAAAGTAGTTCGTACCCCGCTGTAGAATCGAACAGGTGATTGATGATGTAAGTGGAAGCTATCTTTCCGAGTATGTTTGTTGAGATCCGTGAAATCAATACAACTCTAATTTTGCCATTCTTCTTAGGACTGCACAATGTTCGAGATCCAGTTCGGGTAATAGCTTTGCGAATGAAACCGACCTCAATCAATTTGTTGATCTCTTTATTCACTCTGTCTCGCAGTTTTGGTGCTAGAGTTCGTTGCTTTTGTTTGACTTGTTCTGCTTTATCTTTCAACCCTAGCTTGTGGCATGCTATAGCTGGATCAATCCCTGGCATTTCATGAAATGTCCATGCAAAGATGTCGATGTTCTCTCTGTGAGGAATTGTATGAGACTCGAGTGCTCCTCTGTGCTTAAGAGAGTTCCAATGTGAGTTCCTCTGTGTGTGCCACTGATTTCTATGTACTCTGTTGGTTCGACGTCTGGCAACTGAGATTCTGTTGGAATTGACTGTTGTAATTGCTATGCAGGAGTTGTGTTACAGCCGGCTCAGTTTCAATAGTATTATCACAAGCTTGAGCTATTTTTGGTTTCCTTTGATTTCGTAGATCCCTCCTTTCCAATCGAATTGTAATGCCTGATGATTTGTGGAGAGAACTTTCATGTCATGTAACCATGGTCGTCTCATGATGCCCAGGTAACGGGATTTGGCTTTGATGATGTATAAAACTATGTCAAGTGTGACTGGCCCTGCTGTGATTGGAAGTGTGATTTTCTCCACGCACCTTCCATAGAGCTGTTGAATCCAGAGACATTGATGTCACTTGGTTCAACCTTGTATGCTAATCCCATTTGGTCGATTGTGCTCTAAAAAATTAGTTCGATGCTGCTGTAGGTATCTATCATCATCGTATGTAGAACTATATTCCTCATCTTTAACATGATGACGAGAGCATCGTGGTTCAGAAAGTTGACGTGACGAACGTCACAGTCTTCGAAAGAAATCCTAGCTCACCGATAGCTGGATTCTGGCAACAAACGGGCTTCTTTGTCTCCCATTGTTAGATCATGGTATTGTCTGACGCACCTACTCTTGGATCTGTTGGAGTTGCTGATTGTCTGAGTCTCGTTAAAATACAAATGTTTTTCTTCATTTTTTCGTCAACTTGGGCGATCTTAGCGTCAGTCCTGTTGCTGCTATCCTTATAACTTTTGATGTCAACAATATACTCCAGCATTCGACCTTGCACAAATATATTATGGAAAAAATATATGAGTACGAAGCACCGCTCTGTATCATGATGTTGAATCTGGTGATGAATGTAGTATGGCTTTCCTGGCATGGGCAGAAGAGTATTGGCAGTTCTGAAGCATTCATCATTTTTTATCAGCGGGTATAAGTCTGTAAGAGTAGTCGTTAACTGTGGTATACACGAAATTGGCTTCTTTCGTCCTTGGCAAGCTCAGTCGTCATAGGACTTGAATCGCCTCTTATCACCCCCATAGTCTTTACTTCTGTTGTGAGCACGTTCTTCGGGATGATCTTTGGTGGATAGCGTGGTGCGCTTAGATCTTGGTTTCTCAGTGCTCAGCCCTTAAGGTCGATAAAGTTGTTGACCTTCTCGATCATATCCTCCAACGTCAGTGGTTTGTTGGGAACTAGGTTCTCTTTGACTCATCCATCCTCGAGTAGAGTATTGGTGAAAGCGGAGATTGTGATTTTCTTGTCGAGGTTGCCAATTTTCGAGCTAGCCTAAATTTTTTCCTGATAAACGTTTTTAATTTTTCATCTAGTGCCTGCTTGAGGTTGAACAAAGAGTAAAGACTCACCTCCTTATCTTTTTAGTGCGAATAGTTTTTGACAAACAGTTCGTGAAGTTTTTTCGTAAGTGAGATACATCCTTCATTGAGTGTGTGGAACCATCGTAGAGGTTCTACTTTTAAACTGATCGGAAAGAGGCGGCAGAGGATGTGGTTAGATGTCGAATGCAGTCCCAAAGAATCCTGGATTTCTTGGACGTGTTCCACAATATCTTCCCCCTTGTATTTATTGATTTTGGAGTATGAAAACTGGCGGGCACTTCCTCATCTAGCAATTCTTGTACGAGTGGGCTTTTCTGTAGTTTAGGATAACTATTTTTTTAGCGTGTATTTGAGCGTCTAACAGCTCCTTGATACGTCTGTCCACCTGTTCCATAGTGAGATGTAGTGAGGCGTGACAGCTCGTCTTGTTGCTGGTCCTCCCGTAGGATTATTCTCTCCTGTTGCTTCTCTCATGCAGTCATAGACTGAAACTCAAGATTTTTCTCTATTTATTCTTGTTCTTGCTGTAGATCTATTATCGCTCCAGCAGTAACGGTGGATTGACTTGACTCCGCAGTAGGACTGGTTTTGCTGAATTTGAGGAAGTGTTAGATTCTTGCCTCAGTTTCCCAAGCGATCATGAACTGATATCCCTGAGGTGCAGGCAGAGCAATCCGTGGTCTCGGATTTGCTGTTATCTAATCTTAAAGTGCTCTAAGTGGGTTTTGCATGTTGGCGAGCTATTTTTCTTACTCTATTCGTCGTTCGGCTTCTGCTTACAGTTGTTCGCAAATCTGTCACTCTTTCAGCTGCGCCAGGCAGGACGTGGTGTGATTTGTCTTGATTTACCATCTTTAAAAGTGAATGCGGTAAAACTGGATTGGAGAACGCTGAGTGTATGCTTCGGTTCCCACAGACGGTGCCAAATGTAATTGCCTATTTTTTGTAGAGACCAAAAATAGTGCCTTAAACCTTTGAAATGTAGAATTATGGTTGGGAACTAAAAGCAATCGACACGATTTTTAGCGTGGAAAACACTTGAATGGGTAAAAAACCACGACCTCTCCTGAGGATTTATAAAAGTATGGTATTTATAAAATGCTAGCTATTACAATAGAGAAAGAAATCAAGTATCTGAGTTTTGGTAGGGATGACTTTCTCTAAGAGCTATCTAGGTGATAATAGCCATCCATGATCCTGATCTCTAGGTCTCTTTTTATAGGTCTTATAATATGACCGTTGGTTACATTGATGAGCGACGTTATATCATCAGGTTTTGATGAGTCTTCATAATGGTCTTCTGTAACGTCTTGATATTTATTGATCTGTAACGGATCTATTAATATTCTTTTGCTGTAACTTCAGACCGTTGGGAAGATACGATCTCTTGTGATGTTCGCATGCATATGACCTGTTGATAAGTGAGGAGTATCTTCTGTAGCATGAAGTCACATGATGCTTTGATATCTTCGAACTGTAGGTAAGGAAGTTTATACTACTATCTCCTTGCTTTTAGTCCTTGATTAGATATCAGTGTGTTTACTCGAGCTATGTGAGTTTGAATGTCAGACTCAGTATGAGGATTAAAATAAGCCCCCACACCTATAGTCCTAAAATGATTTCTAGAATAGTCACAACACGATCATGATATAGGGAATGGTGTTCGACGTAGTTGACATTGTCGAAAGCATCTTATTTCTTTTCCACTTCCTCATGTATAACTAAATTTTTAATAATTGAAATGTACAAAAGTTACAAATATGGAAGTACAATTTTGTGCCTACTCAAGAGAACTTGCTGATAATTATGTGTTAAATCAATATACACCAAATTAGACATACCTCATCAATGTGTGTTTGTCTCTATCTTCTTTTTGTCTTTGATTCCTTCTTTCTGCATAGTTTTTAAACGTAGAATGTTTCTCCCCCTTTTATTATATCACATCAAAATAAATCAATATGAAATGATTCAAATATGATAATCATTGAAATGGGGTTATACATTAATTTTTAATTCTGCATATGAACTTCTGAAATATATACAAAATATACATAAGTTTTGAGTTACACATGTTATTATAGAATTGCATTAAGATTCTTTCATTTCCAAAATTCGTATTGTCTTTTCTTTCTCATTCAAGAAGTTCTTGCTTCTCTTCACATTATAATTGGTTTGCGATATAAAGAATTACTTTTGATAGCTTGTGATTCTTTGTACGACATAGTTCACGTTTTCATTTTTTCATTTTTTGGATCATGTTTCGCATAACTCCTGCAAAAGTGCAACAACTAATAATCACAAAATCCGTAGCTGTGGACATCGAACGTTCAAGTTTCTCATTGGTAATCCATTGTCATGGTAATATATCACCAGTATTTGTTGAATTTGTAGTTTTAGGATGTCTACAAAATAGGATGTATAATAGTAATCATTGAAACCACATTGAGATGAAATGTTCAATTATATAAGTTCCATACTTATATGTTTATTAAACTCTTCCATGATTGTTCCATACTTTTCGTTAATTTCCATCTTTCATATTTACAGAAAAGATTCTCCAAAATTTAGATAGTGATTAGTCAACCATGTAAGTAAGTCTTATTTCAAAAAACATATTGAATTTTAAACGTAAGAAAGATAAACATAAGAGTAGTGGGTCATGTCATTGCTAAGTTAATTACCTACACACAAACATCTGGATATACTACGTTCATTATTGTATTTGTAGCATCTGGTGGCAGAAGTACATTAATTCTTTTCGGGGATGTATATCTTGACAATGCCACATATAGTTGGCCATGACTAAAAATGGAAGTTGTTAAATCTATCCCAACAAATTTTACTGATTGGACTTGGGATTAGTTGATGGTTATTACTAATGCTAGCCAAAGTGGGAACTATCTCATTGTCATAGAAAATGGAAAATCGTCAAACGTCAGAGTTAGAGATATTCTTGGTATGAATACCAAGTTTCCAGCTTTGCATCCTGTTAAATTTTTTGCTTCGATTAATCTAGGCGAGCATCTCACCACCATTAATTTTGCCCCATTGCATAAACTATCTTTTGGAGCGAGATTAAGCAACAAAATTACAGGGATTCCAACTTTCAATCTTAGTCTAAACGGAGGTAGACTTGAAGGATCGAGTGAGCTCATATATTCTTGGGGATATCGATTTGTGACAGTGTGATCACCAGCGTTTGCTTCTAATAACTTATCAGTAGCAAGATAAACAATCTCTTGGCCTTGAATTTTAGCCATAGCTTGAATGTTGATGATGTTTGCATCTTCATTACGGGCTGATAGAATCATGCGCTTAGTCAAGTATGTAGTTGAGGCTGTTATAACTTTACCAAATGTGGGTAAATTAAATATATTATCTCATCTAAATTTGCACATTTATTAAATGTCGCCAGTAATTCAACTATTTCTTTTAGATTAGATCCTATCTGCATATATTTTAAACGCAAATGTATTAGTAAACTTTTTACCAAAGCAAATATATTAGATAGGATAATTTTAGGTTACCTCCAATAATGTAAGTGCCAATGCAACATTCTCAGAGCGGTTGTTGATTAGTCACATATTCTGCGATAAGGATAGTACTTTTATGTATCCCCAAATATGCGATCTTCTCAAAGAAGAAGAAACAATATCCTCATAGACACCTTTTGGCACTACTAGAAGAATTTGACGAAGATCACCTCCTAAAATAGTAGTTATTCCTCCAAATGGCCTTCCATTTCCTAGAACGTCTTGAAGAGATCGATCCACCGCTTCCACGCAATATTTGTGATGCATGGGAACTTCATCCCAAATGATAAGCTTTTGTTTTTTGAATAACTCTGCATGTATTGATTGCTTTAAAAACCCACACATTGAGTTATCTAAGATTTTTATGGGTATCTTAAAAGTTGAATGAGATGTTCGACCTTCGTTTAGTAGTAATGATGCAATACCTGACAATGCTACTAATGCTATGATTTTCTTCTCATTGCGACATGTAGCTGCTAAAGAGTTGTATACAAGCATTTTTCTTGTGCCAGCAGCTCCGTTCAAGAAAGAGAAAGTCCCAACTTCATTTCTAACAGAATCAATAACCGCATTATAAGTGTCCTTGTTTATCATTGAGTTGATCAACATTGTTTAGAGATTCTACATGTTGCATATCAAATGTCAAATGTTCTTGATCTCATATTAGCCAGTTTCCAATATCCTCAAGGCTCCATCTTTCAGTAATTTTCAAATCAGGGACAAAATCTATAAGACTTTTACCTTCTTCTCGCAATATTTATTCCAATTAAAATAGGTTGTAGTTAGTAATTTGGTATTCTATTTGATTTGGAATTCCAAATTTGTCCTTAAGTTTAAATTTTAAGTCATTATATATTCATCGAAAACTTTGTCCACAATCCCATTGGATCTATTGGACAATAATGGATAAGAATATAGCAAAAGTCTCTGTAATTGGTACCCAGTTTGCATAATAGCTGCCTCTTTAAGATGCTGTATCCATTCTTTATCTTCTTCAAGTAATCCAAGTATAATACATTCTGCTTTAAACGTGTTGTGCAAAGCTATGTTCACATTCCGTAAGTGTTCAAAGAATGTGGGCTTTTTATGACAGTTAAAGGCAGGCGTAGGTAGTATGTTTCCCCAGAATTTTGAGGTGCAAAATAATTTTTGCCAATTGATTTTGGCCCTACTCTTGGAAATCATATACATGGTTTCTCGTGCCAGGTATGGAAATCTGGGAACTCTTGATATGTGTGGGCTGTTGCACTTTCATGTGTCACACAATATTCAAAAAACTCTGTGACTGTCAATCTCTGATCTTCTACTATGGAAATAACATTTTCAATTTGTTCCCTCTCGTCGAAGACCACATTATACATTCTAGGTAAGTGAAGCGTCAATCTAGTAACTGAAAGATTCTCTTTATGTAACGAATGCCTGAATAAATGCCATGTAGCCTCAGGTGGACCAATGTACCTTGCATCGATGTATTATTAAATCTCGTCGTCTGCATTAAATGTCAGTGTAGTACGATCATGACCCTTGTATATATACTTGTATTTATATTTAACGTATTGAACTCCTGTACATACTTTGATATTGATATGGCAGTCAAATATCCTTGTTAAGTACAGATTATAAGGAACCACGTCTCTGTTATTGACCTGTTGTCCATTCACGAATTTATGAACTGTGTCTATCTTCCGACGACTATACACAGGATACCCATCAATATCCATTGCTGTAGTTTTTGCGTAGATCCTTCGATATCATTTTGTACATTTTCCATTTTCCATACATGCTATCAGTAGATTTCGAGTTCCACAAGGTCTATGTATCATACATCTCTTGATAGTCTAGTGCAGAGCTAGACCAATGCTTTCATCGAGAAACTCAGCTGATATGATTTAGTCAACCTAATCGTAGTTACAAATTTTATGTGATTGTTGGAGAAAGAAAAATGCGTGCATGTGGGGTAATCCTCTTTTTTAAAACTCAATTGTATAAACATATGCTTCCACTTGACAGAATACATTGCCTTTTTTTATTTCCTTCATTAGGGTACACCATTTTAACTCTAATACACGTACAACTAGATCAAGTCTGTTTGTTGCGGTTTGGTGTGGCAATAAAGCCTTCTTTATTTTTGGCCAATTAGGATTCCCAGTCATTGTCAAGAAAATATCTGGGTGACTGTTATGATGGGTGATTGCCATTGAATCCTAGAATTTCTCTGACATGTGCCTCAGACCACCAATGAAGGACGATGGTAGAATTAATCTTTTGCCAACCTCATTTGAGTTTAATCATACCCCTACCAAATCTTTCAAACCACCATATAATTCAGGACAAAGCTTTACTTGGTTCTTTATAGTATTTTTTATACGATTTTGCTCTGTCGCAACCCAGGAATATACCAAAATTCTTGAAACAATTTGCCACTCCTTAAAATAGTAAAGTACTCTATAGGGCGCCGAAAGAGCCGATACGAATAGTAATCCATCTGGGTTAGCCGTTTAGTTGCAAGTCAATTATAATTGACATCCCACTTCTTTATTTCTGGTTCCCAACCCATTTCTCCATGTAGGAACAGAAGGAGGTAGTGCATTATTAAATATGCAGGGTGGCATTCACTAGTTCACATAAGTTTGTGCTCTCCCCTAAAATATACGATGATATCTCTAGTACTTGAGGCCTCTTGTCCATCTCCTGGAAGTATAACGACAATTTCATCTGCCGATGGAAGGTTGTAGCGACGTCGATCTGTTCATAAACTATAATAAAGATGCGCGTGGACATTAACATCTTGGTTGTCTGCTGTGTACGCATCATTTAATACCCCGTACGCTTGACAATATATTCAAACAAATGGATTGTACTTCATCAAGTTATCTTGGATAATTTTCAAGACATAAGTATTTAGTTCTGGGTTGCGGTTACACGTACATTAAGTACTGATGTAGAATCATACATGTAGAGTTGTGCATAAGCTACTTATTTTTCCAGATCGGGTAGTAAATCCCCGACTCGATGTTTTAGCCCCCCGTAGATTGAAAATGGCTTGAGACCCCTGCCATTTAGAATTCAACCGTTTAACTTTACTCCGAGGCTAGTAAAAGCATTTGTTACATTGTACTCGCGGATATGACTTTGAAATATTTTTGCATGTGATGAATCATTATCGTATAATACTTGCATAGCTAGAGGAAGTGGTTAAAGAATAGGTAATCTTACATTTCCTTATTTGCAATATGTCCCAAACAGTGGTCGATAACGCGATGAGTTTGCCAATTTTTCATCATGCCCATGCAATCCGTGGCACGAAGGACATTCAATATCCATATTTCCCAAATAATATCGAGTTTCATGGATTGAAGGATCAATATTGAATTTAAAGTCTGATTTAATGTTATTATTAATAAAGAAGTGTTCATCCATAAATGGTTCTTGCGGTGGCCCGTTTACTTTGCAATAATTTGAAAGTTATATTCTTTGCTGGTTGATAATTTTACTTAATTATAATGAAAAGCTTACATGTCAATGGGTCCCCTTGAAGATTCTCCTGTTTCAAAAATATAATTTCTTATCCTTGTAGCATTATTTGTTGTTTCATCAATGCCAAGTATTTCAGAAGGGGCGACCCCATAATTTTCAAAATTTTATCCAGCATTCTCCAAGTTGTTATGAAATTGTTATTTAATATTAAAAATTAAAATCTGACTGAAATTACTTTAAATTGTATTTGGACTAAGTTTAGATTAACATAGGAGTTCCAATAATTGTTGATATCATTATTCGAATACGCATGTGGCGCATTTACCTCGTTTCCCGCTTCCTGGCATTATGAATATTGTTGTGTTGATATATCCCCATTGAAATATATATTGCGAGGAATATTGTTTTCCGTTTGAAGGTGAAATGTTATAATTTTATTTCTTTTCTCTCTTTCTTGTCTCGCATATTGTGTTAATGCACGTTTCAAAGTTGCCACCGCGAAGGAGCTCTCCTCATTGTTCCCCACATTTATGTTACTATACGTATTGTTAATAGTAGCATTCATCATCGCAATTTATCTTTCTTTCTCACATATTGCTCGTTGTGCTAATGAATGTTTTGATGATGGATTGTCAGCAGCAACAGATGGTTGTTGTTATGTTCAAGTAATATTGTATATTTGAAGATTGTTTTCCCTATGTACAAAATTCCAACATAATGTATCATTGTATTTATTTCAGATTCTGCATGGGCGTTATTTGTTGAAGTATTCCACGTTTCCTATCAATTGTGTTTATGTATTTAGTAGTTGATATACGTAAATAGTCATTTTGAGGAAATAAATATGCCACATACTTAGTGTTGATATAAATATGTCATATGATCTTCTACTTAAAATGTACTAATACATAATTTTTTAAATGACATACCTCTGTCCTGTGCATTTTTCCCTTACGTATGCACTCTTGTTCCTCTGCTAGAGCTCTCATGTTGAACCAATTAGCATATCTTAGTATTGGCTGTTGTATTTGGTTTTTATTGATATTAGTGGTGTTAACAACCTTGTTTGCATTTTGTTCCATAACATGAACAATTAGGAAAAATAACATATCAATTCCACTCTTGAGATATAGATTAGATGAATTATGTGAAGTTAGTTTAATTTCTCAAAATGGGTTTACATACTCGTGTCATTGACAAAGCTTTCTTCCCTTTCTTATTATTCTTATTAGCTGACTGAATAGTTTCAATTCCCATCTTTTCTTTGAACTCTGTGAAACGCAAGGAGCAATGTATAACAGTCAGAAACCAAAATCATCAAAATCAATATTCACATTAAAAGCAATTAAAGACATTGCCAAATAGGGCACTAACTACAAGGCAAGTCATTATAGTTGTCCATATGAATCTAATTAATGTCTAACCAAACAGGGTACTAACTACCCATAAGAATTAAATAATGTTGTACCAAATAGGTCCTTATGGTTTTCTATATGAAACTAATTAATGTCTAACCAAATAGGGTACTTGTAATGGCCAAATTCCATAAACTCAAAATGGCTTGGAATTCGCTATTACACCAATGAACCTATAACAATATTCGATTGGAAAGTAAGAAATGAGACAGGTGATTTTAGCGTGGAAAACCTCTGAATAGGTAAAAAACTACGACTTGCAATGTTTGTTGAGAATCTCAAATCGATAGTTTAGTAATGATCTCTTGTATAATTTTTCTGGTCCCTATCTTTTCGAGAACCTTTTCTTTATATAGGCCTTCTCCGCAGCTCTTCATCGTGTTGGAGCACCTTTTCCGAACAATGTGGTTAGTGGCGGTTGACTTAATAACTAACGAGTTCGTGGGAGACAAATGTCTTTGACTGGATTAGGCTTTTCGGTTTAAGTTTGGCTTACATTCTTAACCAGTTCTTGGGGTAGGCTAGAATGTTAACTAGGGAAATGTGTTAAAAATGCGTGAGTCTGAGATAGAGGTATTTTGAACTAGGTGAGCTCAAATTTCGGTGAGATCGAGGGATAGGTCCCTACAATCGCCCCACCAAAGTCACGAGTGGCTTTGGTTGAGAAATGATCAACTTGTAATCTGGGTTGAAATTTTTAATAATTGAAATGGAATAATGATGGTATTAGCTGTGTGGAACTTATGAGTAATATGGGAAATGACGTGCATTTAATAAGGATGTGGATACTGATGTATATGACGGTTATGATTTAAAAAGTTGCTTCTGTAATGAATGATGACGTTTGGTAAAACGTACCTGCACATTAAATGTAGGGTTATATAAATGATACCTGTATCAGATTTTGAAAGTGGAGTACACTTGCCCTTTGTGAAATTCCCTAAAAAAGTTTAACAATGGTGAAGACTCGCAGTATGGTCCTTAAAGAGATGATTGCGTCTAAAATACGGAGGTTGAAGCTGAAATACTTCGGTGACCAATCCTTGGAGATGTCGATACCCGCTCCTGTTCCTTTAACGTATCAAGGCTTTTCGGAAGACAAAGTGATTGAAGTTGAGGAAGAATTTTGCTACAAGTAGAGGTTTCATGTCGTCGTCCTGGCAAGCAAGGCCCAGTGGGCCTATCTCCGTAATCTTGTGGAAGATAGGGTTAGGGCTTCATATGCAGGGATATACATAACTATGGGGCAGTTATGTTGATTTCTTATATCATCATGGATTCTAAGGCCGGGCCCTCTTTATCTGTACCAACTCTTTGGATGTGGCAGTTTCAGAGGAGGAGGTGATGGCAGTGGAGGAGGAAGACAACCAGTGAGAGTTTGTTTTTGGATTTCCATCACGTTTTGGCACTCAGAAGACCTTCAGTTCAAGAATTTGGTTCTAACACTGAGTCTGCTGCTTGTATAGTTTCTATTTGAAGTTTGATTAGACTTCAACCAAACTCATACGAGGGAAGCTCTTTGTTGGCTCAAATTTCTACTTTGTATTAGGGTGAAAGATCACTGAAGCGAGAAGAACTGAAGGAGTTGATGCGTCGGTATGCCTGAATAACTTGTGACTTTTAAAAAGCTGTGAAAAAATTATTATCTATAAAGTACCTAGAGTTGGGTGCTAGATGGATTATGTCTCTGTAATATACTTGAGGTCGATTTACTAAAAAACTTGTTATCTGTAAAATCGTGTGTAATGTTTTCGACATGAATAAAAAGTTATCATGTAGATAGAAAATATTTCTTAGAATCAAGCTGAATCGTGTAGGATGTATGAAATGAATAAGAGTTTATAAGTATTGAAAACACTATTGTTGTGATATAAGTAGGATATTGTTGTGCATTTAAACATGTGGGGGAGAAATATTTTTGGAAATATGTAACGCAAAAATTCGAGCTACTACAGGTCGATAGAAGAATAATTCTCGATAGGTTAAGCCCGACTAGAAATAATAATGTAATGTAGGTACTAAAGTGAAGAAATAAGTTCAAATAGTCTATTTCAAGATTTTTGTTTTCTGTTAAGAGATAAAAGGCCAAAATTATGTTTTGAGCGGAAAGTGCTGTATAAATGTATAAATTAGGGTAACAATTATTTCCTGACTAAGGAGAGGTAATTCTAATGGTGCCGACTCGATCTCAGAGGATTCGTCATGCCGTTGAAGGACGACTGGCCATTAAGATCGCTAAAGTGTAGGAGAGTATTTTTAGATCGTTTGGTTATGATGCTGAGTTACCAGTGAGGGAATGTCAGCTCGAAGGATTGGATGTGAGGGATAGGGAAATTGAGTATGCCAGGTATTTCTATGAGGTATGCTTTCGTGAATTGGTGTTAGATCCTACAGATCGAGGAGAGATGATTAGATTGATCGCCGAGGTAGAGATTGAATTTGAAGATGGGATGAACGAGTAATGAGATTTAAGCAGATGTGGTTGTTTAGGTCACCAAGGCTATTTTTAGATGTAATTATATGTAAAACGTTATCCTAAATAAATGTAAAGATTGCGGAGTTTAACAAAAAAGTTAGAAGTCAATGTGATCCTTTGTAATTTTAAATGCCGTTTGAGACTGTTTGATAATTTTTTTTTGAACAAGTTTAAAAAAAAATTTAGCTTTGAAAATAATGCCACTAGTACTATAAGTATAAGAAACAAGAACAAAAAAAATGTAGGAGCTTTTAGATTTGTGTTTTATGTAAAGCTGCAAAAATTTGATTTCGTGGAGTGTGAGTCATCATGAGTGTGGGAAGATCAGAGAACGATAACAAGAGATAAAAATAGATTTAAATATGAGGGCAAGGGTAATGATGGAAAGACGGCTTTATTGAAAAGGTACAAGATGTCTGACATGGATAGTGGAATGGACGCCTCAGTTCCAAAACCGAGGACGGGTCGTGCGTGGCACAATAACTGCCAGCCATTAGAGAGAGAAATAATAAATAGTGGTTCGTCTTCATCATTCAAATGTTTTTCAACTTCTAAAAATTTGGAGAATACTGAGAGAGAAGCGTGAAAAAATTACAGAGGGTTTGGTAAGGATTTATCTGAGGGTGACAATCAATTGAAGAGAGTTGCAGGCACAAAATCTTGTAGGTGGAAGTACAGAAGCGTTGTGAGAGAAGAACTTGGCGCTTCTACAGATTCTCATTTTGATACTGAAGGTTAGTAAAGATGTGCGCTATGTTTATTTTGCAAATCGTAATCTGTTTATGCAAATCCTAATAAATCACTATTTATAGCAATCCATGATATTTGACGTATAGACAAAATATTTGAATTATATGTTGCATTTGAATGACCGATATGCATAAAAATAATGATAGATAGCTGAACCTGTATATAGGTCGATCGTGTGAGGTATTTGGGTAGAATCAATCTTTGCTTGTAAAATTGCAGTTAAGATGGATAGTTTGCCTATTAACAAGGTTTCGACCTCCGGTCGTACGGTATAGTCTGATGGTGAGGCAGAAGTTGGTTTAGAGCAATTTCTAAGTTTTCCTGGTAAATTGGTGGCCTATTCCTTTGGCCCAGATGCATTTAGAGAATTTTATAAAGCCAAAGATGCCGTAGGAGGGCAATGGGGTAACTGCGTAGAATACACTGGTAGGATGTTTAGGGGGTGTACGGTAACGATGGGGGAATAGTATTTTTATTTGTTGGCCGATTTGGAGGGGGAAAAACAAGTTAGGGTATAGATGGATCGATCTCGTTAAAATATTTTGATGGGAATGTTCTGAGTGACTTGTCAGAGGGTTTCTTGTGTTACCTCTCTTAATTAGTGTATGGGTTGAGTCTTCCCCTTACCAATTTGCCGAAGGGGATTATGAATATGATTGGGGCATGTAATGTTCAATTGAACGGGAATATGTGGGAGGTAATAATTATTTGTGATCATCTGAATGAAAAATGGGAAAATGAGGGGAAAGTGAGGAGGATAACCCTTGAGGACGTATTGTATTTTTAGGGTTGAAAAATTATAAGGCCAGTGGTGGGTATATTTCTGTGTGAGTGCAACTCGGCATCGCTTTTTCGATCTTAATTCTGCAGGTCTAGCCTGGATTAACAACGTAATATGGATGAAGGGTAATTACTTTTAGAGAGATGATGAAGAGCCTTTGGATCTTCTATTTAGAACTGTAAAACAAAGTAAGTATAATAATACATAGAGTATAATATTGATACGTTCGAACTGATGATCTTTTGGTGATAATAATAAATTCTGTGCATGGAAGACCCGAAGTCCTGAGTGGAGAGGAAAGATTCACTGTTGGACGAAGTTGCAAAGGAAGAGGTTGAGCTCAAGTTTGTATTAGAAGGACTCGGCCTTAGCAGGAAGAAAATGATTAGGAGCAAATTGAAAAAGGTTTAAAAATCTCAATCGACCAGGCTGATGGCAGACGTTGATGATAGGAAGAAGATTAGAATTGTTGGGGAAGGCCGAACCAATGTGGTCCAGACCCCTAGAATAGACAGTTCAGTTCAACCAGAGTCTATTATGCCGAGCAAGTTAGCTCAAACATTTCTGAAGAAACATATGTTGAAGCGTCCGTCAGTTTCTGGTACTACTGGAAGTGGCGAGGGTGACGAAAAAGATAAAAGGAGAAGGATCGTACCACGAGGGAGGTCGGGGGAAAGAGTCACTGAAGAGCGATCTATTATTGAGGACGATCTCAAAGCAGTGGGAAAGGGCTAAGCTGGCCGCTCTTCACGGTAAAGAGGATATGAGCAAGATGGTAAGTCATTATGCTCTACTATTTGAAATATGTTTATGTTTTGCATTCCGAGGTCATGCTGAGGTCAAATTGTACTTTGCAGGTTTCTCATTTGATGAGGGACGTTTGGCTCGGAATTGAAGAAGAAAAATCCGAGATGGAGAAGGAGAAAATTGAGCTTGAATAAAAGTTAGCTCGATCGAAGGCGGATGTTTCCAAGGAAACAACGAAGTTGGAGGCCCTGAAGGCTTCTCATGCAGTGGCGATTGGCCATCTTTAGTTGGAGGCCAGGGCGACCCTTGAAGAAGTGGAGGTGGAGCGCGAAAGGTTGGTGTGCGACCTGATGTCGAAGGGATATTCTGAGGATGAGGTGGATGCCATTAAGGCTGATACTTATGTCAAGGAGGGAGATGACGAAGAAGTGCAAGAGGTAGTGGTAGGGGTCATTGATGGTCTGGATGGTGTCTCCCGTCAGACGGTGCTTGATAATCAAGGGGATGACATCGAACTTCCAGAGGGTGATAATGAGAAGGTAGGGTAGAAATGTGCTTTTGTATGAATATTTGTAAACTGTTGGATTGTGTGTATAAAAGATCTAGAGACTGGGCTTGCCAGGGAAAGAGAGACCTCTACAGCCTTGCTATCTTCGCAGGCGGAGCTGCAGGTTAAATCAGAATAGGTCTTTTGACTTGTATGTTATTTTGACATAAAGCTACAAAGTAAATAGGATGTAGATGCAGACCAAATTTTTTGCTATTAGCTTTAGGAAAATAACACTAATATAGTGCATAGAAAAATTCAACGCTCTTTATATAAAGTAGCATATCGAAAGCATGTACCTTAGACTTTGCAATATACCTCATGGAGCGTTTATCTGATAATGTACCCCGACATTTTAGTCTAAAAGTATTTGTACACCGCAAATGTTAGAAATCTTATATAATTTTATAAATAAACTATATATATATGCATATTGATGGTATTCTGAATCGAACTATATTAATATTTTTATATTGTACAGGACGAATTGGATTCAGCTCGCTCGCGTGAGGACGATTTACTCCAATCTAGCTGGGAATTTGTAGAGGAGTTGGATAGGGTGAGGGAGGCAAATGAGAACAGAGAAGATCAACATGTAAAGGTACATTTTAAACTTGTGGTGGCAACCTAAGCTGCTTTCGACTTCACTCATAAGGTCGAAGAGAAAGATGTCGAAATAGGCAAGGGGCTAAAAGAGCTAGCGGAGATAAAAATACATGCCGCGAAGCTTCAAAGTCGTGTTGACACGTTGAAGGTTAAGGGTAACCAGGCTGAAATGGCTCAATGCCGTATTCAGGTGCTAGAAAGATCGGAGGAACAATTTCAATCTAATCTTCAAAATTGTAAAAATGAGTTGGAGCAACTAAAACCAAAAATGCCTGAAAAAGATAATGAGCTGAGGGTAGCATGAGAAAATCAATCAGCTTTGGAAGCTGCGGCTGAACATTTGCATATAGCCCTACCTACCAAGGATATGGAGTTTCAGGGAATGCAATGAAGGTGTAACAAATTAAATGAGAGGGTGGCACGATTGAAGACCAAAATGGCACAAGCCATCGCGCGTGCCAAGAAAGCCGAGGCTTGATAGTGCTCTAAGGGAAGTAGAAATGAAGTTATGGCTCTTCTAGTCCAAGGGCATGTAGTTAGTCTCTTAGGTCGAATTAGAGAGCTGGAGAGTGATGTGTCTCACATTCAAGGGCATGTTCAAAGAGGAAATACAAACTTAAGGGAGTGTTAGCATAAGCTGGACGCTGCTCTTATTAGGGAGAAGGTCTTAGAAGGGGAAATCAGGGCAAAGAAAACTCTAATGAAGAAGAAAGACGATTCGTTAAATGACACTTCGGCCCGGGAAGAATTAAATGTAGAAATTGTGACACTAGGTGCTCAGGTGGCGGATTTGGAGGTCGCTGTTCAGACTGAATCAGCTAGATATTACAAAAAAGTGGAAGAGAATATAGCTTTTTATGATTTGACAGACAGGGAAATGGAACATCAGAAGAATCTGTACGCGCGCTTGGAGTCATTCCTTGAGAAGGTGAGACGTCATTTTTCAAAGATTGTTGTAGCTCATGCATCACGGGAAGACCTATTAAAGTTGACCATTGCATATTTTGTAGTGGAAATAAAAAGACTTAAGTTAGAATGAAATACCTTGTTTAAGAACCTGTCTGACAAGGGATGCATTTGTAAAGTGGATATAGATCGGGGCAGCTGTATGGCTTTTATGGAAACCAATTTAGGCCCATGACCTGTTGATCTGATAGAGAGGGTTAGAGTTGTTATTGTAGTATCCTACTCGCAGCCTTCGACAGTCAAAGCCCACTTAGCAGCCTACTCGTATATATCGAAGCCTACTCGATTACTAAAATAGACTTCCCAAAAATCCCCAGAAGACGATGCTTCGATACCAGACAAAGCGTCAAGGATGGACTAACACATCGCAACAGATACCCTTCGACCATATCAGCGCATGGTCAAAAAATGATGGGACAGGCAGCCAACTCACCAGACCAGCCGGTGTAATGATTGGTCTTTACAAGTACAGTGACAGGCCGACCATTGCGCCACAGTGCCAAAGTATAGAGATACACCTGACAGCTATCACAGTGATAGTACAGACATGAACGACGCCCATACTCCGTCGGTATTTCTTGATAGTAATCATGTAAACCTGACCCATACTTGGTGACTCAGCTTCATATACTTCAATAAATAGGAGAGATGGGAAACCAAGTGGAAGTTTGAAAAGTCATCTCCAACCCCTTACACTTTGCCTTCGACTTCACGGTATAACCCTCGAGTTACTCGCTAGTAATATAATCTTTCTTTAAAATCCTCATCAGAGGCCGTAAAGTGTCACATTCAGGCCTCTACGCAAGTATTTGTCTCTAGTTTGTTCTTACTTTAGACCATTTGCTTGTATTCTTTTGATAGAAGATTGATTCCATGTTGTAAGAGCCAACTTCCCCTCTAAAAGAAGTTAGGCCCCTACAAGTAGCGCCGTCTGTGCTTCCCACCCCACCAATCCTTTTTTCCATTTCCCCCCCTGTATTTTCAACATCTACTGCTTCTCTTCAATGACACCTACACGCCATTCCAACTCAACCCTGGCAAGCAACTCTATTGATGGAGTAGTTGCCAAAATAACCTAATTATCCCAATAAGTCGCTTAAGCAGAGGAACACCACTAGGCCCAACTGATCCAGGAGCGTGAAAGCCACCCTTTGGCGCTGAAAACTGAACGGAATCGCCACTTGGACGATGAAAATAGAATGAATAGAGTAATCGATGAGCTGCGCAACACCATCCGAGAGCTACAAAGATTACAGCCTTTGGAAGCTGCTCGCGCCTGCGCCCGCCTAGGACCCTCACCAAACCTCGAGATACCCCAAGTTCACACCGGTGCCGAAGGCCCCCCCCCCCGTACTATTCCCCCAACCGGCTCTATCCACCTCGGGATTCACCCCACAAAAGACTCTTTTGACTCCACCCTCCGCTCCTCCCGACACCCCAGGTGTCGTCCCGCTCGAGAGCGACTTAGGGAATGCAGTGCTGAAAATATACCACATACTTGACCTCATAACCTTCGAATTCACCAATCTACCCCTCATCCTGCATATGTTACACAGCAGGACTTCGACCACAAAGTACAACCAGTCATTCTCGTCAGCGCGAGCCCAGCCACCAACTCTTGGAGCCGCCTCAATAACCCGATTTACCCCAAACTTTTGGCTATCGAAATGCCCTCTAACTTTCGTGCCCCCAAACTCAGCAAATACCGTAACACAGACCCCAAATCCTACATCCTCGAATTCTAAAATGCTCTGAGCCTCTATTCCACGGCTGGGTACCTGTTATGTCAACTTTCTCCAACCAGCCTTACTGAGAACCCCCTTTGATGGTACCACAACCTCCCTAATGGCTCGATACGAAGCTTCGAGCAACTATCACAACTTTTCATCGCCCAGTTTTCCATGAACAAGGACAGAGAGGTCAGAGTTGACGCTTTGTTCAATTTTAGAAGATTAAGCAATGAGACCCTCGAAGTCCTCACAAGGAGATTCCACGACGAATCTCAGAAAATAGAGAATCTCGACTGCGAGAATGCTATTCTGGCATATTCGAATGCTCTGCCCGATCACAGTCGAGTAAAAGAGTACCTAGTCCTCCACAAATCTTAAACACTCAAAGAAATGCTCTCGAAGGTCAATGGCTACATCGATCTCGAGCGCCTTCAAGACTCCCACAAACAGAGCCAGCCTTCGCATACCACAAACTTTAATAAACTGCGACAATACCCCCATTATATTCCTACGCCCCTGACCGCTCCCGTCTTACAGGAGACTGAGAGCCGCAAATGCCCTAGCTTTGATGACAGTGTAGAAGCACGTAAGATGCGATCAAAGCCTATTTTACCTATACTAACTGCCCCCCTCGGTACCCTTCTACCACACATGCAAGCTGACCCCATTTGGCATATCCCTTAACCAATCGAAGTCAGACCAGACGAGTCTTATTGCACCAATCACAAATGCAACTGTCACCATACCATTAAATGCTTCGCCCTTCAGCGCTCTCTCGAACTCATCTTTAGAGCGGGACGTTTGCACTTATATATTGCTGACCTTCTAAGCTACCTTGATGGGTCTTACCTCAAGCCTCTATCCTCCCCTATTGCTGACCCAACCGAGGTGCACATTTACAGAATCAATTTCATCAAAGTCAACAACATAGACAGTGGACATTCTAAGAGCAAACGAAAGCGCATTGAAGAATGTTACAAGCTCACCTATCGGGAGAAATTCCCTACCCTCTTACCAGAATCAGGACATCACCCTCATCTAGAAGGTATTTCTTTCATCGACTGTGACACTTCACACGTTCGTTTCCCCCATTCCGATCCATTAGTCGTCATGATTAAAATTGAGAACCTCGTCCTCCATACAATGCTTATAGGCACAAGGAACGCCGCGGATGTCCTCTTTCTCCAAGCAATTGAAGCCATGAAGAAAACAGACCTCATAACCATAGCCAACGTCGAATTGAAAGGTTTCAATGGAGCAACCAAAGTCGGTATTGGTCGTATCAGCCTACCCATCACCACAGGCCTCATTACCCTTCAAACCAGCTTCTTTGTCATCGACAAGAAGTCAGAATACCTCGGTATACTCGCACGCGATTTGCTCCATGCCATGCAAGCCATACTTTTAACCTACCATTAGACCCTTCGTTTCAGCACTCACGAAGGGACTTGGAATCTGAAAGGCTCTCAACGCCTTGCATGCTCATGCGAGCACCTGAAGATCGACCAGAGCTGAAAACTTGTTAGGCACCCATAGCAATCACTGTATCTTTCTATCCCTTCGACTTTGATAGATACCACCTCACCCATCAAACTCATTGTTTTTATCGAACTCGACGGTCTTGGTCGAGATTAATTGGAACTTCTCTCAATGATTCAGAACGCCCCAAACTTTCAGAGTTCCTTCGAGCAAACAAAGGCATATTTGCCTGGACATTTCAGGACCTGCCCGTTGTCGACACCAACCTGGCATGCCATTTCCTCGATCTCATTCCCTATGCCTCAACAGTAAGGCAAAAGAAGCGTAACTTGGCACCACAACTTTGAGAAGCAGCAAACCTTAAAGTAGACTAGCTCATAGCCGCAGGCTTTATCAGGGAAGTTAAGTACGCAGACTGGATATCAAACATTGTGGCAGTTCCTAAGAAAAATGGAAAGATCAGAATCTGCGTCAACTTCACATACCTCAACAAGCACACACCAAAGGATAGTTTCCCCCTCCCAAATATTTTAGCACTCCTTGATGCCACTGCTGGACACGAGCGCTTATCAATGATGGACGCAGCTTTGGGTTACAATTAGGTACCCTCCTCCCTGAAAATCAATTCAAAACTTCCTTTATAAATGAACAAGGCCTTTACTATTTTAATGCTATGCCCTTCGGCCTTAAAAATGCGGGGGCGACCTACCAACGCCTTATTACAACCATGTTTAAACCTTTGCTTGGCAAGTCTGTCAAAGTCTACATCGATGAGATGTTATGCAAAAGCCTTCAGAAAAATACCCATATCCAATACCTAGAAGAAATCTTCTCGATACTTCGCACGTTTAGCATGAAACTCAACCTCGACAAGTGCCAATTTGGCGTGTCATCCGGAAATTTCTTGGGTCACCTTATCAGTAAATGTGGTATAGAGATTGACCCTACACACATTCGAGCCCTCCTAGACATGCCTTCGCCCCAAACCAAAAAAGACATCCAATAAGTGGCTGGCAAGATTGTAGCCCTCAATCATTTCATTTATAAATCCTCCGACCGGTGTGCTTGGCTTTTTTCCCTTTTACGCGATCAGGGTGCCCACAAAGCATAGAAAAGTAATCCCGAGATCAACTGGACACCTGAGTTCGAACAAGCCTTCCTCAAACTCAAAACTTATCTTGGCCGTCCACCCATTATCAGCACCCCTATCGAAGGCGAAATACTCTCTTTATACCTTGCTGCCACAGAAAATTCTATCAGATCAGTGCCCATTTGACTTGATTCTAACATAGAAAAATCTTTATACTTCATCTGTAAAACTCTAACCCCCGCAGAAATTCGGTATTCAAAACTTGAGCGTTTGCTCCTCACACTTGTTTATTCTGCCCGCAAACTCAAGCCATATTTTCAAGCACACCCCATCCGTGTTGTCACAAATTATCCCCTTCGAGAAGTACTCAGCAAAAAAGAAAAATCTAGACGAGTGCAGCAGTGGTCTGCATACCTTGGCGAACACGACATTATCTTCGAGAAGTAAAGAACCCAGAAAGGCAAAGCCGTAACAGACTTTCTAGCTGACTTCCCGGTCGAAGATGTCGATTGGGAAGAACACGAAGATGACTTATTAGAAGACCAACCTAAAATAACAGATCCCTGGGACCCTCTCACTAGCTGGCGTTTAATCACAGATGGATCTGCAGGACCTAATGGCTCAGGAATTGGTATTGTCTTGGTAACACCCACTAATGACCGTATAGAGAAAGCTGTCAAACTTACCTTCGAATGTTCCAATAAGAAAGCAGAGTATGAAGCCTTGATCCACGGCCTCAACCTCGCACTCGACCTCGGCATTCCCAAACTTACCGTCTTTATAGATTCCCAACTTGTTCAGAGACATTACACAGGAGAAAATCAATCTAATGGTCACATGACTGACTACGCTCTCTTTGTGCGACAGCGCATTGACCGGTTCCCCAAAAAATCCACAATCACTCAGTACCCTCGAGGAGAAAATAGACATATAAATGCCCTCGCCTATATAGCAGTTATGCTTGGGCAATCAGAATCTCGGACCCTCTATATCGAAGTACACGAAAGCCCAAGTATCGACCAGATGAAAGTCCATGCCATCAATACTGGGGGCAAGAGTCACGATCTAGACGATTGGTAAACACCGTTTCTCTATTACCTCAACAATGGTACCCTCCCAGATGATCCCAAAGCCAAACGATCATTGTTAGAAAATTGTCGCAGGTACACTATCCGCAAAAATGAATTACATCGCAAATCCCCAAATGGCGTCCTCCTTTGATACATATCCCAAGCCAAAGAATCTATAATTTTAGATGAACTTCATGAAGGAACGTGTGGTGCTCATACTGCTGGTCGTTCTATGGCCCTTCGAGCTGTCACCCAAGGATTATTTTGGCATCATATGAAAGAACAAGCTTCAGAATATGCCAAACACTGTGACAAATATCAGTGCCACGCTCATGATATCCATTGCCCCTCTCAAGACCTTCAGTTCAGTCAAGTTTTCTGGCCATTCAAAAGATGGGCCATCGATCATATCGGTCCCTCCCCAAAAGCCTCAGGTAGCAGAGAAGTCATCCTTGTTGCAACCGATTACTTCACCAAATGGGTCGAAGCTGTACCTCTATGCCGAGCCAGAGAAGAAGTTTTCAAATTTTTATGGGAAAACATCATCACTCGCTTCGACTTCCCTCATATGATTCGATGCGACAATGGTTCCCAATTCATTGGCAGCAAAGTTAGAAACTTCCTCAAAAAACACAACATCATTCTCTCACCCTCTACACCTTATTATCCCCAGGGCAACGGTCAAGTCGAAGCAATCAATAAATCCATTGTCGACAGTCTTAAGAAGAGAGTTGATGCAAAGAAAGGACGACGGGTTCAAGAGTTACAACACGTCCTCTGGGCCTATCGATCAACCCTATGAAAATTTGCAGGATGCACCCCCTTCCTCCTAACATATGGTATCGAGGCTGTACTACCTACTCAATTCGAAGTACCCACACGAGACCCTAACCTCCCAGACAAAGATAATGAGTTTGAGCTCGCATGTAACATGCTATGGATCGATGAAACCAGAGACCGAGCTATCGCCAACCTTGGCCCCTACCATAAATCACTTCAGAAATCATACAACAAGCGAGTTCGACCTCAGAGTTTCAACATTGGAAACCTAGTACATCGACGTATGAATCAATTTTCAAAACCTCAGAATGCCGGCAAGTTAGCCGAATCTTGGGATAGACCTTATGTCGTATATGATAAAACAGACAAGGGTTCTTACTATTTAATGGTAGAAGGCGAAGAACCTTTACCGAATCCCTAGAACACAATGCAGCTGGGCTCCTATAACAAGCCACATCTCCAACCATGTACAGTTGATGTAATCCAGAATAATCAATAAACAAATTTTTTTTCCACCAATACTTCGTCTCCTATTTCTTATTGAATTTCTTGGTTTAACTTAGGTATTATGTCAACCTTCGACCTGACTGATACTTCGGGGTAACCTCAATATTTTTCAAGCTCCCAATTTCAAGCCAACTCGAGGGGCAAGGATGGTCGAAAGACCGGAACCTCAGGGATGCATTGGGGGTGAACAGATATGCTTCGTTATGGCTAAGGCCTTCGAAGTCCAGTCGATTTCTTGGTTTCTTCTAACTATCACGTCAACCCTTTGACTCGGCTGATACTTGGGGGCGACCTTAAAATTTTAAAGTCTTCAATTTCGAGCAAACTCGAGGAGCAAGGATGGTCGAAAGACCGGACCCTCGGGGATGCATTGGGGGAGAATAGATATGCACCGATCAGGTTCTAAAACCGTCGAAATTCAGTCGATTTCTTGGTTTGCCCCGGGTATCATGTCCACTCTCGCCCCGACTGATACTTGAGGGCAACCTTGAAATTTTCAAGTTTCCAACATTCGAGCAAACTCAAGGGACACCAATGGTCGACAGACCGGACCCTCAGGAATGCGTTGGAGGGGAACACATATTGCTTCCCTGTGGCTTATGCCTTCGAAGTCCAGTAAATTTTTAGGTTTCCTCTAGGTATCACATCCTCTCGACCCAGCTGATACTCGGGGGCGACCTAGAATTTTTTTGAAATTCTAACATCGCTGTGGCTTCAGCCTTTGATGTCCAACATATCATACAAGGATCGATCTAAATATCCTCGGCACTCGTCAGGATTCGATCATACTACAGTTATTCAAATAACAATAGTATACTCAAGTACTATCTACAATTCTATCATGTGCAGCGAACATTCAACGTATTACCCATCAGAGGAACAGTTGCAGTACAATTTAAAGATCAATCATCAATAGTTCAATGCAAGCAAAATCAATGGAATACGCATCAATATTTCAACAATTCCAGGTCAGAGTGAGATAATACAATCAATCAAAAAATTAGACATCAAATCAAAAGTTCAGAATTAGTATGTTGAGAATGAGTGTGTGCAGAATTCACTTCAGAAAATATGCATCAATATGTTCAGGATCAACTTCAGAAGTTCAACAGTTAACAATAGCTCAAAACATTACCGAGTTCAGAGACCAACAAAAAACAACACAGTTCAAAATATTACAACTCAACATCATATCAGCAAAGGAAAACATGAACCTCAACTCCAAATATCTCATATCGGCGCGGCTACGCCTTCTTGCTCCACAAACCCCCCAGCACCAACACCCTCAACGGCCTCGTTCGAACCTTTGACAACAATCCATCAATAGTTCCACCACTGGGCGCTCCAATTAGAGAAGCCTCTAGAACACCTCCAGTACTTCCAACTGCTTCATCAACAATATTCGCCTCTCTATCCCTCATCCGCAACTCATCTCCTTCAAAAAGATCTGGAGACACAGGGTAAGGTTCCAACGTATCGGGATCATACCCCTTATCATCTATAAAGCTTTTCAACCTAACATTCACCTTATATTCGCTATCATACTGATGCTGGGAAATCACCCTCTGCTTTGCTTTCTTCCTCTCAGTTTCTGTAAGCTTTGTAGACCACTCTCGCTCCAGCCTCGACCGCTGAAGCTCGAGCCTCTCGTCTTACGAGTCAGTAAGCATTTCCAGATCTTGCTTCAACTTCTTAAGATTAGAAAACAATGACGCCTCAGTTCCCTGAGAAATATCCAGACTTTCCTCTGCTTGCCGCAATTTCCTTTTTACAGACTTCATCGCCTTATTGTACGCTCGCACCCAAGCCTTCGTCTGTTAAAATGCTCAAGTAGTCAGTACACCTCGAAACTCAAAGAAATTGAAAGAAACCTCAGAATATTATAACAGAAAGCCGCATATAGTAAACTGAAACATGTGTTTCTTTATTTCCTTCAAGGCCTCACCTGGGTCGTCTTCGCAGAGCTCGACCATCGAAGCCTGCTTAGCAACAGCCTGCTCCTGTCCTTCAGCCTCCGTCATCTCTTCATCCTCCTCCAGTGTATCATCCTCCCCTAGTGCCCTACGCCTCTTGTGCTGACCGACCTTTGATTGATGCACCTTTGGGGCTTCGGGAGCCACCCGACCCTTCCCCTTCTCAGCTTGAGTTGATACCGGCCTCGGCCTCAACCGCGAAGCATCGCCAGCAACTTCGATCACTGGTGCTGTTTGCTTCGATCCCCTTCGCGATCTCAGCACATATTGGTAATTCCTTGGCAACTCTTCCCCTCCCATTTCTTTTTGACCCTTTGAAACACCTTTGCCTCTTTTTCTCTTCGACGGCTTTAACGTAACGGGTACGCTTTGAAGCAGGGAATCTACCTTCTTCCTCCTTTGCTTCTTGATTCCAAGACTGTCAAGCACATAATTTACCCAGTCCTCACTGGCTTCGAGCAAAGTATCAATGTAATTTACCGGATTATTCTACAACAAACTCTTCGGACCTGTAGAACAAAATAAGAAAACAATTATCACCTATTCCAGATATACGTCAACAATAACCCTTTGAAAATAAACTTACTTTCATTATATGCCCTATGATGCAATTTATAAGGATCATCCTTCTCTACATTATCGTAGTTTTCCCTTACTATCAATAAATCCGTATTCCACCCTCGACCCGTCGAACATAGATTAAAGAACCAAGGCTTCTCCGGGTGATATTGGATCTGATAGGTCCCCTGGTTCTGACTCTCCTTTTTTGAGTAAAAGGTAATAATATCAAACCACTTAATCAAACCTCGACCCTCCCTAGTCAATTTTCCATTCATCCCCTCTATAACCCTTATCATCTCGTAAAAATTCCCGTTCATTTGCACCATGGTCACCCCCCAGAAATTTAGTACTTCTTTCACCAGCCTTCAAAGAAGAAGTTCCATTCCCAATCGAATCTGGCCTCTTTAAGCCATTATCCCTTCTCTAGGATCCGACTTGAAGGTTAACCCTGCCCCCGCCACACTCAAAAATACCCCCACCTTCGTCAATTCTAATTTGGCAGTAAACCGATCTAATCAAATCCTAGCTTTAGCCAAAACGACACCTTCAACCCTATCCGACTTAGTCGAATCTCCACTATTGTCACTCTGTACCCTATCTCCTCTTCACCACCGGAAGGCCCTGCATCACCCCTCTCCCCCCATACTGTTTCCTCCTCCTCAATCTCCTCGGTCACTATCATCCTTCAACGTCCTGTAACCGGAACCTTCTCAGTCGGCAAAACCATAGATAATGGGGACTCTGTTATCGCATCTAACACTTCTAAATCGCTACCCTCATCCATTGGGGCTCGACCAGAAAAACTAGCTTCGAATTCTTTGATCTCTTCATCTATAAGTCTCCGTCTCGAAGCTTGACGGTTATACATTTTATCCTACCGAAGAAGAGGCACGCAATTAGATCGACAAACTCACCAATTCAGCATCCATAACCCCTATCCCATCTACCCCCTTCAGAAAATTATCAAAACTTCGATCGTAAACCCTATACTTTCTCCGTAACACCCAAAATCCCAGAATGGGTCGAAACCCAAATTCATCAAGTCCCCTTATCTTCGAAGATAACCTCTCAACTCTAGACCCAAAATGTCCTTCTCACACAGTCAGAGGGGAAAACAAAGTAAAAGTGGTAGAAATCAAGTAACTTACCTGTGTTAGAAACAGTATCCTCGAAACAGCAAGATCAATACAAAAAATGCAGTAACCACTCCCAAGTTCTAAATGGCGTATGTTTTCTTCTCCTCACACTCTATGATTTTATCAGTTAACCGTACAGTAATTACTCTCCTCACACTTATATATCTTTTGAAAAACCAAAACTGCCTCGATTTCTAACCATTATCATTACTACGACCCCACTACCCCGGCTTTTTGGCTATAATGTGTTTTGACCAATTTACCCCTCGTATCTCCCACGTGCAGCATACTCACCTCAAACTGCCTGAAATAGCCGATGCTTCTCAAACCTCTTTTACCCACACTCGAAGCTAAACAATCAAATCCAAACGTTCATGTCATAACCTTTTCTGTAATACGAGTAAAACATCATGATTACTTTTCGGTACACTGCCCCAGGTGCACGTAGCAGCCTGATAGACCAGCTATCTAAGTTGTCAGAACGGCCAGCCAAATCAAGCATAACCTTCGACATACTCCCTGAACTCGAGCACTCGACCATTCAATGTCTCAAAGAATCTTCGTCAGATAGCCTCAAATTAACTTATCCAATATATCGACCTTCGACATACAACACATCCCTTAATTCAAAAACCCATGCCACCCTTATCTCAGCAGAATACCTTTACAGCTTTCCTTAGACAGATAACTTCGACCCTTCAACCGAATGCAATCATGTATTTCGACCATTCAAAAATTCATGCTTACAGAAAATGTCTTTAACTTTAACAAAATATATCTTTCGCTTAAGCAAAGTCTGTTTCATCTTCAAACAACACAAACAATACACTTCGACAGTTGTATTATCAATTAAATGGCCCAAGATACTATGTCCAGAATTTAGATTATATTACTACTACTTACAGTTCGGCAAAGCAAGTCATTCCAAAAACCATTTTCATTCAGAAAGACAGAAAGCATTACAAGCCTCGTAAAAAGAAAACAGAAAAGAAGAAGGGCAAAGGAGAGCAACAACAAGACAACATAAGACAGAGGACCCTATTTATTAGTGAGATGCTCATCCTCAACCATGGCCGTTGCATCATCATCTTCCTGGTCCACTATATCCTCCGCAAAACCTTTGAGAAGAGACAACCGATGGCCAAGTAATGGCCCCATCATCTACACTATTCCCCACCAATATGCGAAGGGCATGCCAAGGATTGGCGTCCTGGGTTCCACCTCAAAAAGATCGGGCATTTCAGCATCAATATCCTCCTCAATACCGAACCTCCGTTGAAGACCCAACAAGGCTTCTTGGATTCTCCTAACTCTCACTGCCGCTTGATCTTCCTGAACGGGTACATTTTCAGCCAAGTTGATCAAAGAAAATTAACGAGAAAGATGAGGAGAATGTTTCAAGAAAGATGAAGAAATCCCCTCCACCCTACCCCCTTTTATACCTGTAAACCCACTTCAACTTTTCCTTTTCCCTAGCCAAACTAATGACGACTTTCCATTTCCTACCTTGAAAAGTCAACAGATAACCTTTCCAACTTCCTAGACGTAACCGATTCGTCTGTACCTGCATTCAAACCTCATTCCCGAGGACTTCTACTCAAGCATACCTCCAACATCAGCCCTTGATCATCACAACCACAGCTTATCGTACCTTCGACCGGAATAACCTTCTATCATCATTACCATCGATCATATCACTATACCTCGATACCACTAACAATTCGAGGACATACATGTGCTAAACGGGCCTATAACAGTACTCGTCTGCATTTGCCTTCATTTTCAACCAGATGCAGTAAAACAAGTTTTCAAAAGATAGTATTTTCATTCTAATATCCAATCGAACATATAGATTACATTCCTACTACCACCCCCAAGAAAAAAAAGAAAGATACAAAAATACAAATGTTCACCACATCAACCAGTAGCCCTACTTCCAGAAGGTCCAGCACCGCTTGCCGTGCTCTGTTCCTCTTCGTCATCTTCTGTAAAAACAATATACTCGACCAACGCTGACAGAAAGAGATAACATTTTTCCGTAGTAGTAAAATCATACTTCAGACGGTCCCAAAGATAGGTGTATGGCTCCCCATTGATGAATTCTCTAGCCCCTACCTCCGCTAGTTCGGGCATATCCCAGTCCAGATCATGATGCCCAAAGAATTTTATATGAAGCTCACCAGTCTTTCGCCCTACACAACGGTCCCGGACGAACCTCATCCTCTTTTGATATCGGGTATTGGGCATAGTATCCATGAAGATTTCAAGGTCAGTAGCACAAAAAGAGAAGAATGAGAAGAAGCAAGTTACTTACATCCCTACATAATAACCCATACTTATAGCCTTCAGTTCATTTATTACCCTATAACCACTTATACCTCTTAATTACCCTCTTTTATTACTTACCCAAAAACAAACATTCAAAACACTCAGATTCCAAGACTAAATAGTTTTCTCAGCAAACACCTTTCTACCTGGCTGGCTTCGAGACCCTCCCTAAGAGGGGGCAATTGTTGTAGCCTACTCATACTCTTCGACAGTCGAAGCCCACTTAGCAGCCTACTCGAATATATCGAAGCCTACTCGATCCCAAAAATAGACTTCCTAGATATCCCCAGAAGGCGAAGCTTCGACACGAGACAAAGCCTCGAGGATGGACTAATACATCGCAATAGATACCCTACGGCCATATCTGTGCATGGTCGAAATATGATGGGACAGGCAGCCAGCTCACCAGATAAGCCGGCGTAATGATTGGTCCTTATAACTACAGTGACAGGCCCACCTCTGCGCCGCTGTACTTAAGTACAGAGACACACCCGACAGCTGTCACAGTGACATTACAAACATGAATGGTGCCCATACTCTGCCAGGTTTCCTGACAGTAATCATGTAAACCTGACCCCACTTGGTAACTCAGTTTCCTATACTTCTATAAATAGGAGAGATGGGAAACCAAGTGGAGGTTAGAAAAATCATCTCCAGCCCCTTAGACTTTGCCTTCGACTTCACTGTATAACCCTGTATTCGAACCCTCGAGTTACTCATCAGTAATATAATCTTTCTTAAAAATACTTATCAGAGGTCGTAGAGTGTCACATTTGGGCCTCTACCCAATTATTTGTCTCTAGTTTGTTCTTACTTTAGACCATTTGCTTATATTCCTTTAATATAAGATTGATTCTATGCTGTATGAGCCAACTTTCCCTCTAAAAGAAGTTAGGCCCCTGTAGTTGTAACTTGCAAACTGAATCCTGTTCGACCTCCTGCTGAAGGGAAAAGTATGGCTGACATCCCATCAACAGAAAAGACATCCATTATAAAAAGATCTGAAAATGAATGATAACTGCCGCGGATATAGTAAAATAGATGAAAGCTAGTATGACTTTTGCCTTATCTTATGTCTAGTGGGGTCTTTGATATAAAACAAGTTTTTACATTTGTTTCAATCGCAGAAATGGGTTGAGTTAAACCAAGTTGAATCATGATTGAACTATAGAAATGCTGTAGACATATTGAAAGAGATGAAGGCTAGTATTACCTTTGCTTTATCTTATGTCTGAAAGAGTCGTTGATATGAAACAAGTTTCTACACTTGCTACAATCACAGAGATTTAGTAGAGTCAACCAAACCAAGTGTTATCCTTGATCTAACTAGTATAATGACCCAAAAAAGTTGAAGTAGATGAAGGCTAGCATTATCTTTGCCCTATCTGATGTTTGGTAGAGTCTTTGATATGAAACAAGTTTTTACACTTGCTGCAATCGTAGAGATTTAGTAGAGTTAGTCAAACCAAGTGCTATCCTTGATCTAATTGTATAATGACCCAAACAAGTTAAAGTAGATAAAGGCTAGTATTATTTTTGTCCTATCTAATGTTTGGTAGTGTCATTGATACGAAACAAGTTTCTACAATTGCTACAATCACAGAGATTTAGCAGAGTCAGCCAAACTAAGTGTTATCCTTGATCTAACTGGTATAATGACCTAAACAAGTTGAAGTAGATGAAGGCTAGTATTATCTTTACCTTATCTGATGTTTGGCAGAGTCTTTGATATGAAATAAGTTTTTACACGCTATAATCGCAGAGATTTAGTAGAGTTAGCCAAACCAAGTGTTATCATTGATTTAACTGGAATAAGATCGATTGAAAGTAAGTATTCTCTATATTTCAATCTATAAAATGTGGGCGAGTCTAGGTAAGTAGAGAGATGTTGTGAAAAACTTGAAGTTTCATTGATCAGTTTAGAATTTATATTGTATGGAGATGAGAATCTCACTTTTAGAGTTGAAAACAAAAAAATCAAAAGCGAGGAAAGGAAATGGAGTAGTAAGATGCTTTAACGATAGTACTATTTCAGTCGTCTAGTGCTCCAAGGATTTTAAATGGGGATTCCCGCTTCTGCCATGAGATTATATGATCCCAGGCCTGAGAGACCTGTGATAATGAATAGACCCTCCCAATTGTTGGCTAATTTTCCAGCGTGAGGCTCTTTGTGATGCTGAGGAATTTCTCTAAGGAGGAGCTCTTCTATTTGGAAGATACGGCTCCTAACTCAGTTGTTGTACGACCTAACAGGCATACGATAATATCGACCTAGGTCAGCGATGGTGCGTTCCCTAGTTTTATCTATCATATTGAGGTTGCAAGCCAACTCGAACTCCTGTTCCTCGTCAGTTAGCTCGTGATCACGAACTGGGTAATGATATTCAGAAGGAATAGCGGCCTTAGTGCCATAAGCGAGGAGGAATGGAGTACACCTAGCTGATTGTCAGGGAGTGGTAAAATATGCCCATAGGAGATGAGGCAGTCTGCGAACCCAATTCCCTTTTTTCTATGAGTGAAGCCAATTTTAGATTCCATCCACGATGGTTTTGTTGGTGATTTTAGCTTGGCCATTGCCTTGAGGAAAGTAAGGATTGGATGGTGAGTGAATGATATTATGGTGGTTTAGGAAGGTTACGACTTTCTCTCCCACAAATTAGGGCTCGTTATCGATACGAATTAGGTGGCGGTACCTAAACCTAGTGATTATATGGTTCCAGATAAAAGAGATGACCTCTTCTTCTCTGGTTCAACATAGTGGAACTGCTTCTACCTATTTTGTTAAATAATTAGTAGCTACGAGTAGGTGACAGCGGTTACCTGGAGAGTTAGGGAATTTACCGACGAGATCAAGTGCCCATCTTTTGAATGGCCAGAACACCTTGCTTGCATGGAGTTCGAGCGCAGGGGCAAGTATCATATGCCCATGTCTTTTGCAGGTGTCACATCTGTGGGAGTACTCCTCTGTTTGCTTGTGTATGCTGGGCCAGAATACTCCTTGTGTGATAGCTCTGTTTCCTAATGATCGACCTGTGACATAGGAGCCACAAGTCCCTTCATGTAATTTGTGGAGCAATTTATCTACTTTTAATTTGGAGAGACACTTGAGGTAAGGCCCTGCGACAGAAGAGCGGTATAGCGCACAATTTTTATTAGTGTAGCACTTAGAGTTGTTGATCAGCTGTCGGCGTTCATTTAGATCTATTGGGAGTGGTTCATTATAATTGTTATCGACACTGAGGTAGGCTAAGAAAGGCTTTCGCCAATCGTCGTCTCCCCCTTTATCACCCCCAGTATAGATCGTGCATACAGAAATGCAATCAATGGTAGGGGTTAAAATGAATTTGATCTGGAGATATCGAGCTTTTGTACCCAAGACCCTGGCTAGATATGCCTAAGAATTGGCGTGTCTATTTTGACCTCGAGGAAGATAATCGAGAGTTACTTTCATAAATTTGCTCATCCTATCTACAACGAGGGCTGCGTATTTGATCATCTTCCCAGTCTTCTTGTATTGCTCTGAGTAATGGTGGACGATGAGTAGTGAATCTGTGTAAACTGAGAGTTCGGGGACATCGAGCTCAAGAGTGAGGTCGAGTCCATGAATGAGAGCTTCATACTCGGTGACATTATTTGATGCCTTAAAATCTAAGCGGATTGATTTCTCAATTCTGTCATTGGAAAGGGTAATCAAAATGGTCCTGCGGGTCCTGCTGATCCATATGTGAGAAGTCTTCACCCTGATGTAGTGATCTATTCAGCTTGTTCATCGAATGGCATGAGGGGTGGATCCTCGGGTACTTCTTCTGTATGGTCAGGGTCGTGCTCCTCCCACTCGGGATCGTCCAATGGAAAATACACGAGAAAATTGACAATGGTCTGACCCTTTTCGGAATGACATTGTTTAAACTTGATATCACGTTCTTCCAAACTGACTGACCACTGTTGCACTCTCCTTGATTTTTCTTTCTTGAATAGAACTTCCCGAAGTAGGTAGTTCGTCATGACTTTGACTGAATGAGCTTGGAAGTAGTACTTGAGTTTCTGTGAACTGTAAACAAGAGTGAGAAGAAGTTTTTTAATTTTAGAGTACCTCGTTTTCGCTGGTGTGAGGGTCTTGCTGATGAGGAAGACTAGTTTCTCTATTTTCCCTTCTAGGGGAATGAGAACTGAGCTGAGGGAAGTATCTATGATTGCTAGGTAGATAATCAGTTCCTCATTATCTACAGGGGTGCTCATTATGGGAAACCTCCCCAAATAGGTTTTGAGATCCTGAAAAACTTCTTCGCATTTTGGTGTCCATGTGACCTTTGCATTTGGGTGAACTTTTCCTCGTTTGGTACATCCGCGAAGTAATAGGAATAACCAACGGCAGTGGTCTGAAGATTTAGAAACAAAACGGTTGATAGCGGCAATCTTTCCAGCAAGTTTTTAAAAGTCTTTTATTGTTTTTGGAGAGGGCATATCGAGGAGAGCCCGAATTTGATCCAAATCAGCTTTAATCCCTTTCTTCTGATGAGGTAGCCTAGAAAGCGGCCAGAATGTACCCCAAATTAACATTTATCAGGGTTGAGACGCATCTATTAAGATCGAAGGATGTTGAATATAGTATTGAGATCTGAGATGTGATTGGCTGACTGTACGCTTTTGTACAAGAGGTCACCGATGTTGACTTCAATAACTTTACCTATGTGTGCTTTGAACATAGTAGTCATCAACCGTTGATATGTGGCGCCCGCGTTCTTAAGTCCAAAGGGCATGACTTTATAACAATAAAAACCTCTTTCAGTGATAAAAGTTATCTTCTCTTGATCTTCTTCCAAAAGTGGAATTTGATTATTCCCTCAAGCAACATCCATCATAAATAGGAGGTCATGGCCTGCTGTAGAATCGAGGATCTGATGAATTTTGGGAAAAGGGAAACTATCTTTTGGAATATGTTTGTTCAGATCTGTAAAATCTCTGTAAACTCGAACTTTTCTGCTCTTCTTTGGGATAACGATAATGTCTGATATCCAGTTTGGATACTTGGCCTCTCGAATGAATCCCACTTTTATCAAATTCTCGATCTCAGTGTTAACTTCATCTCGAAAACGAGGTGAAAGTCATCATTGTTTCTATTTGACCGCTGAGGCGTTGATATTGATAGCTAATTTGTGATAGGACATGGCTGGATCGACCCCAGGCATTTCTTTGAAAGGCCATGCAAAAACATCTCGATTGAGTTGCAAGAGCTGAATGAGAACATTTTTTGTGTACTGAACCAGCTTAGTATCAATTAAAGTACCTCTACTAGGTCTATCAATGTTGACATATTCTGTGGGCTCCTTTGTGGATGGTTGATCGTTGAGGTGATTAACTTCTTGTAATTATTATGTAGCAATTCTGTCTAAAGTATCTAGGATAGAAGAGACGGTATTTTTATAAGATTGAGAGAGCTTCTGACTACCTATGATCTCATAAATACCGTTGTCGTGTTTGAATCAGAGTGCTTGATGATAGGTGGAAGTGATTGCTTGCATATTGTGTATCCAGCAGCGGCCCATAATCTTGAGATAACGAGATTTGGCATTAATGACATAGAAAACGACATCGATAGTGGATGGTCCTACAGTAATAGGTAAGATTATCTTGCCTACTCATTCTTCCTTGGGACCATTGAACCCATTGATATCGGTGTCGCTCTAAATAACTTGGTCAGTCAAACCCATCTAGTCGATTATACTCTGAAAAAGAATCTTAATACCGCTTCCAGTATCGATCATCATTATGTGCATGACAAACTTCTTCATTTTGAGCATTATAACTAAAGCATCATGATGTGGAAACTTGACATGGCTAGTATGATAATCTTCGAAGGAGATCTCGAGCTGGTGATTGCTTGACTCGGGAAGAAGCTTCGCTTCTTTGTCTTGAGGTGTGAGGTCGCAGCATTCCGATAGCCTCTTGCGTTTTGATCTATTTGAATTGGTAATCTGATTGATTTCGATCATGTTGCTATGGTGCATATGGTAATGATGCTTCTCCTCAGCTTAATCATTGGCCTGAATAACTTTGAGCTACTTCTTATAGCTGCCATCTTTGTATGACTTCAGATCGACAATGTATTCGAGCATCCGTCCCTCTTTAAAAATATACTCGAGTAACCGCTGTAGAACATTGCAATTGTTTGTTGTATGATGAGTTACCTTATGATGCAGGCAATATGGTCGACTATCGATTGGTTCCAACGGTTGAGAGACGCGGTAGAGTGGATCCTTCAATAGCAGTGGAAAAATTATAGAGATTCGTACGTTCAATTTTGGGAGGATAGGTTTTTTTGGTGGACCGCCTTTCTGAGGTTAACCAGTATTTCCCTTGGTGCGCTTCTGATCTCCCTATTCCTCCTTGGGTTCACTAGATCGATCTGAAGACGGGCCTTTGGTGGAGATGACAGATTAAGTAGATTTTTGTCACCCGGATATCATCCTCCCTAGGTCGATGTAACAATTGACTTTGGCGATCATTGATAGACACGTAATATTTACGTGTACAACTCCTAAATTTATATCTACCTAGTCATTTATTAAATAAATGTGATACTAATAGTACTTTTGTTTGTATTTACAGAAATCGGTCACATGATAAGCAAGTCGTATATTTTTTTGGCTTTTAATGAAGAACAAGGGTGATGTACTCCAACAATGATTCTCATTTGAAGTTGTCAACCAAAGGCCCATGCATGAAAGCCCATTGAAGAGAATTAAATATAGATATTATTTTCATGAGTTGTAATATATATGCATGATTTTAGGCATTATTTAAGGGATTTTATATTAATGGTGATATTTTGGAACCCTTCCTATACTCTATAAATAAGAGGGGAATCCCACCCATGAGAGATCATCTTAGAATGTATAATATCAAAGTTTAAAGCAATAAAGGTTATTCTTTCTCTCTTGTTCTTGTCTTTTTCTTTTATCGTAGTAATAGTAGTATGACAATGATCAAAGGGATAAGTAGCTAATCTTCTTAGCCAAGGCTAGATGAAGCTCTACCTAATGTAGCCTTAGTATAGATTGTGTAGCTTAGTTAGAGTAATTACCTTATCTTTATCCCAAAATTTTGCATATTCGTATTCCTTCGTCTTATGCTTGACCATAGCTAGGATTAGGAGGAGTAATGAATCTAAGTAACCATCTTGTTTGACCATAACAAGATAGGTTAGGAACATTGAGAAGGGAACATAATCCATACTTATCAACCGGACCATGGTTGAGTAAGTTGGTTTATGGGTAGTTCCCAATCACTAAATCTTTTTTATCTTTTGGCGTATTGCATATGCCCGACCAAGGATATGTGATACGGAAACTCATAATTTACTTTAATTATTTATGCTATCTCACGGTTACAAAGGGTGGAGTGAAATCTAAGCCTTGGTTTTCACTCCAACTTATCTTACAATTTGTTTATTTCTTTTTCTCTTATTTCAAAACCTACTCAAATTCATTGTTATTGGATAAAACTAGTACCTCGAAGTATAATTCGCACCACAAGTCTTTTGGGATACGACCCACTTACCCTAGTACTTAACGGTACACTATGTCCTTGCGGGTCTTTTAAGACGTTAGTTTATAAATCGATCAAGTTTTTGGCATCGTTGCCGGGGACTAAAATGCGTATTTTTATTTTGAGTTGTTATTTTTAGGCCAATTTTTTATTTTTTATTTCTTCTCTTTCAACTTCGTTCTCATTACTTTTCTTTGCTTCGGATGAACGAGTGCGCGAGTATAAACAATAACAGTTGTTTGATACTTAATGCATGAGGTGTGAGTGATTTTATGTTTTCTTGCATTATTGAAACTTGATTTGAGATTAAATACTTCAACAACATCATTTGATACCAAGTATTTTCTATTTTTGGCTAAACTTATTCGAACTCACCAACTAACATTGAATTTTGACGTGCTTAATCTATTATTTTGCATGTGTCCACTTTGCTTTTTCCAAAACTTGAGTATGATCTGTTTGAGCACGATCTGTTTTTGATAATTTATTAACTTGAGCTTGTGTTTTTGTTACAGAGTAGATTATTGGGTGGTCCTTCTTACTCTCCATTGTCGATCAAACAAAAATTGATTATGTAGGGACCAGATTTTGTAAAGCTGGAACTGGCTTGAAATTGATCCTTACACCAAGAACTACTATTCCAAGAATTAAATAAGAGATTACAATTGACACAAGGGATTTAGCGTAAAAAACCTGCGAATAGGTAAAAACCACGACCTTGAGTGGAGGATTTTGTGAAAGTAGTATTATTGCTTGAGAAAGTAAGAGAATCTGATTACAAGAGTTAATCTAAGATAAAATAGCTAGATATCAGATAATTGTATGTGTAGAATTCTCAGTCGGCCACCCAACTTCTTTAGGAGCTCTGCCCTTTTATAGACCCTGTTTTCAGCTTGACATCGTGCTCGAACACGTTCTCCTAAAAGTGGGAGTCATGGGCAGTTGAGTATGTAACTGCTAGCTCGTGGGAGACAGGTGTATGTTGACTTGTTTTGTTTACATCTGTTATGGACGATCCACGTTCTGCCCGAGTTAAGGTCGAGTCTTAATGAGCTCGAGGTATAGATGAGATCGAGTGTCCTTAGCTCTAGAGATAAGTCCCTACAATCGCTCCCTCATAACAGAAGTCACGCGTGGCTTTAGTTGAGAAAAACACTAAAACTCGGACCTTGTTTTGACGTAAGCGACGCTTGAAAAACAGAACGTCTGTATTAAAGAGTGTGCTGCCATTATGATGCGTGAGTGTCATGGGAAGACTGTTAGCTTTCCCAAGCGGATGACTGTTTGGGGAAACAGCGCACATTAAATGCAGTATTGCTATAAATAGTGGTCAGATTTGATTACCGAATAACCTGCAACACATCCTCGCTGCAGAGAAAAACAGACATGCCTGTTTTACAGAGTGAGAAAAAAAATGAGTTTTTTGGAAGCGTATCTTTGCAAAATCATGGTTAAGATGATGAATCAAGTGTATCATACCTGGTTATCTTTCACCATGGAGGGATTCTTGATATGGTTTTGTGGTTATCAGAGTAGGGAGAATCCTTTTGCTATTTTGTTGAAGGAGTGTTGTTTGAAATATTTCCAGGTATTATGTAGCGTTCGATTTAGCGGCCAGGGTGTATGCGATGCAAAATCCCTGGTCTCTACTGATGATCCAATTTCTAAGGTAGGAGTCCTCCTCAATTTCCACGAACTCTGGGTAAGTTGGGTTAAGGAGGAAGAGACGGCGGTAGTGGAGGTGGAAGATGGATCGCTTCTTTCGGTGCCATTGTTTTTCATTTAATTTTTCCTGCAGGGAAATGAAGGGGAAAGAAGTTTTTGACCTGTTGTAGTTTTGTACTTTTTGATATGTGGCTTAGGTTTCTCTGGAAGATCAGGATTATCTTGGCAACGAGAAACGAACTAGAGACCTGTCCTTATGTCTGAGAAAATATTTGTAATATCGAGCTTCGAAGAGCTTGATTATGTAATTGTAAAGCAACGCTGTAGGAGTAGTCCTGTAACCAACTTGTTAGATAAAAATCGAGCGTAATAAAAGAATATTTTGTTTGCTTAATTTTTTTATTTTTTTTACTGGCGAAAAAGCAAAAATAGTCGACATGTCATCGAGGTCATCGAGCTGTACATAATATGGGAGTGAATAGTTGGTGGGATAACATACCTGATCCTACCTTGTAAATGAATCGAGCTTAATAGATGTAAACATAAAGCTCGAAATTTCATTTTTAGGGAGCTCGATTAAGCACGAAAAGATAATAGTAAGTAGCTCGAACTCGGGAAGAGTGGGTTATAGAAACTGAAATATGTTGCGTATAGTTAATCGAAAAATTAGTCCTGTTAACTGAACAATATAAAAGTGTGACTTGTTCTTTAAGAAGGTTCTTCATAAAAAATGGTGAAGACTCGTTCTCAGAGGGCAGTTGAAGCACGTGTGTTGAACGACTTGCGTTTAGCATTCAAGATTGATGAAATAAGGGAAGCAATTTTTGGGCAGCAAGGTTATGATGCGGTTCTGCTTGAAACCCGAGTGAACTGTGAGGGTAAGACTGATGTAGAAAAGGGCGAGGAAATGAACCGCGTGTACTGGTCCGAGTCTATGCGTACCTTCTTGCGGTCTGTTGAAGATCTTAAAAAGTTTGTCCTGATGATGGCCAGGGAGGAGATCATTAATAAGGATATGGATATCGCCTCAGGGATGCTGAAGGCTTGTGGTGTTGTTGGGCACACCGGTTGCTTCAAATGCAAGTATCTTGAGGATTGGAGTGATTGCCTGTTATATTTTTGAATTTTTGAAATGCAATTGCCCGAATTTACTTGAAGAAAAAAAAAATCTATTCACGAAAATAGGCTATGACTAGGATTGTTTGTTGAAACTGAATATTTGAATTTGTGTGCTAACCAATATTGACGTTAAAGTCAAGGTGTATAAGTAGGGCAAACAAATGTACGCAAAATTTTAAAGTAGAAAATTCAGAATCATGAGTTAGGGGTATTGTGAAAAAAGTGGGACCAAGAGGCTGAGAGATACGCTAAAGTATAATATTTAGTGTAATGATGGGAAGTTGTTTTCACTGAAGCGGTGCGACACGTCTGACAGGTTCAGACGAACAAACAGCTCGGTTTAGGAATCGAGGACTGCTTACTGGAAAAATCTAAACCGCCAGCAGTTCGTAGAAAGGTACATAAGTACCCCCTCTCCTCCCTCTCTGAATATAGAAAACCAGAAAAAGAAGAGAAGGGTTAGAGAGAGAGAGATCTCAACTGACGATTCCATTACCGCCGAAGGAGGAAAGGATAAGAGGAAAGCAGTGACTAGGAGTCTCAATTACAAACTACGAGGGGAGGCGGATATCGAGGAGGCTTTGATGAAGTTGCAGAAATTGGGCAAACTGGTGCGGACCAACGCTGCAGACTCTCACTCGGGTGCTGAAGGTAAGTCTGTCTATGTGTTTACAAGAGTTTTTGTATAATTTTTTTATTGTATCGGGATAAGGATGTAATGCCTACCAAACAAAAAAATAAAATAAAAATAATAATAAGAATAATGACTGTGGGGCGATAAAAATTGTTTTGAGACAGTTTGTGATTGATAAGTGATCTAGTAGTATGAGATAAAAATTGATATATATACCTCGACCTATTTGTAGGTTTTGTTGGACCAGCGTTTTGTATAGTAGACCCTTTACTGTAGATAAGTATGGCTTCGATTTCCAGTTGTGTAAAGGCTGATGAAGCAGACCTCGTAGGGCAGTTAACTCCCGTCATTGGAGTAGGGGATGAGGAGGATACTGTAGCCGAATTGATAGAATGGCCTCGTCTAAAGGGTTCTCGTGTTGAGTACCCAACAGGCTCTAGTCGGTTTAAGGAGTTCTGCAAGGCCAAAAGTAGTATAGATGGGATTTGGGGGCATATCTTCACATATAGGGGTAATATATTTAGGACTTGTAGTGTCAGTCAAGGAGGGGATTACTTGTATTTACTGCCTGATTTGGCCAAAGAAAAGAAGTGCAGGCTTTTGGGGGGACGAAGTATCCTTGGATTACGTCCAAGGCATTGTGAAGGATAGTCGAACTGATGGGTTTTGTTGCTATTTAGCCCAGTACGATTATGGGTTGACTCTGCCTTTGAGAAATTTGGCTAAGAGTGTTATGAATTTGATTGGGGCTTGTCCAGCGCAATTGAATTCCAATTTTTGGGAAGTTATTCTTGTATGCGAAACCCTGAATGGGAGATGGGCTACATCTTTTAGTGAGAGGAGGATTACTGCCAAGGATTTTCTGGAGTATTATGCTGTGAAATATGTCACAGCAACTGATGGTACATATCTCTCGTCTAGTTCTTCAAGACCATGCTTCTTCGGCCTGTCTTCAGCAGGGCAAGTATGGAACGACAACCTTTTATGGGTGTCTGGTGAATGTCTCTAGCGGTCTGATGAGGAACTACTGGAACATAATAATAGAACTATAACAAGGCTAAGTATACCATTAAAAATTGAACTATCATTTGTATGTTGAACTATACTTCTATAATTGATCCGTATCTTACGTTGCCGATTTTTATGCAGGAATTAATTGCAAAGTTTCAAGGAAGGAATCTTTTATAGACATCTATGCCAGGGAAAGCACTGAGCTCGAATCTGTTCGCAAAGAGTTAGAGATAAGTAGGTTCAAAAGAGTAGCTAGTATGGACGACAAGGTTAGGAGATCGCAAGCGAAGAGGAGACTGGACGGGAAAACTCCAGGCTCAATGGAAGAGAAATTGTCAACTCCTAAACTTAATACACCCTTGAAGATCGCGCGGGTCAATAAAATTCTGGATGGGCCAGTGGACATGGCCACGGTCTCTAGCACTGTTGTAAGGAACCTGGCGAAGAGAAAGGCTTTAAAAAGGGGGGCTGATCCTCATTCTGTTACGTCGGTCATTGTGGACGATAGCAGCAAGCGGTGGAAGGTAACTTCTCCCACAAAGTCGCAGGAGGTGCTAGAGGAAAGCGATAAGATCGCTGAGGGGGCAGACTTGAGGCCACGCTTTGTGGTTGAACCCGGTCTCTTGGAGGAACATTGTCGAGCTAAAGCTCGATAGAAGATGGTTGCTGTTATGGATGATGAGTTTAAAAAGGTTAGTAAATGGTTGATTTTGTCGAGCTGCTTTGTTGCTCGAGATGACTTTTTTCTTTTTGCAGTTTGCTCGTGCTCTGAGGGACGTTTAGCTTGGTTTCCAGGATAGGTCGATGGAAATGGAAAAGAGGATCTCCCAGCTCGAGGGGGAGAAAAACCAGCTGGAAGAGAACCTGACTCGCGAGAGGGGAGCTTTCCAGTTGGAGCGGGAGAAAGATAGGGAAGCTGCTGCCCTAAAGTTGAAGGAAATTAGAGCTAAAAGTGAAGCTGAAGCGGAGCGATTGGTTACCACGTTTGCTATTTGCTGGAATAACCTTACAGAGAAGCTTTACCAGCTGAGGTATACAAAGGCGGAGATAATGGCATTTAGCGAAGGGAATTATGAGGAGATGAAAATTATGGATGAAGAGGAGGTTGAGGAAAGGGAGGATGGTCTGAATGTTGCTGAAAGGACCACTACCGATAATCAAGAAACTATTAAACAGGCAAGATGATTGTGTAATGTAACATTGGTTGTGAAACATGAACTTGAGCTTTGTAATTTTATTGCTGCATGATGCCAACAACATTTTGCTAATGAAATTCCGTATTGTAGGAGATAGAAAGCTCGCGCCTCAGAGTTGCAGACTTAGAAGGCCTGCTTGAAGTGGAGAAAAAATCCTCTACTGAATTGCAGGTTAGATAATTCATATAAATTAATAACTAGTTGAACAAGAATAATAGGAGAAAGGATATGTACCTTACATGTTAATTCTAGTTCAGGATGTTTGTGTATGTACCCTCTGTCTTGCGCCCAAACCTTGTTATTGACGGTAGGCCAAGGAGGAATTGGTTGTCTCGAGCTTGTAGGTGTATGTACTGCAAACTAATTAGTATACTTTTGTCGATCTGTTTTTCCATTAGGTACTGATGTTGTGAGTCCCTGCTAACTGTTATGCAGAAGGAGCTAGATGTTGCTAGAGAGAGAGAGAAGAGCAGACTCTTTTGTATAATGCTGAGTATGCAGAAGAATATGAGGTTATGTTTTCCCAGTATGAAGATCGATTGGATGATAATGTAAAGCTCTCTTTAAAGCTCGAAGAAGCTAAGAGACAAGTCGAGGAAAAGACTGGAACAATTTTGAGCAGAAATTTGGCTTTAAACCAACTTACCACCAAACTTGCTGAGTTGAAGGAAAAGGCTGCGTCAGGTTCTCGGCACGAGGCTGAGTTAGCCGAATACCGTGTTAGAGCGTTAAATGAAGAGATATATGATATGAAATGTAACCTTCGTGCTTTAAACGAGCAGTTGTTGAAGAGAGAGATCGAGCTGGATACTGTGCGAACTAACTTGGTTGTGTCTGAGACAAATTTTGAAAAATTGAACAGTAGTATTATGGGAAAAGATCAAGAATTGCGTAACTCTGCGCAAATACGTGATAGTTTGATTGCCAGGTTAGATCGTGTAAAGGCAGATTTATGTCGTTTAAAAGGGAGAGAGGCTCAGAGCAGGGCTGATCTAACAGAGACTCAAGCCAAGAACAAAAGTTTTGTGGATGATTTGGCCCACGCTCGCGGAAACATAAGGAGGGCTATGCAACGTAAGAAGGAGATGAATGAAAGAATTAATCATCTCTGTGCGCGAATTTCTGAATCGGAGCGGGAGTTACGTGTTCGTGAAATGAAGTATTAGAAAGATCTTAAATTTGAATTTGATAAAAGGGATGGTGAAATTCCTTCTGGTGAGGGGAGTCGAGAGATGAAGGAATTTCTTCATCGAAAAGAGGAGTTAGTGGAGAATATGCGTATTGATCTCGCAAACTCTCGGCAGAAGTTGATAGATCTTACAAAGCATATGAGTAAACGTATTGATCAATTAATAGCTGAACTGGCTAAATCGAAAGCTCGTCATTTGAAGGATAACAAGCGCGCTGTTGTTACTCACTAGGCCTTTAAGGATCTAGTAGTTCACGAACAAGAAAAATGTGATGGTGAAGCTTTGCATTAACGGCAATTAAGCGCATTGGTTGTATTTTTTGTCGAGGAAATAAAATTCCTGTAGGTTGAGGGAGATTTGATGCAATATTGCTTCTCTGGAAGGAATTGTGCATGCAAACTCAATATTTCGAGCATAGATCCAATTGGTGATATGGATCGTGGTATTGGGACCATGACGGGTGAATAGATAGCCCGAGGGAGAGGAATTATTGCTGAACGAGCTCCAGAATATATGGTATCCAGGACTAAAATCATGGAAAGCTCGAGTGTAGTCTTACCTACTCCTACTGTGGGAGGAAGGTCAGCTGCTCTCCCATCAAGAAAATCCAGCAGAGTTAAAAAGAAATATAATTGAACTCTGATAACGAGTACCTTTTGTATGTAGCAGATGTTAAAGCTTCAGTGCTCGATGTAGGACTTTGAGAGGAGCGTTATAATTTGAAATGCTGATATGAGAAAATAATATTTCCACACCTGCAGTAGATTTTATTCTTTAGTTTGACCCATTTAATTAGAAGAAGTCCGTGGGTGCAGAAGTAAGTATTATCTGTGCTTCAACCCTTGGACTTCAGGGAGGCTTAGTGGTAGCGAGCTAGTATTATCTTTGCTTATACTTTTAGGTGGCCACCGTAGGCTAAGAGGTTCTTTATAGCCTTCACCTTGGATCTGCGCTTCCTCAGGGGTTCAGCTAGTATTATCTATGGCTTGATACCATATTGGATATTGGAGCTTAGCGGCAGCGAGCAAGTTTTTTCCTCACTCGTGCTTTAGGCTTGTTATCTTCAGGCTAAGGGGTTAGTTATGGCCCCCGCCTTCAGATGTATGAGTATCTTCAGGAGTTAGGCTAGTATTATCTATGCCATTACCAATGTTGGATGTTGGAGCATAGCGGCAGCGATCAAGTTTTTTTCTCACTCATGCTTTAGGCTTGTTATCTTCAGGCTAAGAGGATTGTTATTGTCCCCGCCTTCGGATGTATGAGTATCCTCAGGAGTTAGACTAGTATTATCTATGCCATTACCAATGTTGGATGTTGGAGCTTAACGGCAGCGAGCAAGTTTTTTCCTCACTCGTTCTTTAGGCTTGTTATCTTTAGGCTAAGAGGTTCGTTATGGCCCCCGCCTTCGGATGTATGAGTATCCTTAGGAATTAGGCTAGTATTATCTATGCCATTACCAATGTTGGATGTGGTCTACCTTTAGAGATCAAGCTAGGATAAACTGCGCTTTTACCCTTGGATGGAGATGAAGTGGAATTGTATAGGAGGGATTCTTGTGATAAAAATTAGATTTCATTGATTGAAAAGAGTTTGTACATACATTGGAGGTGAAATCTCGAGGTGGATTGAATGCTGCTGAGTAACGGAGGTGCTGTTCAGCGTTGATATAACTTCAATCTTCTTGTATTTCATGGATTTGGTATTTTGTCACCAGTTTCCGTCATGAGATAGTATGAGCCCAGACCAGTTCAACCTATGACCATGAAAGGACCTTCCTAGCTTTCTGCTAGTTTCCCTACATGTGGATCTTTCCTGTTATCAGGGATTTCTCGAAGGACCCAGTCGTTGATAGCGAACTCCCAAATGCAAACTCGTTTGTTGTATGAATTTGCCAGTGTTTGATGATATCGACCAAGATTTGCAATAACTCGATCTCGTGTCTCATCGATCTAATTGAAGTTGCAAGCCAATTCGAACTCATTTTCTTTGTCTGTGAGCTCGTGGTTTCTCGCAGGATTGTGGTACTTCGTTGGGATGACTGCTTCAGTTCCATAGGCAAGCAGAAAAGGAGAGCATTGGGCTGACTTCCGGGGCGTAGTTCGATAAGCCCATAGGATGTGAGGCAATTTACGTATCCAATTGCCTTTCTTCTGTAACATATGGTACTTTTTGAGACCATCTACGATGATCTTGTTTGTGATCTCCACCTGTCCGTTTCCCTGGGGGTAGTATGGACTTAATGGAGAATGGATTATGTTGTATTTGTTGAGAAATGCTACGACCTTTTCTCCAACGAATTGAGGACCGTTACCGATACGGATCAAATGTGGACAACCAAATCTTGTGATGATATGCTGCCATATGAAAGAAATGACCTCTTCTTCTCAAGTTTTGCATAGAGGAACTACTTCGACCCATTTGGTGAAGTAATCCGTGGTAACAAGAAGAAATTTCCTATTACCCGGAGTATTGGGGAATTCACCAACTAGATCGAGTGTCCATCGCCTGAACGACCAGTACACCTTACTGGCATTGAGTTCGAGGGCAGGGGCCTGAATTTGATTTCCATGACGTTGACATGCATCGCATTTTCTTGAGTATTCTTCAGCTTTCTTCCGCATCTTTGGCCAGAGCACTCCTTGGGTAATAGCTCTATTAGCAAGAGCTCGTCCTGCGGTATGGGATCCGCAGATTCCTTCATGCAGATCTCGAAGCATATTATCAGCAAGTTCCTTAGAGAGGCACTTGAGGTATAGACCAGTGACTGAGCTTTTGTAGAGATCACCGTTTGGTTGGACTGTGTAGCGCTTTAAATTCTCGATGATGTATCTGCGCTGCTATGGATCATCTGGAAGTGGCGCATTGCATGAGTCATCCTGACCGAGATAAGTAATAAAGGTTTCTTCCAATCATCTTCCGCCATCTCGTCGCCCCCAGTGTTAATCTCATATATCGTAGTACTATTAATACTGGGGCTAGAAATAACCTCGATTTGAAGGTGTTGTGAATATGTACCCAATACTCTAGCTAAGTAAGCCAAGGAGTCAGCGTGGCGATTCTCTCCTCGAGGGAGGTATTCGAGAGTAGCTTTGTGAAATTTGTTTAGTTTTTCTGCAACCAGAGCTGCATAATCGACCATGATGCCGTTTTTCTTATAATTTTCTATGTAGTGATGAGCGATTAGAAGAGAGTCTGTGTAGGCTGAGATTTCAGTGATTCCGAGTTCGGGAGCCATGTCCAGACCGTCAATAAGTGCCTCATACTCTGTAACATTGTTCGAGGCTTCGAAGTCGAGACGGATGGATTTATCGATTCTGTCGTTAGAAGGTGTAATGAGAACGATCCCAATTCCTGACCCTGCGGGTCCTGCTGAACCATTGGTGAGGAGCCTCCACTCTTTTTGAGATATCCATGATGCTCGATCATCAAAAGATTTGGAGGGTGAAATCTCATCTACTGCATCTTCGGCGAGATCTGGATCATGTTCTTCCCAGTCAAGATCTAAAACTGGAAAGCCTGCAAGAAAATCAGCGACGCTTGACCCTTTTTGGAAATTTGCTGCCCGAATTTGATTTCGCGCTCCTCCATACTGACGGACCACTGCTGTACTCTTCTGGATTTCTCTTTTTTAGACAATATTTTCTGAAGTGGGTAGTTCGTCATGACTTTGACAGGATGTGCTTGAAAATAGTGTTTGAGTATTTGTGTGGTGTAAGCTAGAGTTAAAAGTAATCTTTCAATTTTAGAGTACCTCTTTTCTACTAGAGTAAGTGTCTTGCTAATGAAGAAGATTAGTTTCTCAATTTTTCTTTCGTGCTGAATAAGAAGTGAGCATAGAGATCTATTTGTAACTGCGTGGTAGATAATCAGTTCCTCGTTGCCTATCGGATTGTTCATGATTGGTGCTCTTCCTAGGTAAGTTTTGAGTTCCTAAAAAGCTGCTTCGCATTCCGGTGTCCAGTCGGTATCTTCGTTCTTTGAACTTTTGCCTGTTGTGTAGAACCTCCGAATAGCATAAATAACCATCTGCATCTGTCCGAGGATTTGGATACGAATCTGTTGATTGCTGTAATGTTTCCTGCGAGCTTTTGTACATCCTTCTTTGTTAATGGTGAAGGCATGTCTAAAAGAGCCCGAATTTGATCTGGATCTGCTTCTATCCCTTTCTTGCTGATAGGATGACCCAAGAACTTGCCTGAGTGAACGTCGAACTGACATTTTTCGGGATTAAGCTTCATTCTGTAGGATCGTAATATTCTGAATACTGTTGAGAGGTGAGAGATGTGATCTTCTTTCTTTAGGCTCTTACAAAGTATGTCATCACTATAGACTTTAACTATTTTTCCCAAGTGTTCTTTGAACATGCTCGTGACCAGCCTTTGGTAAGTGGCTCGAGCGTTCAAAAGGCCGAATGGCATGACCTTGTAACAGTAGAGACCTCTTTCTATTATAAACGTAGTCTTCTCTTGATCTGCTTTAGAGAGTGGAATCTGATTGTACCCCTAGGTGGCGTCCATCAATGACAAGAGTTCGTGACCTGCTGTAGAGTCGAGGATCTGATGAATGATCGGAAGAGGGAAGCTATCCTTTGGCATGTGTTTGTTGAGATCTGTTAAATCCACGCAGACCCGGACCTTCCCATTTTTCTTTGGAACAACAACGATATTAGAAATCCAGTCTGGGTACTTGGCTTCTCGAATAAAACTGACCTCGATAAGTTTACCGATCTCCTTGTTCACCTCATCTTTGAGTCTTGGAGATAACCTGCGTTGCTTCTGTTTAACTGCTGCGGCGCCTTCGTGGATGTTTAAGATGTGGCAAGACTTTGAGGGGCCTACGCCTGACATTTCTTGGAAGTTCCATGCGAAAACGTCTTTGTTGGATTGGAGGAAAGAAATAAGAGCTTCTTTCCCTGTTTAAATTAATTTTGTACTAATATAAGTACCTCGGTTAACTCCATCGACCTGGACGTATTCCATGGGCTCAGCTGGAGAAGACTGACCATCGAGGTGATCAGCCTTCTGTGATTGCTATGCAGCAATCTGTTTTGAATGGTTGAGAACTGGCGAGACTGTATTCTCGCAAGCTTGAGAGAGTTTCTGACTTCCTTTAACTTCATAAATACCGTTGTTATGCTTGAACCAAAGTGTTTGGTGGAAAGTGGACGGGATAACCTCCATATTGTGCAGCCAACAGTGTCCTAATATCCCCAAATACCTTAATTTGGCATTGATGACGTAGAAAATAACGTCGATAGTGGTAGGCCCTGCTGTGATCGGGAGAGTGATCTTCCCAACTCGTTCTTCTTTGGACCCATTAAATCTACTGATGTATGTCTCACTTCAAACGACCTGATCTGAGAGTCCCATCGGGTCAATTGTGCTTTGGAAAAGTATCTCAACCCCACTTCCTGTATCTACCATCATGGTGTGCATTATGAAGTTCCTCATTTTTTACATGTCCTGTGTCGCAGTCCTTGAAAGGAGATTCCCTTTCGATGACTGCTTGACTCTGGGAGGAGCTTGGCTTCCTTGTCTTGGACGGACAGGTCACAGCACTCGCCCAACTTCCTCCGCTTTACTCTGTTAGAATTTGAAACCTGATTGATCTCGATCATATTGCTACAGTAGAGATGAGATAGATGCTTCTTCTCTGCTTGTTCTGTTGCTTTAGCCATATCATCTTCTTTTAGATAGCTCTCATCTTTATAGCTAGGGATATCGATGGTGTATTCGTGCATCCTCCCTTCCTTAAAAATGATTTCCAGGAGCTTTTTCAAACCATAACAATTGTCGGTCTTGTGGTGCTTAATCTTGTGATATTCGCAATAAGGTCGACCTACTATTAGATCAAGATGTCGAGCTGGGCGGAAACATTTATCTTTCTGGAGAATAGGATAGATAACGAAAAGCTTGACATTTAGCTTTAGTATGACTGTTCTGGATGGTTTCTGCGACCTCTGATTATTGTCTCTTTCTGGTTCTGTCTTTACTCGCTTAGGATCGCCTGAATCGCTCGAGCTGCGGTTGTTGTTGAAATCTGCAGAAGGAACCTTGGTGTTGTGGACTACCTTTACAGGTTTATTCGGTTCAGGCATCATCCGCTCTAGATCGATGTAATTGTTAACTTTCTCGATCATATCTTTAAGAGTCTTGGGCTTCTTCAGGAGGAGATACTCTTTAGCTTTGTAATTGAACTGCAGAGCATTTGTGAATGCGGACATGGCTATCTTCTGATCCAGATTGTCGACCTTCCGAGCCAGTTCAAGAAACTTCTTGGAGAACTCCTCGTGTTTCTCCCCATGTGGTTGTTTGAGACTTATAAGAGAATATAAGTTCTCTTCTTTGACTTTGTTGTGGGCATAAGCCTTGATGAATATTTTTTACAACTGCTCGAAGGTATGAATTAAAACTTCCGGTAAAGAGTGGAACCAACGGAGGGGTTCGTCCTGAAGACTGGTTGCGAAGAGCCGGCGAAGGATGTTATTCATATTAGAATACAAACCCAATGAGTCGTGGAATTGTTGAACGTGCTGACCAGGATCGGTTCCTTTGTATTTAATGATCTTGGGTGTATGAAAGCCTGTTGGGACATTCATATCAAATAATTCTTTCGCAATTGGACTACCTTGTAATTTGTGCGAGTCATCCTTCGCGTCTAAAGCCGTTGCTTCGATGATCTCCCTGATACGCTGGTCCATGAGTTCCTAAGAAATATAATGCTGAGGGATAGGAGCTGTTGGAATTTTTGGAGCTACCGGAGCTGCTGGAACTATCAGAATTGCTTGACGTATGAGTCTGGGAATGCGGTCTCCTGTTTCTTCTCTTACACGTTTAGGAAGCAGGGCTCGGTAAGGAGGTCGCATGACTTCCTCAGGCTGCTTGGAAGGTCTGTAATCTCTGTTGATATCTGTCTGCGCCTCCTATCCCAAATGAATTGAGACTATCGGTGCTTGTGGATCCTCACAATTAATCCTAGAAATGTCTGTACTATGTACCTCATGTGCCCCTAACCTCTCGTGAATGGAAACTCTTGAGATTGTTGGTACTGCTTCGCACTCTCTCAGGGCTTGTGGTGGTTGGTTGCTTTGTAATGCCTTCAGAGCTGTTTGAAATGCTAACATCTGAGCCTCTTGCTTCTTTGTCTCCAGAACTCAAGCTTGACGCTCTCGTTCTGATTCCTTCTCACGGAGTTCTCGATCTTCTAATAGTTGGCACTCGAGCTGACTCTATTTCTCGGCTTTGACAATTTGTACTTTGACAATTTTGGGCACCGATAAGGGATACAAGAAACATGGATAGCGGTGAACAGAAAATACAAAAAGCTCAAAGCTATTTCAACAATTTCCTACTTGTGCCCCCTAAGTGAATGGGCACTTCCTTCTTTCACCCCCTAAGTGATGGGGCGGCCACAGCTACACCGGGAAATACTTTCCGTAGGTTGGTACTTCTCAAAACTTTACATCCAGAAGGGGTACATATCCTCTAAGCCCCGGCACTAGGACATATAAATTCGTGTGAACTGTGCAAATATACGCTGCTCTAATAAATTTTTTGCTGTGGTTGGATTGACCTATTGCTGTGTTTAATATTCTTTTTTATTCCAACATTTGTAAAGGTAAAAACTATTAGAGAATTGCAGGAATTTACCATCCAAAAAGCTCTCCAGCAAGTAGGACCACCTATTAGGGATACGAAGAAATTCGCATCACACAAAAATTGAACGTCCCAGACCTCAAAATAGCTGTTAATAAAATAGAGTAGGAAGATTCCTGTAGGATTTCATCACCCAACTGATAGGTGTACCGGACCGGGGTGAAAACACGGGTTCATAGGATACAGCCCCAGCCTAGCGCCGCGAAATACTGGTTGTAGGTTTGCAACGTCACCGTTCTGAGTACTGATGTACGATAAGGCAACTCGCTCGGCCGCGAGGACTGAACATCTACTTTAAGATGGTACTAGCATAGTGACGCAGGGATGTATAGGAACCAAAACCTTTTGCCATCGTACCCATTTAGAACATAGTAGAATATAGGGGAAACCTAATTATTACTTCTAAAAAACGTTGATGTGCTAGAATTTAGGCTTGATTGATTATTTACTGCATCAGGTGCTAAATTTTATTGATAATTAGTTGTACATGATCAATTGGACACGTGAAGGAAAACGCTTAGGATGCTTACCAAAACCTTTGCCCATTTATGGCCCACCACCTCGGCCTAAGCGGAGAGGGCGACCACCTCGCCGAGTCAATACAATAGAGGACTTAAGAACACTAGTTTAGGAGGATAGTGATCCATATCGAGTTTTCCTAATTTTGGAGGAGGGTAATTCATCTAGAGTTGACCCAATTAAACTTGTTGTCGAGCTAGAAGTCGAACCCCCAACCATGGCTGTCGCCAAATCTCTTAGGGACTATTGGACCACAGTGGTGAGTGATATGCCATCATGTATTATGTTACCAGTTGTCACGACAAACCATTATGAAATCAAGCCTAGTGTGATCCAAATATTACCTATATTTTGTGGGCTTAATTCTAAGAGCCCTTATAAGCACGTCCACGAGTTTAAGAAAATCTGTGCGCTCTCCAAATACCAACAATTTACTGAGGATTCCATCCACCTTCGTTTATTCCCATTCTCTTTAAAAGACAAGGCGAGTCATTGGCTTGATTCATTGGCACCAACATCTATCAATTCATGGGATCAAATGGAGACCAAGTTCAAAACCAAATGGTTTTCTATGGGAAAAACCATCGCTCTTAGAAATGCAGTTGTTAAATTTGTTCAAAATAAGAGTGAAACATTTTACGAGGCATGAGAGAGGTATAAAGATCTTCTTTCACAATGTCCCCATCATGGTTTTGGGAAGCAACATCTAGCCCAAATTTTCTATCGTGGAATAACTTCTGAGAATCGTTAAAGACTAGAATCCATGCATAGTAGAAAATTTCAGGACCATGAACTTAATAGAGCTTATGAGAAGTTTGAGACATTGGCTGAGAACTCTCAGCAGTAGGATTTTGATCCACATATAAATATTCGTACAACCAAGAAAGGTGGCCTATACGAAGTGAGTGAGGGAACGGCCATCAAAGCCCAATTAGATACTCTTACCCTAAAAATTGAGGCTATGACTATGAATCAATATAAGGGTAGTATGAACCAGGTTCAGCAACAGGGTTGTACCGTTTGTTATGACGTAACCTATGTAACTCAAATGTTCCCCATGCTTAATGAAATGAATGGTAATCAAGAGAAAGTGAATGCTTTGAATAATTCCTACAAGAGGCCCTTTGACCCGTACAAGCCAACTTGGCAGAACCACCCAAATTTTTTGTGGAAGAACAACCAACCCACACTACATGAAAAATGGCTATTAGTAACGGATATAACTGTCGTTATTGTTTGATTAATGGCTTATATTTTGTCGCTAACAACTGTCGCAAAAAATGGAGTCGTTATTGTTACCGACAGTTATAAATGTCGTGCTTTTACAACATATAAGTATGTCGTTCTTTATAAAAATACGACACTTATAAATGTTGCGCTTTCTGTCATTTCAAGAAGACAAAAGTCGTTTAATTTTAACATAAACCACAAGTATATATGTCGTTATTTCTGTCGTTTCACGGGGAAAATGTCATTTAAAATTAACCATACACGACAAACATATATGTTGTTTTTGAGAAAAATAATTACCCTGTCAAAATTTTGGACTAGATGGATTTGAACCATCAACCTCTCAATTTTTGAGCGTTCTATCCATTTTAAGCTCGTAGTCCATACAAAAATCAAATCATACTACAGCTAATCACCATACAATGTGCAAATAATACACAATTTCAAACAAGTTCAGTGCAAAGTTTATTTTCAAGAATCCATAGAAAACTTAAGGAAATAAACTATGCATAGCTAAAACGATACCTCTGTCTTGCAATTTTAGACTCGAAGGACGAGCAAAATATGTCAATCCTCAAAAATGTAAAGGTTCTCTTACTCCTTCCTTGGGGCCCTATAATCATTAAAGGACAAATCCATTAGGAATATGAAAACATAAACCTTCTGAATACATTCAAGTTGGAAGATAACTAAGAAGACTAATATTGGAGTTCGGGGGATTTGCAGAAATGCAAGCTGAGACATGAGTGTGCGTTTGTGTATATGTGAATATGTATATATATACATGAGAAAGATAGAGAAAGAGAGAAAGAGAGAGTTTGTGAAACCTATACAAGAGATCTCTCTGTAACCCAACAACAATGGGATAACAACTACCTTAATAGCTAGACAAGTGCAAAATTTTACATTATAGCAAAATTTGTAATGTATTCCCGCATGTTATTATCCCTGGATGTATAAAGCAATAAATAGACTTGCCCACATCATCACCACACACACTTTTTCATGTATTTTCACCATGCATTTTGGTAGAGGTAAAAACTAAACCATGACTGAGTATGGCAGTACCAAGCCATTATCACTTGAAAATTATATAAAATCAACAAAATATTTTAGTGAGCTCTAATTAAAAGGGAAGAAAAATATATTAGAATGATGGGTAAATACCGATCTCAAACAAGTCAAGGTACTCTTCATGACCAGTTAAAGACTTCAATTTTTGTTAATTAATTGATATACTACACAAATAAATACCAATTTCATACTATATATCCCTGATCTAATTCTGGCATCCCAAATAATAGGAATAACGTGTAAAATATATCCATGATCTAATTCAAGTATCTCAAATAATGGCAATAATGGGGGAAAACAAACCAAGATACCTAATCCATGTCTTTTTTCGAAATTGCTGCTATCTCTAAAACCTTGGTTGACAAATTTGATTGTGCCATTGAGTCCACTTCAACTATCTGGATGTTACAAATTAAAACATAATTGTCATTTAGCAACACAAGTCAATACATAGTTAGCTGGGCTTAGAAATGGCCAATACTATGCAGTTTTTCACAATAATTAAGTTCCTTCCTTAATCACACTAATATTAAGCTATTTTGGGAATATTAAATATGCTTGTGACAAGGAAAGAAATGTACCTGAAGCATAAATAGTTTGCCAAACAAATTCATTGGTGCATGTTGTAGACGATTACATAGAATCTGCAATTAGAGAAAGTAAAGGCATGGGTATTAGTGCAAATCAAATTTACAGAAGTCGTCACATGTTAAGAAAATCTAAGCAAGTAAAGTATTTAAATTATAGAGATGCTTTACATACTTGAAGATTAGTCAGGGTTCACGTTCCAGAGTTCAAAGTGAAATGCCCTTCTAACAAGATTAATTAAAAGAATTGAGAATCCATTCCATGGTTTGCTTGGAAGTTTCTAGAGCAACGTTTTAAGATTTCATGGGTCTAATAATGTATATAAATCTAAAACTTCATCCACTCCCATGGTTTTTTTAGCGAAAACATTGATATTAAGTGAGAACCTACTTTAGAAAATCATATCTGCCCATGCATAATATCGCAAAATAAATAAAGAAATGCTAACTGAACCACAACTTATCAATTAATCTTTATGAGAGTGGGCAAGTTAAGAAGATTGAAGCAGTTTCTTGTAATCCTAGAAATTTCCATCAAAATTTTTTGACTTTGCCTTTTAAAATAGCCCGCAACTCACCAACACTACCAAATATTAAATGCTCATTGTGACTTACCATAAGCAGGCTTCCTTGGAAAAGAATGGGCTTTTAAAACATCCTAATTGATATTACATAGCCCATCAAGTAAACTAATGTGTGGCTTCTTGAATATTATATCCATGATAAATTGGTATGAGAAAAATAAAATAATTTTTTTAAAGAGATAGATTGTGTTTGAATTTGATTAGTGAAGATGGAGGAAGTCGATCATTTAGCTGATGAGAGGAGCAAGGCTCAATTCGATGTTAAAGCTATGAAGATCGTCTGGGCTGGTTCAAAACAACAACTCGATGTCTCAGAACAAATTGCTCGACTCATTTCGAGCGATCCTGGATTTTGCAAAGATAACAGAACAACGTTAAGTAGGAAGGATTTGTTTAAAAGCACTCTTAGAAAAGTAGCTCATGCGTGAAAGCGAATTATTGAGCTTCATCTTTCGGAACAAGAGTCATCCATGCTAAGGTTCTACGTAGACGAACCTGCTTTTGCAGATCTTCATTGAGGGATGCTCATACCTGCTATAAAAGGGCAAGGTACGGAGCAGCAACAACAGAAGTGGTTACCACCGGCGTAAAAGATGCAAATAATTGGATGTTATGCACAAACAGAGCTTGGTCATGGCTCCAATGTTCAGGGACTTGAAACTACTACAACATTTAATCCCAAATCTGGCGAATTTTATCTTTAACTGCCCTACCATTGACCTCAAGCAAATGGTGGCCTGGAGGTCTGGGTAAGGCTTCAACACACAGAGTTGCTTATGTTCGTCTATTAGTAGACGAAAAGGATCATGGAGTTAATGGTTTCATCGTTGATCTTCGGAGCTTCGATGACCACTCGCCTCTTCCTGGCATCACATTCGCTGACATTCGAATGAAATTCAGAAATGGAGCATACAACACTATAGATAATGGTGTCCTACGGTTTAATCATGTCAGCATTCCAAGGGATCAAATACTGATGCGGGTTTCTTAGGTTACAAGGGAAGGAAAATACGTGCAATCTGATGTCCCAAGGTAACTACTTTATGGGACTATGGTTTATATGGGGCAAACAATTGTTACTGACGCTTCTTATGCTTAATCATGGGCTGTATGTATTGCCACTAGATACAGTATAGTCCAAAGACAATTTGGTTCTCAAGACGGTGGGCGTGAGACCCAAGTGATTGATTACAAGACCCAACAAAATAAGCTTTTTCCTTTGGTAACTACCGCCTATGCGTAGAGTACCCACAACAGCTAGGTACACCCTGACGTGGCGGGTAGATTTTCAAATCCACACTCTTTTCCACCCAAATTGTCTCCTAGTAGCTAGGTGAATCGGTGATGTGGCAGGAGAAAAATCCATCCAAGGGTAGATTTGGGTGAAAAATCCACCCTCAGGGTGGATTGAGGGTGAATTCACGGCGCGCGGTTTTGAAGTGCGCGTAGCCATAGCGCGCGGTTCAGAAGTACGCGGCAACACTTCTCTCCTAAGATGTTGACACGTATCCTCCCATCAATGGTTCCTATTAAGCGCAGTTTTGAAGTACGCGTAACATCAACGTCTAAGATTTAACCACGTGGATGGCTGAGATTTAAAGATTTCTAAACGGCTAGCTTTTGCCGCGCGGTTCAGAAGTGCGCGGTATAAGCCTGCATAAAAAATATCTTTGGTTCCCCATTATTTCACATGAGTTTTTCCCTGATCAAACTTCTTCAACAAGATGCTCAACGGCTATAAACGACTAGTTTTTTTCTCTACTTATGACCCCCATTCATCTCCTACTCTCTTCTACAATCAACTCATTCATCTTATATCTCAAAACTCAATCTTCTTCATTTCTTATCAATTACGCCGAATCATGTCTGACGAAATCATTGATGACCTGCTCAGGCCTGAGACATCACTCTCATCTTCAGAGTCATTGTTGTCATCATCGTTCAGTGACGAAGAAATATTCTGACGTCAAATTGAGCTGTTGCACGAGTATGGAAAGATGATGATTGAAATGGGAGAAACAGAAGAAAAAGAGCAAGAGGCGACATCATCACAGAGGCGGGGAGGTAGTAAAAGGGGACGGATTGACAAACGGAAAAGCTGTGAGCATAAATTGAGGGAGGATAACCTTAACCGAGATTACTTCGGTGATAACCCAAGATTCAGAGGTATCTCATTTCGTCGTCGATTCCCTATGAGCGAAGGTGTGCATCAACGTATTTATCATCAAATACTTTCTTCGAACCCCTACCAAAAGATATACCCGTTAGCATGACAAAGTCTGACGGTGTGAAACCCAGTTCCCCGCAAGGGAAGTGAAAGGTATGGGCGAAAGGCTACCACTGCTCCATAAGAGCATGAATGAGACGGTTATCCGAGTTTCCTGTATTAATCGAGCAAAAGTCCACAAACCCAATACCGTCGGCCAACTTCTTCAATGCCGGGTACACGGCAATCCATCGGTACCACATCAGTACCTTATCCAATGGTCCCCTACACTGTAATTCATCCCGGTTTTGACAAAAAAAACACATTAACACGTTAGAAGTTCATTCGGGCATTTCATCGAACACATTGTAATATACGTTAATAACACATGAAATTTATATAAAACTTACCGCTATTTCCTCCGACCCAGCAGAAATATGGACCCAGCCGTCCGGGATGATATCTACTCGGTTCAACTCATCGTACGATGGGGTGAGATCATTGTCCGACGCCAATTGTAACGGCCAATTATTTATGATGTCGGCATTCCCCCTTCGCTTTACTTTTGCGTTAGAGTTACGTGTGGTTTTGGAAGTATTTTTCCATGGTCGCAAACTAGAAGAACCCGACATTTTGAAGTGATTAACAAAAGAAATGGGTTGGGTTGGGAAACATATGGAGTAAGGTTGGGTATGCCTTGGGTATATTGTCTTTTCAAGTGTTTATGCCTTTTAACACTTAGAAAAACAATACAAGTAACACTAGAAAATCCATCCAATTGTTTAGCCTTTTAGCTTACAGGGTTATGCCGCACGGTTTTGAACTGCGTGGCTACATATTTAAAAAATAATAATACGTGTCAGTTTTATATTAGATGCTAGTTACGCGCGGTTTAGAACTGCGCTGGGTTTGAATAGCTGAGATTTGATTTTGTGGATGCATCTGGGATGTCTATTTTAGCGCGCGGTTCAGAAGTGCCCTGGGGTGAATTCACCTTGGGGTGGAATGAAACTGCTGTGGGGTGGATTGGATTCCCCTCAATATTCATCCAATCCACCCTCTTGACTGCTGTAGATCCTCTTATAGGTTTGTTGGTGAGTGGTTGAAATGGTTGTATGCCAACGTTACCCAGAGATTGCAAGCAAACGACTTCTCCGCATTGCCTAAGGCCCATGCATGCACTGCTGGTTTACAGTTGTTGACCACTTCCACCACTGCTGATGCCATCGAAGAGTGTCAAAAACTCTGCAGTGGTCATGGTTACTTATGTAACAGTGGGCTTCCTGAGATATTTATTGTATATGTTCATGCCTGTACATATGAAGGAGATAATGTCGTTCTTCTTTTACAGGTTACAAGGTTTCTTATGAAGATAGTTTCTCAACTGGGGTCTGGGAAACAGCCTGTGGGAACAACCGCTTACATGGGGAGAGGTGAACATCTGTTGCAGTGTTATTTTGATGTTCAACAAGCTGAGGATTGGTTAAAGCCTACTACGATTTTTGAGGCATTTGAAGCAACGGTTGCCTGTATGTCTGTTTCCTGTACTCAAAATATCAGCAAAATGCCAAGCCAGGAAGAAGGCTTTGCTGAACTTTCCTCTAACCCAGTGGAGACCGCCGTCGCTCACTTTCAATTAATTGTTGTTTCCAATTTCACCGAGAAATTGGAACATGACATATCCGAAAAGGGAGTGAAAGAACAACTACAAATTTTATGCAATATTTATGCCCTCTTCTTACTTCACAAGCATCAGGGTGAATTCCTTGCCACCGGAGCTATTACACCGAAGCAAGCCTCACTTTCAAGTTATCAACTTAGAGTTCATTACGTTCAGACCATTACCTATGTTCTGTTCTTGGTCGTTATGATGGGAATGTGTATCCAATCCTCTACGCAAAGGCATGGGAGGAGGCACTCAATGATACGGCTGTGCCTGACGTCTATCATGAATACATTCAGCTTATGCTGAAGCAACAACTGCGCACAGTGAGGCTTTGAAGGCTGTTGGCACTTTGCAAGTGTGTTGTAATTTTTGAAGTATTATAATTATTATAAATCAATAAAGCTAGAGGGGTCCCACAAGAGTGAATGTTAAATTAGCTCTTAAGGTCTATTTAACACGATTCAATAAATATAACACTTGGCAGGGCAACTTATATCATTATATACATTATAATCGACAAAAGCAGCTTTTGAATGTTTAAAAAAAAAGTGTTAATAGCATGATTCCCTCCTTGGCAATCCAAACAAGTAAGAAAAGGTACAAAATAAAACCATTTACGGAGTTACCTGTCTCATATCACTGAGTAAGAGATCCCCTAATACTTCCCGCTCCAACGCAACATCTACAATGAAACTATTAACATTTCCCCACTAACATTTCCCCCAATACTTCCCGAATTTGAATTATTTCAGCCAATCCATTGTTGCCCATTCTCCAATAACATTTCCCCACTATGTACTAGTCCACAACCTACACACAAAATTAATAACTCCAAGTTAACTTTTAGAAACTTTCAACATTCCTTTACTTCACAATCTGTTCATATTGGGTAGCTATATTTAACCCCTCGGAATCAAGTCGAGCGCCATTCTAAACTATATTCCAAATTGTAACTTTGTACACTTCAATAATTATCTTAAATAATAATCACATCCCCTGAGAAGCAAATCTAAATAAGACCGGCTCAAAACCTTTGAGAGAATCAAAACATAATTCACCTATATCGAGCAGTTCAAGAAGCTCAAGCACCCTCTCCCTCTCTCCCTCTCTCTCTCTCTTTATCTCTGAAAGCTTCAACTTTTGATTCAAGCACCAAAATGTAGAGCCATTAGACCTCAATTATGACCAAATTAATATGAATTTAAAACCTAATTAAGCTAATCAAAGAAGGGGGAGATTGATTTTGAGGGATAAAACAAACTACTTGAATCTCAACTATATGATAAGATGAAGTGTACTTGCTAGCTTCAGGAATCGTTGTAAAATATCTCAGGTGGTGCTTGAAACTCCAGCCTCGAAGACATACTTCTCTTCATCTCAAGCTTCAGACAAACCAAACAAGCAAACCAATTGTATCATAAGCAACCTTGAAAATATCACAAAGATCCCCTTTAATTGGCATTAAGTATAATTACAATAAATTCAGAAGTTAGAACAAATAGGGTTTACAAATTACAAGATCTTCTAGTTGAGGAAGAGAAATGTCGAGCTAAGAATCAAGATTTTTGCAGCAATTGATATAACTAGTTTTAGGGCTTTTGAATGAGAAGTAGAGCAAAAGAGAGATAGATATTCTCGAAGGAGTGTTTCATGTTTTTAAGAGGCTATTTCAAATATGACAAAAGCAAATGTCACAAACTATTTGAAGCTCGTCTATTATTTGTGTCGTAAACTGAGATGATATTTTCAAGTAAATACGACACATATATTAATTTATGTCAGATATATATTTCAAAAAATTATTGGTTTAACAACACTTAGATATGTTGCTAATGGTTGTGCAAAAATGTCACTAATAGTAATTTTTCACGTAGTTACAGTTCAGGTTTTGGAGAGCCACAAACCTCAGATCATAATTTGCCTAGGAATCCCCTTTCTCAATTTTATCCTCAGGCATCTCAGCAATCCTTTTAGTCATCCAAACAGTTCCCACCCACTCTACCCAAACCATCTATGGAAGATACCCTTGCTCTCTTCATGCAACAATCAATAGAAAGCTAAAAACAAGCATTGCAATTTCAGCAACAAATGATGCAATTTCAGCAACAGACTTTGGTGAATCAGAATTCTACATCCCAATCTAGCTCTAATCTCGAGACTCAGATAGGACAATTGGCAAATGCATTGCATGAGAGACCACCATGTACGCTACCAAGCCAACTTGTATCCAATTCGAAAGGACCACCGGAGTACGATTTTAGCTCAATCCTAAAATAGGTTAATGCCATTACAACTCTTTGAAGTGGTAGAAAAATTGACAACCAAGTTGAAATCCCTAGGGTTGAACCAACATCCATTGCTATTGAGGATGAGGTCGGTACGAGTGAACCTTCTAATAAATCTAAGGCGTTGCCAACCTCATCTAATTCCCTACCAAAGGCACATTTTAAGCCAAAGGTGCCTTATCCACAACGCCTTCTTCCGGCTAATAAAGGGATTCAATTTGACGAGATATTGGATACATTTAAGCAAGTTCATATAAATTTTTCAGTACTCGATGCCATCATGCTTATCCCTGTATATGTCAAATTCCTTAAGGATGCGTGCACTGGGAAAAGGAAAATTTATGTGTACATGAAAGTCTTCTTGAATGAGACATTAACCCCTCTTGAGTTTCGAGATCCTGGAAGCCCAACCATCCCTTGTAAAATTGGAGATCAAAAAGTGGATAGGGCGTTACTCGACTTAGGGGATAGTATGAATGTCTTACCTTACTCGGTCTATCAGGAATTAGGACTTGGAGAAATCGAACCTACCCGAATGACACTTCAATTGGCTAACAGATCAATACGATACCCATGTGGTATCCTTAAGGATATTCTTATCAAGGTTGATACTCTCATTTTTCCTGTAGACTATTTTGTTTTGGATACTGAAGATATAAAGAATCCTAGCTGTGAGATTCCCGTCATATTGGGTCACCCTTTCCTTGCGACTGCTCATGCCATTATTCATTGCTCTAATGGAGTCTTACAACTATCAATGGGAGACATGAAGATCAAGCTCAATATTTTTAACAATAATACTCAAGTCCCTCATTCTGATGACATGGTTGAGCTGAATATGATTGACTCCCTAGTTTACAACTCGTTACCTAAATCATTTTTTGAGGACCCCTTAGAATCATGTCTTGTGAACTATGGTAAAGACTTTGATAAAAATCCTATTGTTGAAGAGCTTAATGCTCTACTCGACTCAACAACTATTTTTAACAAGTCCAAATGGAAACCTCATGTTGAACCTCTGGAGCCGTCCACTACTTTGTCTATTCTATCCATTGTTAATGCACCCAAGTTAGACCTCAAGCTATTACCTAAGACTTTGAAGTATGCTTTTTTAGGTGATTCTAACACTGTGCCTGCGATCATAGCTTCCAATCGTAATATTGACCAAGAAAGTAGATTGTTGGGTATCCTTGAAAGACACAAATTAGCCCTAGGGTGGCCTATAGCAGAATTGAAGGGGATTAGCCCGACCGTTTGCATGCATCGCATCAATCTCGAGGAAGGTACTAAAAATTCTCGCGAGATACAACGGAGGTTGAATACCACAATGATGGAGGTGGTGAAGAAGGAAGTTCTCAAAATTTTGGACTCGGGAATCATATTCCCCATTTCGGATAGTAAGTGGGTCAGTCCCATTCAGGTTGTACCTAAGAAATCAGTGATTACTACAGTTGAGAATGAGAATAATGACCTAATCCCCACTCGCATGACCACCGGGTGGCATGTATATATCGACTACAGGAAATTAAACATGGTCTCAAGGAAAGATCATTTTCCTCTTCCTTTCATTGATCAAATGCTTGAATGCTTAGCCGAAAAAAGATATTGCTGTTTTCTTGACCGTTATTATGGATACAATCAGATCTCTATTTCCCTAGAAGATCAGGAGAAGACAACTTTCATATATCCTTACGGGACATATGCTTATCGACGTAGGCTATTTGGGTTGTGCAATGCACCTACTACATTCCAGCGTTGTATGATGAGCATATTTTCTTATATGGTTAATATGTTTCTTGAAATCTTTATGGATGACTTCTCTGTGTATGGATCGCCTTTTGATGAATGCTTACACCATTTAGAGCTCGTTCTAGAATAATGTACACAAACCAATTTGGTGTTAAACTAGGAAAAATGTCACTTCATGGTGACAGAAGGGATAGTTCTTGGACATATTATCTCCAACAAAGGGATTGAAGTTGATAAGACCAAGATCAACATTATTTCTTCTTTACCTCCACCTCGGATGGTTAAGGCCAGTCGATCATTTTTGGGGCATGCTGGGTTTTATCGCTGGTTCATCAAATATTTTAGTAAAATTTCTCAGCCCTTGTACAATTTACTTGCTAAGGACACTGATTTAAACTTTGATAACGCATGTTCAAGAGCTTTTGAGAAGCTCAAACTTTTATTAACTTTAGCCCCTATCATCCAACCTCCTAATTGGGAACTTCCCTTCGAGCTCATGTTATTTACTATGTTAGTCGCACGCTCAATGGCGCACAGTTAAATTACTCCACCACGGAGAAGGAGTTATTAGCCATTGTGTTTGCCTTGAAGAAATTTTGATCATACCTTGTTTGATCCAAAATCATTATTTACACCGACCATGCGACCTTAAAGTATTTACCATCTTAAAAAGATGCTAAGCCTCGGTTAATCAAATGGATTCTTTTATTATAAGAATTTGATATTAAAATTCGAGATAAGAAAGGTGTTGAGAATGTAGTTGCGGATCATCTATCTCGAATTCTCATTGAGGGTACTGAAGATTTTATCCCTATCTTAGAGACATTTCCTGATGAGCAGCTCATGGCTGTCTTACAACTGCCTTGGTACAGCATTGTTGTCAATTATCTTGCTACGCAATGATTACCTTCCCATTGGTCAAAGCAAGATAAAATCAAATTCTTGCACGAGGTTAGGCATTTTAGTTGGGACAATCCTTATCTTTATAAGGTTTGTTTCGACCAAGTGATTAGGAGATGCATCCCAAATGATGAGTTCCATAGTGTACTCACATTTTGCCATTCCTTAGCTTGCGGAGAAAATTTTGGAACCAAGAAAACTGCTACAAAAGTCCATCAATCTGGTCTTTATTGGCCTACCCTTTTTCGTGACGCACATACCTTTTGTTCTAAATGTGATAGGTACTAGAGGACTGGGAATATTTCTCATCGAAACATGATGCACTTGAAAAACATCCTTATTGTTGAACTATTTGATCTAAGCCCATGGTAAAAATTTTGAAAACCATTTATAATCATTTTGGCATGCCTCGGGCAATTATTAGTGATGGTGGTAAACATTTTTGTAACCGTGTCTTTCAAAATCTTTTGAAAACTTACTCCATCACTCATAAAGTTGTCACACCTTATTATCCACAACAAGTGGTCAAGTCGAAGTATCCAATTGGGAGATCAAAAGAATTTTTGAAAAAATTGTTCGAACCAATCGTAAAAATTGGTCTGATCATCTTGATGATGCCATTTGGGAAGGCTTGCCACTTACCTATAGAATTGGAACACAAGGCTCACTGGGCTACAAAGGCCTTCAGCTTTGAAATGGATAAACCTGGATCACATAGAAAATATCAACTTTCTAAACTTGACAAACTTCGTCGCGAGGCTTATGAAAATGCAAAAATTTACAAGTAACGAACCAAAGCTTTTCATGATAAGTCGATTGTTTACAAATCTGTTAAGCCTAATCAGAAAGTGTTACTCAATAATTCATGGCTACGTTTATTTCTTGGGAAATTACGTTCTCGTTGGTACGAGCCTTTTGCAGTTAAAACTATTTACCCTCATGGAGCAATAGAGGTGGAGGATCCTAAGAACGAAAATATTTTTAAGGTCAATGGTTAGCAATTAAAACCGTACTTAGAGTTCTACACTTTTGATGAAGAGATAACATTTCTAAATAATCCAGTATATTAGAACTGATATGATGTACCCCTATAGTACCATTATAAATCATTTAAGTATGGGAGTACATTTGTCTGGCTGAAGATGGTAAACTTAACGCTTCTTGGGAGACAACCCTTGACCCATTCAGGTGAGAGATTTCAGTTTTCCTCCTCTATTTATTTTCTTGCTCTCTAACATTGAGGGCAATGCTTGATTTAAGTTTGGGGGTAGGACACCATTTCTTGATATGCTTTTTAGAGAAAAGTGAAATAATTTTACTTTGACAATTTATGATATATTTTTGACGAATTTCCAAATACTTAAACTAATTTTACCTTGACATAAATATTATGGAAAAACCTAAATTTTGAAGCTGTACCAAGTATATTCTAGAATATTTTGGAATATCTTAAGCTAGATGTACTATCTTTTTATTAACAACTAATTCAAGTTAACTTGGCATATTTTGGAAACGTGCACTTCGCTGTAGTTTTGCAATTAATACCTTCAATAGATTTTTGCTCAGTATAAGGGAAATTTAGCATTTATATTAGGAATAGTTTGCTACAAGGAAGACAACTGCCTCAGAATAAGTTCATTCCTAAGAAAAAAAAAGAAAAAAAAAAGCCAAATGTGCTCTAAAAACTTTTACGCTGCAAGGCTACTCGTATGATTAAGAACTGAAGGAGGAAAAATTATCACTAATCTCAAGTTTGACCATGAACTCTGTGAAAGGAGCATAAGAAAATATTACTTGTGAGAATCCTGAGTCTAGGTCATGATGGGGCACCACACCCTGGCAACCTTAGCCAACTGGCAGGGATTGTCTACCGAAAATTCCTTGTTACGGAGGCTTCACTATGAAACAAAGTACTCAAAAGAAAAGGGTTGCAAAAGAAAAGAAAAGAAAAAGTAAAATTCTAGGAACACGAATTGACTAAGGCATTTTTCAAACTGACCGTTGAATTTATTCCAATAAGAACTATAGTACCAAAAACTGAGTAAATTATTCTATACAACGTATTAGGCGATAAAACTATTTTTATTGTACACTCAAATATAGATAAAGCAAAATACTTAAATCTCTTTCTAATCTTGAGGTAGTACCTCTAGTTTCGGATAAGCTTAAGATATTTTTTGGTATACTTAGGAAAATAACAAGTTTATGGATTTTTTTCATTGGCATCTTTTTGTCACGACTAAGTAAGGATAAGTTCACAGGAAATGAGTCATATTTATTTTAGAATTGCTTAAAATGGTATTATTGACTTTTGTGGGTATAGTCACTGCAAATCCTCACGAGACAACACTCGTCCAATAGGCTAAACCTGGGGGTTGAACGGCTTGTTGCATACGCTAAATGCAACCGCGTGACATGCAAAAATAGTTTTTGTTTACTTTTGCTCAAGGACTAGCAAAATATAAGTTCAGGGGTATTTGATAAACACATAATATTTACGTGTACAACTCCTAAATTTATATCTACATAGTCATTTATTAAATAAATGTGACATTAATAGTATTTTTTTTGTATTTATAGAAATCGGTCACATGATAAACAAGTCGTACATTTTTTGGCTTTTAATAAAGAACAATGGTGATGCACTTCAAGAATGATTCTCATTTGAAGTTGTCAACCAAAGGCCCATGCATAGAAGGCTATTAAAGGGAATTAAATATAGATATTATTTTCATGAGTTGTAATATATATGCATAATTTTAGGCATTTTTTAGGGGATTTTATATTAATGGTAATATTTTGTAACCCTTCCTATACTCTATAAATAGGAGGGGAATCCCACCCATGAGAGATCATCTTGGAGAGTGTAATATCAAAGTTTAAAGCAATAAAAGTTATTCTTTCTCTCTTGTTCATGTCTTTTACTTTTATCATAGTAATAGTAGTATGACAATGATCAAAAGGATGAGTAGCTAATCTTCCTAGTCAAGGCTAGATGAAGCTCCACCTAATGCAGCCTTAGTATAGATTGTGTAGCTTAGTTAGAGTAATTACCTTCTCTTTATCCCAAAATTTTGTATATTCGTATTCCTTCGTCCTATGCTTGACCATAGCTAGGATTAGGAGGAGTAATGAATCTAAGTAACCATTTTGTTTGACCATAACAGGATAGGTTAGGAACATGGAGAAGATAATATAATCCATACTTATCAACCAGACCATGGTTAAGTAAGTTGTTTTATGGGTAGATCCCAATCAGTAAATCTCTTTTATCTTTTAACATATTGATGCGGGAACTCTTAATTTACTTTAATTATTTATGCTATCTCACAGTTACAAAGGGTAGAGTAGAATCTAAGCCTTGGATCTCACTCCAACTTATCTTATAATTTGTTCATTTCTTCTTTTCTTTGTTCGAAACCTACTCAAATTCATTGTTATTGGATAAAACTAGGAGCTCGAATTATAATTCGTACCACAAGTCTCTTGGGATACGACCCCACTTACCCTTGTACTTTACGGTACATCGTACCCTTGCAGGTCTTTTAAGATGTTTGTTTATAATCGATCAATCATCGCCTCCAAGGTCCCAGTTTTGTTAAGGAAGGGGTATTCTTTGGCCTTGCAATTTAGCCAGAGAGCATTGGTGAAAGCAGTAATAACCATTTTATGATCGAGGTTACCCACTTTTCGCGCGAGCTCTAAGAATTTCTTTGAGAAATCTTCGAGCTTCTCTCAATGCTACTGTTTAAGACCAATAAGGGAATACAAGTTCTCCTCTTCGTCTCTGTTGTGAGCATATGTCTTAATGAACTACTTCTACAGCTGATCGAATGTGTAGATAGAGTCCTCAAGGAGAGAGTGGAATGATCGGAGTGGTTCCTCCAGTAGACTTGTAATGAATAGAAGGCAAAGGATGTGGTTGACTGGCGACTCTCTGAGGTCCTAATCATTCCCATACAAAAATACGGGAGGTCTCTGGAGGCTGATCGTGACCTCTGGCTGGAGGAGCCTGCTGAGTATTTTGTAGAGCCTCTGGGGAAGTCTGCATTATTGTTATCTAATCTTCATGGCATTTGATCACTGTCAAACGAGCTTGCCATTCTGTATCGAGCTCTTTTTCCTAGAGCTCCTGATACTTTGCTAACTGGAGTTTGAGTTCGGCGCATTTCTATGTCTCGGTGTTGAGATTCGCCCGTAACTCTGTGAGTTGCCTCGGCTCCAAGGAAACTTTGAACTGGGTTCCTGCAGCCGGTCGTCTGAAAGTAACCATGATTGAAAGTTGTAGTAAAAGACTGCCTTAGGATATGGAAATACAATATTTCCTACAGATGGCGCCAAATGTAATGGCCAAATTCTGTAAGCTCAAAATAACTTGGAATTCACTATCACACCAATGAACCTGTAATAATATTCTAATGGAAAGTAAGAAATTAAACTGGTCATTTTAGGGTGGAAAGCCTCTTAATAGGTAAAAAACCACGACCTCATGTAGAGGATTTTAGTGTAAGTATCTTTATTGCTTGAGGCAGATATCTTTATTATAAGTGATCTCTAAATAGAAAAATATTTTTAACCTTGTAACTAGGAAGTTTGAAATGCTTGATGAGAATCTCGAATTGATAGTTTCTTAATGATCTCTTGAGTAATTTTTCTTGTCCCTGTCTCTTATGGAGCTTTTTCTTTATATAAGCCTTCTCCGCAGCTCTTCATCATGCTGGAGCACATTTTTTGAATAATATGGTTAGGGGCCGTTGATTGAATAAGTAATGAGTTCGTGGGAGATAGGTTTTTTTTTACTGGATAAGATTTTTCGGTTTAAGTTTGACCCACGTTCTTAACCAGTTCGTGGGGTAGGTTAGAATGTTAACTGGAGAGATGTATTAAGAGTACGTGAGTCTGAGATGGACGTATTTCGAACTAGGTGAACTCGACTTTGGGTGAGATCGAAGGATAGGTCCTTACAGTACTAAGTACCCATTTAAAAAGTGAACCTGTAAAATACTTCATTTAAAACCTGATGTGGAGCCTGCAAAAGTGGGAACTATAGACACTTGATTATGCAGAAGTGAATAAGAGTAAATTAAAAGAACTTCACCCAAAAGAGAAAAGTGAAAAAAATAGGTTGTAAGTAGTAAGTTAAGTTAAATATCAAATCATTAATCATGCAAATGTAAAATCTCAGTGAAAAACATAATCACACACATGGACTGATATTTTGATAATGCAGGATAAATCATCAGCCAAAAGGTGATCCAATTCCAATCCTCTCAAAGGATAAGCTCTACCGTCTCTCCCTGCCATTAGAACCAATCGAGAACCGACCGTACTGCATTCATCATAATCTAAACCATCATTCTACTGACAATTGCTATACTTTACAGAGGTTGCTCGGATACATTTTCAAAATGGGATGGATGTTCGAATATATTGTCAACTTTGAATCATACAAGGATGACAGCTATAAAAAGTAGCTTGAAGTTGTCCAGGTCAAAGATCAAGCTGAGGAAAAACATCTCTACCATATGTACCACAACAACATAATTAAAATCAATTAGATTACCAGCTCTAACAGATTCAAGCGCAGGAGACTATCAGAATGCCGTGATCTTACACCTCAAGATAAAGAAGCCAAACTTTTGCCTTAGTCGAGCAATTACCGGCTTGGGATCTTATTCAAAGATTGCGATACTAGCCATGTCAAATTCCTATATCATGATAAATTAGTCATAATGCTCAAGATGAAAAAGTTTGTCATACACACAATGATGATCGATACTGGCAGCGGTGTTGAGATTCTTATTCAAAGCACTATTGACCAAATTGGATTGGCCGATCAACTTATTTAAAGTAATACCGATATCAGTGGATTCAATGGTTCTACAGAAGAGTGAGTAGGCAAGACCATCTTACCTATTGCCGCAGGACCATCCACCATCGACGTCATCTTCTACGTCATCAATGCCAAATCTCGTTATCTCGGGATTATGAGCTGCTATTGGATTCATGAAATGGAAGCAATCGTTTCCACCTATCATTAAGCACTCTGCTTCAAGCACAACGATCGTATTTATGAGATCAGGGGAAGTCAAAATATTTCTTGAGCTTGCAAAAATACCGTCTCTGCTATTTTAGATACCTTTGACAGATACAATGTATAGCAATTACAGAAAGCTGATCACCCCAAAGATCAGCCTTCCACGGAGGAGCCCACAAAATATATCAACATCGATAGGCCTCGCAGAGGTACTTTCATCATGACCAAGCTGGTTCAGCATAAAAAAGACGCTCTCATTCAGTTCTTATAACTAAATCGAAATACTCTGGCATGGTCTTTCGAAGAGATGCTTGAGGTCGATCCGGCCAAGGCATGTCACAAATTGGCCATCAACATCAAAGCTACGACTATCAAACAGAAATAGTGTTGACTATCACCGTAACTTCGAGATGAAGTTAACATAGAGATCGAGAAACTGATCAAAGTAAGATTCATTCAAGAAGCCAAATATCCAGATTGGATATCAAATATCGTCGTTGTCCTAAATAAGAATGGAAAAGTCCAAGTTTATGTAGATTTCACCGATCTAAACAAACATACTCCTAAGGACAGTTTTCCTCTTCCCAACATTTACCAAATCCTTGATTCTACAGTAGGTCACAAACTCTTATCTATGATGGACACTGCTTCTAGATACAATCAGATTTTATTCTTGGATGAAGATCAAGAAATGACCATTTTTATCACTAAAAGAGGACTTTAGTGCTACAATGTCATGCCCTTCGGACTCAAAAATATAGGAGCAACTTATCAATGGTTGATGACTTCTATGTTCAAAGCACATCTTGGGAAATTCGTAGAAGTTTACATTGGTGATCTCTTGTACAAGAACATACAGTCCATCAACCACATTTTAGATCTCAACACAATATTCAACATTCTTCGATCTTACAGAATGCGTCTCAATCCTGGTAAGTGTCAATTTGGAGTACATTCAGGTCAATTTCTAGGCCACCTCATCAGCAAGAAGAGGATTAAGGCTGATCCAGATCAGATTTAGGCACTCCTCAGCATGCCATCTCCAAAAACAATGAAAGATGTTCAGAAACTTACCGGCAAGATTGCCGCTTTGAACCAATTTGTTTCAAAATCATCAGAACGCTGTCGTTGGTTATTCCTATTACTATACGGTTGTACTAAACGAGGAAAAGTTTAGCCAAATATAGGGGTTCAATGGGCATCAGAATGCGAAGTAGCTTTTTAGGATCTCAAAACCTATTTGGGGAAGTCTCCCATTATGAGCACCCTAATAGATAATGAGGAACTGATTATCTACCTAGCAGTTACGAATACTTCACTCAGTTCGGTTCTTATTCAACTTGAACGAAAATCGAGAAACCAGTCTACTTCATCAGCAAGGCCCTTACTCCAGTGGAAACGAGGTACTTTAAAATCAAGAACCATCTTCTCACTCTTGTTTATACTTCACAAAAAATTAAGTACAACTTCCAAGATCATTTTATCAAAGTCATGACGAGCTACCTTCTTTAGGAGGTCATGTCCAAGAAAGAAAAATCAAGGAGAGTGCAACAGTGGTCAGTATGGTTGGGAGAACGTGATATCAAGTTTGAACAACGTCATTTCGAAAAGGGTCAGGCCATTGCAGATTTTCTCATAGATTTTCCAGTAAAAGATCCCAAGTGAGAGAAGCACTATCTTGACCTTGCAAAGAAAGTTATAGAAGATCCATCCCCTAAAGCATTTAACGAGCGAGATGAATGGATTACAAGGACAGGGTAGATAATTCTTACAAATGGATTAATAGGACCCACAGGGTCAAAAATTGGAATCATATTTGATTAGAGCCCTTCTCTAAGCAATACAAGAAGAATGGCAAACAACTCTCAATTATATTCCTCGAGGAGAAAACAAACATGTCGATTCCTTGACATATCTAGCCAGGATCTTGGGCACAGACGCTCGATATCTCCAGATTGAAATGATTTCAGCCCCCTATATTGATCATCTTTTTGTATGCATGATCAACACTAGGGGTGATAAAGGGGGAGACGATGATTGGCGTAAGCTTTTCTTAGTTTATCTCGATATCGACAACAAATGCGAAGGACTACTTCCAGTAGATCCGAAAGAGTGCCGATAGCTAATAGACAACTCAAAGCACTACACTAATCAAAATAGTACCTTATACCGCCATTCAGCCATGGGGCCTTACCTCAAGTGCCTCTCTAAATAGAAAGCAAACGAGATACTCTATGATTTACATGAAGGGACTTGTGCCTCCCATGCTACAGGTCGATCACTGGCAAACAGAGTCATCACGCAAAGAATATTCTGGCCCTGCATGCGCAAGCAAGCAGAAGAGTACTCACGCAAATATAATGCATGTCAACGACATGGGCAGATGATCCGTGCCCCTGCACTCAAACTTCATGCAAGCAAGGTGTTTTGGCCATTCAAAAGAGGGGCACTCGATCTTGTCGGGGAATTTCCTAATTCTCTACGTAACCATTGCCACCTAATCATAGCTACCAATTATTTTATAAAATGGGTAGAAGCAGTTTCACTCTATCAAACCAGAGAAGATGTGGTCATCTCTTTTATCTGGGAACACATCATCACTCAGTTTGGGTGCCCCTGCCTAATTCGTATCGATAACGGGCCCCAATTTGTTAGAGAAAAAGTTGTAGCTTTCCTCAGTCAAGAGAATATCATCCACTCACCACCCAATCCCTACTACTCTCAAGGTAATGGCCAAGCCGAAATCACTAACAAAACTATCATGGATGGAGTCAAGAAAAGGCTACACATAGAAAAAAGGGAATTGGGTTCAAGAACTTCCTCATTTCTTATGGGCATATCGTACCACTCTACGTTGGTCGACAGGTTGCACTCCATTCCTCCTTGCCTATGTCACCGAGACCGTCATTCTCTCAGAATACCATCATCCAGTTAAAGATCACGAGCTAACTGACGAGGAAAATGAGTTTAAATTGGCTTGCAACCTCAATGTGATAAAAGAAACTAGGAAATGCACCATCGCTGACCTAGTTCATGCAACAAATGAGTCAGAAGCCATACCTTCCAAATCGATGATCTTATCTTCAGAGAAATACCTTAACACCGCAAAGAGCCTCATATTGGGAAACTAGTAGAGAATTGGGAGGGTCCATTTCTTATTACAGGCCTCTCAGGCCTGGGATCACATTACCTCATAACAGAAGAGGGATTTCATATTTTAAATCCTTGGAATACTAGGTGACTAAAACGGTACTATCGTTAAGTCCCTCACTACTCTATTTTAATTTTTTGCTTTTTCCATTCCAAAAGAGAGATTTTCATCTCTATCAATGTACAGCCTTTTCTATTCAATGAAGCTTACAAGTTTTTCTCCCACACATCTCTTTACTTTGTAGACAATGCATATATTAAAGCATAGATTATTAGCTTTCAATCGACCTCTGTACCAGTTAAATTGAGGATAACACTTGGTTTGGCAGACACTACTAAATCTCTGTGATCAAGAGTAAGGTAATACTTGTTTTATATCAAAGGCTCTACCAGAGATAAGAGAAAGCAAAGGTAAAACTAGCTTTCATCTACCTCAATATGGCTGCGACATCATACCAGATAAATCAAGGATAATACTTGGTTTGGCTGACTCTACTAAATCTCTACGATTAAGACTAAGGTAATACTTGTTTTACATCAAAGACTCTACTAGTCATAAGATAAAGCAAAGGTAAAACTAGCTTTTATCAACCTCAATATGGGTGCGACATCATTCCAGTTAAATCAAGGATAATACTTAGTTTGGCTGACTCTACTAAATCTCTGCGATTAAGACTAAGGTAATACTTGTTTTATATCAAAGAATCTACCAAACATATGATAAAGCAAAGGTGAAACTTTCTTTTATCTACCTCAATATGGCTGCGATATCATACCAGCTAAACTAAGGATAACTCTTGGTTTGGCTGACTCTACTAAATCTCTGCGATTAAGACTAAGGTAATACTTGTTTTACATCAAAGAATTTACCAAAAAAAAGATAAAAGAAAGGTAAAACTAGTTTTCATCTACCTCAATATGGCTGCGACATCATACTAGTTAAATCAATGATAACACTTGGTTTGGCTGACTCAACTGAATCTCTGGGATTAAAACAAAGGTAATACTAATTTTCATTTAAAGGCTCTACCAGACATAAGATAAAGCAAAGGTAAAACTAGCTTTCATCTTTCAACTTGTCAACAACAGTTACATTTTATTTCAGGTTACACATACAACCTCTACAATAGATTATTTCTACTGTTGGGATGTCAACTATACTTTCCCCTGCAACAGGAGGCCTACCAACCATAAATTTTCAAGCTCGAGCAGTCATAATAATCCTTCCATGCTTTATCAATTTAGCAGGTCGAGAGCCTAAATCCGTTTCCTCGATCTATATCAGCTTTACAAATACATCTCCTGTCTGACAAACTGTTAAACAAGGTATCTCTTTTTGACTCAAGTCTTTTTACTTCCTCTACAAAATAGGCAATCACCACCCTCAATAATTCTGAGTGCGATGCCTTGGTTATAACCGACTTAGAAAAATTTGCTCTCGCCCATTGAAGGCGTTCTTTCGATCTCGCATACCATTCTTTTAGCCATGTCATTTATCTATCTACTCGATCTATGAAAGCAATGTTCTCTTCCAATTTCATTTCAGCTTTAGCTGATTTATCTTGATTAACTACCTCCAAATCCGCCACCTGAGCACGAAGTGCCTCAATCTCCCTATTCAAATCTTCAACAACCAAAATTTTCTGTAATAACTTATCTTTCTGCTGTATCAAAATCTCTGTCCTTCTAATAGCCTGTTCTAGCCCTTGTTCCCATGAAAGAGAAGCATCCAACTTCCTTTCATACTCCCTTAACAACTCAACTCCTTTTCGTGCATGACCTTGAATTCGAGTGGCATCCCCCTTCAACTCTCTTATTCGAGCTGATAGGATGACTACATCTCCTTAGAGAAGGGAGACCTTGGCATTTTTTTTATTCTTCCTTAAGCGTTCTCCGACCTAGGCGTGTCTGGCACGTGAATTGGCCTGCGCCAATTTGGTCTTCAGTTGCCCCACTCTTTCGTTCAACTCATCACACTTACGTTACACCATCTGAAATTCCATATTTTTGGCAGGTAAAGTTATATACAATTGCTCAACTGCAATTTTAGATGCTGATAGATCATCTCAAGCTCTCTTCAGCTGGTTATCATTATTAATCAATTTATTCTTCAATCACTCCAGCTTGCTCCTGCTATTCTTATAATGGTCTAATTCTGTGAGCTCGATGTGGCCTGGAATTAGTCCTTACACCAATGTACCTGTGGCTACAATCTAGTAAACAAGAAATGACATAAGTATTTAGCGTAAAAAACCTATGAATAGGTTAAAAACCACGACCTTGTGTTAAGGGTTTTGTAATAGTTGTAGTGGCGTGTTTTCCAGGAGGAAAACCTTTGACAATACTTATTCGTAAGAATTGCATAATAAATGGTAAACAACCAAGATTTTACTTGGAAAACTTAGTAGAAACTGAGAAAAACCACGATCTCGAGGAGGATTTGATGTAAAATCTAGTAGATGCTAGTTATTTTAAGCTTTCAGAGTATTGCTAGTAATTAGGATAGAGAAATGTAACACGTGCGGTCCTTTAGAACCTATTCTATACCTGTATTTATAGTATATGCAGGCAGTTTACAAAAAGAAAGAAAAAGTTTTCTATTCCAGGGGTAGGGGGAGAACTTTGCAGATCTCTAACAGTTCCTTCTTGACTGGGCTAGAGTGACAACTTTTGGTAAGTCAAGGACTCACAGAGTCTTTTAGAATGCTGAGCTGCCTTCGACTACAGAATGTTAAGCTATCTTTGACTTTAGAGTATTGGCTTATTCTTGTCGAATCTGGGGAATAAGATACTACAATCACCCCATTCTTGACAGAAGTACTTGTAGTTGCATCGAGAAGAAAACTGGAATTTGAAGAGGTTGCCGAACATCTTCAGAGGTCAGCATATGCCATTACCGAGGTTAAGGTAAACTGTATCTGGCCAATCTGGTTTTGAGGCATAATTAATGTTGTTTATTGAATGTAGTTTAAGGATGCTGGGTATAAATAGGAGGCTTATGGAAGGTAGATGGTGGTGTTTTGTGGAATGAGGTCGCCCCATGTATGGTTTATTATTGGGTCCGGGGTTGAAGACGGTAAGCGTTCTGACAAAATCTGGCATAGACCAAAAGAAGAGAAATTGCTATGTGATTAGAGCAGAGCATTGAGGTGGGAATAAAGATTAAATAGAGATGAGATGTGTCTATTGGAAAGAGTGGTAGCATCATGCGGTTGTGAAGGTAATGTATGGAGTTAGTAAGGGGGTGAAAGGGGTAACTGTCATTACTGGTGATGAAGATATGAAGCCTGGATGGGCGTCCAGAGATCTTTCTGAACGTGTGGGTGTTGCAATTTTTTGTTACCGTTTTCCTGCTGAAGCATCTCTTTAGAAGTTAAATGACTTGTGAGTCATTGAGCTTTGAGGACTAGAAAGAGGCTTTAATGTCCGATTCTGGTAAAAAGTAAATAACAAAAATATTGGCATGTCGAAGGATGTTAGTAACATCAGATAATTTGTAATGGATGAAAAATTAAGTATTTAGAAATAAATGTACTCGAAAGAGATAGATGTCGAATGTGATATTTGAGAATGTAATCGAATGAAAGAGATATCGAAAGTAAGAAAGAAGTTTATGAAATAAATATATGTGTTTATTGAATTGTTTTTTGTTTTTGTGTATGTTATCGAATATTAAATTAGATTAAAAAATTGTGATACAATTTTGTCGATAATTGTCTTGTGTGTAAAGTTGAAGGTATTTGAATGTGTGGGGCCAATGATACATTTCGAGGTTAATTGATTTGACTCTGATTGTGTAGAGTTTCAAAGAATAATAAATGTAGGGGAGTTTGGTATTGACTGGAAGGTGTAAAAATAGATGTTGTTGTTTACAGATAGATGCATTCATCTAAAATGGTGAAGGCGAGAGCTCAGTCCCGTGATGGGGTGTTCCGACGTATGCTGGTAATCTACTGGGTGTTGTTCAACCAATATTTTGGTTTGCATAGCATGGAATGTCATTTTGATGATGCTGAAGGACCGGATTATGAAGGGATGAGTAAGGCAGAGGCAAAGGAGGTTGGGGAGGAATTTGAGTTTCGTGTAAAACTATAGTTTTGGCATCCTCCTGAGCGTTGTGGTGGCATGTGGACTTAAGCAATGATGTTGGTGAAGATGGAAGATGAAGCGGTAGCGAGGGGTTTATGAAGAGTAAATGCTTGAGATATAGGTGCGTTGTACTGGTAAATGTTTGGTAAAATGTTATGTAAGGAAAAAGTTTAGTATGTTGAAAGGAATGTTCATTTGTCGAATGTAAAATGTACGTGACAAACTTTGGGAATAGAGACTATGTTTAAACGAATGTTGTTGAATAAAATGATAGGCAACTGATGTCGAATATAATCCCATAAGTATAGGAATTGGTAGGATAATATGAATAGGGGAACTTATATGCAAAATGAATGGGGCGAGATGTGTTCCATTAGGTGATGGTATGAAGTATAAGGAAAATGATTTAAATTAGCCATTAGAAAAGATGGATCGTGTACTGACAGATATGAATGTGTCTGCAGATATTCTTCAAGAATTAGAAGGATTAAAGTACGAATGTAAAGGTTTATTAATGGGCAGAAGATTAAGAGTCAAAGAAGTCAAGAAAAAATGCATGAGGCGTTATATTCGTGGAACTGGATGGTCACCAAGTGGTGCGACGAACAGTCACGTAGGGTCTATAAATATGTCAGTGGTAGGCGACTATTCAGATCATTTACAAACTGATTTTTTTTTAGGGAGATAACTGTTGTTGCTCATTGCTGAAGTGGTTAGATACGATTGTTAAGGAGGAGATTTGTGTATTGATCGAAAGGGCGAAGTGAGAAAAAGAGAGGGATATAGAAGCTGCACGAAAACAAGGTTAGTGATTCACCTAAATTGCTTCGTAAGTTCATGCATTGGTTATAGATTAATTGATAATGTGTAATGAATTGGAAATGAATGAGATATGTCTATGGAGAAGAAAGTAAAACTGTTCGTAGGTCTGTGAATTTGATTTTTGGAAATTCTTAGGGGCGGTGATTCTGAGTTACCTATTTTTGGAAGGAGAGAATTGTATAGGAGGGGAATTAGAAGGGATTGGGGAAGGGCACTTTAATTACGGTACTGTGGGAGGAGATTGTTGTGAGGGAGCAAGATATGCGGAGAGAGTTAGTATTTTGTGGTTATCGCCTTATTTTGCGCCGGAGAAAGGGAATTCGTAAAATCGAAGTAACTGTTTTTGGCGGGAAAAGTTGAAACGTCTTTGAGAAGCTATTGAAATTCCTATAATTCGACAAAAAGATTGAAATTAACGAGTTATCGAGGTTACTTATTAAATATAGAAAAAACATCGAGAACTGAATAGATGGCTTTGGAATGAAAAATACTAAGATACATTAATTGATATGAATTAGGTCGAGAACTGTGTATAAGTATAAATGTAAATAATAGTAGCATATGGTAAAGTGAATGAGGTGTTGGAGACTTATCTCAACAACGATATCTTTATGAATATATGAACTTAGGAATATATATATATGTATCACATATGAAAGATTCTAGCTGTGTTAAAATATTAAATTTGATGTACATGTTCTAATAATGGCTGAACCCAATTTAAATGATGAAAAGTTATATTTGTGAGTCACGAAGATGTAGTGCCTTTGATGATCGATGTAAGAATGTGTGTGCAACAATTGGGGGGGGGGGAGATACAGGGTAGGTTCGGGCAGTACAGACACATAAGGCGGGGAACAGTTTAGGGTAGTTCCTAGTGTACATGCAGTATCTGAGGAAGAAGTGATTGATACTGGTGTAGATCATGAGCCTCAGGTGAGTGATCAAGAAGGGAGTGGGGATGGGAAAGAGGATGTGGAAGATGACGAAGAAGCATGTTATGGGGAGGGTTTAAAGACCAAAGAAATTATAAGATTTAAGAAAAAATATGGTATTCCTGGGGATGTGAGACTAGAGAAGTATCAATACAAAATGATCGACAAGGACATACCCTTAGATGGTATTCTGATATATCGAGAACAGATAAAGAAAGGGATAAAACTGCCCCCTTTGGCGGATCAGAAAAAGGTAATGAATTTCATCGATGTAGCCCCAGGTCAATTCAATCCGAATGTATATGACCTGTTTAGGGTATGTGGTGCAAAAAATGGTAGACTTAAAGCTGAAGGGAAAGAGGCAATAACTATAGATGATTTGTGTGTGTACTAAACGATGAAAGCAAACCCGAAGTTAAAAGGGTATCGTTATTTGGCGAGGTTCTTGAAGAGGCCGATGTTTTACGATATGGTATCAACTAGAGGTCGATACACCGAAGAACGTTTACTAGTGCCTAGAAATTATGAGTTCGATCTAAAAGACCCAGGGGAGCCGCTTAAAAGAAAAGTATTTCATCTAGGTCTATGGTTAGGTAACTTAAATGTTTAAGTTTGATACATTTTTAAGTTAGATGTATGCTGAGTAAAGATGTGTTGTTTCTTTGTGTTGCAGCATTGAAGGAGATCATGAAGATAATAGAAGTAAACGAGAAATTGTATAAGATAAGAGAAGGATTCTTTGGCAGGATCGATAACTTAGCGATTGATCAAGATCGTCTAAGTACATTCTTTCAAAAAGCAGGGCTTAAATGATCGAGAACAATAGGTGTGAAAGTTCCTGTGATTGGGGAAAAAATGTCTGCAAAGAATAAAAGAGCTACAGATGCAAGCTTTCCCTTGAACAATCCTCCACTGACAGGGTACAACACATATACGGAGATCGATGTTATGTTGAGGGAGTCTTTAAGCAAAAACAAGAGGAAAAGAAAGGTAAATGTTAAAATACCTCCGTAGTTGAACCCGAAGAGGACTACTCGATAATCATCACCTGAGGGTGTCGAGAGTTCTGACAAATCCGCTATTATGGTGAGTGGGTTACCTCTACGAGGTGCGAGCAGTGCGCTTTCCAAGAAGATGACTGCTGGGATTACAAAGAAGAAATTAGGGGAGGAGCTTGATACGGAGATGGTGAAGACTATGGAGTCTTTTTCTGCTAGTGCAGAGGTGCTGGAGAAAGATATGGCGGACTGCATGGTGGGGATTGATAGCTTGGATACTTTTTTAGGCAAGGCATAGAGTAATTTGGCGAAGGTAAGAAATCTTAAAGCTTATGCTCGAATGAAAAGTTTGGTAAGTCAAACAAATACTCATTATATGGCCTTCATGCAGATTAAGACGGTTATGGTTGAAGTAATGGGTCGTGTTGAGGGCAGTGGTGATTTGGCGAACCGGTTGGTCGTTACAGAAATATCAAGAAAGAATTGACCGCGTTGAATTCCAAGCTGAATGGGATGCTAAATAGGTGCAATTTGGAAGCAAACAAGGCGAAGGAGGCTACAATGGCAGAGGTAAAAAAAGTGCTAGAGAAAGAAAATAAAGAAGCCTTGGCAGTGCAGAAAGCCGCGTTCGAGAAAGATATTGTTGATGTTTGAAGATCAATGGAGCTGGAGCAGAAGAAACTGCTCGGGGATATGAAAGATCGGATGAATGAAGAAAATCTTTAAAAGTCCCATGAAGTGAGGATGCATTTTAAGGAGCAGTTCGATGAATCTGAAGAAAGGTAAAAATATTATAAAGGAGTTGTGAAGGCTAGTGGGCTGTCATATGATGATAGTTTAGATGATGATGTGCCCCAGACTTTGGATATTCATGGAGGAATTGAAGTTGTCGATAATTAAATGATAATGGAGGTTGAAGGTCAACTTCGTGGGGAAGTAGCAGATGTGCAAGTGCCCGAAGGCGCCTTAAATGAGATTTTTCTTCATTTGTCATGTGCAAGTGTCCGAAGTAGCAGATGTTACAAACTTTAATTATCTCTGTCAATAATTAAAAGAGATCGATTGTCAAATAGATACTTGAAAAGTATAGATCGAGGACAATTTGAAATAGTAAAGAGATCGATTGTCAGATAGATACTTGAGAAGTATAGATCGAGGACACATCAAAGTAGAAAGAGATCGATTGTCAGATAGATACTTGAGAAGTATAGATCGAGGACAAATCAAAATAGTAAAGAGATCGATTATCAAATAGATACTTGAAAAACATAGATCGAGGAAAAATAGAAGTAGAAAGAGATCGATTGTCAGATAAATACTTGAAAAGTATAGATCGAGGACAATTCAAAATAGTAAAGAGATCGATTTTCAGATAGATACTTGAGAAGTATTGATCGAGGAAAAATCAAAATAGTAGAGAAGATAATGATAAAACAAAGTATTTATTTGATTTGAAGAAAACGATTACAGGGTATCATCTGTAAAAGAGTTTTAGCTGAGTAGTGTTCCATGGGTACTTAAGCTAAACTTCTTCTTTAGTCATGAGCCAATAAGTTTCGCTATCTGTTTTACTACATATAGTGTATGGTCCCTCCCAGCTTTTTGATAACTTTCCAGAATTCTTAGGTCGAGTATGATCTTGTATCGTCGTAGGATATGGTCTCCAATACAAAATTTTCGTTCCCGAACTTTCTTGTTGTCTGTTTTTTTTAATGTATCATGGTAACATCCCAAATTTGCAATAGCCTTGTCCCTGGTTTCCTCGATCCAATTGAGGCTGCAAAGGAGGCAGAGCTCATTATCTTCATTTGAAATTTTGCGTCGAGTACTGGTAAGATTAAGGTCTGAAGTTAAGATTGCTTCAGTACCGAAAGCCATCATGAATGGAGTGCACCCTTTGGAGACTCGAGGAGTGGTGCGGTAAGCCCATAATACACTGAGTAGTTCATCGACCCATCTTCCTTTCTTGTCGTTGAGGTACTTGCATAAGCCAGATTTGATGCTTTTGTTGATGGCTTCAGCTTGTCCATTGCCTTGAGGATAATATGGTGTGGAAGTTGTCAACTAAATCTTGTATTTATGAAGGAAAGCAAGGACTTTAGCACTGATGAACTATTTACCATTATCAGAACGTACCATTTGTGGACAACCAGATCGAGTAATGATGTGCTCCCACAAGAACTTGATGACCTCATTCTCATCAGTATGACATAGAAGAACTGCTTCGACCCACTTGGTGAAGTAATTGGTGGCAACTAAGGCGAACCTTCTATTTCCTAATGCTGGATGGAAGGGGTTAATGATATCGATTCCCCATCGTTTAAATAGCCAAAGGACATTGCTAACATGTAAGTCGAGGGCAGGGTTCTTGATGTCCTGAACGTGTATTTGGCATTTGTAGCATTTACGAACAAATTCTTTGCAATCTTGTCTCATCTTGGGGCAATAAAGTCCTTGTGTGAAAGTACGTTGAGCTAGTGATCTTTCGGAAACATGTACACCACAGATACCTTTATGAAGTTCTTTAATCTTGATCTGGGCCTATTTCTGTGATATATATTCGATATGTGGCCCTCCTCCAGTGAGTCGATATAACATACCATTTTGGACTGTTAACCGGGAGCATTTGGCTAACAGGGATCGAGCTTCTTCTTTGTTACTTGGGAGGATTTTAGAGTTGAGGTAAGCATAAAATGGTTTTCTCATGTCTTCGTGGTCGTCATCTTCAGTAACGGTTAAGTGGAGTGCTGACAATATATCGAGGCTAGAGTGCTTGAGGATCTCGATTTCTAAAGATCTTTTTTCATTGTCTCCCAGCATGGCAGCAATATAAGCTAAGGCATTGGCATGGCGATTTTTATGCCGAGGTAAATACGAAATGGTGGCATGCTTGAATTTTTTCATTTTGCCAATCGTCTAGGGCTGCATAATCAACCATTTTACCTGTTTTCTTGGAAGTTTTCTTGTAATGATTGGCAATGAGTAAAGGGTCGACATCGACTGCTAATTCCACAACTCTGAGAGTAAGTGTAAGATCGAGACAGTGCAAGATGCCTTCATACTCTTTTTTTTTGCTAAGTTAGAAAAATTTATTGCAGAGAAACAAAATTCTTACAAAAGGCATCTACAGCCCTCAAACAATAGAAAAGACAAAACAAAGTCAACAAAATCTAAAATATTCTTACATAGGAACTTCGATTTTCTTGTGAAAAGCAGGTCTTCCCATTTCAGACTCACACACGCCTTCGTACTCTATTTCATTGCTGGTGGCATAGAATTTGACTTTGATAGCTTTCTCTATGCGATTATTTGAAGGTTTAACGAGGACTATGCCAATTTCAGAACCTTGTGATCCTGTCGATCCGTCTGTACAAAGTTGCCAACCGGAACTTTTGGACAATGCATCGGGTTCTGCAATTGAGTCATCGGTGAAGATTTCTTCAAGTTCTTCCCAATCGGGGTCTTCAACGGGAATATTTTCCAAAAAGTCGGCCACTGCTTGTCCCTTGATGGATATTTGAGGTTTAAAAGAAATGTCATATTCCCCAAGGAAAGCAGACCATTGTTGAACTCGTCGAGATTTTTCTTTTTTGGAGTGCACAATTTTGAGAGGGTATTTTATAATGACTTTGATTGGTGAGCATGGAAGTATGAACGGAGTTTTTCAGAGTTGTAAACCAAGGTGAGCAATTACTTCTCCATGGTAGTATATCTCTTTTCAGCAGGCATAAGAGTTTTATTAATAAAGTAAATAGGTTTCTCGATGCCAACATCTTCTCAAATAAGGACAGAGCTGATGAAGACTTTAGTTGTGGATAAGTACATGGTGAGTAATTTGTCATCAATGGGAGTACTCATTATAGGAGGATGCCCATAGTATCGTTTAAGATCTTAGAATTCCATTTCACAGTTAGGAGTCCAAAGAACTTCTTTTTGCAGTTATTTTAAAAGAGGAGTGGGGCAGCCACGAAGAAGAAGGTAAAGAAGTTTGCATCGATCAGATGACTTTGAGATGAACCTGTGAAGAACGGCTATCTTGTCGGCGAATTTTTGGACATCTTTTTTTATTCGGGGAGAGGGCATTGCCATGAGTGCCTTGATTTGAGCTGGATCAATTTTGATTCCTCGTTTGCTTACTAGAGGCCCAGGAATTTTCCAGATGCGACGCCGAATTGACATTTTCTTGGGTTGAGTTTCATCTGGTATTGGCGAAGGATATCGAAGATAGTTTGGAGGTTGTGGAGATGATATTCCTTTTTAAGGCTTTTGCATATCATATCATCGATATGGACTTCCATGATGTTGCCGAGACAATATTTGAATATTTGAGTGACCAATCGTTGGTAGGTAGCTCTAGCATTCTTTAACCCAAAAGGCATTACTATGAAATAGTAGAGTCCTCTTTCAGTTATAAATGTGGTTTTTTCTTGATCTTCTTCGACTAGTGGAATTTGCTTGTATCCCAAGGCGGCATCCATCAGAGAAAAAAGTTCATGTCCTGCGACTGAGTTGAGAAGTTGTAGAATTAATGTTAGCGGAAAACTACATTTGGGTGTGAATTTGTTAGGTTCGGTGAAATCAACACAAACCCACATTTTACCCTTTTTCTTGGGCGCGGCGACGATATTGGAAACCCACTTTCGGATATTTAGCCTCTTGAATAAAGCCGACATGAAGGAGTTTATCAATTTCATCATTGACTGCATCTCGAAGTGTCGGGGAGCCAAATTTGGCCATTTTTGGATGACTGCCCTGCTATCTTGAAAGAGGTTGAGGTGGTGGCAAGCGACAGAAGGGTCGATTCCGGGCATTTCTTGAAAAGCCCAGGCGAAGATGTCAATATTTATCTTAAGTAGTTGTATCATGGTTTCTTTTTCGTCGATTAACAGCTTGGATCCAATGAATGTTGTGCGCCCGGGGCCATCGAGTTCAGCAATTTCAACTATTTCAGCATCATGTTGCTCAAATGTGGGTGGTGTGTCATGCTGTAGTTGCTATACTTTAAGAAGTTTTACTGTATGAGGGTTGATAGTGGTATTTTCACACATTCGTACGACTGCTTGGCTGCCCTTGATTTCATAGACTCTGTGATCCGTAGGAAAATGTAGTGTTAAATGGTAAATCGAAGGTACTGCTTTGATTCAATGTAGCCAACTGCGTCCCAAAATGCCCAAATATTTAGACTCTGCATCAATGACAAGAAATTTAATGAATGTGGTTTTTGAACCTGCTTGAACTGGCAGAGTGATTTCTCCTGTGGCTGATTCTTTTGAACCATTAAAGCCTACAATTGTTATTGTCAAAGCTTTTACTAAATCTGTAAGGCCTAAGACTTCGATTGCTCTTCAGAATAAGACATCTGTGGCACTTCTTGTGTCTATGAGAAGTGTATGTAAGTAATCCTGTCCCACTTTGAGTATAATAACAAGAGGGTCATCATGAGGGCATTGTACATGACTGGTGTCGCAGTCCTCGAACGTTATCTAGTAAGGACGTTTGGATTTGCTGGTGCTTAGAAATTTTTTTGCCGATTTGTCTGAGGAAGTCATTTTGCAGCAAGACGTAATACAATCATCTTGCTTTTTTTTCTTCCCTTTTTTGATCTTGATCATATACAAATGGCGAGTTCGGCTCTGGATATCATTATGCTCGACTTTAGTAGTTTTTTCTTGTTCGTCGAGAAATTTCTTAATGTCGGCGACATAATTATGGAGTTTTCCAACTATGAGGATACGGTGAAAGATACGATTGAGGGAGTAGTAGCAATCAGTTTCATGACTGTGCACATTATGATACTGTCATAAGCGTCTATTTGGAAGAGCTGCAATAACCTGTGGTGCGCGATAACATTCGTCTCCCTTTATCGTTAGCAAGATAGCGGAGAGGATTGTTGTTATTGGTGGCAAAATTGGGACAGGTCTATTAGGTTTGCCCTCTTTTCTTCGAATGTTATCAGTACTTTTGGAGGACGGCTTCGGTGCTACTGTAGTGACTGCTCATTGAGACGGGGACGATGATGCTTTTCGAGAATGCATGACAGATGAGCTTTTCATCTTATCTTTCTTCGAGTGCTCCAGCTCAATATAATTATTAACCACGTCAATCATTTCAGTGATCGTACGTGATTTGTGTAAAGTAAGATTTTCGCAAACTTTGGAGTTAATGTGCAAGGCAGAAGTAAACGCTGGAACCATGATTTTTAGGTCTGAATTTCCAATCTTTCGTGTTTCCTGCAGGAAACATTTATAAAAACCTGCCAAGGTTTCTTTCACGCCCTGCTCGAAGTAAAACAAAGAGCCCACTGTGATTTCACGGTCTCTAGCAGGAGCGTAGTTGGATTCGAAAAGATTTTGTAATTGGATGAAGGAGGTGATGGAGGCTTCCTGTATAGTATGGAACCATTGGAGTGGTTCCTCATTTAGGCTCATGTTAAATAGTCGACACAACATATGGTCGAGTTTGGAGTACAACCCAACAACCGATTTAAAATACAGAGCATGTGTGAGTGGATCAGTGAGGCTTGTATACTAGATGAATTTGGGCATATGGAAATTTTCTGGAATGGGCATATTTTTGTGATATGGAGAGATGGGGTTTGTTTCGATCCTATCGAGCGCAGATCGCCATCCTGGGATGTTCGAGTTGATGGGATGAATTTTATTGTTAAGGTCATTCAGAGTGACAAATTGCTGTGGGGGGAGAGGCAAGGCTATAATCTGTGGAACAAAGTCGCCCTGTCCCTCTGGTCCCAATCGATCTCTGATGGGCCTTCTTTTTGGCGAAAGGGTTTTATGATGTGTACGTTGACTCCCTTAGGTTGTCGATGCCGAAGAAGTTAAACCAAAATGTTGAGAGGTTCTATTAGGATTTCCTGATCTGGATCGAGACATTCGTTGGTCATCCTCTCTCGGCTGATCATCGCGTTGAAATGCTCATGATAGATGTTCACTTTGATCCAGTGGTGGTGATGCTTGGTGAGCTGTGAATTGATCTTGTGTTCTTCCCAATCTCTCCATCTCTTTTTGATGTGTTTGACTCTGCTGATCCAGTGTTTTTCTGCGTTTGTCCCTCTCTGTTTGTAGAGCTCGAGCGTGGACACACTGATCTTCCAATCTCTGATTTTTTTCTATGGCCATTTGGTTTTGAAGTTCAAGAACCGCACCGTGCAGATCAAGAGCTCTTGCAATGTCCTGTTATCTTACAGTACTAGAATGACTTCTCAAATTCATGTTTGTCATTGGATAGTGTTCAGATTGGAAATGTTAAAAAAAAGTGTGGTAATTTTCCACAGACAGCGCCAATTGTAGTAGTGTATTTTATGGGAGGAAAACCTTCACTAATACTTGTTCGTTAGGATTCCATAATAAAGGGCAAATAGCCAAGATTTTACGTGGAAAACTCAGTAGAAATTGAGAAAAACTACGATCTCGAGGAGGATTTGGTGAAAAATCTAGTAGATGCTAGTTATTGCAATTTTTTAGAGTGTTGCTAGTATTTAGGATAGAGAAATGTAAGGCGTAAGGTCCTTTATAACTTATTCTCTGCCTAAATTTATAGTATACACAGGCAGCTTACAGAAAGAAAGAAAGAGTCTCATATTCTGGGGAGTAGTGGGCGAACTTTGCAGATTTCTAAAAATTCCTTCTTGACTGGGCTACAACGGCTATTTTTGGTAAGTCGAGGACTCACAGAGTCTTCTAGAATGTTAAGTTGTCTTTGACTACAAAATGTTGAGTTATCTTCGACTATAGAGTACTGGCTTATTCTTGTCGAATCTGGGGAATATGATAATACAATAGTAACTTTTATTGCTTGAGGTTGATGATATCTTATTATAAGTTATTTATAGATTTAAAATTGTTTGATCTTGTGAATAAGAAGTTTAGGAGTTTTGAGAATCTTAGAAGATATAGTCTTCCTAGTGATTTCTTGTATATTTTTTTGGTCCATGTCTCTTCTGGAACTTTTTCTTTAAAAAGGCCTCTTCGGCAGTTCTTCATCGTACTGAAGCACGTCTTCCTAACAATGTTGCTAGTGGCTGTTGAGTGGATAACTGTTGAGTTCGTGAGAAACAAGTAGTTTTAACTTGTTCAGGTTTTTCATTTCGAGCTCGACCCACGTTCTTCATCTGTTCGTGGTGTATGTGGCAATGTTGACTAGAGAAGTCGTGTGGAGAATGCGTGAGCCTAATTTAGAAGTAATTCGAACTAGAGATAGCTCAATTTTAGGTCAGATCGAGGGATAGGCCCCTACAATCGCCCCTCGCAACCAAAGTCACGAGTGGCTTTGGTTGAGAATGGATTCGGATATATGGGTACTCGGTTTGGAAATTTTAATTTTGAAAGGAGTAATGATGTGTGTTAACTGCATGGAAAATGCCCGTGTCAGTGGAGGATGTATGTGCATTGAATGTTGATGAGAATTAATGGACGTGACGGTTAGGGTTTGAAGAGATACGTCTTACTGAATGATGACACTTGGGAAAACATACCTGCACAATAAATGTTGGGTTATTTAAAGGGTACCTATACCTTAGATTGTGACAAAGTATGTTGTGGTCTGTTGGAAAATTCTCTGCAAGTTTTGAAGATGGTGAAGACTCGTAGGATGGCTCTTGAGGAGCGAATTGCTTTGGAAATGCAGAGGTTGAAGGTGAGATTTTTTGGGAACCACTCTTGGGAGGATCCTGTTCCTGCTCTCGTCCCTCCGATGAATGGAGGCATGTCGACAGACAAAGCGGTTGAAGCTGAGTATGAATTTTACTATAGATGGAGAATTCACCACGTTGTTTTAACAGGCGAGCAACGCTGGGCTTGTATCTGCATTCTTGTGAAGGACAAGGTTGGGGAGACAGATACAGGGATAGGCGTGACTGTGAAGCACTTGCGCAGATAACTTATATCATAATGGATTCTAAGGTCGGGACCTCTTCATCTCTACCAACTCTGCGAAGGTGGTAGTTTTAGAGGAGGCGGCGATGGTAGTGGAGGAAGGTGACAAAAAGTGGAAGTTTGCTTTAGCATTTCTATCTCTTTTTGCAACAAGAAGACCTTCAGTTTGAAGGGCTGGTTCAAGCACTAAGTTTTCTGCTTTTATAGTTTCTATTTAAAGTTTGTCTAGACTTTGACCAGACTCTTGGGAGCGAAGATACTTGCAATTTCTAATTTCTGTTTTGCATCAAGGTCCAAAATTACGGAAGCAGGACAAACTGAAGGATTTGATGTGCCGGAGTGCCTGAATGACCTATTACTTATAAAAGCACTGAAAAACTGGTTATCTGCAAAGTACCTGTTGTTAAGTACTTAAAAGACTTATTATCTGTAAAAGCACTTGAAATCTGTTTCATCATGAATAAAATTTGTTATCCAATTTTTGTACTGATATACATATAGGATAGCTCTTGAAATCGAGCGGTATGATCTGAAGAATGTATGAAATGAAATGTATGAGTACAAAAAGTACAAATACTTATAACATTCGAACTGAGATATATATGTGAAAAATGCATGTTTAAGATGTAAATATGATTCGACATGTATGTTGGAAATGCGAGAGAGAAAAAATTGTAGGTATTTTTAAAATGAGGATTCAACCTCAACGAGGAATTGAAATCTAAAAAGAATGAGTTTGACCTAAAAATATATGAAATGATTGAGTTCGAGGAGAACTGATAAGTGGAAATAATTCTCGCAAGATTTTTGTGTTATTGCTACGAGATAAAAGGATATCAGCACTTTTTGAGGGGAATCGGTAGTAAAAATATATATAAATAAGGTAGAAAGATCTCTGAATATGGGGAAAGGGATAGGAATGGTGTGTACTCGATCCTAGGAGATTCGTAGTTCCGCTGAAGAACGATTGTCCATGATGATCGCAAAAGTACGGGAGAGAATTTTTGGAATACAGGGTTATGATGCTGAGTTGCCACTAAGGTAGTGTCAGCTCGGAGGATTAGATTCATGGGGTAGGGAACTTGAGCATGCCCAATTATTTATTAAGGGATTTTTTTGTGAACTGGTAAGGGATCCTATTGATCGAGAGGAGGTGGATGGATTGATTACTAAGGTGGAGATTGAATTTAAGGATATGAGGATTGCTATAGGTTGACCAGTTGGATGTGGTTCCCAGGTGACCAAGGCTGTTTCTGATGTAATTATTTGTCAGCTGCATGGAGCAGATGTAAAATAGGGTGACAAAATAAGATTATTTTGAGTTTGAATAATCTGAAATAATTTGTTAAATAGACCTTTTATTTTTGTGAATGTTATTTGTGACTGTTGTGTAAAAATGAATTTGAAAATATTTGAAACACTATTATGGTATCTTAATAAATGATGTCACGGTTGCTATAAGAGTAGAAGAATAAGCATGAACAAAAAAATAGGGAGGTTCTGATTTCGATTACGTGTAAAAAGTGAGTCATTATGAGTGGGGCGAAGCCAGAGAGAGATTTGGAAGAAAAAGATAAAAATAGATTAAAATATACGAAAAAGAGTAATGATGGAATGGTGTTTGTACTGAAAAGGTGTAAGGCGTCTGACATGAATAGTAGAAGGACGCCTTGGTTCTAAAACCGAGGACGGCTCGTGCGAGACTCAATAACTGCCAGCAGTTAGAGTGCAAAAATATAAATATTGTTTCATCTTCTTTGATCAAACGTTTTTCAACTTCTGAAAACTTGAAGAGCAGTGAGAGAGGAAGGAAAAAGAGAGGCAAAAATAGTACTGAAACTTGTGAGGACTCAAGCAAGAGGGATCATCAGTCAAAGTTTGAGAGAGTTGCTGAATCTGAGTTGCAAAGGTGGTTGTATAGCAACATGGTGAGGGAAGGATACGTTGCTGCCGTGGATTCTTACTCCAATATAGAAGGTAAGTAGATATATATGACATTTTATGTATTTTATGAAGATCAGTTTTGTATTGCTAGGAAAGTGATAAATTACTATTTATAGTAATCTATTAAAATCTACTTGTTATAAGCCTAGGCTTCTACAGGGGGTAAATGGGGGAATTGTATTGATTATGCCGGTAGGCAATTTAGGGGTTGCACTGTAGCAACGCGAGAGGAATACTTTTATTTGTTGGATGATTTGGAGAAGGAAATAAGGGATAGGGGTTTAGATGAATCAATCTCTTTTGAGTGCCTCAATGGGGATGTCCGGAGTGAACTCTCGAAGGGTTTTTTGCGTTACCTATCTCTATTAGAGTATGGGTTGAGTCTTCCTCTTAGCAATCTGGCGAAAGGGATTATGAATCTTATCGGTGCGTGTCCCATTTAAATAAATGGGAACATGTGGGGGGTGATAAATATTTTTGAAGCTTTAAAATTATGGTGGGAAGAACAGGGTAGAAAGAGGAGGATATCTCCTAAGGATATGTTATAGTTTTACGGTGTAAAAAATTTTGGTGCAAGTGGAGGGGCTTATTTTTGTATGACTGCAACTCAGCTTCGCTTCTTTGATCTGAACTCAACAGGTCAAACTTGGAACGATAATATGATATGGGTGAAGGGTGGCTGCCTTAAGAGAGATGATAAAGAACCCATGGAACTTCTGTTTGGAACTGTAAAGCAGCGTAAATATAACAATGTATAGTGTATAAGATTGATAGCTGAAATTGTACGATGTTTTTTGATATTCATGTTGTGTGTATGACAGGTCCCAAATCACAGGTGGAGAGGAAAGAGTCATTGTTGGATAAAGTTGCTCTAGAGGAAACTGAGCTCGAGGATGTATTAGAAGATCTTGGTATTAGCAGGAAGAAGTGTGTTAACAGCAGAGTTGAAAAAGTGTTGAAATCTTAGTCGATAAGGTTCATGACGAGCGCCGATAACAGCAAAAAGAAAAGGAGTGATGGGGAAAAGCATGCTAGCTTACTAAAGCTAAAAAACCTGGGATGGACAAAGGATTACCTGAATCCATTACGTCGAGAAAATTGGCTCGAACATTCCCCAAAAGGTAACCATTGAAGTGTGCTGCCGTTGCCGGGACCTCGGGAAGTGGTGCAGTTGCAAAAAAGGCAAAAAAGAGAAGGGTCAAACCTTCTGAAGTATCTGGTGGGAAGGTCGTTGAAAATCGACCTGATGTGGAGGACAATTGGAAAGTGGTGGAGGAGAAGGCCAAGTTGGCAGCTCTCCGCAGAGAGATAGAGATGAGAAAAATAGTAGGCTCATATGCTCGAGTATTTGTTTATGGTGGATTTTGTACTATGATTCGAGTTAATCAATAAGGTCGATATGTTTAATCTTTTGCAGGCTGCTCGGTTGATGAAAAGAATATGCCTCGGGGTTGAGGAGAAGAGAGCTGAGCTGAAGAGGAAGAAGAGCGGGCATAAAAGGAAGTAGCTCGATTGAAAAATGATTTGAGCAAGGAGGGGAAGCGGCTGAAGGCCCTGAAGGATTCCTAAGTTGTTGAGATTAACAGGCTGCAAGCGGAGGCGAGCGTGGACTTGGAAGAGGTGAGAGCTGAGCATGACAGGCTTGGGCATTACTTTATGTCCAAAGGATACTCCGAAGAGGAGGTGGATGCCATTAGGGCATGTACCTTTGTGGAGCAAGAGGATGAAGAGTTTGAAGGTGATGCTGTTGGGGTGGTTGATGGGCTGGATGGTGTATTTCCTCAAACGGCAAGGAATAACCAAGGAGATGATATTGAACGCCCGGAGGCTAAAACTGAGAAGGTAGGATAGTGTGATTGTACTATGATTGTATGAATATTTTGGGATGTTTGTAATTGGTTGGCCATATATTGGATAGAATTCTGTAGGCTAAGTCACTTTTTGTAAACCCTGTTGTAGGAACGTAAGGACATACGCCTCAGAATAAAAGATTTAGAGGTTGACCTTGCCGAGGAGAGAAAGATTTCAGCGTCCCTGCTATCTTTGCAACCAAAGCTGCAGGTTAGAATAGAGCAAGATATTTTATTTGTATGCTTCATTAGTATAGAGCTAAAAAGTAAGGAATAGAATATAGAGACAAACCAACAACCCATTACCGATTTAGGGGCAAACGACACTGGAATGGTGCTAGACATAAAAGAATTTAGATTTAGGCATACTCAAGTATAGAGAATGCGTACCTCAGATTTGTGAGTATATGTTATGGAGAATCCATCCGAGATTATACTTTGACCTTAAGTTTTAAAGTAGTTTTACACAGTGAATGTAAAAAAATAGATATCTTGTTAGAAATGAGAAATGTAGTGAAGGACATTTTAAATCGAACTGATGCAATAAATTTGTAATGCGCATGTCGAATTGGAGTATATTTGCCTGCGCGAAGATGAAGCTCTCCATTGAAACCAGGAGTTTGTAGAGGAGTTAGATAGGATGAGAGAGGCGAGTAAGGATAATTAAGACCAACATGTGAAGGTGCACTTTAAGCGTATTGAGGCAACAAAGACAGTTGTCGACCTAACTCGGCAGATGGATGAGAAGGATACCAAAATTTAGAATGGTCAAAAAGAGTTTGAGGAGTTCGAAAAACATGCAGCGAAACTCAAAAACCTGAATGACGCACAATTGGTAAAGTGCAAGGAGGCAGACATGGCCCGTTACCGTATACAAGCGTTAAAAGGATCGGAGGAAAATTTAAATCGGTTGGTGGCTGGTTTGAGAAATGATCTGTTTAAAGAAAAGAATCATCAAGAGCGCATTCGAACTGATTTGGCGAATAACAGGAGCGAACTGGGGCGATTGAAGATGAAACTAGTTGATAAAGATAACAACATAAAGGGAGCTTGAGATGATCTAAATATGTCTGAATTGGCAGCTGAGCAACTGACTACAGCTTTTTCAGTAAAGGATATAGAATTTCATACAGTTTAGCAAAGATGCAATGAGTTGAATGAAAGGGTGGCACACCTGAAGTCCAAATTGGGTCAGGTTAACTTGCGTGCCAGGAATGCTGAGGTTAGGGAGCGCTCGAAGGGGAAGAAAAATAATGGCAGAATCTCTCTTATTCAAGGCAATATTGTTAGCTTATCAGCTCAAATACGGGACTTGGAGGGGAATGTTGCTCAGATTCAAGGGTATGTACACAAAGGGGTAGAGAAATTGTGGGCGTGTGAAAAAACATTGGACGCTGCTCTCGCCAGACCAAAGTGGAATTAAGAGAGTGTTATCAGATTGAAGGAGATTATGCACAAAGGGTATGTGTGCAAAGGGTATGTGCACAAAGGGTATGTGCACAAAGGGGTAGAGAAATTACGAGTGTGTTATCAGATTGAAGGAGATTGTGATAAGGTAAAAAATGGAATTATTAAAGAAAATGCCAGATAGGATGAACTGAAGAAGGAAATCGAGACACTTTGTGCACAAGTTGTTGAATTGGAGGCGATTAATAGAGCTGAGTCTGTACAAACTGACAAAAAATCTGCAGAGAACATCTCCTTTACAGATTGGGTAGACAGAGAATTGGAGAGTCAAAAAGCTAGGTACAAAAGGTTAGAAGATCGCCTTCAGAGGGCGAGGACAGCTTGGTCTTACTCAGTTGTAACTCAGACCTTGCATACAGACTTGCTGAGGTCTGTGATTGTTTATTTTGTAGAAGAAATTAAAAGAATTGAGTTAGAGAGAGATACCTTGTTTGACTGTAGGTTAAAAAGGGAATGTTTAAAAGCTAGTATCACCTTTATTTTAATCTAGGAGTTGAGTAGTGTCAGTCAATCAAGCGTAACCTTGATCAAACTGATAGAATGTCGCAAACATATTGAAAAAGATAAAAGCTAGTTTTACCTTTGCTTTATCTTATGTCTGGTAGAGTCTTTTGATTGAAAACAAGTTCTACCTCATTCTAACCGCAGGAGATTTAGTAGAGTCAGCCAAACCAAATGTATTCTTGATCTAACTGGTATGATGTCGCAGACATATTGAAAGAGATGAAAGCTAGTATTACCTTTGCTTTATCTTATGTCCGGTAGAGTCCGCTGATTGAAAACAAGTGCTACCTTACTCTAATCGCAGAAGATTTAGTAGAGCCAGCCAAGCCAAGTGTATTCTTGATTTTACTAGAATGATGACACAGACATATTGAAAGAGAAGAAACCTAGTATTAACTATTGCTTTATCTTATGTCTGGTAATGTCCTTCGATTGAAAACAAGTGCTGCTTTGCTCTAATCGCTGGAGATTTAGTAGAGTCAGCCAAACCAAGTGTATTCTTGATTTAACTGGAATGATGTCGATTGAAAGTTAGTATTATAGGGACTTATCCCTCGAGCTAAAGACACTCAATCTCTTCTTTACCTCGATCTCTATAAGACTCGATCTTATCCAGTACCAGACTCACACAGTTACAAACACGTTAACAGTTTCACATCGACCACGAACTTAAGCAGAACGTGGATCATCCACAATAGATGTAAACAGAACATATCAACATACACCTGTCTCCCATGAGCTAACAGTTACACACTCAATTGCCCATGACTCCCACTTTCAGGAAAACGTGTTCGAGCACGATGTCAAGCTGAGAGCAGGGTCTATAAAAGGACAGAGCTCCTAGGGAAAAGGGGGAGGGGGGATATACATACAATTATCTGATATCTAGCTGTTCGATCATTAGATTAACTCTTGTAATCAGATTCTCCCACTCTCTCAAGCAATAATACTACTTTCACAAAATCCTCCACTGGAGGTCATGGTTTTTACCCATTTACAGGTTTTCTACGCTAAATCCCTTGTGTCAAGTGTCATCTCTTATTTAATTCGTGGCATAGTAGTTCTTGGTGTAAGGATTGATTTCAAGCAAATTCGAGCTTTACGAAATCTGGTCCCTACATTTGGTACTGTCTGTAGGAACGTACAACTTTTCCACGTAGTTAAGGACCACGATTAATACTCATCAGTCGAGTAGTATCCAATTATGGTTTAAACACGTCAATCTCCGGGAGCTCAGCCTGAAAGTTCGAGGAAACCTGATCGGGTTGTCGACCTTCGGGCGAGCTTAATTATTGAAACCGAGAAACGGAGTCAACTTAAGCCCCAGCTATTAAAAGATCGAGAACTCCGTGAGAAGGAATCTGATCGAGAGCGTCATGCTCGAGTTCTGGAGACAAAGAAACAAGAAGCTCAGATGTTAGCTTTTCAAACAGCTCTGAAAGAAATACAGAGCAGCCAACAACCACCAGCCCTGAGAGAGTGCAAAATAGTACCAACAATCTCAAGAGTTTCTATTTATGAGAGGCTAGGGGAACATGAGGTACATAGTACAGACATTTCTTGGATTCATTGTGAGGATCCACCAGCACCGATAGTCCCAATTCATTTGGGACAAGAGGCACAAGCAGATATCAGCAGAGATCGCAGACCTTCCAAGCAGCCCGAGGAAGCCTTGCAACCTCTTTACCAAGCCCTACTTCCTAAACGTGTGAGTGAGGAAACAGGAGACCACGTTCCCAGACTCATACGTCATACAATTCCAATAATACCAACAGCTTCGGTAGTTCTAGCGGCTCCGGCAGTTCCAGTAGTTCCAACAGCCCCTATCCCTCTACATTATATCTCTCAGGAACTCATGGACCAGCGTATCAGGGAAATCATGGAAGCAACGGCTTTAAACGCAAAGGATGACTCGCACAAATTGCAAGGTAGCGCAATTGCTAAAGAATTATTTGATATGAATGTCACAATAGGTTTTCATACACCCAAGATCATCAATTACAAAGGAACCGATCCTGGTAAACAAGTTCAACAATTCTGCGACTCATTGGGTTTCTATTCTAATCTGAATCACATCCTTTGCCGGCTATTCACGACCAGTCTTTAGGATGAACCCCTCCGGTGGTTCCACTCTTTACCGGAAGGTTCGATTCATACCTTCGAGCAGTTACAGAAAATCTTCATCAAGGCTTATGCTCACAACAAAGAAAAAGAAGAGAACTTATTTTCTCTTATAAGTCTCAAACAAACACATGGGGAGAAGCTCGAGGAGTTCTTCAAGAAGTTTCTCAAAGTTGTTCGGAAGGTCAACAATCTAGATCAGAAGACAGCCGTGTCCGCATTAACAAATGCTCTGCAGTTCAATTGCAAAGCTAAAGATTATCTCTTCCTGAAGAAACCCAAGACCCTCGAAGATATGATCGGGAAAGTCAACAATTACATCGATCTGGAGCGGATGATGCCCGAACCGAATAAACCTGTAAAGGCAGTCCACAACACCAAGGCTCCTTCTGTAGATTTCAACAACAACCGCAGCTCGAGCGAACCAAGCAATCCTAAATGAGCAAAAATAGAACCAGAAAGAGACAACAATCATAGGTCGCAGAAACCATCCGGAACAGTCATACCGAAGTTGAATGTCAAGCATTCCAAGATCTGTCCTATTCTCTAGAAAGATAAACGTTTCCGTCCATCTCGATATCTTGATCTAATAGTAGGTCGACCTTATTGCGAATATCACAAGATTAATCACCACAAGACCGACAATTGCTATGGTTTGAAAAAGCACCAGGAAATCATTTTTAAGGAAGGGAGGATGCACGAATATATCATCGATCTTCAAAGCTATAAAGACGGGAACTATCTGAAAGAAGATGACGTGGCTCAAACAACAGAACAAGCAGAGGAGAAGCATCTATATAATCTCTACTGTAGCAATATGATCGAGATCAATCAGGTTTCAAATTCCAATAGAGTCAAGCGGAGGAGTTTGGGCGGGTGCTATGATCTTGCCGTCAAAAATAAGGAAGCCAAACTCCTCCCAGAGTCTAGCAGTCGTCGAAAGGGAATCTCCTTCGAAGACTGTGACACAGGAGATTTGAAGTATCCTCATCATGACGCAGTTTTAATTATGCTCAAAATGAGGAACTTCGTAATGCACACCATGATTGTAGACACAGATAGTGGGGTTAAGATCCCATTCTAGAGTACAGTTGACCAGATGGGACTCTCAGATCTGGTCGTTCAAAGTGAGACAGACATCAGTGAATTTAATGGGTCCAAAGAAGAACGTGTTGGGAAGATCACTCTCCCGATCACAACAGGGCCTACCACTATCGACGTTACTTTCTACATCATCAACAGTAAATCAAGGTATTTGGGGATACTAGGACGTTGTTGGCCATACAATATGGAGGCTATTCCATCCACTTTCCACCAAACACTTTGGTTCAAGCATAACAACGGTATTTATGAAATCAAAGGAAGCCAGAAAATTTCTCGAGCTTGCGAGAATGCAGTCTCACCAGTTCTCGACCATTCAAAGCAGATTGCTGCATAGCAATCACAAAAGGCTGATCACCACGATGGTTAGTCTTCTCCAGCCGAGCCCGTAGAATACGTCCAGATCGATGGAGCTAACCGAGATACTTACATTGGTACTAAATTAATTCAAACAGAGAAATGCCAGGCATAGAATACGTCCTTCAATCCAACAAAGACGTTTTCGCATGGAACTTCCAAGAAATGCCAAGCGTAGACCCCTCAAAGTCTTACCACATCTTAAACATCCGTGAAGGCGCCGCAGCAGTTAAACAAAAACAACGCAGGTTATCTTTAAGACTCAGAGGCGAGGTGAACAAGGAGATCGACTAACTTATCGAGGTCGGTTTCATCCGAGAAGCCAAGTACCCAGACTGGATTTCTAATATCGTTGCTTTTCCAAAAAAGAATGGGAAGGTCCAGGTCTGCGTGGATTTTACTGATCTCAATAAACACATGCCAAAGGATAGCTTCCCTCTTCCGATCATTCATCAGATCCTTGACTCTATAGCAGGTCACAAACTCTTGTCCATGATGGACGCCGCTTCGGGGTACTATTAGATTCCACTCTTGGAGGCAGATCAAGAAAAGACTGCAACAAGATCATGCCATTCAGCCTTAAGAACGCTGGAGCAACTTACCAAAGGCTGGTTACTAGTATGTTCAAAGAACACTTGGGAAAAATAGTTAAAGTCTATATTGATGACATGCTTTGCAAGAGTCTAAAGAAAGAAGATCACATCTATCACCTCTCTACAGTATTCAGTATATTACGATCCTACAGAATGAAGCTTAATTCTGAAAAATGTCAGCTCGGCGTTCACTCAGGCAAGCTCTTGGGACATCTTATCAGCAAGAAAGGGATAGAAGCAGATCCAGATCAAATTTGAGCTCTTCTAGACATGCCTTCACCATCAACAACGAAGGATATACAAAAGCTCGCAGGATAGATTGCAGTAATCAAGAGATTCGTATCCAAATTCTCGGACCGATGTAGATGGTTATTTATGCTACTCAGAGGTTCTACTCAACGAGGCAAAGGCTCAAAAAATGACGATATCAACTGGACACCAGAATGCGAAGTAGCTTTTCAGGAACACAAAAATTACCTTGGGAGGGCTCCCATCATGAGCACTCCAATAGGCAACGAGGAACTGATTATCTACCTCGCAGTTACTGATACATCTCTCAGCTCGGTTCTCATTCAGCTCAAAGGAAAAATTAAAAAACCGATCTTCTTCATCAGCAAGACACTCACTCCAGCGGAAACAAGGTTCTCTAAAATTGAAAGATTACTTTTAACTCTCGTTTATACCACACAAAAACTCAAACACTATTTTCAAGCAGATCCAGTCAAAGTCATGACGAACTACCTACTTCGGGAAGTATTTTCTAAGAAAGAGAAATCAAGAAGAGTATAGCAATGGTTCGTCAGTTTGGGGGAGCACGAAACCAAATTCAAGCAGCGAATTTCTGAAAAGGGTCAGGCAGTCACTGATTTTCTAGCAGACATTCCAGTTTTAGATCCTGATTGGGAAGAACATGATCAAGATCTCGCCGAAGATGCAGTAGATGAGATTCCACCCTCCAAATCTTTTGATGATCGAGCATCATGGATATCTCAAAAAGGGTGGTGGAGGCTCCTCACCGATGCTTCAGCGGGACCCGCAAGGTCGAGAATTGGGATCGTTCTCATTACATCTTCCAACGACAGAATCGAGAAATCCATCCATCTCGACTTCGAAGCCTCGAATAATGTTACAGAATATGAGGTACTCATTCACGGCCTGGACATGGCCCTCGAACTCGGAATCACTGAAATCTCAGCCTACACAGACTCTCTTCTAATCATTCATCACTACTCAGAACATTACAAGAAAAATGGCATCATGGTTGATTATGCAGCCTTGGTTGCGGAAAAGATAAACAAATTTCACAAAGTTACACTCGAATACCTCCCTCGAGAAGAGAATCGTCACGCTGACTCCTTGGCTTACTTAGCCAAAGTATTGGGTACAAAATCGCGGTACCTCCAAATCGAGGTTATTTCTACCCCCAGTATTAATCGTACTACGATATATGCGATTAGCACTGGGGGAGATGAGATGGCGGGAGATGATTGGAGGAAAACTTTCGTAATTTATCTCGGTAAGAATAACTCATGCAAAGGACCACTGCCAAATGATCTACAGCAGTGCAGACACATCATCGAGAATTTAAAACTCTACACAGTGCAACCAAATGGCGATCTCTACAAATGCTCTGTTACTGGTCCATACCTCAAATGCCTCTCTAATAAACTTGTCGACAACATGCTTCGATTTCAACATGAAGGAATCTGTGGATCCCATACAGCAGGATGAACTCTTGCTAATAGAGCTATTACCCAAGGAGTGTTTTGGCCAAGGATGCTGAAGCAAGCTGAAGAATACTTAAGGAAATGCGATGCATGTCAGCGTCATGGAAATCAAATTCGGGCCCCTGCCCTCGAACTCCATGCAAGTAAGGTGTACTGGCCGTTCATGCGATGGGCACTCGATCTAGTTGGTAAATTCCCCAATACTCCGGGTAATAGGAAATTTCTCCTTGTTGTCACAGATTACTTCACCACATAGGTCGAAGCAGTTCATCTATGCAGAACTCGAGAAGAAGAGGTCATTTCTTTCATTTGGCAGCATATAATCACAAGATTTGGTTGCCCACATTTGATCCGTATCGATAACGGTCCTCAGTTCGTTGGAGCAAAGGTCGTAGCATTTCTTAACAAATACAATATAATCCACTCTCAATCAAACCCATACTACCCCCAGGGAAACGTATGTTACAGAAGAAGGGCAACTAGATACGTAAATTACCTCACGTCTTATGGGCTTATCAAACTACGCCCCAGAAGTCAACACAATGCTCTCCTTTTCTGCTTGCCTATGAAACTGAAGCAGTCATCCCAATAAGGTACCACCATCCTGTAAGAGACCACGAGCTCACAGACGAAGAGAATGAGTTCGAATTGGCTTACAACTTCAATTGGATCGATGAGACAAGAGATCGAGCTATCGTAAATCTTGGTCGATATCATCAAACACTGGCAAGTTCATACAACAAAGGAGTTCGCACTCGAGAGTTTGCCATTAACGAATGGGTCCTTCGAGAAATCCTAGATAACATAAAAGATCCACATGCTGGGAAAGTAGCAAAAAACTAGGAAGGTCCATTCATGGCCATAGGTCAAACTGGTATGGGTTCTTACTATCTCATGACAGAAGCTGGTGACAAAATTCCAAATACATGGAATTCGAGAGGATTAAAGTTATATCGACGCTGAACAGCTCCTCCATCACTCAGCAATGTTTAATCCACCTCAAGATTTCACCTCCAATGTATGTACAAACTCTTTTCAATCAATGAAATTTCATTATTTCACAAATCCCTATCAATCAATGCAATCTCATCCAAGGGTAAAAATGTAGTTTATCCTAGCTCGATCCCTAAAGGTAAACAACATCCAACATTGGTAATGGCATAGATAATACTAGCCTAACTCCTACGGATTCTCATACATCCGAAGGTGGGGGCCATAAAGAACCGCTTAGCCTGAAGATAACAAGCCTAAAGCACAAGTGAGGAAAAAACTTACTCGCTGCCACTAAGCTCCAGCATCCAACATTGGTATCAAGGCATAGATAATACTAGCCGAACCCCTGAGGATTCTCATACATCCAAAGGCGGGGGCCATAAAGAACATCTTAGCCTTAAGATAACAAGCCTAAAGTACGAGTGAGGAAAAAACTTGCTCGCTGCCGCTATGCTCCAACATCCAACATTGGTATCAAGGCATAAATAATACTAGCCAAACCCGTGAGGATTCTCATACATCCAAAGGTGGGGGCCATAAAGAACCTCTTAGCCTGAATATATCAAGCCTAAAGCACGAGTGAGGAAAAAACTTGCCCGCTGCCGTTAAGCTCCAACATTCAACATTGGTATCAAGGCATAGATAATACTAGCCATACCCCTGAGGATACAAAACCTCTGGGGTTGGGGCCATAAAGAGACTCAGCCTACAGATTAGGCCTAAAGCACGAGTGAGATGTTACTCGCTGCCGATAAGCCCAGCTCTCCAATATGGTATCATGGCATAGATAATACTAGCCGAACCCCTGAGAAAATACAGATCTGAGGCGGGGGCCATAAAGAACCTCTTAGCCTGCGGTGACCGCCTAAAGTATGAGCAAAGATAATACTAGCTCGCTACTGCTAGGCCTCCCTGAAGTCCAAGGGCTGAAGCACAGATAATACTTACTTCTACACCCACGGACTTCTTCTAATTTAATGGGTCAAACCAGAGAATAACTCTACTACAGGTGTGGAAATATTATTTTCTCATATCAGCATTTCAAATTGCAATGCTCCTCTTAAATTCTTACACCGAGCAATGAAGCATCAACATCTGCTACATACAAAAGGTATTCATTTTCAGAGTTTAATTCTATTTCTTTTTAACTCTGCTGGATTTTCTTGATGGGAGAGCAGTCGACCTTCCTCCCACAATAGGAGTAGTTGAGACTATACTTGACCTTCCTTCCACAATAGGAGTAGGTGAGACTACACTCGAGCTTCTTCCTATTTTAGTCCTGGATGGCATATATGTTCAGCCGTCGTGGTCCCGATACCACGATCCATGACACCAATTGGATCTATGCTCGAGATATCAAGTTTACATACACAAGTCCATCCAGAGAAGCAATCTTGCATCAAATCTCTCTTAACTTGCAGGAATTTTATTTCCTCGACAAAAAATGCAACCAATGCGCTTAATTGTCGTTGATGCAAAACTTCCCCATCACATTTTTCTTGTTCATGAACTACTAGTTCCTTGAAAGCTTGGTGAGTAATAGCAGCGCAGTTGTGATCCTTCCAACGACGAGCTTTTGATTCAGCCAGTTCAGTTGTTAATTGATCAATGCGTTCACTCATCTGCCTTGTAAGATCTATCAACTTCTGCCGAGAGTTTGCGAGATCAATATGCATATTCTCCACTAACTCTTCTTTTCGATGAAGAAATTCCTTCATCTCTCGACTCCCCTCACCAGAAGAAATTTCACAATCCCTTTTTTCCAATTCAAATTTTAGATCGTTCTGATACTTCAATTCACGTACACGTAACTCTCGCTCCGATTCGGAAATACACGCACAAAGTTGATTAATTCTTTCATTCATCTCTTTCACACATTGCATAGTCCTCCTCACGTTTCCGCGAGCATGGGCCAAATCATCCACCAAATTTTGGTTCTTGGCTTGGATCTCTACTAACTCGGCCCTACTCTGAGCCTCTTTCCCTTTTAAACGACGTAAATCGGCCTTCAAATGATCTAACCTGGCAATCAAACTATTAAATATTTGTTCAGAGTTACATAATTCTTAATCTTTACCCACAATACTGCTGCTCAAATTTTCAAAATCAGCCTCAGACACGACCAAGTTAGTTCTCGCAGTATCTAGGTCAATCTCTCTCTTCAACAGCAGCTCATTCAGAGCACGAATGTTACATTTCATATCAGATATCTCATCATTTAATGCTCTAATACATTATTCGGCAAACTCAGCCTCGTGCCGAGAACCTAACGCAGCCTTTTCCTTTAACTCAGCAAGTTCGTTAGTAAGCTGGTTCAAAGCCTAATCCCTGCTCAAAATTGTTGTAGTCTTTTCCTCGACTTGTCTCTTAGCTTCTTGAGCTTTAAAGAAAGTTTTACATTATCATCCAATTGATCTTCATACTGGGAAATCAAAGCCTCATATTCTTCTGCATACTTAACATTATTCAAAAGAGTCTGCTCTTCTCTCTCCCTAGCAGTATCTAGCTCCTTCTGCATAACAGTTAGCTGGGACTCACAATATCAGCACCTAATGGAGAAACAGGTTAACAGAAGCATGTTGATAAATCTGCAGTACAGACACCTACAAGCTTGAGACAACCAATTCTTCCTTAGCCTACCGACAATAACAAGTTTTGGCCACAAGACAGAGGATACATGCACAAACATTCTGAATTAGACTAAACATACAAGGTACATATCCTTTTATTCTTGTTCATCTACTTATTAATTTATCTGAATTATCTAACCTGTAATTCAGCAGAGGATTTATTCTCCACTTCAAGCAGGCCCTCTAAGTCCACAACTCTGAGGTGCGAGTTTTCTATCTCCTACAATATGGAATTTCATAAGTAAAATGTTGTTGGCATCAAACGACAATAAAGTTACAAAGGTCGATTTTATTTTTCACAACCAATGTTACATTACACGATCATCCTACCTGATTAATAGTTTCCTAATTATCGGCATCGGTCTTTTCCGCAGTATTCAGACCACACTCCCTTTCCTCAACCTCCTCTTCATCCATAATTTCCATCTCCTCATAATTTCCTTTGCTAAATGTCGTTATCTCCGCCTGCGTATACCTCAGCTGATAGAGCTTCCCTGCGAGGTTGTTCCGGGAAATAGCCGACGCGGTAACCAATCTCTCTGCTTCAGCTTCACTTTCAGCCCTAACTTGCTTCAATTTTAGGGCAGCAGCTTTCTTTTCTTTCTCCCGCTCCAACTAGAAATCTACCCTCTCCCGAGTCAGCTTCTCTTCCAACTGGTTTTTCTCCCCCTCGAGCTGGGAGATCATTTTTTCCAGCTCCATCGACCTATCCAGGGAACCAAGCTGAACGTCTCTCAGAGCTCGAGCAAACTGCAAAAAGAAATATCTCAGCTTGAGCAACAAAACAGCTCTACAAAATCAACTTTTTACGAACCTTTTTAAAATCATCATCCATAATAGCGACCATCTTCTCTCGAGTTTTAACTCGGCATTGTTCCTCCAAGAGATCTGCTTCGACCTCAAAACCCGGCCTCAAGTCCGCTACCTCAGCGATCTTGTCGCTTTCCTCTAGCATCTCCTGCGACTTCGTGGGAAAATTACCTTCCTCTTCTTACAGCTATCGTCCACACTGACCGACGACACAAAACGAGGAGCAGCCTCCCTTTTTACAGCCTTCCTCTTCACCAGGTTCCGTACGACAGTACTAGAAATCGTAACCATGTCCACTGGCCCATTCGGAATTTCATTGAGCCGTGCGAGTTTCAAGGGGATTAAGTTCAGAAGTTGTCAATTCCTCTTCCATTGAGCCTGGAGTTTTCACAACCAGTCTCCTCTTCGCTTGCGATATCCTGACCTTGTCGCCCTTACTAGCTACCCTTTTGAACCTACTTATCTCTAACTCTTTGAGCACAACTTCGAGCTCAGTACCTTCCCTGGCAACGACGTCTATAAAAGATTCCTTCCTCGACACTTTGTAATTAATTCTTGCATAAACATCGGCAACGTAAGATACAAATCAACTATAGCAGTATAGTTCAACATACAAATGATAGTTCAATTTTTGATGATATACTTACCCTTTGTTATAGTTCAATTATTAAGTTCTAGGGGTTCCTCATCAGACCGCTGAAGACATTCACCAGACACCTATAAAAGGTTGTCGTTCCACACTCGCCCTGCTGAAGACAGGTCAAAGAAGCATGGTCTTGCAGAACTAGAACAGAGATTTGCACCATTAGTTGTTGTGACATACTTCACAGCATAATACTCCAGAAAATCCTTGGCAGTAATCCTCTTCTCACTACCAGATGCAGCCCATCTCCCATTCAGGGTTTCGCATACAAATATAACTTCCCAAAAATTGCAATTCAATTACGCCGGACAAACCCTAATCAAATTCATCACACTCTTAGCCAGATTGCTCAAAGGCAGAGTTAACCCATAATCGAACTATGCTAAATAGCAACAAAACCCATCAGTTCGACTATCCTTCAAAACGCCTTGGACATACTCCAAGGATGCTTCGTCCCCCAAACGCCTGCACTTTTTTCCTTTGGCCAAATCAGGCAGCAAATACAAGTAATCCCCTCCTTGACTGACACTGCAGGTTTTATAGAAATTACCCCTATATGCAAAGGTGTGCCCCCAAATCTCATCTATGCTACTTTTGGCCTTACAGAACTCCCTAAACCGACTAGAGCCTGTTAGGTACTCAACACGAAAACCCTTCAGACGGAGCCATTCTATTAATTCGGCTACAATATCCTCCTCATCCCCTACTCCATTAATGGGAGATAAATGCCCTACGAGGTCTGCTTCATCAGCCTTTGCACAACCGGAAATCGAAGCCATACTTATCTATAGTAAAGGGTCCACTTTAAACCGCTGGTCCAACAAACCTATAGATAGGTCGAGGTATATATATCAATTTTTATCTCGCACTATTAGATCACTTATACAATCACAAACTGTCTCAAAACGATTTTTATCGCCTCACAGTCTTTATTCCCATTGTAATTTTTATTTTATTTTTGTGTTTGGTAGAAATTGCATCCTATCCCGACGCAATAAAGATATTTATACAAAAATACTTGTAAACCCAAATACAGACTTACCTTCAACACCCGAGTGAGAGTCTACCGCGTTGGTGCGCACCAGTTTGCTCAATTTTTACAACTTCTTCAAAACCTCCTCGATATAAGCCTTCTCTCAAAGTTTGCAATTGAAACTCTTAATCACTGCTTTCCTCTTATCCTTTCCTCCTTCGGTGGTAATGGAATCGTCAGTTGAGATCTCTCTCTCTCTAAGCATTCTTTCTTTTTTTTCAGTTTTCTGTATTTCGAGAAGGAGGAGGAGGGGGTACTTATGCACTTTTCCCCGAGCCGCTGGCAGTTTGGTGTTTTCCAGTAAGCAGTCCTCGATTCCTGAGCCAAGCTGTCTATTCGTTTGAACCTGTCAGACGTGTCGCACCGCTTCAGTGAAAACACCTTCCCATCATTACACCACATATTATACTTTAGCATATCTCTCAGCCTCTTGGTCCCACTTTTTTCACAATACCCCAAACTCATGACCCTTAAATTTCTACTTTAAAATTTTCACGTACATTTATTTTCCCTACTAATATACCTTGACTTTAACGTCAATAACAGTTAGCAACACAAATTCAAAAATTTAGTTTCAATAAACAATCCTAGTTATAGCTTATTTTCGTGAATAGATTTTTTCTTCAAGTAAATTCGAGCAATTACATTTCAAAAAATTTAAAAATACAACAGTCAATCACTCCAATCCCTGAGATACTTGCATTTGAAGAAACCGGTGTGCCCAATAACACCACAAGCCTTCAGCAGCCCTGCGGCGACATCCATATCCTCATTAATGATCTCCTCCCCGGTCATCATCAGGATAAACTTTTTACGATCTTCAATAGACCGCCAACAGATACGCATCTACTCAGACTAGTACACGCGATTCATTTACTCACCCCTTTCTACGTCAGTCTTACCCTCGTAGTTTGCTCGGGTTTCAAGCAGAACCGCATCATAACCTTACTGCCCAAAAATAGCTTCCTTTATTTCATCAATCTTGAATGCTAAACGCAAGTCGTTCAACACACGCCCTTCAGCAGCACTTTGAGAACGAGTCTTTACCATTTTTAATGAATAACCTTCTTAGAGAATAAGTCACACTTTTATAATGCTCAGTTAACAGGACTAATTTTTCGATTGACTAAACGCAAGGTATTTCAGTTTCTGTAACCCACTCTTCCCGGGTTCAAGCTACTTACTATTATCATTTTGTTCTTAATCGAGCTCTATAAAGATTATATTTTGGGCTTTATATTTACATCTGCTAAACTCGATTCATTTACGAGGTAAAATAAGGTATGTTATACCACCAACTATTCCCTCCCATATTATGTACAGCTCGATGACATGTCGACCATTTCTGCCTTTTGCAAGTAAAAAGCAAACAATATATTCTCTTATTACGCTCGATTTTTATCTAACAAGCTAGTTACAGGACTATTCCTACAGCGTTACTTTACAATTACATAATCGATCTCTTCGAAGCTCAATATTACAGATACTTTCTCAAACACGAGGACAAGTCTCTAGTTCCTTTATCATTGTTGAGATACTCCTGATCTTCCATAGAAACCTCCACCATAGATCGCAAAGTACAAGACTGCAATAGGTCAAAAACCTCTTTCCCCTTCATTCCCGTGCTGGAAGAATTAAAAGAAAAGCGATGGCACCGAGAGAGGCAATACATCTTCTACCTCTACCACCGCCGTCTCTTCCTCCTTATCCACACTAACCCGGAGTTCGTACAAGTTGAGAAGGACTCCTACCTAAGAAACTGGAACACCAGTAGAGACCAAGGATTTTGTATCGCATACACCCCGGCTGCTAAAACGGATGCTACATAATTCCCAGAAATATTTCAAACAACACTCCTTCAAGAAAACAACAAAGGGAGTCTCCCTACTCTGATAAGCATAAAACCATATCTGGAATCCCTCCATGATAAAAGAAAAATGGGTATGATACACTTGATTCCTCATCTTAACCATGATTTTACAATGGTACGCTTCCAAAAAACTCATATTTTTTTTCTCACTCTACAAAATAGGCATGTTTGTTTTTCTCTGCAGCGAAATGTATTGCAGGTTATTCGGCAATCAAATCCACTATTTATAGTGATACCGCATTTAATGCACGTTGTTTCCCCAAATAGTCATCCGCTCAAAAAAACTAACAGTCCGCCTATGACACTCACGCGTCGTAATGGCAACCTACTCTTCAATACAAACGTTCCATCTTTCAAGCATTGCTTACGTCATCACAAGGTACGAGTTTTAGGTTTTTTCTCAACTAAAGCCACACGTGACTTCAATTGTGAGGGGGCGATTGAAGGGACTAATCCCTCAAGCTAAGGACACTCGATCTCATCTGTACCTCGATCTCTATAAGACTCAATCTTATCCAGTACCAGACTCACGCAATTACAAACACGTTAACAGTTACACATCGACCACGAACTCAAGCAGAACGTGGATCATCCACAACAAATGTAAACAGAACAGATCAACATATACCTGTCTCCCACGAGCTAACAGTTATACACTCAGCTGCCCATGACTCCCACTTTTAAGAAAACGTGTTCGAGCACGATGTCAAGCTGTGAGCAGGGTCTATCAAATGGCAGAGCTCCTAGGGAAAAGGGGGAGAGGGGATATACTTATAATTATCTGATATTTAGCTATTCGATCATTAGATTAACTCTTATAATCAGATTTTCCCACTCTCTCAAGCAATAATACTACTTTCTCAAAATCCTCCACTCGAGGTCGTGGTTTTTTCCATGCTAAATCCCCTGTGTGAAGTATTATCTCTTATTTAATTCTTGGCATAGTAGTTATTGGTATAAGGATCGATTTTAAGCCAGTTCGAGCTTTACGAAATCTGGTCCCTACAAGTATCATCTATGTTTTAATCTATGTATTGTCTACAAAGTAAAGAGATGCATGAAGAAAACTTGTAAGTTGCATTGATTTTAGAAAAAGGAAGTACATTGGATGGAGATAGAAATCTCACTTTTGGAATGAAAAATGAGAAATTGAAATGTAGTGAGGGACCTAACCATAGTATCATTTTAGTCTCCAGTGTTACAAGGACTTGAGATGTGGACACCCTCTTCTGTCATGCGGTAATATGACCCCAGGACTGGGATACCTGTAATATGGAATGGACTATCCCAATTGTCTGCTAGTTCTTAGCATGAGACACTTTGCGGTGTTGAGGTATTTATTTGAGGACGAGATCATTGATTTAGAAAGTAGAGCTTCTGGCTCATTTGTTGATCGAGCTGGCTAGCATATGGTGATACCGACCTAGGTTAGCGATAGCGTGTTCCCTAGTTTCATCAATCCAATTGAGGTTGCAGGCCAATTCAAACTCATTTTCCTCGTCATTGGCTCATGATCTTTAACTGGGTGATGATATTCAGAAGGAATGACAGCCTCTGTACCATAGGCAAGGAGGAATGGAGTGTAGCTTATCGACTATCGTGGAGTGGTACAATATGCCTATAAGATATGAGGGAGTTTGCAAACCCAATTCCCTTTTTTTTAGACCATCTACGATGGTTTTGTTGATAATTTTGGCTTGGCCATTTCTTTGAGTGTTATAGGGATTGGATGGTGAGTGAATGATGTTATGTTTGTTGAGGAAAACTGTGAACTTTTCTCCAAAAAATTGGAGCCCATTATCTATACGAATTAGGAGGGGGCACCCAAACCGAGTGATGATATGTTCCTAGATAAAAGATATGACCTCTTCATCTCTGGTTCGACAGAGTGGAGCTGCTTCTACCCATTTTGTAAAATAATCGGTAGCTATGAGAAAGTGGTGGCGGTTACCTGAAGAATTAGGAAATTCGCCGACGAGATCGAGTACCCATCTTTTGAATGGCCAAAACACCTTTTTTGCATGGAGTTCGAGCACAGAGGCACGTATCACCTTTCCATGTCGCTGAAATACATCATATTTGCGTGAGTACTCTTCTGCTTGCTTGCTCATGCCAGGCCAGAATACTCTATGTATAATGGCCCTGTTTGCTAGTGATCAACCTACGGTATGAGAGCCACAAGTCCCTTCATGTAAATCGTGAAGCATCTCATCCGCTTTTTGGTTGGAGATACACTTAAAGTAATTCCCCATGACTGAACGGTGGTACAAGGTACCGTCTTGATTGGTATAGCGCTTCGAGTTGTCTATCAGCTGTCAGTGCTCATTCGGATATGCTGGAAGTGGTCCTTCATATTTGTTGTTGATACCAAGATAAACTAAAAAAGCCTTTAAACAATCGTCGTCTCCCCCTTTATCGCCCCCAGTGTTGATCGTGCATACAAAAATGCGATCAATGCTGGGGGTTGAAATCACTTCGATTTGGAGATATTGAGCTTCTATGCCCAAAACCCCGGCTAGATATGCCAAGGAATTGGCGTGTCTATTTTTGCCTCGATGAAGATAATCGAGAGTTTCTTGCATAAACTTGCTCATCCTATCTGCAATGAGGGCTGTGTAAGGGCCAAGTTTCGTAGAGGAGATACTGACTCTTACACCTTTGGGTTTTTCCCGCCGAGACAATATTACTATAATAACAGACAATATTACTATAAGAACACACTTGTGTGGAGTTCTAGAATGGGATGCTTCACGACCTCTAGCGAGGATTTTTAAGTAAACTGATATAAATTGAAGGTAGTCGAAGGGTCAGGGAGTTAAATATTACAGGGTATTGGAAGGTAATCTTGTAGAGCTTGTGGGAGAGATTTTTTTAACTCCTTCATCGTGCCTCTTCCCTTCTATTTATAGGATATAAAGGGCTGAGTCACCATGGGGGATCAAGTTACGTGCATATCCTCGAGGGATAATAGACCTGTACCTGGGGTCGGTTCTAACACTGTAGCTATTGGTTCTGACCCCGTAGTTGTATGATCTGGCACCGTAGTTCTCGAGCAGCTTGTTTCTCTGCTCTTTCTAGTGATCTGGCCGTCTGACGTGTCTGGCTTCGACCATGTACGACCATGGTAGAATTATTTCTGGTACTGATACGGAGTTCATGCGCTGCTCATTTATCTTTGACAATAGCGGTTGGCTTTGATGTACCCTTCGAGTGTTTGATTACTCTCGGAAGGCTTTGTAGACATAGTTATCATCTTACTGGGCTTCGGATCTCTATGTAGGCTTTAAAGTGGCCTTCGAATGTTTGATTGGAGGTAGAAGGTTGCGAGTAGGCTACTATATTCGCCCCCTCTTAGCAGGGGACTCAAAAATTTGTACAGAGGGCACGTGTTGAGAAAAATGGTTGGGCTTAGAAAGTTGGAAAGTTTGCCTGAGTGATTGTTGCAATTCTGATGAGAGTAATGTAGGGGCCTAACTTCTTAAGGAGGGGAAGTTGGCTCTTACACCACAGGGTTAAATCTTTAAGCAAAGGAATACAAGTATGCTATCTAGAATTAGAGTAATCAATAGACAATATACTTGCATGGAGGCCTGGAATGTGACTCTCCGCGACCTCTGATAAAGATTTTTAAGAGTGTTTATATTTCTGTCGAGTAGTCGAAGGTTCGAGTACTGGGTTTTTACAAGGTAGTCGAAGGCAAACTGCAAGGGCTCAAAGGGGAGATTTTGTGCAACCTCTCCTTGGTTCCCCATCTCTCCTATTTTTAGAACATAGGAAGGGCTGAGTCACCAAGGTTAGGTCATATTACAAGGGTATTATTCGGATATCCCGGTGTGGGTATGGGCGCCGGAAATGTCGGAACTTTCACAGTTGTTGAGTCTGCCTTTGTACTTTGATACGGTAGTAGTGGTTGGGCCTGTTACTGTAGCTCCAAGGACCAACAACTATGCCATCCTGTCTAGTGAGCTGGCTATCTGTCCCATCATACTTCGACCATGTGTGGATATGGTTGAAGTATCTCTACTGCATTGTGGAGTTCATTCTCGAGGCTTGATCAGAGTCGAGGCTTCAACTTCAGATAATCTTTGGGCGGCTTGTTTAAGGGTTGGATGGGATTCGATATATTCGAGTTGGCTTCGAAGTAGCCTTTGAGTGTCTGAATGGGGTAGAAGGCTGCGAGTAGGCTACTACACTAGCCACCTCTCAGCGAAGGACTCAAATATAGGTGTAGACACGTTTACTGAGAAAATTCTTTGGCCATGGAAGTTGAACAGTTTGACTCTTGGTTTTTGGGTTGGTAATAAAAGAGGGTAATAAAGAGATGTTGGTGGTTATAGGGTAATAAAGGAAATGAGGCTATAATTATAGGTTATTGAGGTAGGGACACTGTGTAATCTTCATCTTTTTTATTCTTTTCTCTTTCTTCTGTAAATTTGTGAAATCTCTATGGATACCACGCCCAATACGCACTATCAGAAGAGGATGGGGCTCGCTCGGGATTGTCATGTAGGCGAAAGACTGCTAAATTTCATATGAAGTTTTTCGGGCAACATGATCTGGACTGGGACATGCCCAAACTGGTAGAAGTAGAGGTTGGAGAGCTCATCAACGGGGAGCCTTATGCCTATCATTGGGATCAATTGAAGTACAACTTTACTACTGTTGACAAGCGTTACTTCTTTCTATCGGCTTTGGCCGAGTGCCTCGTTTGTACAGAAGAAGAGATGGAGGAACGAAACTCTGCGAGTGGAACTGGACCTTCTAGAAGTAGGGCTTCTGTTTGAGGCAGTGGTGAAGGTGATGGTGATAGGGTTGTATTTAGAGGTTACAATTTTTTTTCTCTTTAGTTTGAATGTAATTGGGTTTGTAAATTTCTTATTTTGGTTGTTGTACTTTGGATAATGGAATGGAAACGATATTTTAACTTAAATTCTGTGTGTTTGAATCTGATAGGCATTGTAGACAAATATACATATAAGCAGGGTCAGAAATGTATCTCATCGAGCGTTAATAGGTGGTAATGAATACTATTGGAAAAATTGGCATCGAAGTATAATGATATGGTCGAAGGTAATTAACTCTGCATTAGTGAAGACTTGGTGCAAGAGATTGAAGTCGAAGTGGGACGATTGTTCGGTGCAAGAGATGGTTCGATGCTGGATGGACTGTTGGGTAATTGGTCGACTGTAAGTCCTCATAAATGGTGCTTCCATGCACATGCAGATGAAACTATTATGTTGAGGAGGTTGTAGAGGTTGGATTGTTGAGTTTTCAAGGTGGAAATTGAAGACCATAATTAATGTGGCTAGGGAAGAGGGAAAGTTTAAATTTTCCTTCATGTATAAAAGGGGCTGTTGTGAAGAGGATTTTTCATAGTTCTGTATTCTTTCTTCATCTTTCTGATACTTGCTCGGATCTGAATGGCTTTAAATGTACCCGTACAAGAGAACCAGGCGGTAGTAATGGTCGGGCGAGTATGGGAGGCGATATTGGGGTTACAACGGAGGTTTGGTATTGAGCAGGACATTGATACGGAGATGCCTGATCTTTTTGAGGCAGAACTTGGGGCACCTATTATTAGCATGCCCTTTGCATACTGGTGGGGAATATTGCAGATGATGGGACCATTACCCGGCCACTAGTTGTCCCTTCTTGAATTGTTTGCGGAAGAGATTGCGGACCAGGAGGATGCTAGTACTATGCTTATGGTCGAAGAGGAGCATCCCGCTGATAATTAGGGTCTCTTTCAACTGTACTGTTGGGTATTTTAGTTGGTCTGTCTGTGGTTTATTTTTGTTGCTACTCTTTTTTTTATAGGGTTTGTAATTTATAATTGGATGTCTTGTCTTTCTGATTGAAATTGGGATTTTGAATCACTGCTGAAGTAGTATTCTGGATCTTTATAAGTAATAATTTGAACTGGTGTGCTAAAAGTCTGAAATATCATAACAGAAATTTTGAATTGTCGAAGTAACGGTAAAATCTGTCAAAGGAGGATTCTGAATTTTTGAAGTAGTATCTTGAGCTGTCAAAATAATAGTATAATTTGTCGAAGTAGGGTGTTTGAACTATCGAAGGAAAATCTTGAATTCTTGAAGTAAAAAATTGTAGTCTATCGAAGTAGAATTTTTATTTGTTGACGTAAAATTTAGAATTTTGGTTTGTGTATAAGAGGAATTCAGAACTGTCGAAGTAAAAAATTATAACCTATTGAAGTGGAAGGATGATCTGTTGAAGTAAAAAATTATAATATGTCGAAGTACACGGATAATCTGTCGAAGTAATAAAGACATAAAGTTTTGAAGTGACGAATGTGCTGTTGATCATATTTTCAATATCTGGTGTAGTCGATTTATTCATGGATGAGGCGTGGGTGTGCTGAATTTTTCATTGGATTTGACTGGTCGTACTGACAGTCCAGACAGTTGGTCCTTCAGAATTGTAGGTGCACCTGTGGCAGTGCATCGTACAGGTAATCATGATTTTTACTCGTATTATGGAAAAAGTTATGATTTGATGTTGGGATTTGACTGGTTGGCTTCGACTGGGGGTAAAAAGGTTTGAAAGGCTTTGAATTTTATAGTTAATTAGAAGTAAGCGTACAGTTCACACGTGAGGGATATGAGGGGAAATCAGTCAAAACACATTTCAGCCAAAAATTTTGGGTAGTGGGGGCGTGGTAATGATAGTGGTTTGAAAATCGAGGCAGTTTTGGTTTTCCGATAAGGTATATAAATGTGAGAGAACTAACCACTGTACTGTTCATTAAGAAAAACCCAGAAAGAGTGAGAGGAAGAGAACATGCGCCATTAGTGCAGGTTCTTGAGAGAAGCTGCTGAAGTTGTTGCATTGATCTTGCTGTTTCTAATATACTTCTTCTAACACATGTATGTCACTTGATCTTTGTCTATTCTGGTTTTTGCTCTTCTTGCTGCATCTGTAAGTAGAATCTTATGGGTTTGGAGTTTAGAGGTTATCTTCGAGGATAGTGGAATTCATGGGTCTGGGATCTGACCCATTTAAGGATTTTGAGGGTTTTAAAGGAGGGACTAGGTTTAGGATCAAGGTTTTGAATGTATTGGCATTTGTAGGAGGGGGTAGATGGGATATGGGTTATTGACACGTAATTATTGAATGCATCGATCTGATTGCGTGCTTCTTCTTCTGTAGGATAAGATGCGTACCCGTCGAGCATCGAGACAGAGGCTGATGGATAAAGAAATCAAGGAACTTGGAGCTAGTATTTCTGGTCATGCTTCGATGGATGAGGGCAGTGACTTAGAAGTGTTAAATTTTGTAACCAATGCCCTTTTGGCTATGGTACTGCCGGCTGGTGAGGTTCTGATTATGAAACATTGTAAGACGGTAGTGACTGAGGATAGTCGAGGGGAGGAGATAGTGTGGGGGGGGAGATGCGAGGGCAATGGTGGGCCTTCTGGTGGTAAAAAGGGAGAAGGGGGCCAGAGTGATCAAAGTGGGGATTCCACTGAGTCAGATAAGGCCGAGGGTTCTATCTCGGCTAGGGATAAAATAAGATTGGATCGATTTGCTGCCAAGCTCGGGCTGTCGAAGGTGGGGGTGTTGTTGAGTATGGCCGGAGCAGGGTTAACTTTCAAATTGAACCCTGTGGATATGATAATATCATATAAAAGCTAGATTCGATGGGGAATGGAACGTCCTCTTCGAAGGCTGGTGAAAGAGGTGTCGAATTTTTGGGAGGTTACCTCGATTCAAATGAATGGAACTTTTTATGAGATGATAAGGGTAACTAAGGGCATGAATGAGAAATTGAGTGGTGAGGGGAGAAGTTTAATTAAGTGGTTTGATGTTGTGTCCTTCTACTCGAAGAAGTTAAACTGGAACACAGGTACCTACCACATCCAGTGTCACCCTGAGAAGCCTTAGTTTCTTGATCTGTGCTCGACGGGTCGAGGGTAGAATAAAGACTTAGTTATAGTACGTGGTAACTATGAGAATGTTGAAGGGGAGGACCTTTATAAGTTGGACCATAGGTTCGATAATCAGAGTAAGTTTTCTGTCGAAGGTTTTGTTTTCTGATATTGTTCGAATAAGCGGTGATCACATTTTATTTGCTTTGCAGGTCCAAAGAATCTGATTTGGGACAACCCGAGGAACTATATTGACACCTTGCTCGAAGCTAGTGAGGAGTGGGTGAATTATGTTTTCAACAGTCTTGGTATTCAGAGGAAGAGAAGGAAGAAGTCGGACTCCCTACTTCGAAACGTACCCGTTATGCCGAAGCCATCAAAGAGGAGGAGAGGCGAAGGTGGTTCAAAAATACCCGAAGAAATGGGAGGGGATGAGTTGCCAAGAGACGTTCAGTATGTTCCGAAGTTAAAAAGGGCATCGAGGCAAACAGTGCCAGTGCCTGAAGTGGCAAGTGATGCTTCGAGACTGAAGCCGTGGCAGGTGCCAATACAAGTTGAGAAAGGGAAGGGTAAAGTCGTGACTGAAGCTCTGAAGGTGCAACAGTGAAGGTTGTTCAGCGCAAAAGGCATAGGGCGCTGGGGGAAGATGATATAGAGGACGAGGAGGAAGAGATGACGGGGGTTGAGCGAGAAGAGCATGTTCTAGCCAAGGCTACCTTCATGGTAGAGCTTTGTGATGCTGATCCCGAGGAGGCTTCGAGACAGATGAAGAAGACTATGTTTCAGGTAACTGTCTACTATTGTTTTTAAGTTTTTCACAATACTTTTAAATGCTTCATGCTCCGAGAAATGCTAACGGTTTGAATACTCTAGGAAACGAATGCTTGGGCGCTGTCAGTCACCAAGGCAGTGAAAGTTAGAAAAACGAGGCTGTGGGAGGCGCTTGAGAGTTTAGAGCTTGCTCGAGGGACTGAGGCTTCGTTACTGTCCGAGGTCAAAGTTTTGAAGCGAAATTTGGAAGCAATCATAAACTCCTTTGACAAGAGGCTCGAGAGTTAACGGTATAATCAGGAGTAGGTGTGGGCGGCAAAGCTTGCTGCGAAAGAGAAGGTAAAGGCAGAACAGAAAGTGTTATACTAGGCATAGTTTGATGGTGAATGTAGAGTGACTGTCAAGTTGAAAGAGTTTATTGAGGATCAAGGTTTTGACCCTGACACGTTTGAACACCTTCATGTTGTAGAAGAACAAATTGCTGGTGACTCCTTGTAGACAAGTGAAGGAGGAATAGAAGTCGATGTTGAAGGTGCTGGAAGGAACATGGAAACTCTTATGGGTGAAGATATTGCTGCTAGGACTATACCTGATGTGATTGCATATGGTTCAGGGTCGAGGCCTTCGACTGTGGGTGCTGAAGGCGATGTTGATGGGCTTGTAGGGGAGGAGGATGCAGCCGCGCTGATATGAGGTATTTGTATTAGAGTTCCATGTCTGCATTTACTGATTTGTTGTTAAGTTGTAATATTTTGATCCATGCTTATTTTTCTGTGGAGTTGGTCTTTGAACTTGATATTTTTGTGAGCTGCTGTACTGTACTGATGATGGTTATCTATTAAACATTTGAATTTGAGTCTGAACTGCTTTTGAATTTATGCCTGATGTTCTGAACAAAATTTACTATCTTGTTCTGGCCTTACTTTGTTCTAGATTGTTGAAATATTGAGACTTATTATGTTGGCTTAGCTTGTACCAAACTCTTGATGCATGGCCTAGCTTGAGTTGTAATGAAACTGCTTCTCTGATGTATGATGTTTTGAATCTTCTTGCATTTAGTAGAATTATAGATATTCCTGCACAAAAGTATCTGTATGTATTGTTTTTGTCGAATGATTGTAGAGTGATCAAACCATGAAGAGCTTCAAGGATGTTGTGATACCACTTTTGAAATTAAGGGATCTGCTAGACATCGAAGGCCTAAGCCACAGCGATATAAGATGTGGTCACCCCCAACGTATTCCCAAGGGTTCGGTCGGTCGACCATTCGTGTCCCTCAAGTCTGCTCGAATGTTGGAAGTTTGAAAATTTTCAAGGTCACCCCCGAGTGTCAGTCGGGCCAAGGAGATATTATACCCAGAGGAAACCTGGAAATTCACTAGACTTCGAGGTCCTAAGCCACAGCGAAGCAAGACGTGTTCACCACCAACGCATTCTCGAGGGTTCGGCCTTTCAACCATTCATGCCCCTCGAGTTTGCTAGAATGTTGGAAACTTGAAAATTTCAAGGTCGCCCCCAAGTATCAGTCGAGGCGAGGGTGGACATGATACCCTGGGTAAACCGAGAAATCGACTGGACTTGGAAGGTTTTGAACCTGATCGAAGCATATCTGTTCTCCCTTAATGCATTCCCGAGGGTCCGGTCATTCGACCATCCTTGCACCTCGAGTTTGCTAAAAATTGGAAGCTTGAAAATTTTAAGGTCGCCCCCAACTATCGACCTAAGGTCTTTCCCAGGATTCGCCTAGCTTGCCGACATTTTGAGGCTTTTAGGATTGGTTGATATGTCAAAGCACCAGATTTTTGATGTTGAAACTTTGTGGTCGAACTCTCTTGTTATAGGCCTTCTGGAGTGATGTATAGTAACGGCCAAGGTTAGCGATGGCTCGGTCTCTAGTTTCGTCAATCCATAACATGCTGGATCCGAGCTCGAACTCGTTGTCTTCGTCTGGGAGGTTAGGATCTTGTGTGGGTACTTTAAATTGAGTAGGGAGCACAACTTCAGTACCGTAGGCTAGAAGAATAGGGGCGCAACTTGTAAATTTTCTTGGTGTTATTCGATAAGCCCAGAGGACATGCTATAATTCTTAGACCCATCAACCTTTATTTGCATCAACTCTTTTCTTGAGACCGTTGATTATGGATTTGTTGATGGCTTCGACTTGACCATTTCCTTGAGGGTAATAAGGTATTGAGGGTGAGAGGATAATGTTGTGGTTCTTGAGAAAGTTTCTTACTTTGCTCTCGGCGATTTATGGACCATTACCACATCGAATCATATGAGGGTAACCAAAGCGTGTGATGATGTTCTTCCATAAAAATTTGATGATTTCTTCCTCTCTGGTTTGGCACAAGGGGTACGGCTTCGACCCATTTGGTGAAATAGTCTATAGCAGCAAGGATATTCTCATGGATGCCTGAGGCTTTAGTAAAAGGGCCAATGAGATCGATAGCCCATCTTTTGAACGACCAGAAGACTTGACTGAAATAGAGGTCTTGTGAAGGACTATGGATGTCATGGGCGTGACGTTGGTATTTGTCACAGTGTTTAGCATACTCTTCGGGATATTTTTTCATGTTCGTCAAGAATAAACCTTGAGAAATAGCTCAAAGGACCATAGAACGATCTGTAGTATAAGCACCACAGGTACCTTGATGGAGTTTGGCTAAAATTGATGAGGCTTCAGCTTGAGAGATGCATCGAAGGAGGATGCCATTTGGGAACTTACGATGTAACTCATGTTTGAGGATGGTGTATCTGCGACAGTTCACTAATAGGGACCACTTGGCTTTTAGATCATTCTGGATGTGTTGCTAAGGTAGTGGAGGAATGGTGTTCGCCAATCGTCGGTATCGAGACTCTCACCCCCAGTATTGATGGAATTAATTTTTATCTGGTCGATATTTTGGCGCTCCAGTACTTTAATGTTGAGAGTTTGGGATTCTGATTGGCCTAACATAGCTGCTATGTAGGCAAGGGCATCTGCAGGTCGGTTTTCTCCTCGAGGGTAATGAGTGATGGAAGATTTTTTGGGGAAACGGTTCATGCTCTGCCGAACAAGAGTAGTATATTCATCCATGCGACCATTAGCTTGATTTTCACCTGTGTAATATCTCTGAACAATTTGGGAATCTGCAAAAACTGTGGGTTTGGGGATGTCAAGCTCAAGGGCAAGGTCGAGGTCATGAATCAAAGCTTTATACTCAGCTTCATTATTGGAACATTCAAAGTTGAGCTTGACTGCCTTCTCTATTCGATCATTGGTAGGTGTGACTCGGACTATACCGACCCCTGAAGCATTGGGCCGAGTAGATCCATCGGTGAATAGATACCAGCCGGTATTGGGGTTTTATGGATCTGTTACTTCAGGTTGGTCGTCTATTAATTCATCTTCATGTTCCTCCCAATCGATATTTTTGACTGGGAAGTCAGCTAGGAAATTTTCTACTGCTTGGCCTTTCTGGGATATCTGCTTCTCGAATGTAATGTCGTGTTCACCAAGATACATAGACCACTGTTGAACTCGTCAAGATTTCTCTCTTTTGTTAAGATCTTCTCAAAGGGGGTAACTTGTTATAACACGAATGGGGTGGGCTTGAAAATATGGTTTGAGTTTGCTGACAGAGTAGACAAGGGTGAAGAGCAAACTCTCAAGTTTTGAATATTGAGTTTCTGTAGGTATTAGAGTTTTGCTGATTAAATATACAGGCTTCTTGACGTTTGAATCGAGTCAAATAAGTAGTGAACTGATAAAGGTATCTGTAATAGCGAGGCATAAAGAAAGTATTTCACCTTTGATAAGGGAGCTAATAATGGGTAGTCGGCCAAGATAAGTTTTGAGTTTGAGGAAGGCCTACTCACAATTGGGTGTCCAGTTAATCTCTGGGTTGTTTCTCTTTTTGGCTTTGTGGACTCCTTGGTCGCGTAAGAGGAAAAAGAGCCAACCACATCGGTCTGAGGATTTGGAAATGAAGCGGTTGAGGGCTACTATCTTATCAGCCACTTTTTGGACATTTTTTTTGGCTTTGGGCGAAGGCATGTCAATGAGGGCTCGAATATGAGTGGGGTCGATCTCGATACCTCATTTACTGATAAGGTAGCCTAAAAATTTACCAGACGAAATGCCAAATTGGCACTTGCCTGGGTTGAGTTTCATGTTGTATGTTCGAAGTATCGAAAAGACTTTGGTTAGGTCCTAAATGTGGGTCTATTTTTGGAGGCCCTTGCATAACATGTCGTTAATGTAAATATCGACCGACTTGCCAAGCAGGGTTTAAACATGGTTGTGACAAGGCGTTGGTAAGTGGTTCCTGCATTTTTAAGACCGAAGGGCATAACGTTAAAACAGTAAAGGCCTTGTTCAGTGATAAAGGAAGTTTTAAGTTGATCTTCGGGGAGGAGGGGCATCTGATTGTAACCCGAAGCCGCGTCCACCATTTACAGGTGCTGAGATGATCAGGAGAGGGAAACTGTCCTTCGGTGTGTGCTTGTTGAGATCTGTGAAGTTGACATAGATTCTGATCTTGCCATTCTTCTTGGGGACTGCCATAAAATTCGATATCCAGTCAGCATACTTCACTTCACTGATAAAGCTTGCGGCTATGAGCTTGTCTACTTCAAGGTTCACTGCTTCTCAAAGTCGTGGTGTCAGGGTATGTTTTTTCTATTTTACTGCTGAGGAATAGGGAGTGAGGTCGAGGCGATGGCAAGCCAAACTGAGGTCGACACCGGGCATTTCCTGGAACGTCCATGTTAAGACATCTTTGTTTCCTCGAAGGAAATCTGTGAGCTCGAGGCGTTATGCCCCGTCTAAAGAAGTTCTAATGAATGTACCTCGACCAGGACCGTCGAGTTCGATGAAAACAGTGGGTTCGATAGGTGGGGTTGTATCTGTCGACGGTGTGGTGATAGAAAGAGACTGTGATTGCTATGGGCGGCTGGCGAGTTTCTGGGTTTGATCGATCTCCGGGTGCTCGCATGAATGGGTGAGGCGTTCAGAGCCTTTCAAGTTTCAAGTACCTTCGGGGGTGGTGAAACGAAGGGTCTGATGGTAGGTCAAAGGTATGGCACGCATGGCGTGGAGCTAGTCACGCCCGAGGATACCGAGGTATTCTAACTTCTTGTCGATAACAAGAAAGCTAGTTTTAAGTGTGACAGGACCTGTGGTAACTAGCTGGTTGATTCGACCAACAACGACTTATGTGGCCCCATTAAAACCTTTCAATTCAACATTGCCAGCAGTAATGAGATCTGTCTTCTTCATGGTTTAAATATTCTGAAGGAAAAGTACTTCAACTGCATTCCCTGTATCGATGAGCACTGTGTGGAGGACAAAGTTTTCGACCTTAATCATGATGACTAATGGGTCTGAATGGGGAAATCGAGCATGGGAAGTATCGCAATCGATGAAAGAGATGCCTTCGAGATGACGGGAAAGGCTTGATTCTGGCAGGAGGGCGGGTAACTTCTCATGATATGTGAGTTTGTAACATTCTTCGACACGCTTACCCTTGCTCTTGGAGCGCCCATTATCTATGTTGTTGACCTCGATGAAACATATTTGGTAAATATGTACCTCGGTCGGGTCAGCAGCAGGGGCGGGTTGAGACTTGAGGTATGACCCGTCGAGGTAGCTTGGAAGGTCGGCAATATACTGATGTCGATGACCCACTTTGAGGATGATCTTGAGAAAGCACTGGAGGGCGAAGCATTTGTTGGTATGGTGACAGTTGTATTTGTGGTTAGTGCAGTAAGATTTGCTTGGTCTGACTTCAATAGAAAAAGGGATACGCCAGATGGGGTCTGCCTATATATGTGGTAGAAGGGTGCTGAGAGGGGCAGTAAGTGTGGGCAAGACAGGCTTCGGTCGCTTCTTACGGGCTTCTGCATTGTTATCATTGTTGGGGCGTTTGCGTGTCTCTATCTCTTGTGAGACGGGAGCGATCAGGGGTGCTGTAGTAGAAGGTAGGTTTATTCGGGGTTTATTAAAGTTGGTAGTTGATGGCTGGCCCTGTTTATGGGATTCGTAGAGGTGCTCAAGGTTGATATAGCCATTGACTTTTGAGGGCATCTCCTCGAGTATTCGAGGTTTGTGGAGAACCAGGTATTCTTTCACACGTCTGAGATCTGGTAGGGCATTTGAGTACGCCAACATAGCATTCACGCAGTCAAGGTTCTCGAATTTCCGTAATTCATCGAGAAACCTTTTGGTGAAGGTTTCGAGTGTCTCATTGCTGGATTTTCTAAAATTGAACAGGGCATCGACTCTGACTTCTCTATCTTTATTGAAGGAAAACTAGGCGATGAAAAGCTGCGATAGTTGCTCAAAGCTCTGGATTGAGCTATTTGAAAGATTGTGATACCATGAAAGGGGGATGCAAGTAAGGCTGGTGGGAAAAAGGCGGCATAGCAGGTAGTCGGCTGCAGAATAGAGGCTTAGAGCATTTTAGAATTCGAGAATGTGGGATTTAAGGTCTGTGTTGCGGTATTTACTGAGTTTGGGAGTACGGAAATTGGTGGGTATTTCGATAGCGAGATGTTTGGGGCAAAGAAGGTTGTTCAGTCGACTCCAGGAATTGGGGGATGGGCTCGCTCTGACGTGAATAGCAGGTTATATTTTATGGTCGAAATTCTGCTATGCAGCATAGGCAGGATGAGAAGGAGATTGAGGGATTCGAGGATGATGAGGTCAAGTGAGCGGTATGTGCTCAGCGCTGCGCTCCCCGAGGCGTTCTCGTGCAGGGTGGCGTTTGGTGTATCTGGATGATCGAAGGATGGAGTCAGAGAAGTTCTTTTTAGGGTGGATTCCAAGATGGATAGATCCAGTAAGGGGAATAGGGTGGAGAGCAACCTCGGCATGGATGTGGGCTGGTGGTACTTCAAGATTTGGTTGGGGCCCCAGACAGGCGCAGGCAGGCATGCATGATAGATCAGGTACCAGGGATGGTCGAGTAGCTTCTAGAGGCTGTAGTCTCTGTAGCTCTCGGACGGTGTTGCGCAGCTCGTCGATTGCCCAGTTCTGCCTGTTCTTATCGTCCAGGCGGCGATTCTGTTCGGTTTCTAGCTCTAGCCAGTGCTTTTCACGTTCCTGATAAAGTTGTACGTGGTTTCTCTCCTCGGCTTGAGCAAATTGTTGAGACAGTAGGGCTATTTGAGCCGTCACTCCGTCGACAGTGTTGTCGGCATGGGTTGAATTGGAGCGGAGGGTGGGTGCCATTGAGGATAGTCGGCTGAAGTTGAAAATAAAGGGGAGGGAAAGAGAAAAGGAGATTGGTAGGGTGGGAAGCACATACAACGCCAAATGTATGGGCCTAAATTCTTAAGTAGGTTAAGTTGGCTCTTACACCACGAGGTTAAATATTTAAGCAAAGAAATACAAGTATGCTATCTAGAATTCAAGTAATCAATAGACAATATACTTACGTGGAGCTGAAATGTGACTCTCCACGACCTCTGATGAGGATTTTTAAGAGTGTTTATATTTCTGTCGAGTAAACAAAGGTTCGAGTACTGGGTTTTTAAAAGGCAGTCAAAGGTAAATTGTAAGGGTTCAAAGGGAATATTTTGTGTAACCCCTCCTTGGTTCCCCATCTCTTCTATTTGCAGAACATAGGAAGGGCTGAGTCACCAAGGTTAGTTTATATTACAAAGGTACTATCCAGAAATCCTGGTGTGGGTATGGGCACCGGAAATGTTGGAAGTATCACAGTTGTTGAGTCTGTCTTTGTACTTTGATATGGTAGTAGTGGTTGGGCCTGTCACTGTAGCTACAAGGACCAACAGCTATGCGCGTCCTGTCTAGTGAGCTGGCTGTCTGTCGTGCTATACTTTGGCCATGTGCAGATATGGTCGAAGTATCTTTGCTGTGATGTAGAGTTTGCTCTCGAGGCATGTTCAGAGTCGAGGCTTCGTCTTCAGATAATCTTTGGGAGGCTTGTTTAAGATTTGGATGGGATTCGATATATTCGAGTAGGCTTCGAAGTAGCCTTCGTGTGTTTGAATGGGGTAGAAGGCTGCGAGTAGGCAACTACAAGTAATTAAGGATGGTGATTAAAGAGGGATTAAATACATCTTCATTCAAGTATAAATAGGAGGTGTGAGGGGAGTTTCAGAGTACCTTCATCTTCCTTTTCAAGTAATCAAAGTCATGGACACTACACTGAATACAAGATATCAAAAGAAAATAAAAGCTAGAGAGCGTCGAATACTGGGAAAAGATGCAATTCTTTGGGAACCATGAACTGGACTGGGATATTCCGAACTTGGTTGACCTCGAGCCAAAAGAACTGATCTCTTGGATGCGGTATTCTCATTTATGGAGGGTGTTGCAAGGGATGAACCAACTTGCCAGCAACCGGTTCTTCTTCTTGCAATGTATGGCCGAAGATCTGGTAAATAAAGAAGATCGAGGTGATGAGGAGGAGGTTGGGCTCTGCATGAACTGTCCCCTCTGCAAATAGGGGCGCCTTGGTTTGGGTGATTGAATTGGTGTGGGAAGGGGGGGATAAGAAGTTGTTTTTTATTCTCTGTTAATGTTGTCCCTGTTTGTTTTTTTGTTTCTGTGCTCTTTATCTTATCTTTTTTTTAAAATATGAATTCTCCCTTTTGTACTGTCGATGCATCGGAATGAAACAGTAATTTGATGAACTATAATACTGTATTGCTAGCAAATATTATAGACGACAGGATGGTAGGTACGGTTTAGAATGTCAAAGTCGATCATAAGTAACAAACGCGATTAAGAAGGGTAAGAAACGGGAGTTTAAGTCATATATTTTGAAAAATACTTATCGAAGATTTGAGTGCATCACTTGTATTGGCAAGTGTTCGATGTAGGATGTAGGCGATGGTTTGCAAACGAGATCAGGAAAGGTCTGAATAATTTCTGTTGTCGAAAGCAAAGGGGCTTTGACTGTGGAGCCTAACAGCTATAAGAGCTAACATGTCAGAGGCAGTACAGTTCCTAGGGCAGAGTACCCTGTAGGTCATCATAATGTTTCCTCAGATTATGGGATAAAGGTAGAAGTGACACGTATGTATGAGTTGGTAGCTTCGGGCAGGGTGCCAAAAGGTTTGAGAGGCAGGTAAAAGATCTTATGGAGAGGGGTGTGTGGTATGCACATGGGAGCAGTTGAGGGTATTGTAAATATACGTCTTAGCCAAAAAATGAGGGGGGAAACTGAGGTGGTTTTGTCAGAGGTGGTATTTAAAGGGGCTAGGAAGAACTTTACTATTCCCTAAATTATCAATCATAGAGAGAAAATTGAGAGAAAGAGAGAAAATATACGCCATTATTGAAGAGCTTGTTGGAGAGGAGGGTAAGAACCGTCGTTATTGCTGTCTGAATCATTCAAACAGGTACTTCTTCTGATTTTCTTCATAAATTTAGTACTTGTGCTCCATAGTTTCTGTTGCTGTCTTGGTATGTTGGTTGTATTATGGGGTAGGAGCTGCTTGGGGTTTTCATTGATAAGGGTCTAGCCTAGGAAGGGGGTAGCTCAAGTGGCTGGAGGTAAAGCTCAGTGGAAAATTGGGGATATTGAGGTTGTGATGTGGGTTGTAGTCGAACATTCGATAATAGGTTAGGCGTGTTTGAGAGGGTAAACCAAAATCTGATATCAAAATGTGATAATCGAATATATCGATCTAATTGCGTGCCTCTTCTTCATTAGGGTATAATGCGTACCCGTCAATCTGTGAGACTGAGGCTGATAGATGAGGAGATCGAAGTAAATGTACCGAGTGTGTCTGGTCGTGCACAAGTGGGTGAGAGCAGCGATGTAGAAGAGTTAGACATTGCAACTGATACCTCATTAGTTGTGGTAGTACCTAAAATTGGGGCTTTGAGAAAGAGCCATCGTAGGGACCGAGTGATCGAGAAGAGTGACAGAGAGGAGATGGATGGAGGGAAGGGAAGAGGGAATGGAGGTAATGTCGAGGCTTCGGGGGATGAGAGAGAAGAAGGGGAGCAGAGCGACAGTAGTGAGGGTTTGGCTGGTTCGAGGGGAGCTACGGGGTCAGTCTCTGATCAGGAAAAGGTGAGGCTGGATCGATTCGTGGGTAAACATGATTTTTCGAAGGTGGGAGTTGTGCTAATGCCAGTAAGGGCTGAGTACACATTCAAGTATACCCCTCAAGAGGGTTTCTTTGCATTCAGAGGTCAGATTCGACTGGGGATGTGACTATCCCTTCGAGGGTTGGTGAAAGTGGTGTTGAACTACTGGGATGTTTCTCCTTGCTAGATGAATGGTAATTTCTACGAGATGATGAAGGTTGTCGAGGGGATAAATGTGGAATTAAAGTGTAAGAAGATGGGGTTGATCGAGTGGTTCGATATTATATCATTCTACTCGAGGAAAGCCAATAAAAAGGCAGATACTTACCATATCCAATGTCATACAGATAAACCGTAGCTAATTGATCTGTGTTCGACGGGTCGAGGGTGAGATAAGGATTTAGTGGTAGTAAGGGGTAATTAGGAGAATGCAGAGGGGAAAGCAAAGTATAGACTGTAGTACATGGTGTATAATCCAACTAAGTCGACTGTCAAAGGGTTTTTGTTGAGGGGTTCGAGTAGGTTATCTAAATTTGTCTTTTGTTGTTTTTGCAGAACCCAATCTCAGAATTGTGGCGAATCCAAAGAGGTACATTGATGAACTCATTGACTTTGATGAGGAGTGGATAAACCGAATATTTGGGAAGCTAGGTATCGTGAGGAAGAGGCGGAAGAAGATAGGTACATTGCTTTAAAGCGAGCTTGTTGTTGCTAAACCAGCAAAGAAGAGAAGAGAAGAAGGTACTTAAAAAGGGCCTGAAGAAATGGAGAAAGCAAGGTTGATTCGTAAGTCGAAATATTTTCCAAGGGTGCAACAAGCAGTGCCAGTGCCTGAAGTAGTTCCCGAGGAGTCGAAGCAGGCTACCAAAGGCAAGGGCAAGGTTATTCCTGAACCTTCGAAAGTCCTACAGCCGAAGACTATTCAATGTAATAGGCATCGGGAGCTGGGGGCTGATGATGCAGAGGATACAGATGAGGCGCGGCATGAAGTCAAACTAGAGGAGCATGCTCGAACCGCGGCCACCTCGATGGCGACTCTCTACGGAAATAACCCAGAGGAGGCTGGGAAGCAGATGAATAAGGTTCTGCATCAGGTAACTATTTTATGAGATTATTAAATTATGTTAAAATTTACTATGCTTTGAGAAGTACTGATGGTTCGGATATTCTAGCAGGTGCATGCTTAGGCTCAAGCTTTTGCCAAGACCCAGAATGTAACAATGAGGCAGCTGAAATAGGCGGTGGACAATCTGGAGCTTGCGCAAGGGACCGCGTTGTCATTGGAGGCTGAGGTTAATGTGCTTAAGCGGAGAGATTAACAATTAGAGCTGAGTGTGTGAGGGAACTCAAGGCTGAGTGTGACAATAATTCTCTGATGCAGAAAGTGTTAGAGTCGAAGCTTACTGAGAAGGTGGTGGAAATGGAAGAACAGAGGGCAACTCGATGAGGAGTGTGAGACGACCACTTCCTTGAAGAACTTCATAGACAGTTTGGTGTATGATCCCATAACTTTCAAGCGCTTTCCCCAAACTGAAGGACACTCTGTCAAAGGTGTCTCTCAGACGGAAGGGGTGGAAATCGATCCTGCTGGTGTAGGTGGTGATGCTTCCGTAGTCGATGAGGCTATTGCTGGTGCTGTAGCCGATGATGTCGCGGATGCTATTGAACCGAACCCTTATGTCGAGGTTACATAAGGTTTGGTAGCTAGAGAACCTGTAGGAGGAGTTAGGACGGCCGCTCCTATATGAGTGAAGTTTAGGTAGAAGGTGTTTCTTTGTTGCTTAGTTACTGAAAGAAACTCTTTCTTATCTTGTTGTAATGTTAAAGTTGGCCTAATGGGCGGTACTTCATATTTGAACTTGGGTCTCTTATAGTTGACTTGAATTGTTTTTGTATTGAACTTGACTTGCTGGTATATATTGTACTGGAACTTCTCGCATGTAGTTGAATTACTTTTATTCCTATATGCTTGTATTTGTGTGTGTTGAGAAGTATAAATTGCTTGCAGCAGGGCTCGAGCTAGAACCTTGAAGAGCTTCGAGGTCTGTCCGTAGGATTGAGCCTAAGCGAAGTATTATGTGTTTACCCCAAATACATTCTTGAGGGTCCGTTCTGTCGACCATTCATGCCCCTCGAGTTTGCCCAGATTTTGGAGATTCAAAATACTTTGAAGTCGCTTCCAAGTATCAGTCTGGTCAAAGGCTTGACATGATACTTAGGCTATACTAAGAAAATCACTAAACTTCGAAGGTTGCCCCTGGGTCTGTCCGCGGGATTGAGCCTAAGCGAAGCATTAAGCATTTTCCCCCAATGTATTCCCAAGGGTCCAGCCAGTCGACCATTCATGCCCCTTGAGTTTGCTCGAATTGGAGACTTGAAAAACTTTGAGGTTGCCCCCAAGTACCAGTCTGGTCGAAAGTTTGACATGATACTAAGGTTATACCAAGAAATTTATTGGACTTCGAAGGTCGCCTCCGGGTCTGTCCACAAGATTGATCCTAAGTGAAGCATTATGTGTTCATCCCCAATGCATTCCCGAAGGTCCGGCCTATCGACCATTCATGCCTCTCAAGTTTGCTCGAATTGAAGACTAAAAAAACTTTAAGGTCTCCCCCAAGTATCAATCTGGTCGAATACTTGACTTGATACTTAGGTTAGACCAAGAAATTTACTAGAAGATAAGATATGAAGCTCAGAGGATAAAAAATATGTTCATTGATTATACTGTATTTGCATCAGTTGAACATGGTGATGGTCGCGGCCTATTGTATGAGGCTAACTGCATGGTGCTCCAAGGATTAGGTAGAGGCTCCTCCACTTCTGTCATTAGATAATTGGAACCTTTGTCGGTTTTGTCATACACGACATAAGGTCCTTCCCAGGAACTGGATTGCTTGCCGGCATTTCCAGGCTTTGAAGAGGTGTAACTTGCCAAAGTACCAAATCTTTAATATTGAAACTGCGTGGTCGAACTCTTTTATTGTATGACTTCTAGAGAGAGAGATGGTAATGGCCGAGCTTTTCTATGGCTCGGTTTCTGGTTTCATCAATCCATAACATATTACATCCGAGTTCGAACCCGTTATCTTCGTCAGGGAGGTTAGGGTCGCGTGTCGGTACTTAAATTGAGTAGGGAGCATTGCTTCGGTACCATAGGCTAGGAGGAAAGGTGTGTAGCCCGTCGCCTTTCGTGGTATTGTTCGGAGGAAGTTGGTGTGTTTGAGGCTTTCATCCTCATCTAAAAAAGTACCACTAAATGTACCTCGACCAGGACCATTAAGTTTGATATAGACAGTGGGTTCGATGGGTGTGGTAGCTGGCTTTGAAGGTATGGGGATAGAGAGAGACATTGATTGCTATGGTTGTTTGACTAGTTTTTGGGTTTGATCGATTTCCAGGTGCTCGCATGAGCGGACAAAGCGTTGAGGGCCTTTCATGTTCCACGCACCACAAGGGGTGGAAAAATAAAGTGTTTGGTGGTAAGTGTAAGAGTTATCCCATTCTACGCAAGTGGAGCATCCCATTCTAGGACTCTAGAGGTCGTGGAGCATCCCATTCTAGGCATTGAGGGGATACTGACTCTTACATTCTAGGACTCTAATGGCATGGAGCCTGTGGTGCCCAAGGATGCCTAGATACTCAGATTTCTTGCCGATGACGAGAAAGCTGGTTTGGAGTGTAATTAGCCCTGTAGTGATAGGGAGGCTAATGTGACCGACAGCAACTTCAGTGGCGCCATTGAAGCCTTTGAATTTGACATTATCCAGGGTGATGAAGTTGGTTTCTGCATAGCTCAAACAGTCTGGAGTAACCGTACGTCAGCTGCACTGCCCGTATCGATGAGCATGGTATGGAGGACGTGGTGTTCGACCTTGATCATAATAACCAAGGGATCAGAGTGGGGGAAGTGAACATGGGAAGTGTTACGGTCGATAAATGAGATACCCTCAGGTCGAGGGTATTGGCTCGATTTTTGTAGAAGGATCGGGAGTTTTTCCTAGTATGTAATCTTGCAGCATTCTTCGGCACGTTTGCGCTTGATTTTAAAATGGCCACTGTCAATATTATGGACTTTGATGAGATGGAGTTGGAAAATGTACACCTCGGCTGGGTCGGCAGCTGGGGCGGGTTGAGGCTTAAGGTACGACCCGTTGAGGTAGCTAGAGAGGTCAACAACATATTGATGTAGATGACCCACCTTAAGAATTATTTTGAGAGAGCGCTACAAAGCGTAGCATTTGTTGGTTTGGTGACAGTTATATTTATGATTCTGGCAATAAGGTTTGCCTTGATTGACCTTGATGTGGTAGGGGGTACGCCATATGGGGTCGTCCTAAATTTGTGGGAGAAGGGTGTTGATGGGAGTAGCGAGCTTGGGGAGGACTAGCTTGGGTAATTTTTTGTGGACCCCAGTAGGAGTGTCATCAGAGTGTGGGCATTTGTGGCTCTCAGTCTCCTGTGAGGCGGGAGCGACCATGGGTGTAGAAGGTTTTCAAGGTTTTTTTTTATTGGAGGTCTAAGCTTGCGCCTGGTAATTTGACTCGCGGAGGCGTTCGAGGTCGGTGTACCCATTAACTTTGGATAACATCTCCTCAAGGGTTCGTGGTTTAGGAAGCACAATATACTCCTTTACATGACTGTTATCTAGGAGACCGTTAGAGTGCACAAGAACGGTGTTCACGCAGTTAAGATTCTTAACTTTGCGCGACTCATCGAGAAACCGCCTGGTGAAGTCTTTAAGGGTTTCATTGGGGGGTTTACAGAAGTTGAAGAGGGCATTAACCCAGACCTCTCGGTCCTTGTTGAAGGCAAATTGGGTGATAAAAAGGGTCGAAAGTTTTCAAAACTTTGAATGGAACCGTTAGAGAGGCTATGGTACCATCTGAGAGGGCTGTTTGTGAGGCTGGTGGGAAATAATCGACACAACAGGTGGTCAGCCATAGAATAAAGGCTTAAGACATTTGGAATTCAAGGATGTGGGATTGGGGGTCAGTATTGCGGTATTTGCTAATTTTGGGGGCATGGAAATTTGGAAGCACCTTGATAATGAGTTTGAGGCAAAGGGGGTTGTTTAACCAACTCCAAGTGTTCGGTATGGGGCTCGCACTGATGCGGATAGCGGTGTGGATTTTGTGGCCGAGTTCTTGCTGTGTAAAATAGGCAGGACGAGGGAGAGAAGGCCGCAGTTGAGTAAGGTGTGGCCAAATGTTTGACGTATGTTCAACGCTACGCTCCCCGAGGCGTTCTCCCGCCAGGTGGCATTTGGGGCATCGGGTAGTTCAAAGAGTGGAGTCGGAAGAATCCTCCATGGGGTGTACACCAAGGTGGATCGATCCGATAGGTAAAATGGTGGGGGGAGCACCCTCAGAGCCAAGATGGACCGGGGGTACTTCAATATGCGGCTGGGACCAAAGCTGGGAGTAGGCAGAATCACGCGACGGGGCAGGTGCTCGAGAAGGCGGAGGGCACTTTGAGTTTGAAGTTGTTGCATCTTGCGAGCTGTATTGCATAGATCATCAAGGGTACGATATTGTCTGTCTGCATCGTCTAAACAGCGTTGCCGTTCAGCCTTAAACTCTTGGCGATGCTCTGGCGCTTGAGGCGTAATTGATTGTGGTGTCGCTCCTCAGCTTGAGAAAATTGTTGGGCAAGGAGGGTGAGCTGAGCGTCCACTCCGTCGGCAGAGTTGCCGACAAGGGTAGAAGTAGAGCGGAGGGTGGAGGACATTGAAGGTAGCTTGTAGGAATATAAAAGGGAAAGAGAAAAAAGACAGGGGGAGTTTGGTAGGGTGGGTTCCCACAGATGGTGCCAAATGTAGGGGCTAAGTTTTGTATAGGAGAAACTGACTCTTACACCTCTGGGTTTTCCCTGTCAAGAGGGCTGTGCAAGTATCTACTATAATAACAGACAATATTACTATAAGAGCACACTTGCATGGAGTCCTAGAATAGGATGCTTCACGACCTCTAGCGAGGATTTTTAAGTGAACTGATATAAGTCAAAGGTAGCCGAAGGGTCGGGGTGTTGAATATTACAGGGTCTTCGAAGGTAATCTTACAGGGCATGTGGGAGAGATTTTTCTAACCCCTTTATCATGCCTCTTTCCTCCTATTTATAGGATATATAAAGGGCTATGTTACCATGGGGGGTTAATTTACGTGTATATCCTCGGGGGGACAACTGACTTATACGCGGAGTCAGTTCTGATACTATAACTATTGGTTCTGACATTGTAACTGTTGGTTTTGACATTGTAGTTTTTGGATCTGACACTGTAGTTGTTGGGTCTGGCACCATAGTTGTCCAGCGGCTTATTTCTCTATTTTGTCTGGTGATTTGGCCGTTTGGCGTGTCCACCTTCGACCATGTACAACCATGGTCATAGTATTTCTGGTACTGATAATGAGTTTATGCGTTGATCATCTATCTTCTTCTACAGCGGTTGGCTTCGATCGATCATTCGATTGTTCGATTAGTCTCGGTAACCTTTGTGGACACAGCTATAGTCTTACTGGGCTTTGGATCTATTGGTAGGCTTTGAAGTGACCTTCGAATGCTCGATTGGAGCTAGAAGGCTATGAGTAGGCTACTGCAGGCTACATATTCGATCTTCTTATCATTCTTCTTGTATTGCTCAGAGTAATGGTGAACGATGAGTAGTGAATCTGTGTAAATGGAGATTTTGGGGACGCCGAGCTCGAGAGCGAGGTCGAGTCCATGAATGAAAGCTTCATACTCGGTGACATTATTTGAGGCCCCAAAATCTAGGCGGATTGATTTTTCAAATCTGTAGTTGGAAGGAGTAATCAATAAGATTCTAATTCCAGGCCCTGCAGGTCCTGCTGATCCATCTGTAAGAAGTCTCTACCCCATCCTTATAATCTATTCAGCTTACTCGTCAAATGGTTTGGGGGATGGATCTTCTGTAACTTCCTCTAAAAGGTCAGGAATGTGCTCCACCCACTTGGGATCTTTGATTATAAAATCTGCGAGGAAATCGGCCACGGCCTGCCCTTTTTTGGAATGATATTGTTCGAACTTGATATCATGTCCTCCCAAGCTGACTAACCATTCTTGCACTCGTTTTTAATTTTTCTTTCTTGGATAGAACTTCCCGAAGTAGGCAGTTCATCATGACTTTAACTGAATGAGCTTGGAAGTAGTGGTTTAGCTTTCGTGATGTATAAACAAGAGTGAGAAGAAGTTTCTCGATTTTAAAGTACCTTGTTTCTGCTAGAGTGAGGGTTTTGCAGATGAAGTAGACTGGTTTCTCAATTTTCCCTTCAAGTCGAATGAGAACCGAGCTGAGTGAAGTATCTGTAATTGCGAGGTAGATAATCAGTTCTTAATTATCTATTGGGGTGCTCATGATAGGAGACTTCCCCAAATAGGTTTTAAGATCTTGAAAAGCTGCCTCATATTCTGATGTCCATTTTACCTCTGCATTTGGGTGAACATTTCCTCATATGGTACAACCGCGAAGTAATGGGAACAACCAACGATAGCGGTCAGAAGATTTTAAAACAAAACGGTTGATAGCGGCAATTTTGCCGGAAAGTTTTTGAACGTCTTTCGTTGTTTTTGGAGATGGCATGTCGAGGAGAGCCTAAATCAGATCGGGATCGGCCAATCCCCTTTTTGCTGATGAGGTGGCCTATAAATCAACCTGAATACACTCTGAATTAATACTTATCAGGATTGAGATGCATCTTGCGTTTGACGTCAAGCTCTTTCTCAGAGAGCTCTCAGTCGCGAGTTAATTATTATTCGAGCTCGTTGCGCTTCTCCGCTTCAGTCTTGAGATTCGCTCGGTGCTCTAAAAGTTATTCCAGCTCTATTGAGAGATCGAGCTGAACTCCGGCAGTTGGTCACCTGGATGTGACCATGATTTAAATGTTGCAGTAGAGTGATTGAATGTCTTAGGATACCGTGGAAAAAATTTCTTTCCTACGGACGGTACCAAATGTAATGGCCTAATTCCGTGAGCTCAACGTGGCTTGGAATTAGTCATTACACCAATGTACCTATGGCTGTAATCTAGTAAACAAGAAATGACACAGGTAGCACTACAATAAATAATGGCTTTCACGCCACTAAAAAAGTGACGTGGAAGTGAAATAACATCACTTTTCCAAGCAACGTTGACCAAGGCGACTTGGAAAGTAAAAATTATTCACGTCATTTTTTAAGTGATGTAAATGGAGGTAATAAGTGACATCATTTAGGTTCCCAAATCACGTGACCATGCTTTTAAGTCAATTAATAACTGACGTTGAAAGTGTGGTGAATGTTACGACGTCAGTTCTTTAATGACTTTGATTCTTGCCAAAAACAGAAAATAAATTATAATTATATACACCTCCCTCCCTCTTCAATTATATACACCTCCCTCTCTGCCTCTTCTTTTATTCCTTTTCTTGCATAGAAAAAATCAATAAACAAAACTACCATTTCATAATAAAAGTTGCAATTTACAAGTAAAGACATGATCACATGAATAACGACTGTCAATTCAGAACAACCCAATTATATTAAAAATCATAAGATTTACAAAGATTGTTCATGAATACCAAAATTTCTTGAGTACTAAGAATTAACATAAGTTCAATAAAAATGTAATGTAGCCTTAGCAAAAACAAAGCCTGGCAAAGTAAGCTTCGGTTTCATTTCTAGTCTTTTGTCCAAGACTTGTTATGAATTATCTCCATAATTTATCTCCCTGCAATAATCATGAAGGAGTTAAACTCTAAACATTAATCAAATAATAAAGCCCCATAAATTTATAAAAGATGTAACAAAAACCAAATTAGTAACATAACATAGGTTAAATACACTTAACTCCACGAGAGAGAGCGAGAGAGAGAGAGAGAGAGACCTGCTGGTACTCCAAATCATTTCAAATGTTTATGTTTGTAGTTTTCCACCATAGATGCACTATTCAAAGAAGAGACAAACCACATTTACAAAAATAAAAAAAAAACTACATCACATAAGAGACTAAGCATCATCAAGCAGTGACATAAACCACATTTACAACAAACAAATTTTCAAGAATTTAGGCATCTTACAACAAAGTTATTACATCGCAAAAGAGGCCTAGCTGTATACTGACCTGAATGTTGACAATGTCCTCTTACCCGAACTGTATATCAGCCACAAGCACCTCCTAAAATATTTTCAAACTAAATCTTATTAGAGACCAATATCAGTAGATAAGTAGAACTTATGGGAGGAGAGTCACAAAGGATTCAGCATGGACAAAGTACCTTGATCATGGAGGGAAAAGAGTCATGGCTGTAGAGGCAGCTAATGAATGGGGGGTTGATCTGTCTGAGTTGTTTCTTGGTGTTAAATTTACTTGTGGGGCACACAGTCGTCTCTATCATGGGGTATATAAGGATCAACCTATTGCAGCCAAAATTACTAAACAACCTGATGATGACGTTTGTTGGGTTGAAGTCGCTATATTACACGTAACATTTTGAAAGATTTGTTGCTCTTCAATTGGCGTGTCCATTAGATTTCATAGCTCCAATATAGTGGTTGCAAGGTCTTGAAGCTGCAAACATGGACAATCAGTCAGGAGAGAAGGCCTTGCAAGTAAAATAGAAGAACGCATAAACTAAAATTTATACACTACTGTATACCCGCTGCATTCTTTGTATTTTGACCTCTCTATGCTTTTGAATCGCAACAGCCAAACTCCCAATGGAATCATCGCTTAGGTTCTATGGTCCATCTGAATCATCTAAAGAATGGTGAACCTCGCGAATATAGTTTGTTTAAAATCCATACCCAGAACTAAGAAAAGTAAGTTTAGAGTATTCAAGTAATCTAACATCTGATTTAGTCTATCACTCTGCATGGCAACAAAATTTAGGCAAATTAGTTGGAGAAAACAGCTAAGATTAAGCACAAAAATATAATTTAGGAGGAGATATCCAGACCTTATCTTTCTAGAGTGCTTTGAGATGGATTATATTGAATGGTTGCTGATATCTCCCTTAAGAGCTTTTGTATTTTATCCAAAACTTCCACAAACTGATTCCTCCTCTCACATTTCCTCTTCCTCATCTCTTCTTGTTGTGGAATGATTGCTCTTAGCTCGTCTTTCAGGATTCCCACCCTTTGATCCGACTAAAGACAAAAAAGAATCCAAGTCAAGCTTTTTAGTTTACATACAAGCTATGGTAAATCGCTGACAACTATAATACCCAAATAAATAAATTTAGCACCTCCATGCAATGCAATACCGACTTTAATTCCTCGTGATTACTTATATATAAAACTGCCTTTATTTAACCCTTTAATTGTAAACGCAAATCATATGGGCGGAAGGTTGATGTCTAGAGATCCGGACTTGTTTTATGGGAGATGGTTGTTGGATATCTCCCTTACAAGGATTTGACACCAATCCAAGCAGCATATGCTGTAGTAAGTAAGAATTGTCGACCATTTATTCCAAAGACCTGCCCACCTACACTATAAGTTTTAGTTGAGCAATGTTGGACTTTGCATTCTGATAAGAGACCTGAGTTTTGGCAAATTGTGAAAGTGATAGAGCAATTCGAATCTTCATTTGCTCAAGACGGCACATTAAACCTATTTCCAAAATCAGCTTGTCAGGATCACAACAAGGGGTTGATTCATTGGATTCAAAAGTTAGGGGATCCGCATTCTGACAACAGTTTTCTCATACCTAAACCAAGATTTTCTTAGTTGTTTTAGTATTAATAATCTGGTGTATACTGTAGTTAAACTAATTTTCAGTTTTATGTTTATGTTACTCAAACTCCTTACAAATGCGTCATATTGACATACATAAATGGATATTAGGAAGCTGGTTTTGCTAAAACGAAATTAGGGAATGCTTTCAAAACCAAAAAAAAAGGTAAAACTTATGGGGTTTTGATTAACAGGAAAAGAGGTAAAAGTAGCATGAGAAGAGATTAATATTCTTAGGCTCAGAGTTCATAAATAAACCAATGTCTATATACATAAAGATATTAAGAAGTAACAATGAAAATAACTCACCACAGAATGAAGATATGGTACAGAAACGACAACACCAAATCTAGAAAAAATGCAATATTAGTGTTCAACTGGATAAGATACTTTTGAGTCACCAGTTTTATGGTGAGCTCAAGAATCTTGGAGTTTCACACAGCTTTATCCAGAGCATTCTCTCCATTCTATTTTTGAGAAACCAGGTAACTGAAACCTATATGTTGTCCATTTTAAGCAACACCAAAAGTTTCTAAGAGAAATTTCTCCTACAATCATCATAAAGGCAAACCCCGCTATCACAATACTCCCACCTTCATAAACTACGTGAATGTCCTTTCTCATCGACACATAAAGCAAATGCTAGATCAATAACGAAAGTTGAGTCTCTAGTATCAATATAATTAAATTTCAGAAACCTAATTGAAGAAATTGGCTGAAATAATATTGGGTGTTTTAGGTACATGTGTGTGGATATATAAGGCTTGAGGGAGAACTGGTTTGCTTTTTATGGTGGTGAGGATGGTGGGTATTATGTTGTGAGGGTTTCGTGGCAGTAAGGTGAAGAGACTTGTAATATTTTCTATTGTTTGCGTCATCGTCATCTATGATGCATCTTGCTATGCTACCAGTACCCTGTGATGTCACAGTTCATACACGACCATCTAAAAAAAACTAGCGTCTGACCCTAAAGATTGTCGCTAGGATCCTTGCTCTATCTTAGCTATCCTATCTTTTGCCGTAATGTCTATTCTAGGCCTCAATAAAGAGTAACATATCTTTCATTCTAGGCTTCCATGCCATCTTAAATCTCTTCTTGCTATACCCCCTTTCTACGTCTATTCAGAAGGTGCTTCCACCTTGCTAAATCGCTTTTTTTAGCAGTGAGCTAGACTAGACAGCAGGAGGATCCTTCTTTATTCTTACAGCTTGAACTCCTGCAGCATACTCCAAACTGCAACTACTAAAGCCCTAGCTCAAAAACTTATAACCCTGACGATCTATATAGCGCCTCGGGCGACATTATAGCTCCAACTATTTGGGCTATGAGTTAAAGAAAAGGTTTCTTGTTGGGTGAGTTCTGGGTATAGTTCGTTGAAAGGTTTCATAGTGGTCATGTCTTAACCACTAGTCGTGATTTGGCTAAAGAAAAGACTAGATAGCTGTTGGGGTCCTTACTTCACCCTATCTTGGTACCTAGCTATGAAACCTAAGAATTGGCCGCAGTTAAGGATCCTAGCAACTCACCTTAGGCCTTATCATAGATAGTACAATTCACTATTTATATACCTCGGGGTTTGCTTAGGCCATTGCAGGAAACCTTAGGTTTTGTTTAACTAGCAAAGTGTTCCTCAGGCATGACTTGCCTAAGACGAGACTGGCAAAGAAATGTAAAAGCCAACGCTTTTACATTACCACCACACGATCAACCCATACCAACGCTTTTCTTTTACTTTGCGATATTACCAACCGATAAAAAAGGGCCTTAAAAGGATTTTTCCATAGATAAGAGAAGCACACTTTAGAATATACATTTCGGTGATGATGCCTCCCTATTTTTTTTAGCCCTTTCATTCATTAAGACGAATACAAAGACCTACGAATGATTGGAGCAGAAAGGAGAACTAGAGGAACCATAGATCCTAGCTCTCACCCACTCCTAACAGAATGAAGATCTAAACTATATTTAACTCCTATCAAAGACATTAGTTTTTAAAGTAGTTTGGACACCCATTTTGGTTGCGGAAAAGCGCTGGCTCTGTCCACAAACATAGTTTAGAAAAAATAGCAGCTACAACCATTAAACTAGAATAGTTAGAGTGATAGCTAGCTGGATTGTAGTTTTGAAGCCATTAGAGCTGTAATATAACGGACTTGCGTACGTTAAATAAGAGTCAGGAGCTAAACTAAAGTAGCAAGTAGCTTTCTAATCTACTGTAGTTTAGGATAGGTTCTGTTATTTTCCATAAAATATACATTATGCTAAAGCTATGATAGACAATGGAGTGTGCTTCAAAACTATTATTTTGGTTCCATACTCACCGATTTAATCTTCAACGGTTTCTTATGATTGCGATTCCGAAGAGTGGAGAACAAAAATTTGGGTTCTCTCTCAATGTCTTCTTTATTGGGTACTGAAATTTGTACCCTTCTCTTCAATCTAGCATCTCTAAACAGCACAAAAAATCGCAAAAATTAGGGTGAATTACTGAACAAAAATCGATCCAAATTGGTGGAATATAATCATGGTTGGTTTCATTATATGCAATTAGGATTCCCCAATGGAAGAATTTCAGGAGTCCTCAAGTCCTCGATGGTCTTGGGTTGTCAACAATCTAAAAAAAACAGGTGATTTTTTTATCAAGAATCAAACTTTATAGATGAATTGTGGGAAATTATGAGATTATGGGAGATGTGGATTAAAGGGACTTGAGTTTAAGAGATTGGGGATTACTATGAAGACTATATCTTCCGAACAATGTGGTTAGTAGCTGTTGAGCTCGTGAAAAATAGGTGGTATTGACTTGTTCAGGTTTTTCGGTTTGAGCTCGACCCACGTTCTTCATCAGTTCATGAAGTATGTGGTAATGTTGACTGGAGAAGTTGTGTGGAGAATGTCCGAGCCTGATATGGAGGTAATTCGAACTGGGGACAACTCGATTTTTTATCAGATCGAGGGATAAGCCCCTACAGATCACTAAATCAGTTCAAATTTTCTCCTGATTGTTCGTTTTCTTGATCAAATCATTCTTCAAACTGGACACCGAATGATTTAATCCTTCCTCCAATTTTTTCTAGTGCCTGTATATGGTAACAGGCCATGTCAGCCTCCCTACTCTTTTCCATCAATGCCTCATTTAGGCTTTTGAGCTTCGCTGCATGTTCTTTTAACTCTGTGAGCTCTTTTTGCCTTTTCTCAATTTCGGCATCCTTTACCTTGATCTGCCGAGAAAGGTCGATAGCAGTCTGTGTTGCCTCAACAAACTTGAAGTATACCTTTGCATGTTGATCATCTCTATCTTCATTCACCTCTCTCATCCTATCAAACTCCTCTGCATATTCTTGGTTATATTGGTGTGCATCATCTTCGCGCAAACGAACTAACTCAAATTCGACATGCACATTACAGATACGTTATATCAAGTTCGATTCAAAACACTCATTCAACACATATACCTCATTTTTAACAAGATATTCATTTTTTGGGATCTACTGTGTAAAACTACTTCTAAACTTAAGGTTGAAGTGCAATCTCAGATGGATGCTCCATTACGTATACTTCCAAGTCTAAGGTACATATTATCTATATTTTAATTAGTCAATACTTTGGTATTTCCTATGCACCATTTCAATGCCATTGCCCCTAAACCGATAACAGGTTTTTGGTTCGCCTCTACAGTTTATTTATTACTTTGTAGCTCTATACTAATGAAGCATACAAGTTAAATATTTCTTGCTTAATTCTAACCTGATGCTCCGCTTGTGAAGATAGTAGGGATACAGAGGTTTCTCTCTCTTTAGCAATCTCAATCTCTAAATCTTTTATTCTAAGGCACATTTCTTTAAGTCCCTACAACCAAGGTTTACAAAAAAGAACTTAGCCTACAAAATTCTATCCATCACACAATATCTCATCAATTTATAACATCCCCAAATACTAATACAAAAACAAAACCTTCATACTACTCTACCTTCTCATTTTCCCCTTCTGGATGCTCGTCGTAATACCCTTGGTTGTCTCTCACTGTTTGAGGAGAGACATCGTCCAGGCCGTCCACAACGCCAACATCAACATCTTCAATCACTTCATCTTCTTCCCCCTCCACATAGGTGTCGGCCCTAATGGCATCCACCTCATCTTTGGAATTTCCTTTTGATATAAGGTGGCGCCCAAGTCTGTCACACTCAGTTACCACCTCCTCCAAGTTCGTTCTCGCTTCCGCATGAAGATTGTTGATCTCTACCACTTATGAAGCATGAGGGACTCCATCCATTTTCCCTCCATGAGCAAATCAGTTTTTAATCGAGCTACGTACCTTTCGAGCTCAACCTTCTTCCTCTTCAGCTCAGCTCCCTTCTCCTCAGCCCCAAGGAATATTCCCTTCAAAAGACCAGCAGCCTGCAAAACAAACAAAATCAACCTTATTATTAACTTAAGCCACAATACAAAATTTCATCACGTATTCTGGAATATGAACCTACCATTTTGCTTATCTCCTTTTCCTCGTGAAGAGCTGCAAACCTTCCTTTTTCTCTCCACCTCTTTAAAATCGTCCTCCACAATAGGTCGATCTTCTGTGACCTTCACCCCCAACATTTCAAAGGTTCAACCCTTCTCTTCTTTGCTTTTTCTATGGCCTCACCACTTCCCGTGGTTCGAAAGGTCAAAGGATGCTTCAGCATTTTCTTCTTGGGAAATGTTTGAGCTAGCTTATTCAACGTAGTAGACTGAGGTAACCCTGTGCAGTTCACTCCAGGAGCCTTGGTCAAGTTCACTCACCTTTCCCCATCAGTTTCCTTCTTCTTGCTACTGTCATCGCTCGTCATTAGCATCGTCAACTGAGATTTTTGAACTTTTTCAGCTCGGCTGTTAACACGCTTCTTCCAGCTAATGCCAAGTTCTTCCAACATAGCCACGAGCTCTGTCTCTTCCTGAGCAACTGTATCCATCAACGACTCTTTCCTCATCACCTGAGATTCGGAAGCTGTCATTCATAAAACATTATCATCAATTGAGCATAATACAATTTCAACTATCAATCTCATACATAATACATTGTTATACTTACTTTGTTTTACAGTTCAAACAGAAGTTTCATGGGTTCTTCGTCATCTCTCTCAAGGCAATCACCCTTCAGCCATATCACATTATTATTCCATGGGCGACCTGCTGAGTTCAGATCGAAGATGCGAAGCCAAATCGAGCTTCAAATAAATATTCCTCTCCACTTACAAAATAGTTTTTTACCCCATAAAACTGCAGCACATCCTCAGAGGATATCCTCCTCCTTCTCCCATCTCCATCCCATCGTGCATTTAGAGATTCACAAATACCTATCACCTCCCACATGTTCCTGTTTATCTGAATAGGACATACCCCAATAAGGTTCTTAATCCCTTTTGCCAGATTGCAAAGGGGAAGACTCAACCCGTACTCTAACTGAGAATGGTAGCATAAAAAGCCCTCTAAAAGTTTACTCTAAACATTCTCATCAAAATACTCCAAAGAGATCAATTCGTCTATACCCCTATCCCTTTTCTCCTTCTCCAAATCAGCCAACAAATAAAAATATTCCTCTTCCGTGGCTACAGTGCAGCCCTTAAATTGCCTACCAACATGTTCTATACAGTTACCCCATCTACCTCTTACAGAAACCTTGGCTTTACAAAACTCTTTGAATACATCAGAATGATGAGGATAGGATGCCAATCTTCCAGGGAAATCTGGAAATTGATCAACACCTACTTCTTCCTTACTATCAGACATTTTAATCTCAGACTCAGCTGACCGACCAAAGGTCGACACCTCATTAACAGGGGAACTCACCATATCAACTACAGAAAGGGATTTTATCCTACACAAACTCTCCTCAAGATCAACCTACATGCAGGTCTAGGTATCTATCATTATCTTTTACATATACATCATTCGCATACAAATATCTTTCATATATCATATACCAAATAGGTTTTCATCGATTACAATTAATAATCATTTTTAGATTTGCCCAAATTCATAATATGGTCTTCAAAAGCACATACATACAACACAAATCCTTTACTAACCTTCTATGTCAGAATGCGAATCCGAGGCAATCTTTTCCTCACAATACTGCTATATAACCACCTTCGTGACTTACTCTCAGCAACTCTCTCATGCTTTGACTATTGATCACTTTAGATTAAATCCTCACGAGTTTCTTTACAATTTTTTCCTTTCTTCATCCTTCCTCTCATACTGTTCTTTAAGTTTTTAGAAGTTGAGAAACGTTTGAATGACGAAGATGAAGCAGTATTTATATTTTCTCTCTCTAATAGTTGGCAGTTATTGAGCCTCGTACGAGCTGTCCCCGGTTTCGGAACCGAGGTATCCCTTCCACTATCCATGTCAGATGTCATACACCTTTTCGGCAAAAACGCTATCCCATCATTGCCCTTTGAGTTATATTTTAATATATTTTTATCCCTCATTTTCAAATCTCCCTCTGACCTAAACATACTCATGATTACTCATGCTTACACGCAATCGAGTTTTCATAGCTTTTACACAAGGGACAAAATCAGAAGCTTCCTACTTTTCCTCTACTTATAACAGCAATGACGTCATTTCCGAAGCTCTCATAACAAATTTTCAAATATTTTCAAATTCATTTTTCGCAAGAGTCACAGACATCATTCACAAAAATAGATGATCTATTCAACTCGTATTCTCATTCCATTTTCTTCTAAATTATTCAAACTCATATAATTACATGCATTATGTCACCTCAATTTACATTCATTCTTTATTCACCTCACATATAATTGCATCTAAAACAACCTTGATGACCTGGGTAGTAACATCCGATCAAATATCCTCCAGCAATCTTCACATCTTCCAATTCGATCTCCTCTATAACAAGCTCTCTCACATACACTTTTTGAGCTACAGGATCCAGCACAATTTCTAGGAACATGTCACGCCCCAAAATTCATATTCTAAGACTTATCAGAATATGCCTCTCGAGGCCGTGAACAGTTCGGGCATCCCCAAAGGGATGAACCCCAACGTTGCAGTAAATAAAAGACATTTAATAATACTACATCCACACGGATATACTCAACGAAAATATTAAATAAAAATAAGCATCTGCCCAACAACTCTTACAAGTCTGCCATGAATTTGGCTACAACTAAAGAAATAAAATAGAATCTCACATCAATGAAAATAAATGAAACAACTAGGGGGATGTCTCCACAGCACGCTCCTAGATACTACTCGTGATCCTAAATGCCTGCTAATGACCTGGTCCTGAAATATTATCGCGCAAGGCATCAGCAAGCTACAGCCAAGCAAGTACAGTAACTATCTAAACATTTGCAATACGTTACAAGTAAAATAGGAGAGTAACTCTATAAAATTCTAGCCACCAATCAATAAGGAACATATATCTAATAATTACTACTATAAGGCATTAAGAGCTATATGAGATCAATATGCAAGATGATATGATGTAAGTGTGTGAGATCTTGATGCCAACTATATTTTAAAGAATTATTCTAGGAGCATTGTGTACACATAGAGTTTCTTTGTAATTGTGCTCTTTCGTCCTCTGTACGAAACAATAATCCAACAGCTCTTTGGATATCTCTATTAGGGTTCAATGCCCACAGAGATGCCTAAGGTAGAACTCTTCGACTTGACCAATGTCTTTTAGGGATTAGTACCCATGGAAATGCCATAGAATCTTCCAATTCTTCTGACCTGACCAATGCCATTTCAGGGATTTAAACCCATGAAAATGTCCATGGTTTACCACTAGACCTGAGCGATAAGAAACCCCTATTATGTACAATCACTTCTAGTCTTTGCTCACATGGGTAATATCAATTACCACGTCTCTTTATTTAGACCTTATGGTTTATTTTCTTGATCACAATATACACAAGCAATGACTCTAGTATACGATTAACTTGAATAGAGGGCAAGTAAACGAGTCGCTCTACTCGCACTAGCTCTTTGGCAATATGTTAACCAATGATTCACAATATAAAATATAGTACGACCTCCAATTTAATCACATTAACTTGAATCATAATAAAGATTTCACATCACATCTCAAATTGTTTTATCTGTAAAAAATTACATACGTGATCCACCTTTTTGCATAAACCGGCCTCTCATAATTAACAAGAGATCAATGTCACCCATATTAGGCTCTACATTTAACATGTTATACTAATATCTTCACCTAATAGATTAGGTCAACAATGTATTTCAAAGTTGACTACTTACTCAGAACTATTTGGGTAGTATATATCTTTTCCATCAATTCCATATGTTTCACTAATGGGTTGTCTCTACATATCTAGACTCAAGTTAAGTCCAGCAAGACATTTTCTTTTGTTTAGATATACTTAAGCAACATCCTAGCGCATCATGATAATATCTCCAACCTTAGCACTACAAACAGATGATGATCAAGGCTAAACTCTAGTATAATTACCTAGGGCATGTTCATATATATAATACTCGTAACAGGTCATGAAAGAGAAGAGAGGGCTGTTGTACTTGCCTTATATTGATGTACGTGGAAAATTTCAACGACGAACCAACCAAGATTAGGGCATGAAGCCGCTCGATTAACTCTCGAACGATGGAGAAAACAAAAGCCTTTATTCTCCTAGTGCAGTTGTTTCTCCTGCTGATCCACTTTGATTTTGACCTCTTCTTTCTGATTTTCCCAATCTAATACTTAATGTGGTGATAGAGTATGGTGGTTCTCTGTCTCTCTCACTCTAGATTATTTGAGGTGGCATATTTGGGTTATATCTCTTCTTCTTCTTCTTCTTCTTTTTTAAAAAGGTAGAGGCTAGGGTTTAGGTCTTCCACAAGTAGGTCACGATTCAACAACCTCTTTCACTCACCCTGATCCTCTAGGATTTAAACAACACAAGTCCTAAAATACCAAACTTTTAAGGAGAGATTCCATACTATGGTTGTTAACTACTAAAAAGCTACCACTAATGTATGATCATATAAATCCTAATATAAATTAAGGAAATCACTATAATGACCAAAATATAATAAAAATATATCGGGGCCTTACATTCTACCCAACTTAAAAAAAAATCGTCCCCGAAATTAACGTACCTGATTTCGCAAACAAAGAAGGGTAATGCTCTCGGATCTCATCCTCTCGCTCCCAAGAAGCCTCACCACCACTGTGATTGTTCCACTGAAATTTAACTAAGGGAATAGTCTTAGTCCTAAGGACTTTCTCTTTGCGATCTAGAATAGCAACAGGAAGCTCATCATAAGAAGCATCCTCTCGGATCTCGAGGGGTTGCCAATCAATAATGTGAGACGGGTCACGCTCATACTTCCGCAACATCGACACATGAAAAACATTATGAATCCTGTCCATCGCTTGTAGTAATGCTAAACGTTATGCAACACTCCCAATCCGATCCAAAATCTAAAAAGGCCCGACAAACCTAGGTGCCAACTTACCCTTTTTTCTAAAGCGCATCACCCCTTTAATAGGTGAAACTTTTAGAAATACATGGTCTCCAACAACAAATTCCAATGGTCTCCGATGAATGTCTGCATAGTTCTTCTGTCGACTCTGCGCTGTACACAGTCTATCTCTAATCAGGCTAAGACTCTCGGTAGTCTGAAGAACAATCTCTGGTCCAAGAAAACTCTGATCACCGATCTCTGCCCAACAGATAGGAGATCTACGCGGTTTACCATACAACACCTCGAAAGGTGTCATGCCAATGCTCGACTGATAACTGCTATTGTATGCAAATTCTACCAATGGTAAATGATTAACCCAACTCCCCTTAAAATCTACCACACAAGCTCGAAGCATGTCCTCCAAAATCTAATTAACCCGTTCTGTCTGGCCATCAGTCTGTGGGTGAAAAGCAGTACTAAAATCCAACGATGTCCCATATGCTAACAGGAAGCTCTTCCAAAATTTAAAAGTGAACTTAGAATCCCTGTCTGAAACAATTGATATAGGTACTCCATGAAGTCTTACAATCTCCTTGATATACAACCGTGTTAAGTCATCAAAAGACGATGTACTACGAATAGCTAAGAAATGAGCTGACTTCGTCAAGCGGTCTACAATAGCCCAAATAGAGTCAAAACCTTGTTTTGATCATGGTAACCCCGCGATAAAATCCATTGAGATATTCTCCCACTTCCACTCTGCTATAGGCAAAGGCTGGAACGGTCCTGCTGTCTTTTGATGCTCAGCCTTCACCTGCTGATATGTTAGACACTTAGACACATAATCAGCAACCTCTCGCTTCATATTTTTCTACCAATAGTGCCTACATAACTTACGATACATCTTAGTACCTCCTGGATGAATGGTAAACCTAGATCGATGAGCCCCATCTAGAATCTCGTGTCATAATTCTACAATATCTGGTACGCACAATCTACCTCGAAAGAAAATATTCCCAACGGTACTAATAACCAAGTCAGACTTATCACTATCTGCAACCCTAGTATGTAACACCCCATCATCCTGCTGAGCCTTGATGATCCTACTAATCAATAAAGGTTGAACTAAAATTCCAAACAAGAATACCCCTGCAGATTAAGAACCTAACTGTGGATCAAACTCTGAGATCATCTCTAACATCTCCCACTCCCTAATCATCAACTATGTCACAATGTCACGCGGCTTGCGACTTAGGGCATCCGCTACAATATTAGCTTTACCTGGGTGATACACAAACTCATAGTCGTAATCCTTAAGGAACTCCATCCATCTGCGTTACCTCAAATTAAGCTCGATTTGAGTGAAGAGGTACTTCAAACTTTTGTGATCTGAGTAAAGCTCAAATCTCTCCCCATACAAATAGTGCCTCTAAATCTTTAATGCATAAACAATCGCTGCCAACTCCAAATCATGAGTTGGGTAATTCTTCTCATAGATCTTCAGCTATCTAGATGCATAAGCGATAACCTTACCATCCTGCATCAGTACACAACCCAACCCACGTATTGAAGTATCAGAATAAACCACAAACTTCCCTCCCTCAGATGGAATAGCTAACACCGAAGCTGAAGTAAGTCGTCTTTTGAGTTTGGCAAAAGCTTGCTCACATTTGTCATCCCAGAAAAACTTGACCTCATTCCTAGTCAGGTTGGTCAAAGGCACAGAAATCTTGGCAAAGTCTAATATAAATTTGCGATAATAACCCGTTAATCCCATAAAACTACGTATCTCAGCAACTGTAGACGGCCTCTGCCAATAAGAACTGCCTCAACCTTGGAAGGATTGACAGCTACCCCATCCCTTGATACAAGATGCCCTAGAAACTTGACTTCCTCTTGTCAAAAGTCATACTTCACGAGCTTCGCATACAACTTGTGCTCTCTAAGTGCCTTTAAAATAATGTGTAGGTGTTTGGTATGTTCTTCCCTCGAAGGAGAATATATCAAGATATCATCTACAAACACCACAACGAACTTATCCAGATACGGTTTGAAAACCCAGTTCATAAGGTCCATAAATATAGCTGGAGCATTAGTAAGTCCAAAAGGCATAACCCTGAACTCGTAATGACCATATCTAGTTCGAAATGCCATCTTTGGAATATTCTCCTCCCTAACTCTGAGTTGGTGATAACCAGATCGTAAATCAATCTTAGAAAGGTATTGTGATCCTCGTAACTGATCAAATAAGTCCTCAATTCGAGGTATCGGATAACGATTCTTGATCGTGACTTTGTTTAACTGTCGATAATCAACACAAAGCCTCATCAAACCATCCTTCTTCTTAACAAATAGAACTGGTGCACCCCATGGCAAAGCACTCTCACGAATAAAACCCTGCTTCATCAGCTCTTCAATCTGCGCATACAACTCCTTAAGCTCGACTGGTGGCATACGATAAGTTGCTCAAGAAATGGGCTCAGTCCCTGGCGCCAAATCGATGCAAAAATCAATGTCTCACATCGGCAAAAAGCCTGGTATCTCCTTAAAAACATCTGGAAATTCATAAACTACTGAAACTTGGTCAATAGACATTAGCCCTGGAGGCCCAAGCTCAAGATGTGCAATCATCAAACAAATCAAGTCCTCAGTACTTAAACTTTGGAATCGAAACGGTTTACTACCCAGGATAGAAAAAGTTACTGTCTTCTCCAAACAGTCGACACTGGCATGATAAGTCGAGAACTAGTCCATACCCAGAATGATATCAAACTCTTAAATCACTAACATGATAAGATCCGCTGGAAACACGAGGTGACCAACAGTAATAGGACAGTCTCTACAAACTCGATTTAGTGTAACTGATCTCCCTATAGGTGTAATCACAGATAACTCACTCTCTAGTATCTCAGGTGTTAAGTCAAATGAACACATACTAATATAAGATATAAAGGAATGCGTAGCCACCAGTATCAAATAAAACTCTAGCAGGTAAGTGAAATACAAGTGTACCTTCCACCACTGGATTGCCGCCTCGCTGTTCATACTGCGCTACAGCAAAAACTCTGCCCTGTAGAGGTAGGCCCTATCTCTGGCCCTAAATTCCTTGCCTTTGTTGCTGCTGCTGCTGACCAGTACGATGAGGACAAAGACGAGCCTGATGCCCAACTTCATCACATACAAAATATCTCCCAGAAATATGTATTCCCTGAGCTCCACCAGAAGTAACTGCTCTAGTATTACCTGATCCCTATTCTGTCCTCTTCTTCTTCCAATAACCCTGATTCCCCTGGTTCCCTTGGTAGCCTTGGTTCCCTTGGTAACCCTTTTCGGTCGCGGTCGTAATAATCTCTTTGCCCTTTGGCTCAGTCTTCTTCTCAACCTTCCTTTCCCTAGCTCTTTTGGATTCATTGTAGTTGTTCTCAATCAACTGTGCCTTCACCACCATCTCAGAATATGACCTAATCATCTGTCCTGTAAGCTTTCCCTTTATCGGCTCTATAAGTCCACCAAGAAACTTCTTCGCCTTACGAACCTCATCAGCAACTAGAAAGGCTGCATAATGAGACAACTCGGTAAACTTTGCCTCGTACTCGGTAACTGTCATGTTCTCCCTCTGATCCAACTGGAAGAACTGTGTAGCCATCTCATCCTGATAACTTTCTGGAATGTACTAATCGAAGAACTTCTCTTTGAACAATGCCCAAGTGATATGTTGACCCTCCAATGTCCGCTCATTCGTCTCCCACCAATTGTCAGCATTACCATCCAACAAGTGTAAAGCCACTCTAACCCTCTGATCCTCAGGACAATCAATCGATCTCATCTTCTTCTCAATATGCTTCAACCAAAACTCTGCCTCCTTTGGTCCAGGTGGGTCTGCACTGAACCGCTAACCCTTAGCCTTATCAATAGCAGTAATTCACCATTACCAATACTTTGCTCTGCCAGTAAGGCTCACGCCTCATCCCTGGCTGCCTACTGTTGTATGAAGGCACCAAAAGTATGACATATCTGACCTAGTTCAGCCTGAGTGGCATAAGCAGGCACCGCTGATACTGGACCGGCCGGATCAACCTGAAACTGACCATCCTGAGCCTCTATAGGAATTTTAGGAACATCCTGTAGAGCATCAATCTGAACCTCTGCGGCAGGCTCCACAATCGGCGCAACACCAGTGTCGCCACGTCCGCAACGACCTCTACCTCTACCACCTCAATGACCACCCCGTCCTATACGACGGTCAGCAATGCGAACACTACGCCTAGAACCGTCATCAACAATACCACCAACATAACCGCCACGTCCTCTGTCCATAGCTCTGACGAGAGAAGAGTGGTTATCAGCACACAAAAAAAATTATATAATATCAAAATCATTAACGTCAATTAATAAAAATAACGGTCCTACTCCATCTAACCCACGCAATTTTTTGTGTGTGATATAGAGCAGGATCCATCCCGAAGGATAAACCTTTGCTCTGATACCAATCTGTCACGCCCCAAAATTCATATTATAAGACTTATCATAATATGCCTCTCGAGGCCATGAACAGGTCGGGCATCCCCAAAGGGATGAACCCCAATGATGTAGTAAATAAAAGACATTTAATAATACTACATCCGCACAGATATACTCAACGAAAATATCAATTAAAGATAAACATCAGCCCAACAACTCTTACAAGTCTGCCATGAATTTGGCTACAACTAAAGAAATAAAATAGAATCTCACATCAATGAAAATTAACGAAACAACTAGGGGGATGTCTCAACAGTACGCTCACTACTCGTGATCCCGAACGCCTATTAATGACCTAGTCCTGAAATATTATAGCGCAAGGCATCAGCAAGGCATCAATAAGCCACAGCCAAGCAAGTACAGTAACTATCTAAACGTTTGCAATACGTTACAAGTAAAATAGGAGAGTAACTCTATAAAATTTTAGCCACCAATCAATAAGGAACATATATGTAATAATTACTACTATAAGGCATTAAGAGCTATATGAGTTCAATATGCAAGATGATATGATGTAAGTATGTGAGATGTTGATGCCAACTATATTTTAAAGAATTATTCTAAAAGCATTGTGTACACATAGAGTTTCTTTGTAGTTGTGCTCTTTCATCCTCTGTACGAATTAATAATCCAACAGCTCTTTGGATATCTCTTTTAGGGTTTAATGCCCACAGAGATGCCTAAGGTAGAACTCTTAACTTGACCAATGTCTTTTAGGGATTAGTACCCATGGAAATGCCATTGAATCTTCCAATTCTTCTTACCTGACCAATGCTCTTTCAGGGATTTAAACCCATGGAAATATCGATGGTTTACCACTAAACCTGACCAATAAGAAACCCCTATTATATACAATTACTTTTAGTCTTCACTCACGTGGGTAATATCAATTACCATGTCTCTTTATTTAGACCTTATGGTTTATTTTCTTGATCACAATATACACAAACAATGACTCTAGTGTACGATTAACTTGAATAGAGGGCAAGTAAATGAGTCGCTCTACTCGACACTAGCTCTTTGGCAATATGTTAACCAACGATTCACAATATAAAATATAGTACGACCACCAATTTAATCGCATTATGGTGAATCATAATAAAGATTTCACATCACATCTCAAGTTGTTTTATCTGCAAAAAATTACATACGTGATCCACCTTTTTGCATAAACCGGCCTCTCATAATTAACAAGAGATCAATGTCACCCATATTAGGCTCTACATTTAACATGTTATACTAATATCTTCACCTAATAGATTAGGTCAACAATGTATTTCAAGTTGACTACTTCCTCAGAACTATTTGGGTAGTATATATCTTTTCCATCAATTCCATATGTTTCACTAATGGGTTGTCTCTACATATCTAGGCTCAAGCTAAGTCCAGCAAGATATTTTCTTTTGTTTAGACATACTTAAGCAACATCCTAGCGCATCATGATAATATCTCCTACCTTAGCACTACAAACAGATGATGATCAAGGCTAAACTCTAGTATAATCACCTAGGGCATGTTCATATATATAATACTCGTAACAGGTCATGAAAGAGAAGAGAGGGTAGTTGTACTTGCCTTATATTGATGTACGTGGAAAATTACAATGACGAACCAACCAAGATTAGGGCATGAAACCGCTCGATCAACTCTCGAACGATGGAGAAAACGAAAGCCTTTATTCTCCTAGCGCAGTTGTTTCTCCTGCCGATCCACTTTGATTTTGACCTCTTCTCTCTGATCTTCCCAATCTAATACTAAATGTGGTGATAGAGTATGGTGGTTCTCTGTCTCTCTCTCTCTCTAGATTATTTGTGGTGGTATATTTGGGTTATATCTCTTCTTCTTCTTCTTCTTTTTTAAAAAGGTGGAGGCTAGGGTTTAGGTCTTCCACAAGTAGGTCACGATTCAACAACCTCTTTCACTCACCCTGATCCTCTAGGATTTAAACAACACAAGTCCTAAAATACCAAACTCCTAAGGAGAGATTCCATACTATGGTTGTTAACTACTAAAAAGCTACCACTAATGTATGATCATATAAATCCTAATATAAATTAAAGAAATCACTATATTGACCAAAATATAATCAAAATTTATCGGGGCCTTACAGAACATCTCATCATTGAATCAACGTTCATACTCGTGTTCTCTCCTAATCTCTTTTAAACCTTCAAGTTGAACCTCTCTCACTGGCAGCTCAGCATCATAAGCCAGTAAATCAAAAATCCACTCTCGTACTTCAGTGATCTTTATCACCAACTGCCCTTCAGCGGCATAACGAATTCTCTCAGATCGAATCTACACCATTCCTATTCCTTCCACTTGTTTGGATGGTCTTCCACCATTATTTTTATACATTTTTGCTACCAATTCCCCACAAGTCGTGATATTATACTATTATCTCGTAACAGAAACCCTAATATCTTGAGGAAAAGTTATTTGAACATATCTCTCCCTATTAACCTCGGTCATTTCCTACTATTCCAAATTAAGTTTGTTCCTTCCAAGTCTAATATTCTAGAACGACCTCTCCGAGATCAATTTTTCATTCAAAATTTTTTATAATTTTTTCTCCCCAAAATTTCTATCCCCCAGGTTAAATCATATTTACCACTTGACACATATTTTTACATTACAAATAAATTTATAACAGTTCGATTATTACAAAAAAAATAGTATACATTCTAATCTCATACATTTTATTTCATCCAATATTCAAAAGTTTTCAGATCCTGCAGCTCGATTTCCAGAGTTAATCTATTCTATATCAACACGGAATTTGGATTACAAATCTTATTCATCTCTAATCAAGTTATAGGTACTTTATAGATAACAATTTTTTCGAGTGTTTTTACAGCTAACAAGTCTTTCAGGTACTCTAAAGCATCAAATCCTTCAGTTTGTTCTACTTCAATAATCTTTCACCCTGATGCAAAGTAGACTTTGGAAACAATGAATATCCTCCCTCCCATGAGTTTGGTTGAAGTCTAGACAAACTTCAAATAGAAACTATAAAAGCAAGTGATTCAGTGCTTGAACCAACTCTTCAAACTAAAGGTCTTCTCAGTGCAAAGCAATGATAGAAGTATATAAGTAGACTTCCATTCTCCATCTTCCTCCTCCACTACCATCGCCACCTCTCCTATAACCACCACCCTCACAGAGTTGGTAGAGATGAAGAGGGTCCGACCTTAGAATCCATTCGAGCGCAAGACATCAGCGCAACTGCCCCACAATTATGCCTATCCTTGTATCTATCTCCCCAACCCTGTCTTCTGCAAGAATGCAGAGACAAACCCAATTTTTCTCACCTGTTAATGAGATAATGTGGTAGTTTTCCAGTAATGAATGTTTGGCTTTGGGATCCTTTTGGAGGGTAGAACTATTAAAATAAGCATGAAAGGGTGTTCGCCAGTCATCGGGATCAAGACTCTCATCCCAGTATTGATGGCATTTAGTTCCATCTGGTCGATTCTTGGGCGTTCGAGAACTTCAATATGGGGTATTCAATATTTGAACTGGCTTAACATGGCTGTAATGTAAGCGAGGGCATCAGCATGTCTATTTTGACTTCAAGGGTAATGTGTAATAGAAGATTTTTTAGGGAAACGATCCATGTGCTGGCGGACAAGGGCAGCATACTCACCCATGCGACCGTTTTCCAAATTTTCACCAATGTACTATCTCTGAATAAGTTGGAAATTGGTAAATGCTACAAGTTTAGGAACGCCAAATTTGAGGACAAGATCGAGGCCATGTATTAGGGCTTCATACTCGGCCTCGTTATTAGAACATTCGAAGTTTAACCTGGCAGCCTTTTCGATTTTGTCATTAGAGAGAGTAACTAGAACAACACCGATCCCCAAACCGTTAGGTCACTACAACAAATATGGTCTTTTAAGTCATCAAAATCATATCATTTTCTAAGAATCTTAAATTATTTATCCTATTTGAACTTAGTTCCGTCAGTAGACATACTTGATTAGGTTATTACATCATTTTTCAAACTAGTAATGTTAGTTACTATTCTCTCTAGGATATAACGTTGCTTTCGTTAGTGACGTATAAAGAAGTACCTTCTACGTCATTCAATAATCGACTTTGCTAAAAAACCATTGATATTCACGTTATTTTTCATCAATAGATGTGGTTTGGGTCTAGTAATTTTCACGAGAGCGCATTTAAGAAGAAAAAGACTTGACTTTTTTATTTGAATTATCTTCATTTTTAGGGCTTAAACTGAGAAAAGGGGATCCACCATTTAATTTATCAATCCTAGTTCTATATCTGATTGTACAACCTCACAAAATTGGTAGCAACTAATTTGATTCTACAAAAGAACTTCCCAACATCCTTGCATCTCTGTTCTCAAATCTAGGTATTGTTCTTTGTTTCAATTCTCCAAAATTCTTACTCTAAGTTAGTTAATCTCCCTGAGGGTGCTCTAATTGTTATGCCGTTTGGAGTCGATTCAAGCAAGAAATTGGTTAATCGTTACTTTGCTTCTGATGAACAGCTTGTCCCTTATTATAATCATTGGTAGCAACTCTCTCTCTCTCTCTCCTTCCATTTTTGGGATCAATTCAACATAGATATAATCTACTTGCAAATGGTTACATATTTGATATAATACATAATTAAAATTGAAGTTAATTCGAGTCCATCGACTCTAAATTAAAATTATAGTTTCAGAAATTTAGAATATTCTATGATTTCTTTCGTATTTAGAATATATTGAGATTACTCATTTGATGATGGTTGAATATATATATATATATAGATAGATCACTTCCCTTAGCCTTTGCGGTTGGTAGCTCGGGGGACCAGTGCCAGGCTATAATTTGTCTATAATTGCAAGTCAATAAACGTTCAACGAGCTGCCCGGGAGTCTTAGTTATATCCTGGTAGAAGCCGTATCTTCTGGAGCTAATGACGCCTAAAGCAAAGATCTCCTTATTCATCAAGATCTAGTTCTTTCCCCCGTGAGGCGGCCATCAAAAGAAAAGTGAAAGATTTGGTTTTGCTTCAATCAGCGGGAACCCAAAAAAAATTAAGAAAGGAAGAATATGAGATTTCATATCAATCAAAGGGAACCCTGGAGTGAAAAGAAAAGGATCCACTCACTGAGACTGATTCACTCTTGTAGACCAGTAGAGAGAATACCTTTGAAAGGAGAAGGCATAGAAGGATATTAGAGTAGGATTGACTTACTGCTAGCTAATAGAAAAAAGTTTCCTTTTTTATGATGGTCAAGTTAGTCCAATCAGTTTTGAAGTTTGATTTTAAGGTCACACATTGAGTTAGAGAGGGGTTCTTGTATTATTTTTTGAGCCAGTCGCCATCAACATAGCCTTTAGCTGGGCCCTTGTGCTTCCCGACATTACTCCCCTCTTTGATCTCTAAGAAGTAACTTTTGGGCACCAAGAAAATGCCACGCCTTGCTCGTTACTCCAGTTTCCACTTACCTAGTACTGTTGAGGATACTAGGTTATTTGGGAGTAGATTTTTAAGCGTGGCAGAGTCGATATCATTATAGAGGCATTCGTCCCTAGACGTCACTGGATATACATAAACTTGTGCCCAAGTAGTGGCTACAACCGACATCTGAACCGTGGCTAGCTTCGGAGAAGTCCAACCAGAAGCTTTCGCTTTACCTACTATATTAACGTCACTAGACCAAACCATCATTATTAGCTTTTGGATATAGAACTTGTCGGCCCTTTATAAACATAGCCACTAGGAAATCCAAGGATTTTCTTCTCGCTTTTGACTTGGCCATAAAGGCTTAGTTTGGACTTTAGGCTAGAAATGGGACGAAACCTTTAGCGTGCGACAACACCACTAGCACCATGAAGCAATTTCACTACTAGCACCTCAAATCACTTTCACTGTAGGCAAGTTGACAAATATCTATTTTAAAATATTCATTACCATTACGCAATTGAAAGTGAATCCTGAGGTTTCCTAGTCTTTGGTTAACACTTTTGACGATGCAGAGTGTAGCTGACCTTACTCTAGTTGCAAGGATCCTTCAAAGCTATTGGCTTTGTCATTCTACTCCTCCAAAGAGCTTTTTAGATATCGGCCTCTAAAAGCCTATAGCTATGGTGCCTTAGGTCTGCCTAGTGGGGGAAAAATACTAGCACATAGAAGGCCCCTATATCCACTGTACCCCAATTACATTGACTTTAAGTATAACCTAATTTCTTTGTCTTGTATTGCCTTGTTAGATAGTTGCTTAAATGTTTCTTATTTTATAATTTCTTCATTGCTTGGTAGTGCTATATTTTTGTGATGAGGGTTGATTCTTGCAAAGAATAAGTTTAGGTCGAGAGTTATATCTGTTTGGGTGAGTTCTACATTTAATTAAAAAGATTTATTTTACATTATTCTTATAGGTTCTAAAAGGAATTCAAGTCCTATACATACTTCTTTAGACTTCAAATTCAGCCATCCAATGATACTTCATTCCATTTATGCAGGTGAAGAAACTCTTAAACACTACTTCTTCAGCTCTTGGAAATATAGGTCCATGTCAAAGGATGGTGCACTGGATAATAACACCAACACGGCTCCCAAAGGCAAGAACAAAGCTATTAACTTTGACAAACTGTGAGTGCTTGAAATCTCGGATATCATAATATTTGGTATATACATATGATCGCTAAATCAATTTTTATTCATGGATTTTTACCAAACTCTTAGAAATATAAATATGATTTTACTTGTGAATGGTGTAAGGTTTGTGGCACCTTCAATGCTGTAAAAGATTTAAGGAATAATCAGATAAATAATCATGTAACATGGGCTGCAGATATATGATTGAATTTACTACATAATGCAAAAGTTAGGTAATGCCATATAGCCCCATAATGATGTTGCACTTGTGCATTCAAAGAAATTTTTGGATGCTATAGAGATACTTATAAAATATCAGGTTATCCTATTTGATCTCATATAAAACATTTTTATCTTGGTGTTATTATTGGAGTTAACACCTACTATTGGATTCTTGCAGGTTGATAGTTCATATATGGAAAGGATTAGGCAAAAGAATAGAACCACCATCTGAAGATTTCTAAACTATTTTTTGCTCTATTCTTATTAGCCTTGACTATTTTGATTTAATAAAAGTTATTTATTACAACTCATGGCATTGCTACTCTTTTTGTTCTTCAGTAAAATTGGATTATTCTGAATAGGTATTGATATTAATTTCTTAGCTTAAATGATGGAACTTTCTTGTTTTATGAAAATAATAGCTTTGTAAATATTGATTCCACATATGCAAGAGGTTAGATAGGGAGGAAGGGAGAAAAATATAAAGAGAGAGAGAGAGAGAGAGAGAGAGAGAGAGAGAGAGGAGAGAGAGAGGAGAGAGAGAAGATAAAACTAGGAGTGAGGGAAGAGGGGAAAGAGGAGCTGAGAAGAGTGGTATGTATAATTTTGTTTTTTTGTTTTTAGACAAGTATCAACGTCATTTTATAAATGATGCGATAGCCATTCTACGTCATATTTTAGCTGACTTTAAATCTACATAAAGATATCATTTATTGTCGGTAACTGCAAGGTATAAAGAAGGCATTTCACCTTCGATGGGAGTGTTGATGATGGGTGGTCGACCAAGGTATGTTTTGAGTTCGAGGAAGGCCTGTTCGCAATCGGGTGTCCAATTTATTTTAGGGATAGTTTTCTTTTTGGCCTTATGGATGCCTTGGTCGCGTAAGAGGGAGAAAAGCCAAGTACAACGGTCAGAGGATTTCTATATAAAATGGTTGAGGGTGATTATCTTGCCAACAACCTTATAGATATCTTTTTTTGTTCGAGGAGAAGGCATATCGGTGAGGGCGCAGATATGAGTAGGATTGATCTCGATACCTCGTTTACTGATAAGGTGGCCCAAGAATTTGTTGGATGAAACACCAAACTGAAATTTGTCTGGGTTAAGTTTCATGTTATAAGAACAAATTATGGCAAATAATTCAGTGAGGTCCTGGATATGGGTCTCTTTTTTGAGGCCTTTGCATAACATGTCGTCGATGTAAACTTTGACTGACTTGCCAAGCAAAGGTTTAAACATGGTGGTAGCAAGACATTGGTAAGTGGTACCCATATTTTTAAGACCGAAGGGCATGACGTTAAAGCAGTAAAGACCTTGTTCAATAATAAACGAAGTTTTAAGTTGGTCCTTCGGGAGGAGGGACCTGATTGTAACCTGAAGTCACATCCATCATTGATAGTCATTTATGACTGGCTGTAGCATTCAGGAGTGCTGATATGATTGGGAGAGGAAAATTGTCTTTTGGTGTATGTTTGTTGAGGTCTGTGAAGTCGACATAGATTTGGATCTTGCCGTTCTTCTTAGGCACATCAACAATATTGGATATCCAGTCAGAGTACTTAACTTTTTTGATAAAACCTGCGGCTAAGAGTTTTTCGACCTCGAGGTTCACTGCTTTTCGAATCCTTGGTGCTAAGTGCGCTTCTTTTGCTTCACGGCAGTAGAGTGAGGGATGAGGTCAAGACGGTGCCAGGCCAGGGATGAGTCGACACCAGGCATCTCATGGAAAGTCTAAGCAAAGATGTCTTTATTTGCTCGAAGAAATGTGATGGGCTTGATGCCTTCGACTTCATCCAAAAAATTACCGAAGAATATACCTCGACTAGGTCTGCCGAGGTCAATGTATACAGTGGGATTGACAGGTGTAGTTGAAGGGTCTGAAGGTTCAGGGAGTGAGAGAAGCATTAATTTCTATAGTTTAACGAGTTTTCTAGTAAGATCGATCTCAGGGTGCTCGCATGAACGGGCAAGGCATTGAGAGCCTTTCATGTTCCATGTGCCACAAGGGGTAGTGAATCAAAGTGTTTTGTGGTAAGTAGATGGTATGGTTTTCATGGCATGTAGCCAATCGTGCCCCAGAATGCCCAGGTATTCAGATTTCTTGTCGATGATGAGAAAATTGGTTTAGAGGGTGACTGGATCGGTGGTGACAGGGAGGCTAATGCGACCAACGGTAACTTTGGTGGCCCCATTAAAGCCCTTAAGATCAACGTTGGCTGGTGTGATGAGGTCTTTTTTTTGCATGGCACGAATGGTCTGGAGGAACAGTGTATCTGCTGCACTGCCCGTATTAATGAGCATGGTATGGAGGACGAGGTGTTTGACCTTAATCATAATGTCCAAGGGGTCGGAGTGGGGAAAACGGACATGAGAAGTATCGCAATCGATGAAGGATATACCTTCAGGTTGAGGGCATTGGCTAAATTCTGGTAGAAATATGGGTAGCTTCTCTTGATAGGTAAGCTTACAACACTATTCGACTCATTTTCGCTTGCATCAAGTATGACCACTGTCGATGTTGTTGACTTCGATAAGGTAGAGTTGGATAATGTATACCTCGGCTGGGTCGATAGCTGGGGCAGGTTGGGGATTGAGATACGACCTGTCGAGATATCTAGGGAGGCCGGCGACATATCAATGTAGACGACCAGCTTTAAGAATCATCTCGAGCGATCGTTGCAGAGCGTAGCACTTATTGGTAGAATGGCAGTTACACTTGTGATTTTGGCAGTAAGGCCCATCTTTCCTGACCTTGATGAGGAAGGGGGTACACCAGATAGGGTTGGCATATATTTATGGGAGAAGGGTGTTGATGGGGGCAGTAATTTTTGGTAGGACCCGCATCGGTCAATTTTGTAGATCTCAGCAGGGGTAGCATCGAAGTGAGAGCATTTGTGCCTCTTAGTCCCCTTTGAGACCAGAGCGACCATGGGTGCAGAAGATGGTCGAGGTTTGTTATGGTTGGTGGTAGAGGCTTGCCCCTAGCGATTTGATTCGCAGAGGCGTTCGAGGTCGATGTATCCGTTAACCTAAGATAACATCTTCTTTAGGGTTCTCATTTTATGAAGCACGATGTACTCCTTGACACGACTATGATCTGGTAGAGCGTTAGAGTATGCGAGAACGGCATTTGCATAGTCTAGTTTTTCGACTTTACGCGACTCATTGAGAAACTGTATGGTAAAAGCTTTAAGCGTTTCATTGGCGGATTTGCAGAAGTTTAAGAGGGCGTTGACTCGGACCACACGGTCTTTGTTAAAGGCAAACTGTGTGATAAAAAGGTTTGGCAATTGCTCGAAGCTTTGGATAGAACCGTTAGTGAGGCTGTGGTACCATTTGAGAGGGTTATCAGTTAGACTGGTAGGAAACATTTGACATAAGATATGGTCAGTGGGGAATACAGGCTCAAGGCATTTTGGAATTTGAGGACATGAGACTATGGGTTGGTATTGTGGTATTTACGGGTTTTGGGGGTATGGAAATTTTGAGGTACTTCGACAAAGAGAAGTTTAAGGCAAATAGGATTGTTTAACCGACTCCACGAGTTCAGTGTGGGGCTCGCGCTGACGCAAATAGTGGTGTAGATTTTCTATTCGAGTTCCTGCGGAATAAGGTAGGCGGAATGAGGAGGAGATCACTGGGGTCGAGGAAGATGAGGGAAAAGATTTAATGTATGTTCGGCGCTGCACTTCCTGAGACATTTTTGAGCAGAGCGCGTGAAGGGTATCAGGCAGCTCGAAGGGTGGAGTCAGAAGAATCCTCTATGGGGTGTACATTGAGGTGGATCGAGCCTGTAGGAAAAATGGTAGGAGCACCTTCGGCGCCAAGGTGGACTGGAAGAACTTTGACTTGGGGGTGTGGCCCAAGGCGAGCGTGGGCTAAAATGCGAGAAGGGGCAGATACCCGGGATCGTAGGGGAGCATCTTGGACTTGGACCTGCTGAAGCTCTCAAACTATGTGGCATAGTTCGAAGAGGGTACAATATTGGCGTTCGCTATCATCTAAACGGCACTGCCATTCAGCCTCGAGCTTGTTGTGTTTATCTTCACATTCTAGACATAGCCGATTGGAATGGCACTCTTCAGCTTGTGCAAACTGTTAGCTGATAAGGGCGAGTTGGGCGGTTATGCCATCGATGGGGTTACTAACGATAGCAGAGGTGGAGAGAAGGGTGGGGAGCATTGATTTTGGCAGTGAAGGGTAGAAAGAGAAAGAGAAAAAGATAAGGGGAGTTGGGAAAGGTGGGCATAGCACAGACGGTGCCAAATGCAAGAGCCAAGTTTTGTTGAAGGAGAAAATAACTCTTACACCTCAGAATTATATTTGACTAGAGGACTAAGCTAGCATCTAATGCAATAACAAACAATATTACTATACTAACACGTTTGCATGGAGTCCTAGAATGGGTTACTCCACGACCTCTAGCGAGGATTTTTAATAGATGATTATATATATATTAAGCTTAGTAGACAGATCGAATAGAAGTAAGTTACAAGATGGTCGAAGATTCTCTTGGGGAGTTGAAGGGAGAGATTTTCTAACCCCTTCATAGTACCTCCTCCCTTCTATTTATAAGATATAGAAAGGGCTGAGTCACCATGGGAGGTCAAGTTACATGTATATACTTTGGGGACAACTGACTTGTACCCGGAGTTGGTTCTGACGCCACAGTTATTGGTTCAGACATTGTGGCTCTTGGTTCTGACACTGTAGCTACTAGTTCTGTCACTGTAGTTGTCGAGCAGGTTGTTTCACTGTTCTATCTGGTGAGCTGGCCGTCCAACGTATCTGCCTTCGACCATGTATGTATTTTTGGTACTGATGTTGAGTTCTGGCACTGCTCATCTATCTTCGACTATGGTAGATAGCTTTGATGATTCCTTCGAGTGTTCAATTAATCACGGAAGGCTTCGTGGACTTAGTTACTATCTTGTTGGGATTCGAGTCTCAAGGTAGGCTTCGATGTAGCCTTCGATTATTCGACTTGTGCTAGAAGGTTGTGAGAAGGATACTACAAAAATACTCGCTTCTTGTACCATTACCTAAAGTCTTTCTCACACAGGGGCCGGTTTATGTCGAGAGTGGTTGTCCAAATGCATAGGATGAGACTCACCTATTAGTGGGTTACACTCCAAAAAAAATGCCTACTTTAGAGGCAATGCTTATGAAGTATATCCCAAAATTGTGATGGTCAAAGGTTGAAAAATTGTGAGCATAATTGAGTTGGGAGCATCCTGGAGATGAGGTTTAATCAACAATTTGAGTATATCCCAAAATTAGAGCCACATAATACTAAAATAGATCTTGGACTCGACAGATCTTAATAGTTCCAGTTTCTCCTTTTTCGGTCTTCTTTCAGATTATTCTGGATTAAAAAGTTGTTTGTTTGAGGATCTAAGATAAAAATTGTGCTATATAATCATGGGACTACTAGAACATTCAAGGTTACCAGCTAGCCAACAAAAGCTAATTCTTAAAGCTGTCCCTTTTGTTAGTATTCCTGCAACCGTAGATTTAGAGCTAAAGCCTAACTCGATAGGCGGAGAAAACCTTACTTGAATAAGGCGCCATATGGAGTCATAGAAATTCATTCACACGGTCAGCTATTTTTTGGGCCATATCAAACTATTTTTGTTGAACCCTTGAGATATCAGTGAATAATTGGAAATTGATATATAACACTTGTAACTGACCTAGCATTTAATTTACAGTCAGCACGATTAGCTAATTTCTCTAGGCAACCAGATCCCTTGTTGGGATGTTGTACTTCCTTTTCATTCGTACCTGAAAGGAGCTCCTGAGGGCTTTTTTCATTTATCTTGTAAAGATACTTATAGTTACCTTACGGGCTAGAACAATGCTGACTGGATGGATTCTTCCTCTAATCTCCATTCTGCTAGAGGTTAATATACTTTCTTGACGAGAACTTGGTAATTTGGAGTAGTAAAGAACAACCTTTGGTTGCTATAGCATTCTGTCTAATTGATTTTGAGCTTTCTTGGCTCTTGAAGTAAAAGATAAACTTCGGGTGATTGCACCAATCAATTTTTGTAGCTGGATTCATCCTTTCCCCAAAGTTATTGCTCTTAACATAAATGGATGTATGGAGGACCAGTCCATTAGGGCAATCAAGGTCTATCCATTCAACTTTCTTCAAACCATTTTACAAGTTCAAAAAATTTGTAGATTTTTTAGCTCTCCCCAAGTTTGACTTCAATATGAGCCCAATGTTTCTGCCTATCTCATTATGTCCTAGAGCCACATTTCTTCGAAAGCGGAGGAGTTCTAATGAGATTATTTAACTTTTTCTGCATACTTCTTCATCTGAAGCCTGTTAATGTGTCTATAGAAGTTGGGTAAGCAGCTAACTGCTTAACTATGTCTCTGCCCAACACTGCCAATCTCTGCTGCACTGTGTAAATAAGAAATACATATTCATATGACCATGATGCAAACTTATATTTTATTGAGGCTAATTTAATTATAACATGCAGACATGTCAAAAAATGGGAAACCCAGTACTTCGCCATGTTGTTATACTTTTATTACTATATATTTCCTTGAAAAATTTTATTTGCTCTAGGTGTATTGTGGTGTTTTCAATACTAATTTTATGATTGTTGTGTACTTCACAGCATCCGTATTTGGCTGTCACATCTGAAGAAGGATTCTTGATTCCATTTTACTGTAGGGAACATATACCAACCAGTTGTGTAGATGGCAGGCAGTGGATGCATACATGATGTCATCAACTCTCGATCTCCTTTATGGTGATAGGTTCCTGCTACTTAACACCTTGCTTCCCTCAGTGCATTTTCCATTAATGCCATTGAACTTGCTTAAAAAGGTATTTGGTCATAATTTAAATATAGCCACATTTGTAAATTAACTCACTTCTAAGTACAACCTAATATATAATTTTGTATGTTGTAGCTGGAGAAGAGGTTCCTTAGCATCCAGATTCCTGTAATTTGGCAGCTGGTAAAAAAACTTTTAATTTTTCTCTTTATGTATTTCTATCTCATAATCTTTAAACTTCATGTCTTATAGTATTTCTCTTCATGATTATGTAACAGGTTACAGAGGCCATCAAATATTTAGATATTGGAATGCAACAAGGAAATAATCATAAGTAAGCCTTAACTAAACTAAGATATGTAGCTTTTGTTATATTTTCCATCTATTTCATTTGTGTATGTTTCTTTGTAAGAGACGCCAGAGACGCCCTAAAACATGGATTAAAGAATTATCCATTACATTTTTCTTCGTTACAGTGAAACGGTTTCCATGTTTAGTTTGTGCTATATGTTAATTGAGTGTGTATAACGCATCTTTTTCTTGTAGTGTAATATATCAGCATCGACTGTCTAGTTTTAAGGAGCTTCAGTACTTATGCGATGGGGACAACAATAGAGTTATCTACTTCACCGGCACATCTTTTGGCGAGCATCAGTCGGTCAATCCTATACTTGCTAAAGTAAGAAAAACACCTTATTCTCATACTAAACATACCAATTTTTTATTTAACTAAATTAGTTATATTCTCAAACTATTTGTTGCAGAAAATTAGTGTGACAGCTTGCAGCCCCACTTTAAGATATACTGACTCAAAGGCTTTAGTGTTCAGGGCATTCCAGGAATTGCAAACACAACGTCGTAGAAGGTTTATCACATTTTATTTTGAACTTCTTTGGATGGAAAGTAAATTAATTTTATCGATGTATTAGGCGATCTCTTTTGCTGGGCCTCGGATCGAGGATGAGAAAAATTGTGCATGGTCGATGCTTCACATTGGCCAAGATCATTAGGTTTGTTTTTGAACTGTATTATCCCAAAAATTCTCTTACACGTATTAAAGAATTGGAAACATTCATATCCATATTTATGCCACCGTTCAAAGATGGTTAAAATATGGACACGTCCCAACCTGAACTCCTTCTTCAGAATCTTTACTAGTTGTGGTCTTGTAAATGTTATTTTGAAGATCCTTTTGATGATCTTTCCAAGAGTAACGGTTTTATCGAGCCCTGATAGTATGTCTTAGGCAATAACGGTTTTATCAATCCCCGATAGTGATTCCTACATTTACCATGTTTTTTTATTTGAATCAAAGAATTTTAATTTGTAATTTACGCAGTCTGTGATAATCTTTTATGAGGAAGTGATTTCCAATAGTATTTCATAACATCTTTTAAACAATAATGTTGTGGACTCAAAGTCAATAATATTTGAATTGTGTCATGGAATTTGTGACCAACACATGTTTTATGAGAACGTGTCCATTTTATTTCAGTTGATTAACATTAAATAAAGTGGAGGGAACTCTCCTCACTCCTCTCGCTCTCATTCTTCTGAACTAATATCATTTTTTTTGTTTGGTCGATGAAGCTTATGTACAACTATTACACACTGAGGCAGGATGGTTTAAATGCATTCATGAGATCATGTGTTCTTCAAGTAATTACCAACTATTTCTTTTGCCACTCTTGCATAAGAAAGCGAACTTTGAAATTAATAACCAGTTATTTTGTTTTCCTAAATTTTATTAAGATTCTTTGGGAAAAAAGAATTAGACGGACTTGAGAGTACATGAGAACGACCAAACAATATGTAAACCTGGGCAGTTTGCCTCATGGCCTATAATTGGTCCTACTTCAGTACTTCCCCTCAGATTTTTTCAAGTTCTGCTGACGAGTCCTACAACGAGTAACTCCATACCTTGGAATATTTGCATTTGCTTCTTAGAACTCTATGGTTATTTTTACCTGTGATTTAAGTTTGACAGTGAATAAAATACATTTGTTTCTTTGAAAGGATATTATATTTGTAGTATAATGTACAGTTCGTTGAGTAAGTGACAGACAGATCTACTTCTTTTCTATAATCTACTGTAAGATTTTGGCATGGCCATCCGATGTACAATGCTGGGGGACATGGACACTGGTCGTACAATGTTGGATAAAATATCCCTTCCCTATGTATGCCGGTACCCACTTTGACTGGTGAGTGCTTTTTACCTTCCTAGCTTCTTCATCCCAAAACGTCTTCTTTTAAAGGAGGACCTTAAGCTAGCATCTCTTCCTAGCTGTTATGATCTTCTTCTATTCGATTAGCCATGGCAGTCTTCTCTGAAGTACTTCGAAAAAAATGCCTGAGAAATCATCTTTTACCTCACCCTACCAGAAAGTAGATAAGATGGGCCCTACAAGAAAGGAAGTACCCTATGATGATAAATTATGGTCATTCAATGCTTCATTCAATGATAATTAAGGTTCCTCATGCAAAAATATTCAATCTAGCCTTATGAGTTCCAATGTTGTTGAGGCAACTTGTTATTTGTTTAAAATGTCCATCTACTATGTACTCACAATCACTTTTTATTCTTTTATAGGCAACAAGAGATTCACCGCCACCTGATGAAGTGAGGGGTAGAAACTGCATTATGAAAGATATGTATGGTAGAACAGTTGCTTACGAAAGTATTTAGTTATCTGGGGTGGCACTTGAAGGTTTTTATCATGTCATAGTAGATGAGGTTATTCGTGATGATGTGCAATTATTTATGGAAGGTGGAACTCTAGGTGACATCTCTTCGGGTAAAACTATTGTATTGTATAAGAGTCTTACCTATTTTGGGTGAACTCCATCTTTTCATTTTATTATTTCTTGAAATAAAGTTGGACATTGATATTCGGCAATAACCTTTTAATTTATAATAAAAATTGTTCTTGTTATTGAAATATGTTGTTTTTTAAATTAATTGCTTCTAGTTAATGAAATATATAACAACAATTGTGATTATGACCAGATTTATATATGATTGTTGTATATTGAAACAAAATGACTGTTAATGTGACAAAAATTGGGACGTTTATATTTGTGGCATATATAATGACTAATTGCCATGTCCTAAAATGTAATTATTATGACTGATGTTGTGACTGTTATTTGTGATGTATTTTTTATAACGTATATAATAACTTATAAATGTGTTATTAGATACTTCGACCTTTAGGTTAGCGACGCATAGAGCAATGAATTTTGTAGTCGTAAAGAATATGAAATACGTCGGTTGTTGCGACTAAGAATTGTGTTATTCTATTGCAACCAAAAAAACAACTCTTAAAAGGGTCATAAAATTTAGTAAATTTGACGGATACTTCGATCCGCCCCTCAGTCGTTAATTTATGACACTTTTCAAGTCGATAACATAAAACTACTGCAAAAAGAACGATACTTTTTTTGACTAAAATAAATGTTGCTTTAACAAAATAACGAGTGACCTGCCCCGTTGTTTTTTACTCATTTTGGCCTAGTGTGACCATTGTTGCACTCTCCTGAATTTTTCTTTCTTGAACAAATCTTTCAGAAGTGGATAGTTCGACATGAATTTGACTGAATGAGCTTTGAAGTAATGCTTAAGTTTTTGTGAAGTGTAAACAAGAGTTAGAAAGAGTCTTTCGATTTTAGAATATCTCATTTCCGCTAGAATGAGGGTTTTGTTGATGAAGTAGACTGGCTTCTCGATTGTTCCTTTAATTTGAATGAAAACTGAGCTGATAGAAGTATCTGTAACTGCTAGGTAGATGATCGGTTCCTCATTATCTACTAGGGTGCTTATTATGGGAGACTTCCCCAAATAGGTTTTGAGATCCTGAAAAGCTGTCTCACATTCTTATGTCCATTATATCTCTACATTTGGTTAAGCTTTTCCTCATTTGGTACAACCACGAAGTAGTAAGAACAGCCAACGATAGGGATCTGAAGATTTTGAAATGAATTGGCTAATAGCGGCAATCTTACCGGTAAGTTTTTGCATGTATTTCGTCGTCTTTGGAGATGGCATGTTGAGGAGAGCTCAAATTTGATCTGGATCGGCCTTAATCCCTTTCTTGCTGAAGAGATGGTTGAGGAATCGGCCTGAATGTACTTTGAATTGACACTTATCGAGGTTGAGTCACATCCGGTAAGATCAAAGAATGTTAAATACTATGTTGAGATCTGTAATGTGGTTGACTGACTGTATGCTCTTACACAAGAGATCATCAATGTAGACTTTTACAACTTTCCTAAGATGTGCTTTGAACATAATAGTCATTAACCGTTGATAAGTTGTACCTGCATTTTTGAGTCTAAATGGCATGACTTTATAGCAATAAAGTCATCTTTCAATGATGAAAGTGGTATTTTCTTGATCTTCATCCTAGAGTAGAATCTAATTGTATCCAGAAGCGGCATCCATCATAGATAGGAGTTCATGACCCGTCTGTAGAATTAAAAATTTAATGGATGTTAGGAAGAGGGAAGCTATACTTTGTAATGTGTTTGTTTCGATTTGTGAAATCTATACAAACTCAGATTTTTCCATTCTTCTTTGAGATAGCGACGTTGTTGGATATCCAATCTAGATATTTGGCTTCTCATATGAATCCTACTTTGATCAATTTCTCAATCTCTACATTAACTTCATCTCAAAGGCGTGGTGATAGTCGTCGATATTTTTGTTTGACTGCCGTGGCGTTGATGTTAATGGCCAATTTGTAACATGCCTTGGCCGAAATGACCCCATGCATCTCTTCCAAAGTTCATGCAAAAATGTCTCGATTCAGTCATAAAAATAGAATAAGAGAATCCTTATCGTGTTGAAGGTTGATCACCAAGGTGATCAGCTTTCTGTAATTGTTATGCAGCGTATCTGTCTTAAGTATCTTGAATGGCAGAAACGGTATTTTCTCAAGCTCGTGAAATCTTTTGACTACCCATGATTTGATAGATACTATTATTGTGCTTGAAGCAAAGTGTTTGATGATAGGTAGAAGCAATTGCTTCCATGTTGTGAATCCAGTAGTAGCCCATAATCCCAAGATAATGAGATTTGGCATTGATGACGTAGAAGATGATGTCGATGGTGGCTGGTCCTGCGGTAATAGGTAAGATGGTCTTGCCTACTCGCTCTTCTTTAGAACCATTGAATCCACTGATATCAGTATCTTTTAGAATAACTTGATCGGCCAATCCCATTTGGTCGATTGTACTTTGAAAGAGTATCTAAATACCACTTCCAGTATCGATCATCACTGTGTACATGACAAACTTCTTCATCTTGAGAATTATGACTAATGCATCATGATGTGGTAATTTTACATGACTAATATCGAAATCTTCGAAGGAGATCCCAAGCCGGCGATTACTTGACTCGAGTAGAAGCTTGGCTTCTTTATCTTAAGATGTGAGATCGCAGTATTCTGACAGTCTCCTACGCTTGAGTCGGCAAGAGTTGGTGATCTAATAGATTTTGATCATGTTGTTGTAGTGCATATGGTAAAGATATTTCTCCTCTGCTTGATCTTTGACTTAGACTACTTCAAGCTGCTTCTTATAATTGCCATCCTTGTATGATTCCAGGTCGATAATGTATTCGAACATCCTTAGAGTTGTGGTGCATATTGGTTTCAATGGTTGAGAGGGATGGTTTATCTTATCCATAGAGAAGATTGAAAAAATTGTGGAGATTCAAGCATTCATCCTTGGGAGGACCTGTTTGAGAAGTAAACCACCCTTTTAAGAGTTGCCCGTATTTCCATTGGAGAGCTTTTGATCACCCTGAGCCTCCTTTGGTTCAGTGCTTCGATCTGTGGATTAATCTTTCGTTGTCATGATAGATTTAGTAAATTTATATCTTTCGGACATCATCTTTTCCAGGTCGACATATCCATTAACCTTGGTGATCATATCCTCCAAGGTCGTAGGTTTGTTCAGGAAGAGGTATTCTTTGGCCTTGTAGTCGAGCTGGAGCGCATTGGTAAAAGCAGTAATAGCTAGTTTCTGATCAAGATAGTCTACTTTACGTGCGAGCTCTAAAATCATTTTTGCAAAAGCCTCAAGCTTCTCTCCGTGTGACTATTTAAGGCTAATAAGAGAATATAAATTCTCCTCTTTGTCTTTGTTGTGAGCATACGTCTTGATGAATTGTTTATGTAGCTCATCGAATGTGAGTATGGAATCTTCAGGTAAAGAGTAGAACCACCAGATTGGTTCTTCCTGTGGACTTGCTGTGAACAAATGACAAAGGATGTGGTTGAGATTGGAATACAACCCTAATGAATCGTGGCATATTTGAATATGCTCCTTTGAATCGATGCCCTTATATTTACAAATTTTGGAGTATGGAAACCTTTCGGTATTTCCATATCAAATAGTTCTTTGGCAATTGGACTCCCATGTAACTTGGTAAGGTCTATAGTACCTAGAACTTGTGCTTCGATCAACTCCTTTAAGCGCTGATCCATATACTCTTGTATGACATATTGACATGTCAATTGAGTGGTTTTAGGAGGAGGTTGAGGATTAAGAGTGCCGGTATCCTCACTGAAACGATCACGTACTAGAATTTAAGGTTGAGGTCATTATTCTACCTCTTAGCGTTTAGAAAATCGGTGACGTCTGTTAATTTTATACTGATCTTCACCACCCAAATAAATGGAAGGTCGATATTCCTACTGAATATTTCAGGAAATAGCTTTGCTGGTGGCTCCTCGAGGTCCCAATCTATTCAGTGCGGAAACCTAGGAAGTTTCTAGCAATTGATCGCGATCCCTTGTTGGAGGTCTTGTTGAGTATCTTGCAGAGCTGGTAATACAGTCTGTACGGTTATCATCTCGTCTTCATGTTATTTGAACACTGTCAAACGAGCTTGTCGCTCGACTTTGAGCTCCTTCCCACAGAGCTCTTGGTCAAGAGTTAACTGACGTTCATACTCATTATGCTTCTCGATTTCGGTGTGGAGATTCGCCCGTAGATCTATAAGTTGCTCCGGCTCTACTGAAAGATCAAGATGGATTCCGATTGTTGGTCGTCTGGAAGTGACCACGATTGAAATTGGTAGTAGAATGAATGTATGCCTTAGGATATCGTGGAAATGTCTTCTTTCCCACAGATGGCACCAAATATAATGGCTTAATTCTATAAGCTCGAGATGGCTCAGAATTAGCTATTATACCAGTGTTCCTGTGATAAAAACTAATATAAAATAAGAAATGACACAGGTAATTTAGCGTGGAAAACCTCTGAATAGGTAAAAAAAGCCACAACCTCAAGTTGAGGGTTTTAGCAACAGTGACTTTTATTGCTTGAGGCTGATATCTTATTACTAGTGATCTCTCGAACTAAAAATTATTAATCTTGTAAATAAGAAGTCCGGTCCTTATATTATTTGGAACTTTATCTTTATATAGGCTTTGTTCGACGTTCTCTATCATGCTTAAGCACGCTCTCTGAACAACGTGGAAAGTGGTGCTTGATTGAGTAACTGATGAGTTTGCGAGAGACAGGTATCTTTGACTTGTTCATACTTTTCTATTGTGCTCGACCCATATTTTTTATTAGTTTGTGGCGTAGGTGTCAATGCCGACTATTTATGTCACATGCAGAATTTGTGAGTCTGATATGGAGGAAGTTTAAACTAGAAATAGTTCAAATTAGGCTAGATCGAGAGATAGGTCCCAACATTCACTACTAAAACCGTATGGTTTCACTCTTCCTTTATTTTTTACTGAAAAGTCTCAGATCAAACGATTCAAAAGGAGTTGGGTATAAAATGAATATCATATTTAAAGGCACAAAGGCCTGCAATCAGATAAAAAGTTTGGGTAAACATAACGAAGGCCAAAAATGGTAAAACAATAAAATGCTTATTATCATATCTTTGGTCTCGCACGGTCTCTTTTTCGTCTCAAATCAAGTATAGGTAATGTTCTATTATAATAACTTGAATTTGATGTCGCCATCGACAATTGAGTAATGCAAATGAAATGAGATCATAAAATAAGATGAGATTTACTATAAAGAATTAATGTCATAACACTCAAAGTTTATAAAAGGTCAGATCCTCATATAGCATTAGGTACAAAGTCTCTACAATTATACTCACATGGTTCTAATCACGATAAACTTTTACTTTAAACAAGGGGGTTATTGACTATTTTGAATTGTGATTTTACCAAATAATTATTCCATGAATTAATATAACACAAACGCACTATCCTAATCTAACAAGAATATTCGATATTCAGAAAGCTTTTAAAATACCAAGTTCAATGAAAACCAAATCTATACCACACTATCCTAAAAAGATGAAGAGATTAGTAGAACAGAACAGAGGGTGGAAATATACCGAATCAATGGAGTATACACCGATAGCTCATCTAAGTTTAGATTCATTACCTATCAAAGCAGCATCGTACCTTATCTGTAGTGATAAATCATCATTTCGCACCTAAATAGACCAAATAGCTGCCAGGGCAACATTATACCTTAACTGAGATGTCAACTCATCCGTACGTACCCAAATAGCCCTAATAAACTTTTGATATTGAGCTTTATGAGAGAGTATTGGAGAGTTCTTGATCATCTTCATTTTTTCCTAGATAGGGAGCCAACCAACCTGTCTAGTATATGAAGCAAATCTATAATATGAACGCTCCTAAAATTTTGACATTCGTGGACCTGCCTTCGCACCTAAATTACCATCGTCAACTGTTAAACTTACAACAAATAATTTAATATCTTACTTCGACAGTTATTTCATAAATTTTCAATTTCATTCGGGCAAATGCCCTTAGACCAAAACACAGATAAAAATAATCGACAGCAACAAAAAACTACAAATATTCCTACCTACCATCTAACGCCAATACTTTTACCACACTCAAGGAGCCTATATTTACAGATGGGGCAGTTCTTCCAGAACCTAACCTCAGCATCCTCAACACGATCTTCCTTGTCCACCAGATCCTCGACTATAGATTCAAGGAAGGAAAGCCAGTTGTTGGCGAGTGGTTTCATCCATTACAGTACCCTCCACCAGTACTCATACAACATCCCACCGATTGGTTCCTCTTGCTCCTATTCAACCAAGTCTAGCATAACCCAATCCAGGCCTCGATCGCCAAAGAACCTCTACTTTTGATCGAGGGTCTTCTCCAGTATGTGAAAGTCTTTTGCCACCATTCTTTTCAGGTTCCTGGCATTAAGAGTATTTTTGCTGCTATGGGAAGAGGACACAGACATTTTACTAGGGAAAGAAGGTGCAGATGTTTGAAGTTCTCTCAAAATACCCTACTTATACTTGAAGACAGATACAGTTACACCCTTGTTAATCACAACCCGCATTAACCATAGTCTTTAATTAGTCTTCTCGGAATTGCAACAATCACCCAGTCAAACTTTCCTCCTTCCCAAGCACAGCCATTTTTCTCAAGATGCGTCCTCTACACCAGTTTCTGCAGCCCCTGCTTAGAGGGGGCGAATGTAGTAGCCTACTTGTAGCCTTCTAACACTGGTCGAATACTCAAAGGCTACATCGAAGCCGACCAAATGACTCGAAGCCTAGTATGTCAATAATCAAGCCCACGAAACCTTCTGAGACTATTCGAACACTCGAAGGAAACATCAACCATAAATTCCATGTGCCTATGGTCGAAGGGGAATATGTCTAACATCCAACTTACCAGACAGAGCAGTGGAGAACGCTGTACAACAACTGCAATGCCAGATCCAATAACTGCAGTGTAAGAGCTGATAGCTACAGTGTTAGACTCGACTAATTGTAGCGCCAGAATCGACTTTGGGTATAAGTCAGTTGTCCCCAGAGGATACAGATGTAACTGGACCTCCCATGGTGACTCAGCCCATCCTATGTTCTATAAATATGGAGAGGAGGAACTGTGAAGGGGTTACAAAATCTCTCCAGCGGGCCTTGTTAGGTTACCTTCAAACACCCTGTAAACCACACTGTATTCGATACTTCGGCTACACGATATTTATATTATTACTCTGAAAAATCCTCATCAGAGGTCGTGGAGTAACCCATTGATGGCCTTCACGCAAGTGTATTATCAATAGTTAATTCTTATTATTATTGAGTATACGCTTGAACCCCCTGGTAGAGGATAAACTTCATAGTGTAAGAGTCAACTTCCCCTTTCGTGAAGTTAGGCCCCTATAGTTCTCGCAACGCCTCACTTCAAATCACGCACCAAAGCTTCAAAACTTAAATCCCTTAAGCTCTCAAAATCTAAAATTGGAATTAGATTTTTGAAATTCTTGATTGATTCAACTTGAAGGTCTCATTGAATCTTTCGTTGAATTTGTTCTTCTCGAAAAATATCTCAAACCCTAAAATTGGTTTTTGGAGAGGTAAAGTTCAAAATAAAAAATAAGCTTTTCATATGAAAACTAAAAATCCTGTGCTTTGTTTGAATAGAGCAAAAGTCTATTTGAGCATAGTGGGTTTTGACTATTCTGTTAGTACATAACAAATGTCTATTTAAACAGAGATGGTTCTTCCAGGTCTGTTCAAACATAACAAAAGTCTATTCAAACTGAAACCTATATATTTTTATTAAAAATACACTTTTTTGTCCATTTTGTAAAATACTAATGGGAAAGAATATTTGAACAAAGTGGTACAAAGCAAACGTACCCATTTGATGTCAGTTCAGCTATAATCATTTCACGTACACTTTCTGACGATGAATAACCACGAGATAGTACTGACAATTAACACGAAATGAAACAAATACCAAATATTAAACTCTTATTGGGTATATGGATATATATATATATATATGTGTGTGTGTGTGCAAATACCCGTGCCACACCATGGATCATGCTTTGAAGTTTAGTTGGGGTGTCACTAAATAACATCCTTCATAAGAGCAACAGATATGTTGTGGTGTTACTTCGATGCCACCAAATAATAGTGTTGTTAGAGCAAGTATTTGTCTGATAATTAACCCTAAAAAACCCTATTTATAAGCTGCATGAAGCAAAACTACTTCGATCACAACATGTTGCAAAGTAGTGTATTTGGGAACAAATATCACTTTAAGATAAATTAGCAAATTGATGCTCATGAAATAATATTGCTACCTCTTATAATGAATTTGGATATATATTTCACCATACCCTTAATTTTTGTCCCGTAAATGAGTTAGCCATAAACCGTCCCCTAAATAATTGAACTCTCCTCAAAATAATATAGGTACTACACTTTCCTCAAAAGAGATATATTGGTATATCTTAATGCAAACCTAAAGGGTTTACATACCAGTATCGCCCATTATCCAAAAATTTGTGGTCTCGCCCATCATCCAACTTGTGACACCCATTCCTGATGATAGTTGAGTTTTGACATGACAGAGTTCTACTACAATTCAGACGGTATCCAATATTGAATTACCTAGCACCACTACATATTTATGCACAATCTAACTAATTGTATTCATTGCCGCACATTTATGCCAAAAAAATATTTAATCTTTATTCATCCACGACAATAAACTCCAAGCTCCAATGTCAAAATATATATATTTTTTACTTGAAATCTTAAAGCTTAGGGGAAGAAATTAAAATCAAACCCTATACGATCGAAACCCTCAATTGAAACAAAAACAAGCCCCTCCAATCAAACCCTAGGAAACCAAATCGAACTCTTGATGAGAAGAGATCAAATCACCATTTGGATTGACGAATGCAAATCATTTAAAACGTTAACCTTGAAATTGAATCGGGATGAAATCACCTCACACCAAGATCAAATGCTATGGAAAGCAAATCAAAAATTTAAGAATCCAACAATCGAAACCCTAAATCCATTGTTAAATTGAAACCCGCCTAACTTGAAGATCGATTTCACTTTTGATGTTGTCGGCTAGGGTTTGTTCGCCCTCATATCGCTCTTGCATAGAGAAGATCGAGTTTTAAAATCATATTGAAATTAAAACCAATTCGATAGGACTGATTAGGGTTTTAAATACTCTGGCTAAAATTGAATCACTGAAGATAGAGTTTTGGAATTGACCTGTAATGGCAGATAGGGTTTAGTAGAAGATAGAGATGTTTTTCTCTAGTGATAGAAACTATAGAGTAACTAAATGATGAGTAGTTCTACTTTTTGGCTTTTATATTAAGTTGCAATTAAGGGATAGACAACTTTACCCTTGAGGAGCTTCGATATTCATGGACTAACCAACTAATCTCGTTCATCAAGTGGTCTCGATAAATGCATAGTAGTTTGATATAAAGAGAAAGATAGATTTGATGGTATAAAATGTCTCTTGAAAATATCATGTACAAAATGTCTCTTAATTAACAAATGTCTAAAACAAAATATACCCCATTATGTTATATACATACTTGTACTACCTGTGACTCTCCAAAGTGAATACGTCGACGTGCCTTCAACGCTACCCGTGGCCAACTCACGATGAATACTTTAACAGGACTTTGGCGCTACAACTATAATGTATTATATATGACTTCATGCCACCATGGTTTCCGTACTATACATTACATACAATTTTAGTTTTATCCTCCAACTTTAGAATATTGGCTTCACTTTCGGCATAATCATGACTTTTAAGATAGGGAAAATATTTCAGCAACTCTACATCAACTTTCAAACTTTGTAAAATGACTCTCATATATCTAAGTTCAAATAGCATCACAAGTGGTTGGTACCTTGTGCTCTCATGAGGCATCGGGAGGTAGGTCAAGGGTTCGATTCTCATCTCCGTGTGGGCTTCAAGGTTCGTATGGACCCGTCAGCCTTGTGGGTCAGTTGGCCCAGATCACGTGGTTTGCAGGCTATTGCATGAACCCTAGGGGATCTAATCAAGAATTGACAGTTCGCGGACCTAAAGGCCCGGATACCTCTAGCTTAAAAAAAGGAAAAAAAAAATTAAATAGCATGTTGAGCATGTTCTTAAGGATGGAAGATATATCTAAGTTTCAATTAACATGTTGACCATGATCTAAGGATGGAATAAATTCTCTATATGCCATTATATATTTTTGCTCCCATTTTCCAAATTTCATAACTTGTAGCAACAACTATTCGATTTCGGGTATCTTATACCTAGCTCCACAATCGTCTATCATCTGCCCGTATCAATTGGATGACTTTTGATTGTTTTTTCTCTTAAAGTTCACCTATTCAAATTCAGGGTTTCATGAAATAGATATGCCCTTTGGACATGTTTGCTTATTATTCTATAAAGAGGCCAAAGTCTAGCTTTTTACACACAAAGTGACGTTAATTCCTTACCATGATCAAACGGAGGCTTCCAAAGAATTATAGGGTTCTACGTTATTTGTATCTAAGGGGGAAAATGGAGATTAAATTCTTTCTTTGACATTAGAGATGCAGCAAGTGTTGTAAGAGTATTAGATGGGAAAGAAATCAGTGGGACAAATTGTTCGTTGAGTTTGGTAGACCTGGAGGTCACATCACATGAGGAGATTTAACTCCATTAGCAATCACACTTTATTACTTTATCCCTATTAACCCAATAAAGTGTGATCAGCAATGGTTATTGCACTAAGATTAGTGATTACCCACAATTCATTTTATCCCCCACAAACTGCAACACCGTCAAGTGAAGAAAAATGTTATGGTGAAATCATCACAATATACACAACTTCCATTGAAACTATCAAATCAAAAAAATTGAATGTAACTTGCAATCTCCAAATTCAAACGCTCAATTGCAAGGAACTACATCAAGCTACAAATCCTTTAATTTAATAAAATTAAAGATTGGAAAGAGATCGCATTAACGATCCAGGATGGAGTCGAGTTCAGCCTTTGGATACCACAGAAAAAATTGAAGTTCATATTAGCAAGGTTACCCAAAACCCTAGATGTTCGTGAAGCACATAGAAACAAAGAGAGAAAAAACATGCTTCGCAGAAAGAGGCTCTTTGGAGATGGAGAAATGCAAGGAAGAGAGAGAAAATGACAATTTAAGAAAAAAATCAGGATAAAATGCTTCTTTTACATTTGGATGATAAGACAAAAGTACCCTTATTCTGTGTTTTGTCTAAAGTACCTTTGGGTTTGCTTAGTCCTACCAAGAGCTAGATAGGTCTCGTCTGTCCATCTTGCCCTTTCCAATTAATCTCGAAGAAATAACATTAAAATTTCAACCCTTCTTTGTCTTTGAGATAATGGCAAACTTGTCCCTTGTGAAAAACACCATTCTTTAATGTCATATATATATATACTAGTACTACCCATGGCTCGCCGCGTTGAATACGTTAACGCACCTTTGGCGCTATAAAATATATACATTATCGTGCCTTCGGCGTTAAAACTCAATAAAAAATATTTTCGTTCACATTCGATGACATAATTATGTAGAGATTCAAATATTTTTAAAAGAGATCTCATAAAGTAGATAGTTTAAAATATATCCCCATAAATCTTAAAAAAATCTGACTTAGTCCCTTTTGTAATCATTTCGATCTTAGTGACAACCAACATAAATTGGAGATGAACGACACTACGGGCACTTACAAACTAAAAGAATTATGGATAAACCGCATCAAGTGCACACAACTCTTCATATACCATCCATCATACATTAAACACCAATATACAACAAACATGTAATGTAGAAAATGAAAAAAAAAATGTATGAAAAGCACATTTGAACATTCATCTTCCAACCTCAACTATTTGGGATGACTTCTTATAAACTCCAGATTAATTAAAAGTAGCTTAAAATGTAACCACTTCGCATTTATTGGTTAAGAACGATAATCTAGTATAATTTTTGCATTTTGACTTGGCTATAAAATGAATAGGAGAAAAAATCTTAACTGATATCCTTTGCCTCTTTTGATTCATGTACTCATTGCATGTGACACCAAGTCGAAGTAGATATGGGACACACATGGCTTCCTTCAACTTCAAATTGTAGGGACCTATTCCTCGACCTAACCCAATTCGAACTACCTCTAATGCAAACTACCTCCAATTCGAACTACCTTCATATCAGGCTCACACAATTCACACGTAACATTAAACAGTCAACAGTGCCACCTAACCCATGAACAGATAAAGAAAGTGGATCGAGCACAATATAAGAATATGAATAAGTCAAAGATACTTATCTCCCATGAATTCAATAGTTACTCAGTCAACCACCACTTACCTCATATTTTGAAAAATCTGCCACAACACAATAACGGCTGTGGGTGAGACCTATATATAGAAAAAGTTCCAAAAGAGACAGGGACCAGAGAAAAGGCACACAAAACTTCTTATTTACAAGGTCAAGTATTTCTAGTTCGAGAGATCACATGTAATAAGACATCAGCCTCAAGCAATAAAAGTTATTGTTACTATAACCCTCAACTCGAGGTCATGGTTTTTTACCTATTCAAAGGTTTTCCATGCTAAATCGCCTGTGTCATTTCTTGCTTTACATTAGTTTTTGTCATAGGTACATTGGTGTAAGAGCTAAGTCCAAGCCATTTCGGGCTAACGGAATTAGGCCATTAAATTTGGTGTCATCTATGAAAAAGAAGACATTTCCACGATATCCTAAGTCATACATTCTCGATCATGCATACATTTCCTCTATAACAGGAGGTCGATCAACCATAAATTCTTGAGCTCGAGTAGCTAAAGTAATCCTGCCTTGCTCTACCAATTCAGCAGGTCAAAAACCTAACTCCATCTCCATGAGGTTCATACAGTTTCCTCAATCTACATCGGCTCTAAAAATACATCCTCTACCTGACAAACAGTCATGCAAGGTATCCCTCTCTAACTCTAGCCTCCTCACTTCCTCCATAAAATAAGCAATCATAGCCTTTCACATCTGCGGGCACGTTACCTTAGGCATAACTACCTAGGAAAAATTCTCTCTCATTTTCTGATGACGCTCTTACAACTTTTTATAGTGTGAGTCTTTCCATTCCATTCAACTATTTGCATTAGCAATAAGATTAATATGGTCCTTCGCCTTCTTATCTGCTTTATCAAACTCAACCTGGTTCATCATTCTCAATCTTTCCACCTGAGCACAAAGTTCCTCAAGCTCCCTGTCTACACCTCCCCCGGTAGGAAATTTCTTTAACAATTCATCTTTTTTCCTTATCAAGTAATCCTTACCCCTAATATCCCGCTCTAACCCCTACTCCTTGATATGAGCAGCATCCAACTTACCCTGGTACTCCCTTAAGTGCTTATTTCCTCTTGGTACGTGAGCTTAAGTGCGAGCTACATCTCCCGCCAATGCTTTAATTTGAGCTAACAAGCTAACCACATCCCCTTTAACGATAGATACCCCGGCATCACCTTTATTCTTCCTCGAGTGCTCTTCAGCCTCTGCCTTCTTACAACGCGAATTGCTCATATCCAAATCGGCCTTCAATTGGGTCACCCTCTCATTTAATTCATTACGTCGCCTTTAAGCCAACCGGAACTCTTATCTTTAGCCGGTAAAACTGTACTCAGCTGCTCTACAGCAATTTCAGAGTTTGATAGGTCATCTCGAGCTCTCTCCAGCTCGCTATCTTTCTCAATTATTTTACTCTACAATCGCTCCAGTTCCCTGTTGGAACTCACTAAATCGGCTCTAGTTTTCTCTTGTTCATTTGTTTTACTGATCATTTAGTTCTTCAGACTGGCCACAAAATGGCATATCACTTTCTCTGTTGCTTCTAATGACTAGATACGGTATTGAGCCATGTCTGCCTCCTTACTCTTAACCATCAACGCATCATTCCAGCTTTTGAGCTTCGTAGTCTCTTCCTTCACCTCTGCGAGCTCTTTTTGCCCATTATTACTTTTAGCATATTTCCCCTCGATCTTCTGAGTAAGGTCATCAATAGTTTGTATTGCCTTGACAAGCCTAAAATGTACATTGACGTGTTAATCCTCCCTATCTTCATTTGCCTCTCTCATCCTATCAAACTCTACCGTAAACTCTTGATTACATTGGAGTATCTCTTGTTTACTCAAGCGAGCTAACTCTAGTTTAGCCTACATTACAGATATAATACATCAAGTTCAATTCATGTCAATTCAACCAATTCATTCGATCATGATACATGAATCTTATTTCTAACAAATTTCTATTTTGTGACATCTACTGTTGTGAAATTACTTCTAGACTTAAGGCCGAAGTATGATCCCAGGTCGATGATAATAACATGTACATCCTATTTTAAGGTACACATTTTCTATGTTCTAACTTTCTCATCACTTCTGTATTATCCAACAAAACAATATCTCATACATTTACAGTTCACAAGCCCTACAATTCACACAACAATAAAGTCATTAATTTTACTCTACCTTCTTATTCTCATTTCCTAGATCCTCATTGTCATCCCCTTGGTTCTCTCCTTCATTTTGGGGAGAGACGCCATCCAACCCTCTTATAATTCCTACCACATCATCATCCACCTCCTCCTCTTCAACGTAGGTATCCTCCATAATAGTTGTAACCACAGCTTTAGAGTACACCACTTTGAGAAGCTGGCGCCTAAGTCTGCCGTGCTAGACTTTCACCTCATCCATGTCCTTCTACACTTCTTCTGTCAGCTCAAAAATTTACACCTCCTACACAGCCTTGACAGAATCTAGTCGTTTCCCCTCCCAAACCAAATCGGACTTCAATCGAGCCAACTTCTTCTCAAGCTCTACCTTCCCATTCTCGAGCTTAGCTTTTTCGTCCTCAATCTTGAGGTAGATCCCCTTCATTAGACGAGCAGCTTACAAAAAAAATTGAACATATTTTTAGCTCGAATCACAATGCAGAATTCAGAAAAATACAAATCACCAAACTTACCATTTTGCTTATCTCCTCAATTCCCTTATAAGCTACAAGCATCGCCCTATCCTCAACAACTTCTAGCTCATCTTCTTCCACAGGTCAATTTTCCACGATCTCCCCCCCCCCCCCCCCCCCCAGTCACTCTAGCAAGAGATTTTACCCTCCTCTTCTTCGTATCTCCCTTGACCTCACCACTCCCCGTGGTTCCAAAGGCCGAGCCACGCTTTAAAGCCTTCTTCTTCAGAAACTTTTGAGCTAACTTGCTCGAAGTTGTAGACTCCAAAACATCCGCAAAGTCTAATGCGATAGCCTTCAGCAAAGCCACTCGCCTCTCTTCATCAACCCCTCTCGTATTACCGGTTCTAACTCCTGTCATCAGTCTCATCGCCTGAGACTTTTGAACCTTCTCAGACCTGTTGTTAGGTTGCTTATTCCTTTTAATGTCAAGGTATTTTAGTACTCCCTCGAGCTCAACACCTTCTTGAGCAACAGTATCCAACAGGGGCTCCTTCTTCACCTTTGACAAAAAACCCGTACACCAAACACAATACATTGTCAGCAACAGAACAACATTCAGCAACAACAGTTCGATATCATACACTATTATACTTACTTTTCTTCACGGTTCTATATAGAAGTTCCATGGGTTCTTCATCTTCTCTCTGAAGGCAATCACCTTTCACCCAAATCATATTATCATTCTACATTCGACCTGCTGAATTCAGATTAAAGAAGAGTGGTCGAGACAAGCTCATAAAGAAATATGCCCCTTTACTTGCAGAATAATTTTTTACACCATAAAACTGCAAAACATCTTCAGGAGATATTCTCCTCTCCACCTCATTCTCCTTCCACAACCTATTCAAACTCTCACAGATATTGATCACCTCCCACATGTTCCCATTCAACTGGGCAGGACATGCCCCTATAATATTTATTATCCCTTTCGCAAGATTGTTAAGAGGAAAACTCAACCCGTACTTCAACTGAGATAGGTAACACAGGAATCACTCTTCCAAGTCGCCCTGGACATTTCCATCATAATACTATAAGGAGAACGACTCGTCTACTCCCCTATACTATTTCTCCTTCCCTAAATTATGCAGGAGAAAGAAATGTTCCTCCCTAGAATTCCATAATACAACTTCTAAATTGCCAACCAACGTGATCTAAAATATCGCCCCATACTCCCCCTATAAGGGGTTTAGATTTATAAAGCTCTCTAAACATATTAGAGTTTGGAGAGTATGATACCAATTGTCCAGGGAAATCTGGAAATTGAACAACACCTAATTCATCCTCCCTATCAGATATAGTCTCAGACTCATCTAAATGACCAAAGGTCGGCGCCTCCATAATAGGTGAAGTATCAATTTCAAGTACAAGTCTAAAAATGACCTACATACAGGTCCAGGTATTTTATCATTATCTTTTACACATCCATCCTACATATACATATATCATAGCATATCTCTTTTTTACACATATCAACAGATTTTTATAGGCTACAATAAATAGTAATTTTTCAAATTTTAAAAAACCACAAAAAAAAAAATTAAACACACATTAACAATATCACAAATCATCTACTAACCTTCAACGTCTAAAAACGAATCTAAAGCAACGCCAAATCCTTCCTTCACATAGCTGTTATATAACCACCATCGTGATGCAGTCTCTGTAACTTTCTCTCACCTTATCTATTGATCACTCTCTTCTAATCTCTCACGTGAATCTCTACTTTATTTTCTCTTTCATTTCTTATTGTTCCTTAATTTTTTAAAAGTTGATAAATGTTTGAATGAGGAAGATGAAGTATCATTTATAGTTTCCCTCTCTAACTACTGGTAGCTATTGGGCCTTGTGCGAGCTGCCCTCGGTTTTGGAAATAAAGTATCGCTTCTGCAATTAATGTTATGCGATTTGTACCTATTCGGTAAAAATTCATTCCCATCATTGCTCCCTGCCCTATATTTTAATATATTCTCATCTCTCATGCCCAAATCTTCCTCTGACCTCCCCACACTCATGATGACTCAACACATACATGCAATCAAACTTTCCCTGCACTAATACTAGAGACAAAAATCAAACTACCTACTTTTTCTATTTTTGCTTCTACTACTTATAGAACTACTGATGTCATTTCCAAACCTCCCACATTTCAAATTCAAATTTTTTATTCACAACAGTCGCAAACAACATTATCAGCAAAAAGGGAACAGGTTCAAAACATCATTCTAACTACATTTTCATTATCGATATTCAACCATATAGAATCCACTACCTCACATATAATTATACATAAAATATCACAGATGTCCTGGGGAGCCACACCTAATCAGTTTGCCTCCAACAATCCTCACATCTTCCAACTCGATCTCTTCTTCAGCAATTTGCCTCGCAACTGCTTTTCGAGCTGAAGGCTCCACAATTACTTCCCGGAATAGCTTCTCATAAAAGCAATGTCCTAACTCAAGTTCCCTAGCCATCCAATCTAAACCTTAAAACTGATAATCAGACCCTGGCAAGTAGGAATCATAATCTAGCAACCCAAAAATCCTATCTCAAGCTTCAGCTATCTTTATTGCCAGCCGTCTTTTAGCTGCTTAACAAACTCTCATAGATTGAGTCCTCACCATATTATTTTTTTTCCTCCTCCCTGAATCATATTTCCCCATATTTATGCAATTTTCTAAATTACTTCAAATCCCCCACATTGTGTATATGTATTCTATTTTTCCATAACAGGATACCCTAAGATCCTGATAATAAAATTATTTGAACTTATTTATCCATAGCAACCTCTTCGAATTCGTCCTATCCCATTTCAAACTTATCTGCCCCTAATACAATATTTCTAGAGAGATCTCCTTGAGCTCGAATTTCTAATTCCTGTAAATTCTATATCTTATACAATATTCTCCCCCCCCCCCCCCCCCATAATACTAAGTTATTCGGTTTGAAATACATTTTATACGCATCATCCATTCGACAAACACATTTTTTATAACTCAATTTCTAAAAAATAATTTCTAATTCAATCTCAAGTATTAGATTTTGTCCTCTAATCACACATATCAATATTTCTTATAGCTCGATTTTAATCACAAGAGCTAATTATATCTATCAACACAGAGTTTAAATAAATATTTTTATTAAGCTCGAATATCAATTACAAGTACTTTACAGATAAAAAGTCTTTCAGGTACTTTACAAATATCAAGTCTTTCAGGTACTCCAAAAATAAAATCCTTCAGTTCATTCTCAAAATCATATCAGTTTTTAGTAATGTTTTACTCCGAGAATATTTTGAAGTAAAGCAGGCATTGGAAATCACAAAATATCCTCCTTTCTCCATGTTTGGTCAAAGTTTAGACATGGAGCCGAGCTTTAAATAGAAACTATGGAAGCAAGAACATCAAAACTTGAACTAACTCTTCAAACAAAAGGCCTTCTTAGTGCCAAAAAATGATGATTGTGCAGGGGCAGATTTCTAATCTCCAACTCCCCACTCTACCACCATCGTCGCCTCCTCCGTAATCACCACCAACAAAGTGTTGGCAGAGATAAAAGGAAGTCCTACCTTAGAATCCAATCATATGCAAGATACCGACAATACTGCCTCTCAGTTATACCTACCCCTACATCTATTTCCACAACCTTGTCTTCTGCAAGAATGCGGAGACATCTTCAATGTTGCTTGCCTATCACGACAGCATAATGAAATCTTCACATACAATAAAAATCTTCCACAGCTTCAGCCGCTTCTTCTTCTGACATACCATGATACGTCAGTGGAACAAGAATTGGGGTGGGCAACTCCAAAGATTGATCCCCAAAGTATCTTAACTTAAATCTCTGCATCTCAGCAAAAACTCTCTCTTCATAAACCATTCACCGGGTCTTCACCATTATTACTCAAGAATCTCATAGGATTTTTTAACAATAGCATACTTTGCCAGAAGCCACAGTACAGGTACTATTTATATAACCCTTGCATTTAATGCATAGGTACATTTCCAAAATAGTCATCATTCAAAACATAAACTACCCTCAGAACCCCAAGCGTCCATTGCATTAATACTTTCCATCGTCATTCAATGCAAATACATCCCTCCATACAAAATAAAAACTGATTTCCATACCAGTTAAATCAATATTAAATACGTCATATCTTTTTAACTTCCAACACTGCAAATATATAGGATCTTTCTCAACCAAAGCCACTCGTGCCTTCAGTTACGAGGGGAAGATTATAGGGATATATCCCTCGACCTAACCCAATTCATTGTAGAGATATATCCCTCGACCTAACCCAATATAAACCACCTCTAATTTTAAACTACCTCCATAACAGGCTCACGGATTTCACATGTGACATTAAATACTCAACAGTACCACCTAGCCCACGAACTAATAAAGAACGTGGATCGAGCACAATAAAAGAATATAAATAAGTAAAAGACACATGTTTCCCACGAACTCAATAGTTACTTAGTCAACCACCACTTACCTCATTGTTTGGTGAATATGCTTCAGCACGATAACGAGCTACGGGTGAGACCTATATAAATAAAAAGTTCCAGAAGAGACAAAGACCAGAGAAAAGGAACACCAAATTTCTTATTTATAAGATCAAGTATTTCTTGTTTGAGAGATCACTTGTAATAAGATATCAGCCTCAAGCAATTAAAATTACTGTTACTAAAACCCTCAACTCGAGGTCGTGGTTTTTTACCTATTCAAAAGTTTTCCCCGCTAAATTACCTGTGTCATTTCTTATTTTACATTAACTTTTGTCACAGGTACATTGGTGTAAGAGCTAATTCCAAGCCATTTCGGGCTAACAAAATTAGGCCATTCTAAGTAAAATATTTAACTTGTACGCTATCAAATCTGGATCTGTAAGAGCAATAACCTTAACTAATATCCTTTGCCTCTTCTAATTCATGTACTCATTATATGTGACACCAACTCGAAGTTGATAGGGGACACACGTGGCTTCCTTCAACTTCAAATGGAATGAATCTAGATCCGGAGGAATAAGTAGGTACAATTTCATTTTATGTATTTATGATTATGAAAAGAAAAGCATTCTAAAACAAATATTCTGGATATTAATTTGTTGTTTGGTAACCTATGATTTCACCTTCCTTAGTTCTTCATGAAAAGTATTAATTAAAGCTAAGCAAGACAAATAACATAATATAATACTTGCCATGGATTATACTATTTTAAAACTTAATTTTATTTTTTCTTGTATCCATCGTAGTGCACTATACTTCAACTCATGAATTGGGTTGATGGCATTCGGATTTCAAGTAGGAACAATAAGTTACAATATCTAATAGATTAAAAGGCATATACCAAGGGAAAAAGCACCTTTCAAAGTCTGGGTTCGTATTCATTTCAATCTTTCCATTGGCTTTACACCTTGGTGTGCTAGGTGATGGCGACTTATTATTATGGGGATAAGATATTCATTTCAATCTTTCAAAGTTTGCATCGACGCACCTTCGGCGCTATACAATTATCCATTAATGCACCTTCAGCGCTAAAGATCTTGTAGATGCAAATAATCTAAAAAATTTCAAGATAATGATACATAAATTAATTAAACAATGTAATGTATGATTTACCAAACATCCAATAGCTTGTATGAAGATACATGCATTTTGAGATATGCTGGTTTCCTTAATTGCCTCTCGCATTCCCTTTTTCTTCTGCCATATTAAGCTAACGTTCTTCTTGAGATGCCATTCTCAGTTGAAGGAGTAAGGACACTTGGCAACATAACATCATTGGTTGTATGCAACCTATTTGATGGAGTATTATCATTTGAAGGTGCTGATCCTATAACCATTTTGCCGATAGGAGGAATATGTGGTGATCCCTAATTAGTAATTCCAAAGAGTATTGGGTTATTTTGTTCCTCGTTAATATTTATAGTGTTTTATACTTTTATGACTGCAAATATATAATTAGTCAAATATGGAAAAGTATGGGTTGTAATTTTAAGTAACTAATTTTAATCTATTACAAAAACACAGAGAACATAAATAGCCAATTGTGGAAGATGGAAATATAGTCTAAGCAAAATAGAGAAAGATGAAGCTAAGTACATTGACGAATAATGTAATATGATTTACCTCAGGAGCATCCATTATGAAGAGTAGTTGCTTCGACCCTTTGACGGCATTGTGAAAGGAACTTACTGTAAATTTAACAAAACTTTCATTATTAAGAGTATAACAACAAGTATAAGCAAAACCCTAAGTGTATCACAAATTAGAAGAAGTATCACAAATTAAAAGAAATTAAAATAGCAAGTACCAGCAGCAAGTACCAATAGCAAGTATAACAGCACACCAACAGCAAGCATAATAGTAACTATACTTTGCTAAAGACTCATGTGAAATGGAGAAGATTAAGGTTAATGCAGTTGCATTATTAAAATACTACTTTGAAGCAGGCTTCATAATCAGACTTGTTGGTATATAAAGTTAACAATGAAGCAAGGCTTGAAGTGATGGAAATGGACATGTCACGACTCGCGCATTCAGGATAATTGCCAAATAATTGGACAGTTATCTATATGTAGTTCTTGAATAGAACAATTGTTTGCAACACAGTTTATAGAAGGAAATCGAGAATTCCATCAACTTCAAAATGATCTCACCAAACAACCTATGGCTCGCCGCGGTAAATATGTTGACCTGCCTTCAAGACCAAGTCACGATAAATATAGTGGCCATGGTTTAATTACTCGAACCTCAAAACTACTACAGCCGCTATAATTATTGTAACCTTCTGATATTTCTAATAATTTTGAAAGTAATGCTGATTTTTAAGATTAAATACAAACCACTATAAACATCTTATGATCTTCCCACTTTGGGAAAAATAAACCATTGAGACAATGTCTATAAACAGAAATCAATCCAACATGAAGAAGAAAATTGAAAGCATACTTTATATTGGCTCCTAAGAAGCATATTCAACAGTTCAATTTACTTTAACTTGTCAAATATTTATACAGACTATGAGTTACTAATGTTTGATTTTGTTAACTTGAATCTATTTAAGATTTTGTTAACTTGTCAAGCATATTCAAAATGATATTTAATCCATAAAGTTGCACCTGAAGTCACTGAACCAACACAATCGAGAAACATTGATAAATATAAACTTTTATTATCTCTAGAAATATGAATTATATATCATCTTTGAATATTCACAATGTCTGAGAATATCCTCCTCCTTCCAAGGACAACATGGATAATATAAATTTCTTCAAAGTTCACAAAGGAGCTAGAGTCACTAAAAATAGTAAATGCCTTAGTAATGAAAACCCTTTCATAGAAAGAAATTTGCGTTTATAGTTAGCCAATGGGTCCTCTAGTGAATGACTAAAATTACTAATATGACAACACGATACATAATCTTTCTAGAGGGGCATGTTCAATGGTTAATTTTCGTGTCAAATGAGGATTAAATTAATGAATACACAGTTTCAATTTTCAGATCAAATATGGAACCCTGAGCCCCAAATAATCAAACATAACTCTAACTTGAAAATACAAGCCTATTTCTACATTTTTAATTCGCAACTAAATAAATATCAAACCAAAATTCTAAGTCAAAATTCAAATTCCAAACCATAAAATCTAACGGCCTAAATTGTTTTTTTTTTTTATCTTTAGAAGCAACTGAAGATTTCATGATAATGTTCAGTAAGTGTTAAGAAGATGGAAAACCAAGGGTTAATAATAAGAGAGTTGAAATGAAGTATTCCTCTTGAATCTGAATGTGCGTTCTTAAGATAATCATTTAAGGGACAACTAAAAATATATATTTAACATTTAAGTGGCCGTAGTATTTATTCTCCATAATGTTACGTCTAAAATCATAGTTGTCAGACTATCTTTCTAATCCCATATTTAGGCATATCATAATAACTTCAACATTGTTATTTTTCATACCAGATTTTCAAACAATTCTCAGAGGTAAACGCACAAACTATTTCTAAATAATTATTCAACTCTTGATATCAAAATTCAAACTACATAATAGCCATAATTTGTATGGAATATTACTGATTTTGTAATATCTCACGTCAATCACTCCAATCAAAAAAAACATATAATACTATAATTGTGTGACAACATTGAAGATCATGATTTTATCTAAGAATGTGAAAGGAAAAGAAGTTATTTATCTTTTACTAAGGGTAATCTACCACGTCAACATGAATAAATAAAATCAAACGCAAAATTTTAAAAGCAAAACATTAAGTACCTAATTTCTAGAATTTATTTTATTATATTCTCTTCATACTTCATTCAAATAAATGAAAATAAATCTTTATAGAAATTATGAATTAGATCTAACCTTTAAGGAAATTAATAATAGTTATTTCCCTTTGGCTTAAGGATTCCACAACGAACCTCTAGCTTGAATGTGCCAAAGGTGCAAATGAAATTTTCAAACCAAATCAACCTACTTATCTAAACCAAATATACACAAATAATGTATCAACAAATAAGCCTGCATTCAACATGTACAAATGCCAGTTAAAATGAAGTACCTTTGACGTACACCCAATAAAGATGAATTGAAACAAAATTCGTATAGACAGGCAAGCGAAAGTAGAGTAAATTGTAGATCAAAATCTTAAACACCAAATTTCTTTGGTGACCATGAGCAAAAGTTTTTGTTTGGCATTTCGCCAGGGAGAGAAGAAGTTATGCTGTTAAACATAGCCTTTTATGAAACTAATGCTAAAACCCAATCAACCAACAAAATAAAATCTAAAAATAAAATAATAAGAGACAACTAATGGAGCTTTTAAGAGGAAAAAATGTAGATTTACCTGCCCTAGAGATGATGACAATCTTCCCAATTGAACTGATTTCATAAACCTGGAAATTGCGTAGGAAGTCATCGTACTTTTTGAAAGATATACTAATCTCAATCTTCTATCAAAACTTCTTCCTCAATTACACATCTTTAAACCAAAAATCACAGTTGAATTTCTAACATAAATGTTGTAATGGAGATAGATAGAGATACGTTTAAAGTTTAATTTTGAGAGGCCAATAGAGAGACATGGATTAACTGTTTTGGAAGGGGAAAAAATGATTTGCTATAAGAAAGGATGAGTCTCAATGAGAGAGAAGATTTGTTTGAAACCTAGAGATTTCAAAGGAAAACTATAAAGAGAGAGAGAGAGAGATGTACCCGTTGCAAGTTCTACCCTAATCTTTTGAGACCCTGATAGAGAAGGAGCCTGATAGACATATTGTACCATTTCATGGCGAAAGATGTGTTCGTTGAGAAGAGTAAAGAATTGTGTCAAAGAAGTTGAGTTTTGGTTCCGTCAAAACATACTATGTGGCTAAAGATGAACGACTAAATAAATTGTTGTGGCACAATGAGATTCCATTCTACATATGCGTCTCCAATTATATAATTATAAAGACTAGTACTACCCATGGTTTGCCATGATGAACAACGTCGACACGCCTTCGGCGCTATCTATCTAGCTGATATGTTACAAAGGCAAGCCTTTGACGCTATCTATTTTTCCCTACTCCAAACACGACTTGAGAATACCCAATGAGAGAGAGTACCTAAGGCATAGCAACAACGTCAACTGTAATATATGGTTGCCCATTGGGCATCGTTACTTTTGGTTTCATATTTGTTAAATTAACCTCAAATGCACGACACTAAGCTATACTTTTGGTTTCATATTTGTTGAATTAACCTCAAATACACGACACTAAGTTATACTTCTGGTCTCATATTTTCCATAATAGAATTTGACACTACTTTTGGTCGCAACTATGGTGCCACATTTCATGGTTTGAAATTTTTTTAAACCTACAATTATATCATGATTACACATCCCTACCTCTGCAAATATATATATATATATATATATATATATACCTAGGGGTGTTCATGGATCGTATTAGGATTACATGCTAGCTTCTTTTACCTTTCCTAAAGAAAACGCAAGGTAAAATTGAATTACATGTTAGCTTATTTTACAGTACTCGAACAAATTGTAAGGTAAAATTAAAACCCTGTTGTTAACAACATTACCAACACAACAACTCGACCAATAGGTAGAATCACTCAGTAAATTCCAAGAATAAGAAAATAACCTAGTAAAAAGAAAGAAACTTTAAATAGCAATAGTTATATTCACATGCATTATCCTGTTATGAAATTTTTATCATAGTTTACAACATTGTAAAATGCTATGATGACTTCAATCGACAAAGAAAATCTATAATATCAAGGAAAATTACATGGAATAAATCCTTTGCTGCATGTCGACGATGTAAGGATCTTTAGTTCGATCCATAGTCTAGAGGAACCATGATTAGGGAAAACTTCAACAAATATGGCATAATTATCGAACAAAATATAAGCGTAATCATCGAGCAAAATTTGATGCTTGATCCGCATGTGACTGACATTGACAGCATGTGTAATTATTGAATCAACAAACGTGAAGCTATCGTTCATCCTTGTATCTCGATTTCCCTCGAATATCAAATTTCAAATAAAATTAAAATATTCTCTGGAAAGTAAAAAAATCATTAATCATTTGTGAACTGAATCAGAACAAAACTATGAAATTTCCAAAAATGCTAATAAAGAGGGAGAGGGAGAGGAGGGGGGCTTGCCATTAATTCAAGAACTTGTTAAGTAAATTTTGTAATAATCTGTAAACTAGAAAATAAAAATAAAGTAAAACTTTTCAATATTGAAGATTCTGGATCATAATCAAAAACAAAAAAATATGAAACTCTTCAAGAAGTTTTAATATAGGGATCCTCTCTAAAATAATCTGATTTCATCAAGTTTTAATGTCATTTGTGAAAGGTAGGTCATGTGTTGCGAATGATATATACGAAACCATAACCAATAAACATAAACATATAGACTATGTCTATACTACAGAAACAATACAAAAGTCAAAACCGGAGATATTATTAAAGTTTCAGGAACACTTTATTAATATAACTGTAGTCAATATGATATATGTTGCACAACTGCAGTATAATAGACAAACATACATCATATATCCTAAGGTAATTTGTTTTCGCTAGGCAAGCTGGTTTTATATAGGTATCCTCTTTTAAGATTAGTTCTTAACAGCGTGTCTATATTTTTAGAGTTTCTTACACTCAAAAATTTTTAAGGCATTATAACTTGCAAAAAGTTTAGAACATGAGATTTGTTGCCCCTAGAATTTATAACTCGTAAGTAATATCGAATCAAAACAAAGATAGGTATACTTATGCAATAGATCTAAGTATATTAAGCACATTCATACGGGTGTCTGATTTAAAACTTGAGTTGTTTGACTTTACCTTCCTGATGAGGAGGCAAATTAAAGTTAAACCCCATGTTTGGCATTCCTTTCACTTCAATCTCCAAAACTCAATTTCCATTCAGTAAACACAGTAAACTCTAAGTTGAAATTAGATATTGAAATATACTTACATATTTGGGGAATTTATCAGGTTCTTCTTCTGTCCAGCTCTCTTTTGGCCTTGATCACATATGTTATCTGCATCTTCTTGCCTGAGCTATTTGTAATTGTTGGTATCACCATGGTTTGAATTGCTTGAATTTGATATAATTTGGGGATAAAATGTCAGCCAAACAAAATAAAATTACGCAATCACCATAAAGAACTTTGATTTTCCAGATCAAGATAAAGAAAATACCTTTCGCAGATTGAATGGTCACTCAAGATTGATTGATGAGAGTACCTTTTGTATCTTCTAAATGTATTGATTCCATTAATGAATTAAATTAACCAAGAGAAAATGGAGAGATCCATTTGGGGAAAAATAGTTATTTACATATGAGATAAGAGAGAGACTTAAGGAGGGAGTTATCATGGAGAGGGATAAAGATGTGGGAAAGTCAAGAAGAGAGACATGATGATAGAGAGACGTGCTTGAGATTATTAAGACTAAACTACCCTTATTTTGAGTTTAGTCTAAAATACCCTTGATTTTCTTTAGTCTAACAAAGTCTAAATAAATCTGGTCTGTCGATCTTGTTCTTTCCAACAAATCTTAAAGAACTAACATTAAATCTCAACCCCTCTTTATCCTTGAGATAATGGAAAATTTGTCTATTTAGAAAACACCCTTGTGAAATATAATATAGACTAGTACTACCCGTGGCTCACCACGGCAATAACGTAGACGCACCTTCGGCGCTATATAATTTTCTAGGAAAGCGCCTTAGGCGCTAAAACTACCGCTCATGAAAATAATGGGAAAAACCCCCTAAATAATATTTTAAGAATTACAATGAGTAGGAAAAAGCCTATTTAAATAATGCCAAATTCTTCAATATATTCTATATCTTGAAAAATGGTAATCTCTAATGCAATTGTTCTATAACAACCCATAGTAGAAACGGAATTGAATAAATAAGTATCACAGTATAAAAGATGCAAGACACTTTAAGACCTCTAAAGCTCCCGCATTTCAAGTACATTGGCATTACTGAATTCATTAAAATAGTATTCGAAACAAACCCAATCTTTATAATCCAACCATGAATTGTTTCTCTAATTCTTACGTCCCCAACTTCACCATATACTTTTGAAAGGGTCGCGCTAAGGTGTAATTATCAGTATGAACAATGCAAGACACTCTAAGACCTCTAAAACACTCGCATTTCAAGTATATTGCCATCACTGAATTCATTAAAAAAGTATTTGAAACAAACCCAGTCTTTATAATCCAACAATAAACTATTTCTCCAATTCTTACATCTCCAACTTCACCATATCAAGATACTTTTGAAAGGGTCGCTAAGGTGCAATTATCAGGAGATATCTTCTCATTCCAGCACATTCGACCAAACAAATTTATTACATCACCAAAGAGACAATTTTGAGCATACCCATTGATCAAAGAGTTCTAAAGAAACAATACAACCAAATCAAATAACCAAAAACCCATTCCCAAAATTCAACAAAATCTTCAATAACAACATACTCGACTAAATTTTTTTTATCGGTTTGGTACTTTGATGATATTATAAGTGGTCAAAAAATCAAAATGCCTTAGATCCAATCCCAAATCTGAATCCCTAATTGTTTATCAAGTTGATCACGATGGATCTCTTCACTCTTACTCTCCTGCAAGGAATTATAAATAGGGAAATCAACTCGCTCGGCAAAGAGGATCTCATCAATCCAAATTCTATGCTGAAATTTACCCCTACATCAAACCCTACAGCAAATACACTTCCCAACATCTCTCTGATCACTCCAGCCTACCAAAAGAAGATAATCCAATTCTGCATAAGGGTCGGGTCCTTGATGGTCAGCCCGTAAAAGCTAACAAGGTCAAATCAATGGTTGCATGTCCCTTGGGGTTTATGAACATGGTAGAAGGGGAAGAGAAGAACATTACATCAGAAAATCAAATTATGACAGGAGGAAACACCGATCAAACAACAAAGAATAATCTGGTTTTAGGCAAGGAATATCTTACCCATTGCAAAATCCCTACCCATGGTGGAGAGAAACAAGTGCAATCATTTGCGAACAAAGTTTGCGAACCAGAGATAAAGAGAGAGACATGTTGTTCTTCTAGAAGTGGGAAAGAGGGGGGACATCCCAATTCTCTCAATCCCAAGAGCTGAACTCCCTACTGGAATATTTGTATACCAATTCAGCCTTATAGGATGGTTGGACCTACAAAAAATCAAATTCACAGCAGTTCAAGAATTTGCAAGAAATTACTAGAAAACAAAGGGAACATGCAAGCTAATTCCTACTGGAAAGGGGTTTTTCATCATCCAATTGGAATTAGAAGAAGGCATGATATTGATTTAGAGCAGAGGACCCCGGATGGTTAAACAAATGCCTATGAGACTCATGTCATGGAATCAAAAAAAATTGGTGGACAGACATAGTAGCTCCAATACTCTTATTTGGTGCAAGTTATCTGGGTTGCCTATTGAAATGTGGAGCAAAAAGATCAACTTGTCTCTAGGGAAGATACTTGGTAACCCTATTCAGCTAGACCAATCGACAAGAAATCAAGATTTTGGGTTCCATGTGAATGTTTTGGTCTACATTGATCTCTCTAAGCCAATTCTAGACCACATTCTTCTGGAGATTGAGGGAAATATTATCAAGCAAGAGGTTCTACTATATCAAATCCCCAAATACTATTCTCATTGTAAAAATGCAGGACACACGATCATAGAATACAATATTGTGCAAAAAGCATTCTGAGCTAATGAAATGGAGAATAACAAGAGCAAACCGATGACAGGAAAAAAGTTAGCAAAAGGCAACCGGGGCAATCAAAAATTAGTAATCCAGGAGAAGCAACCTCAGGACAAGGATATGGGGAAGAAAATCATTGCAGCACCGAGTAACCACACATATTTTCAGGAATCAATGGAGGAGAGCAGTACTGCATCACCTCTTATATACTTCCTGGGCATGCCAAGATCATCTACCCATTTGTAACAACATGAAAATATTAAGGAGACTATAGAGTGGTCAACCACTAAGGGCAGCAATAGAAAACTGACATCACCCAAGAAAGACTGTTTAGCTAGCAAGAGTAACCAGTTTGATGCACTAAGAAGAGTGAAGGAAGATATATAACATACCGATTCAGCTACATTAGGATAGCAGATTACCACCAACTCTATAATGCAAGGAGAAAGTAGAGAAGGGGAGACATATATAGACAAGTCCATTTCAGCGCCACATAAGGAGGATCTCGTGGCAACTATAGAAGATTTAGCAGACGATCCAACAAATGAGGCAAACAGAGATGAAGGTGATGCATACTTCACAGCAATACATGAAGTAAGACAAAACCTCAACCCATCAAGCTGGGTTGATGAAATGGAACATGAAGAACAGGTGCATCTCGGTCCTAATCAATTTCTTAAAGGGGGTAAGGTATATGTTGTAGGGAACTAACTCCATTCGGACGGGGAGTCGGTCCTTACAAAGTAAACTCAATCCTCAATCAAAGGGAACAAGCAATTGGCCAATGATAAGATAAAACTAAAGGAAAATACTTACGTAGAGGCCCGAAGGTAACTCTCTGCGACCTCTGATGAGGATTTTTAAGACAAATTATATTACTGAAGAGTAAATTAGAGGGTTCGAGTACAGGTTTTCTGGGTGGTCGAAGGTAAAGATGTCAAGGTCGGAGGAGATTTTTCTAACCCCCGTCTGGTTTCCCCTCTCCTCTATTTATAGAAGCATAAGGAGCTGAATCACCAGGCGTAGGTCCAGTTTACATGATTAGGTTGTCAGAAAATCCTGGCGAGTGACAGACGCCGATCTTGTCGGTACTGTTACTGCTGCATTTATTGGTGATGGCTCTAAATGGCTTGGTGGTTAGGCTTGTCACTGTAGATGCACAGGCCAATCAATACGTTGTCTTATCTGATAAGGTAGTTGTCAGTCTTATCTTTCTTTGAACGCGTGATAGTGAGGTCGAAGGATATCTACTGCAGGGACGTTAATTCATTCTCGAAGTTCTTCCCGGTAACCTGGTTGTCTGTCTTATCATACTTCGACCGTATGTAGATATGGTCGAAGGATGTCTACCGCAATGTACTGATCCGCTCTCGAAGTTCTATCCGGTGAGTTGGCTGTCTGTCTTATCATACTTCGACCGTATGTAGATATGGTCGAAGGGTGTCTACTACAATGTACTGATCCATTCTTGAAGTTCTATCCGGTTTCGAAGGCTCGTCTCTAGGGGATCTCTGAGGAGCCATGTTTTAGGGGTTGAGAAGGCTTCAATATATTTGAGTAGTCTATGAAGTGGGATTCGGCTACCTATTTGAAGGCTAAAAGTAGGCTACTACATTCGCCCCCTCACAGGGAATGTCTCGAAGCCAGGTGGAGAGGTGTTCGCTGAGAAAACTGTTCGGTCTTGGAATCTGGGTGGCTTGACTGTCTCATTTTTTGGGAAAGTAGTAAAAAGGGGGTTTTCAAGGGATGCAGTTGGTTATGGGGTAATAAATACATTGAAGCCTATAAATATAGATTAATGTGGAGGTACGATGTATCTTCTTTTATCTGCAATAGTCTTCTGCTCTATTCTCCATATTCTTAACATTTGGATGGATACAACGTTGAACACATGTTACCAGAAGAGGATGGGGCTTGCTCGGGACCGTCGAGCGGGGTAAAAAATGGCAGAACTGCACGTAAAGTTTTTGGCAAACATGACCTGACCTGGGACATGCCGGACCTTGTGGAAGCAGGGCCTATGGAGTTCTTCAATGGCGACCCATATTCTTATCTTTGAGAACAGTTGAGGTTTTAATTTACGACTGCTGAACGGCGCTATCTCTTTCTGATGGCACTAGTTGAAAGTCTCATTTGTGCTGAGGAGATCATCGAGGAGCAGAATGTGGCGAACAGGGCTGGTCCTTCCGGTAGTAGGACTTTGGGTTGAGGGGGGAATGTTTCAAGTTTTTGTTTTGCTATGTTTGGAGGGGGTTGTTTCTGTTGTGTAGGGTTGATTGTAAAAATGTAATTTGTTTGTTGAATTTAGTATTTGGAATGGACAGAGTAATTTCTCCGTACTTATATTTCTATGTCTAATTGATATTATAGACGAATGTAAGCGAATACTCTTATAGGCGTGAGGTACAGTAATGAGCTTGAAGGTAATGATGAACGAAGGTTTAGTGTTATCTGGTCATGATGGTCAGAATAAATTACAGTCGAAGGTATGATGAAATGCTACTTTATAATAAATGATGGTTGTGATGGTTGAATGCTCGATGTGGGTGATGTACTCGAATAGAGGTCCTCGGGAATGAGGTTTATATGGATGTACCAATGAATCAGTTACGTCTAGGAAGTTGGGGAGGTTGCATGTTGACTTTTCGAGGTTGGAAATGAAAGGTTATCATTAATTTGGTTACGGAAGAGGAAAAGTTGTGGTGGGTTTGCAAGTATAAAATGAACTATTGTAGAGATTACTTCTCACCTTTTTGCATGTTTTTCTTGTTGTTCTTCTTCATTTCTCATATTGAAATGGCGGCAAGCATTCCCGTTCAAGAGGACCCGGCTGCTGCAAGAGTTAGGTGCATACGGGAGGTCTTGCTGGGGATGCGATGGAAGTTTAGCCTGGAAGAGGACATTGACGCAAAATGCTGAATATTTTTAAGGTGGAACCCGGAGCTCCAATTCTTGAGATGTCATTAGCATAATGGTGGGGGATACTGCAGATGATGGGGCCATTCCCCGGTCATCGGATGTCCCTCCACGAGGGCTTCGTAGAGGATATTGTTGGCCAAGAGGATGCAGATGTTGTGGTCATTGTCGAAGAGGAGTAGCCTGCTAATAACTAGGGTCCTTTGAAATATGATTGTGTTGTTGCTTTCTTTCCTTTTGTTTCTATTGTCTCTTGTTTGTTGTTTTGTAAGAGGGTTGAAATGTTAGATGCTTTTTGAATGAAAAATGATTTCTTTGAATAACTCGTGTTGTCGAACTGTGGGTAATAGTAATAAAGTCTGATATGGAATGGATGATACAGTTTATCGAAATACGTAGTTTGTGTTGTTCGAAAATAAAAATGGTCTTGTCGAAGGGAATAGTAAACTGGGGCGAAGCTATAAAATTTACCTGCAGGCCTGAAGTTTTTTACTAGTCGAACATACGACTTAATTTGGTTGAAGGTTCGAAACTCTTGAGTTAAGGGGCGTGTTAAATGTCGAAGGCCGATATATTAAAATAAATTTTGTTGAGGCTAGATGTTAATGATTGTTTGAGGCGTAAAATGGTCGAGTACTCGGGTACAGGAATGTGTCGAAGATTGAGTTTAATTTGACTAGCTACTCTGATAGCCTAGACAGCTGGTCGGTCAGACTAGTACGAACGCTTGGGGCAGTATGCAAAAGGTAATGATGTTGTTTTTCTTGTATGATGGAAAAAAGGTAATGATTGGCTATTTGGACTTGACTGTTAGGCTTCGAGTAAGAGAGAAAAAGGATTCGAGAACTTTGGGTTTTGCGAGCAGATGGTAATAAGGGTATTGTGCGCACGTGGCAAGTGTGAGGGGTAAGGGTGTTGTGCGCACGGGTTTTGTAACCAACTACTTTATTAAATGGGTCGAAGCTGTTCCTCTATGTCAAACCAAAGAAGAAGAAGTTATCAAATTCGTGTGGGAAAATATCATCACTCGCTTCGACTGCCTTCATAGAATCCGATGCGACAACGGTCCCCAATTTGTTGGAAGCAAAGTTAGAAACTTCCTCAAAAAGCACAACATCATTCTCTCAACATCAACACCTTACTATCCTCAGGGCAATGATCAAGTCGAAGCAGTCAACAAAACAATTGTCGACGGTCTTAAGAAGAGAGTCAATGCAAAGAAAGGACGATGGGTCCAAGAGTTACAACACATCATCCGGGCTTATCGCACAGCACCAAGAAAATCTACAGGATGCACCCCTTTCCTCCTGACATATGGGACCAAAGCTGTGCTACCAACTCAATTCAAAGTACCCACCTGAGACACTAACCTCCCAGACGAAGACAATGAGTTTGAACTTGCGTGCAACATGTTATGGATTGACGAGACCAGAGACCGAGCTATCGCCAACCTCGGGCGCTACCACATTTCACTTCAAAAATCCTATAACAAGAGAGTTCAACCAAGAAGTTTCAACATAGGAGATCTAGTGCTTTGATATGTCAATCAATCTTCGAGACCTCGGAATGCTGGCAAGCTAGCCGAATCTTGGGAAGGAACCTACATCGTCTACGATAAAATAGATAAGGGCTCCTATTACTTAATGGCGGAAGATGAAGAACCCCTACCGCACCCCTTAAATACAATGCAATTGGCCTCCTACAATAGGCCATATCTACAATCATGTACAACTGATCTAACCCAAAATATTCAATAAACAAGTTTTTCCATTCCGACTTCGTCTACAGTTTCATTTTTTAATTCTTGGTTAAACCTAGGTATCATGTCCACCCTCATGCCGACTGATAGTTGGGGGCGACCTTGAATTGCTCAAGTTTCCAATTTCGAGCAAACTCGAGGGGCAAGGAAGGTCAAAAGACCGGACCCTCGGAAATGCATTAGGGGCGATCAGATATTGCTTCATTGTGGCTTAAGCCTTCAAAGTCCAGTCCTCTTCCTGGTTGAACCTAGGTATCATGTCCACCCTCACCCCAACTGATACTTGAGGGCAACCTTAAATTGCTCAAGTCTCCAATTTTGAGCAAACTCGAGGGGCAAGGATGGTCGAAAGACCAGACCCTCGGGGATGCATTGGGGGTCGATCAGATACACTTCGTCCAGGCTCCAAAACCGTCGAAGTCCAGTTCTTTTCTCGGTTTACCCTGGGTATCACGTTCACCCTCGCCTCGACTGATACTTGGGAGCGACCTTGAATTGCTCAAGTTTCCAACATTCAAGCAAACACGAGGGGCAAGGATGGTCGAAAGACCAGACCCTCGAGAATGCATTTGAGGCGATCAGTTAATTTTTAGGTTTTCTCTAGGTATCATGTCCCCTCGGCCCGACTGATACTCAGAGGCGACCTGGAAGTTGTTCAAAATTTCAACATCGCTGTGGCATCGGCCTTCGATGTCCAGCAGAACATTCAAAGTTTGATCTATATATCTCTGATACTCTTCAGACTTCGATCATACTACAGTCAATCAAACAGATCAGACTTCTACCTTCGACAGCCTACTCGAAGGTGTAGAAGCCTACTCAAACAAATTAAACTTCTACTTCAAACAGATCAAACTTTTACTTCTAACAGATCAGACTTCAACCTTCGAAAGCCTACTCAAAGGTGCTGAAGCCTACTCAAGCAAATCAAACTTCTACTTCAAATAGATCAAACTCTTACTTCAAACAGATCAGACTTCTACCTTCGACAGCCTACTCGATGGTGCTGAAGCCTAGACAAATCAAACTTCTACTTCAAACAAATCAAACTTCTACTTCAAATAGATTAAACTCTTACTTTAAGAAGATCAGACTTCTACCTTCGACAGATTCGACCGATTACAACTTTTACTTCATTCAGATCAGACTTCTACCTTTAACAGCTTATACCGATCACAATTTTTACTTCACAAATTTTAAACTTCAACTTCAGATCAGACTTCTACCTTCGACAGCTTCGACCAATCATAATTTTTCACTTTACAAAGTTCAAACTTCTACTTTAGATCAGACTTCTACCTTCGACAGCTTCGACCGATCACAATTTTCACTTCACAAAGTTTAAACTTCTACTTCAGATCAGACTTCTACCTTCGACAGCTTCGATCGATCACAATTATCACTTCATAAAGTTCAAATTTCTACTTCAGATCAGACTTCTACCTCGACAGTTCACACTTTTCATTTTACCAAGTTCAGACTTCTACCTTCGACAGCTTCGACTGATCACAATTTTCACTTCACAAATTTTAGACTTCTACTTCATATCAGACTTTTACCTTCGACAGTTCACACTTTTCATTTTACCAAGTTCAAACTTCTACCTTCGACAATTCAGACTTCTACTTTAGATCAGTCTTCTACCTCGGCAGTTTAGACTTCTACTTCAGATCAGCCTTCTACTTCGATAGTTCAGACATCTAATTCAGATCAGCCTACCACCTCGATCGTTCAGACTTCTACTTCAGATCAGCCTTCTACCTTGACAGTTCAGACTTCTACTTTAGATCAGCCTTCTTCCTCGACAGTTCAGACTCCTACTTCAGATCAACCTTCTACCTCGACAGTTCAGACTTCTACATCAGATCAGCCTTCTACCTCAATAGTTCAGACTTCTACTTCAGATCAGCCTTCTACCTCGGCAGTTCAGACTTCTACTTCAGATCAACCTTCTACCTCGCCAGTTCAGACTTCTACATCATATTAGACTTCTACCTCGACAGATCAGCCTCTACCCTAATAGCTTAGACTTCTACTTCACCAAGCTCAAACTTCTACTTTGCCAGCTCAGACTTTGAAATCGATAGCTCAGACTTCGACATCGACAGATCACACTTTTTACATCACCAAGTTTAGACGTACAACTCAAACAGAAAACACAAATACCTTTCTATATCCATCTAAGCACTCAACAAGCCAGTAAGAAGCCCTAATTTATCATTGGGATGCTTCTCCTCGCTCCTAGCCGCAGCAGCTCCAGCTCCACCATCTCTTCCGTAAATGATTCAAGCAAAAACAAATGGTGGCCGCGAAACAAACCTATCATCTGAATAACCCCCCACTAACATTTCTTTATTGCCAGAAAACGAACAGTCAAACTTCTCAACTTCCAACGCCAAACAGTTTTCTCTGCAAAGGCCTCTACAACTATTTTTGAGACCTTCGCTGAAAGGGGGCGAATGTAGTAGCCTACTCGCAGCCTTCTACTTGCATCCATCTACTCGAAGCCTTCTACTCGAAGCCTTCTACTTGTAGCCTTCTACTTGAAGCCTACTTCAACTCGAAGCCATCTACTTCTACTTGAAGCCTTCTACTTGCAACCAGCCTTCTACTTGCAGCCTTCTACTCGAAGCCTCGAGAATAGACTCCACACATAGCAGCATAAACACTTTGATTATAGTTGCACATGGTCGATCTATGACGAGACAGGCAGCTATCATATCAGACATGTTCGGCGCCCATAGCCTTGTTAGTATAGACATGTCCGGCGCCCATACCTACTCCATAATATCCTGATAGTAATCATGTAGCCTGACCCACACTTCGTGACTCAGCTTCCTATACTTCCATAAATAGGAGAGATAGGAAACCAAGTAGAGGTTGGGAGGTCTCCCCTCTGAGATTTTGCATTTTACCTTCGACCACCCTGTAAAAGCCAGTACTCGAGCCTTCAATTACTCATCAAAAATATAATCTCTCTTAAAAATCCCCATTCGAGGTCGTAGAGTACCACATTCGGGCCTCTACGCAAGTATATTGTCTATTGATTTTCTGCATTCAAGATTATATGTTTGAATCCTCCGATTAAGGATAAACCCCGTGGTGTAAGAGCTGACTTCCCCTCTTAAAGAAGTCACGCCCCTACATATACCATAGACCCAAGAGTGACACGTTTTATCCACAAAGATCAATTAAAGTCATATTCTGGAATGCCAGAGGGACAGAAAATAGAAAGAAAAAAAAAACAAGATATCTCAGGAAAACTACGGCAAGACTACAACCAAATATTGTGGGAATTGCTGAACCAAAAAAAAATTGTAAGAACTATGAGCTGCCAGGTTATGAAAACATAGTCATCTCCAATGAACAAAATGCAGAAAAAGGTAACATATGGATATTTTGGCGTAAAGGAACCTCTGCTCCTGGTGTTATTTCTATGACAAAACAATATATTACGATACTTTACGTGGAGAGTTGTTTCTCCTTTGTACATGCAGAATGCAGCAGAATTTACAGGTTGGAACTCTGGGATAACCTCTTTAATTTTGTTGCAGCTAATATCAAACCCTGGATATGCATAGGTGACTTCAACGTGGTTCTCTGGGTAGCTGAGAAAAGGGGATGACATCCTCCTAACACAAATGTAGTGACAAGACTTCAACAATTTCTTGGATACATTGAAACTCACGAAAGCCCCTCCTCCGGTCTTACCTTTACGTGGTACAATATGCAGAGTGGGAATAACAGAACGTTGGTGGTCCTCGACAGATGTCTCCAAAATGCAGTATGGCAAAGCGCGTTTAGAGGTTGAAGAATGAAAGTACTGCCTAGAACTCAGTCAGATCACTCACTTATTATGTGGGAATGCTGTCAGGTGCCTAAGCTAACAAACATCCCTTTTAGGTATCTTCAATCCTGGAGAGATGAACTTGAGTTTGGGGATATCATAACCAGTAGCTGGGGGGAGTCGATGTATGTTGTCCCTCTTTTCCCCATTATGCTTAAACTACGAAGACTTAAAGCTGATATTAAGATATGGAGACACGAATCCGACACTCCATGGAAAAAAATCAAACTTGAAGAGAGAGATGTTGCAACTACAGATACAGTTGGAGGAAGATATAACCAACGACTTGATAGAAAAGCGATACCTTGCTCAAATAAAACTCCTGAACAGATGGGAGGAAACTAAAGTAATGGATTGGAGGTAAAAATCAAGAATCAAATGGCTACAAGCAGGGGACAGAAACATGAGGTTTTTCCACTCAACCATAAGGCTAGGAACACGAATGCCCTTATCACAAATATCCAAGACTGCATGGGAAGACACATTACAAGCCAATCACTCATACAGAAACATATCACTAGCTACTAGCTACTACAAGGCCAAATTTGGTGCTGCAGTTACACAGTAATGTCCAGAACTTTTTGATCAGCTCCCCAACCCAGTTATAGAAGCAGAAAATAATAGTCTCATTGTAGCCCCAGCCACTGAGGAGATTAGGGATGCAGTTTTTTCTATGGACAACAACAACACCCCTAGTTCAGATGGTTTTTTTTATGTTTTTTACCAAAAATTATGGGAAATTCTGAGCATAGATATTAACGCTAGGATAATTTTGTTCTTTCTGGGATAATCCTATGACATTCAACTCCAACCTCATAGTTTTGATTCCCAAAATTAAAAACCCATCCAAGATACAATAATAAAGGCCGATATGCCTTAGCAACTTTATTTTCAAAGTCATCACTAAAATTCTTGCCACTCGGTTATCTCCTATTGCCGAAAAATGCGTTTTGAGGGACCAAAGTACATTTATCAAGAATAGAAACACTATAACAATATTTGCATGACCTTAGAGATGGCTAATGAGATGAAAATTAAGAGGAAAAATGGAAATGTGGCTCTTAAGATTGATATCAATCAAGCATATGACACACTAAGCTGGAATTACCTCCTTACGACTCTTCGAGTGTTTGGGTTTGATTTGAAATTCTATGAATGGATACGAACTATTATCAGTAGTAGTATGGTATTTATTCTTATCAATGGTAGTGCATCCGTTTTCTTCTAGATGGCTAGGGGTCTCAAGCAGGGGGACCCTCTCTCTCCAATTTTGTTTACAATTACGGAAGACATACTGAGTATTAATCTTCACAAGGCCAGAGAACAAGGAAGAATACAGACCATGACATCAAAAGAGGGTGCGCATGTCCCTACTCACCTATTTTTTTGCAGATGATGTATTCATCTTTGTGAACGGGAACAACAGATGCCTGAGACAGCTTCAGCTCATTCTTACCGAATATCATAAGGTCTCTGAACAAGAGATTAGTATGGCCAAAAGCAAAAAAAATTGAGTTCTATACCTCTCACCCGCAGAAGAGTGGTCACTGAGATATTTGGATTTAAAGAAGGAAAAATTCCAAGGACGTATTTGGGTATTCCACTCATACAAGGGAGGGTAACAAAGCAAGCAATTTTATCGCTATTAGAAAATATCATTAACAGGGATAACAGCTGGACGAGAAGCATGATCTCGCTTCAGGGAAGGGTCACTCTTGTAAAGTTTGTCCTGAACAGTATATCGATTCATAATAAGTTATTATACAAATGGCCTCGTTCACTTATCAAAGAGGGAGACAATATCCTAAGAAACTACATCTGGACTGGAGACCTAACCAAAAGGAAGGGGGTGACGCTGAAATGGGATAAGGCATGTAAACCGACTAAGGAAGGGAGACTTGGTATACGTAGTCTAGGTGACGTCAAAAAAGCTATGCTCTGCAAACTTTACTAGATTTTTAAACAAGGAACAAAGGAATAGGTAAAATTTCTCAAATCCAAATTCAGCAGCAAGAGCATGGATACTATTCGATATTATAAGCCGTCTACATTATGGATGGGAATATAGACCGGAGCGACCATTTCAAAACCACATATAGGATGGCTCATTGGAGACAGACGGAAAATTGATTTCTGGAGAGATACTTGGGCAACAGATATGCCACTCATGGAACATATTGATCTGCCTCGACACTTATGAAAAAACTACATACAAATGCTCAGCAATTTTATCAACCCACAAGGCTGGCATTTCCCTAGCGACATATTACTCCTACTGCAGGCACTAGGAATCAACATCCAGAACATCAAATGCAACCTTAGTTCCCATGATACTATGATCTGGAAATAAGATATCCAAGGAGTTTTCTCCACCAAGAATGCATATGAAACACTGCGCAGTTAAGACGATTCGGTATGGTGGTGGAAGTACGTCTGTAGACAAATAATCCACCCTAGACCATATACTCTCTATGGATGATGCCATAATAAAGAGAGGCATCTCTATTGTGTCAGTATGCCACTAATGTTATAACGCATCAGAAATGGAGTCTCATACTTTATTGCAGTACCCTTTCGCAGTCTCTATCTGGCATAAGGCTACGACATGCCTCTCGTATGCACCTATCACCCCATCAGACAGCTGGAGAACCATATTAGGGAGAGGTAAAATATATAGTCCATACATTGCTGATCTCTGGGTGGCCATGGCTTTCACAATTTGCAGCAACATTTGGAGAGCTAGAAACAAATGGCAGCTTGATGGAGTCAAAGCCCTTATCCAGCTAACTACACTACATATCCTGACTGACGTTGCAGATGCCTCTCTCCTCTCCAAAAATATAATGAACAACACCATTCAGGACCTTGGAATCATCAAGGAACTTGATGTCCAGTGCAAACCGGGAATAGGCAACAACATAGAGAGCTGTAATTGGGGGCTTCCTACTCAAGATGAGGTAAAAATCTATTGTGGTGGATCGGCTTTAGGCAATCCTGGTGTAACAGGCATAGGCATTATTTACAAAAACAATAAAGGGAAGTCTTGGGCACATACAGTAAATCCATTGGGCAAGCTCCGAACTTTATTACTAAAATTACTTCAATCTTTAGAAGTTCAGAGAGCTGTAACACAAGGGTGGAGAAGAGTATGGGTAGTATCTGACTCAGCTGCGACAATTAAAGCTTTCATCATGGATAAAATACCCTAGACGCTTAAAACTTCTTGGGACCTCATCATCCCCCACCTTCTGCAAATCTGATTCAGCCTTGTATGGAGAGAATGCAACTTCTCGGAAGATTAAATTGCAAGGAGAGGGTCAGATCCAAACCAACCAGTAGAAGAATGGACAAATGGCAGGCCGAATTACTTGAAAAATATTGAAGATCATGTCACGGACTACTTCCAAGTCAGGAAATCATGTTGAATAGGAAATCACAATAAACAGAGTATCCTCGAATTAGGAAAGTCATTCGAACGAATTAGGAGGCCATTCGAATGAAAGGACAACTGTTACAATTGTCGAAAGATACGACAAGTTTAAAGGCAATTTTCAACAGTTAATTCGAACGAACTTTGAAGTCGTTCGAACGAATTGTACGTTAATCTCAAAACCGCTCTTTCATTTTATCAAGAAAGACGACAATTTCTAGTTTTTACTTTTTTGTTCGAACGACAGTGGAGGTCGTTCAAACAAAACTTTGCTCCTGTCGTTCGTACGATTCTGGACTCATTCGAACGAATGCATGCAATTTTCTTGTTTATTTTCTTCTGTATTTCCTTATTTTCATAGAGATCCCACATGTATATACCTTAGTGTCATGTACTAGAGTATAGTATGATTGGTTTTCCCTCATCTTATAAATGTTTGTTTGGATATGCTTTACTAAAAAATTTACAAAAAATAAACAAACAACATAATCGACTAAAATAACAACGAAAACTTCTCCTAATCTCCAACAAAAATTAGAGAAATCAAAACTCAATCGCAGCTATATTGAGCTCAGAAATCCTTAAAGAGATACTCTAATTTGAGAATATCAACAACAAATACAGTCATTTCCCGTAATTACAACTCGATTTAGCCTTTTGAGAAATTAGAGTTTTGATTTCAAATAGCAATATAGAGAGAGACAAATCTAACCTTTAATACAAAGAATTGCAGGTCTCTATAAATCAAAGCTCAAAGAAGTGAAGGATGAGATATGTGAATGAAGGAGGCGTTCGACAATTTATCAGCCTCATGTATATGATAATATCTAAATCATGATAAACTGGTTGTACCGTAAGAAAAACTTGGTTGCTGAGCAAAGTTGGGGACACAGTATGAGAGAGATTCGGGTGAAGGAAAACATGATAGAGTGAAAGAGAAGTCAGGAGAGAAATGTGAGTCGGGAAAGAGGGAGAGATTGAAAGAGTCGAGAAAGATTTTCAATCAAAACAATATCTGATGAAATTACCCTTAAAGAAATAAGAGGGAGAGATTTCAGCCCCTCATGTCAGGAAAAAGAATAATCTCAATGCACTTAAACTCCATCTCAACCCCTTTTTATCTCTTAGATAAACCTCCTCTCTCGTGGGCAAACTTGTCCCTAAGTAAAAACACCGTTCCTTAATGTAATATAGACTAGACGAGGACCCATGCTACGCACGACTACTTTAGTCCTTTATGCTAAGTAAATACTAAATACTATGGAAATGGATGCATCTTTTGTTTTGACAATTGCAAATATGTCATCGTTACCATTACAAAAAAATAAACTTAAAAGTCTCGTGGCTCTAAACTCTAGAGGATCCATCAATCTGGAACAAATATTTTTATATTTAAAACTCAGCAACTTAAAAGCACCATGCAAAGAAAAAGAAAACAGATGATATGTATCCAGAGGAAATAGTATTTGTATAGTTATATCCAAATTTGACAACTTTTACATCAGTATCATCATAGGGAGGCTTCTGTTCATCAAATTTTGAAAACTACTCGTGGCCACTTTATCTATGTCAACTCTAATAAACTTTATAGGCACCTCCAAAGAATAGATCAAAACATTAGCCTTCCGTACCTCCTAATTATATACAAAAATAATTACATATGCAAACTCTAGATAAGCCAATTTTTTTGTTAAATCTCTATAATGCTCTTAGTTGTCTCCAAGCGCCAATTTTATTTCCATCCCCGTCTTCAAAGCTCTCTCTATTCCTTGTTCAATACCAACATTGTCACTATCATAACATGAAAGCCCATCCTTGCTACTTCATCAATTAAATGAGAAGAATCACTCTCGACAAAACTATGCAACTCTTTCATTTGTTTCATCTACATATCAAAAATTAATAAAGTTACTGCATCACTATGGCTACAATTTTTTTAGCATTCCACACTATCCATTGTCAAAGTAGAGCATCATCACATTGTACTTCTCATATATAACACCTATATTTTGTAAGAAGCGATTCAGGATATTCTGTTACTATGAGTCTTCTGTAAACACTCGAGACCAAAAGGTTGATAAGGTTCTTCCAATATTTTTAGAACAAATCTTGAGGGTATGAAATATTTTTGTAACAACATCAAAAGAGTAACTACAATTGTTTCCCAAACAAACAAAAAAATTGAAGATGTAACTTGTGGGAAGGAAGCAACAAAACTATAGCAAGTAATATGAGCAAGGGAAACCATTGTAAGATTACAATTCTCTTAGTGATGAACCACATAAATCATTGCTTACTGACATTCAGAAAGTACTTTCCGTTTCATGTCGTTGATTGTTTTAAGTACTTTAAGGCGGCAAAGATAAAATACTTTTGATTCTCTAAAACCGTCATTTCTGCTTAGGAATATTATTTGCCTTTATAAAATGTCCTAATAATCTCAATGATGCATATCATGACCACCCTAGCTCAATTTAGAATGCTCAGGAATATTATTTGCCTTTATAAAATGTCCTAATAATCCCAATGATGCATATCAGAACTACCCTAGCCCAATTTATAATCAATGTTTTCTTCTCTGTATATCTTCGTAGATGTAATATTCAGTAAGCTCATACACTTCAAAAGTCAGAAATTAAAAGGTTTAAAATCGGTTTTGTTGAAAACAAAAAAAGAAAGAAAGAATGACACTAATATCAAAATTATGAAATCTACTAAAATATTTTGAACAGTAGCATATCGAGCTACATAAACTGATAATATCTGATTCTAGACGTATAATATTACACCACCTCTCATCAAGTTCCTTTTGCGAATCTATGAAGCTTCATAGAAATCATTAAGTCCCTAGAGGAAAAAAAAAAAACTTATGCTTCTCTATAACACCACCACTCATCAGGCACCTTTTGGGACTTAGAAAATCTTGTCCATATCTTCTCGATGTAACTTGTACCTTTCGATCCCTCGGTCTAAATAATACCCGTAGAACAAAAGCAAAGAAGAGCAACTACAGAAACCTCATACATGAAATTAAAGCAAACATGTATAAGCAAAGATGTATGTTCATTCAAACAAAGCGAATTCATAGCACTTCATTAAGAGAAACACCTATATCAATTCCACAATTTTCATTCCTTTAGTCTAAATAAACTCATATAGGCAAGTTTCAATTTTATGTCTAGCTTGCAAGTAGCATCCATTAATTTTATGTCTAGCTTGCAAGTAGCGTCCATTAATAGTTCTTTAAGAACACACATCCTTCACAAATAGCATATGCTCCATTTCACCTCTAATGTTATGGAACCTATTGTATAACTTGGAAGGAATGTATTCTCAAAGTTACCAAGACCATCACTCAAATCAGAACTCTCACCTTGCACCATTACTACAAAAGTTATGAATGAGATCAATATATTTCTAATAACCCCATACGAAAACCAAACCTCTCGAGAACACAAAAATCGCAGAACCAAAATCAATCAGAAATCAATAACATCACGATGGGGGCATTTGTTAAAATAGTTGTCATGACTTCTTTTAAAGGAAAAACATTCCATCTGTTGTGGTTAAAACTTGTGATAATATTAATGTGAGGTGAACCCCCATTTCTCAACTTTGAAATTGTACTTACCAATCCCGTCCTCAGTATTTGTTTGAAATCAACACCTTTAAAATGTATTATGTTAGGGGTGTACCAGAACTGATCCACTGTGGTTCCTTGAATCACCTCGGTCTAAACTCTAGGACAGGAGAGAATGCATAAAGAGCTGGGATGATCCTAGATTTTAGCATTTGAATAACGACATTAAGAGCTCTATGTTCAAGATTATTCCGATAAAGCCCAGAGATCATAGCCACAAAGGAAACACTATCATGCCAACACAAATGTTTGAAGACCAATCAAGCTGAATTCATATACCTATTCTTTGCATACAAATCAAGCAAAGGCTTACCCACAATAGGATCATTACTATAACCATATCGAATAACTTGCGAATGTATTTGCTCAACAATCTTAAAACCCCCAACACTCACTCCACAATTACCCCTTAGAACACCGCAAAAAGTATCACGATCTGGAACCGAGCCACCTTCCCGAATCATCCTCAAAAACAAATGCAACACCCTCTTTTTGAAGCATATCTTCAAATACTCCAACCCCATACTCGAATTCACCAAACCTAATATAAACATCAATGAGTTGATCACACAAAAGTAATTCCCCATCAAACCTAGACTTCAAAATCCTTCCATGAAGCTCTTAGCCTCTCCAAAAGACCCACATCCCTTAAGGAACCAAATGTAGGTGTTACAATCGGCTCGAACACTATGTTGTTCCATTACATGGAAAAAATCAAGATTATCCCTTTGTGCCCCTCCTTCATTAGAGCAGACAACGGATGTTGAGCTGTAAAAACCAGGTAAAATTGAAGCATCAAAATGTAAAGAGAAAGACAATCGGCAAAATTAAAAAATATAAAGAGTCGGAGAGAGCATAAGGCAAAATTAAAGCAATAAAATTCAGAGAGAGAGACAATCGACAGAATTGCAAAATGTAGAGAGACGAAGAGAGCACTGGTTTTGAGTTGTTTTTTTGTTTTGGTTTTAATGAGCTATAACCTTATAGGATGAAAATGATGATTTATCTTGACATTTAACATTGGAAGCAACCTAACGAAGATGTCCAACTAATCTGATAATGAAAAGAAGAAAAGAAGAAAAGGTTATTGGATTCATTAAAATATTTCCTAGCATAAATATAGTAATCTATTTAACCATAGATATCACTCAAAATTATACATTATTATAAAATAAAATAAAAACAACTATTACATCAAAAAGATTATTTTATTACATGGGAGGTGGTGCATATTGTTTGAGGTTATTATAGTGCGGAGCTAACAAATTTAAGTTGAATACAAAGCATAACAATATAGTAAATCATAAAATGTAGAATTGGCGTAACTCCTAAAATACATTGTTCCAAGTTAAATTAAAATATAGCACACCTCTTGCATAAGCAACTTTCCATTTCTTTTTCTACCTTGTTGTCCCTCTCTCTGTTGTGCATTCAAAAGCATGAATCAAAAGGATGTAAATAAAGATCCAATATATACATTAATAAATATATAAAAAAGAATCACAAGCATCTTGCATAGACAGCTTTCTTTTTCTTTTTCCACTTTGTTGTCCCTCTCCCTGTACATTCTAAAACATGATTTGTTAATAAGGGTTTTCCACAACATAAACAAAATTTCAAACAAGCAAACCGTAAACACAAACTAAATATCAAGCAAGCAAAATCCCTACTCACATAACCACATCAAAACCACATTAGAAACAACTTCACAAATCTCTAATATCATACCCATTTACCCCCATTCTGAACCCATAAGATTCATCAGATAATCAATAAAATTCAGACCCAAAATTACCAAAATAAGGATCAAACCCATTTACCTAGATTAATTAATCCAAATTGGGGAAACTATGAACATTAAGCAAAATCAAATATGCAAAGATCATACCTCATCCAAAGTGGAGTTGTTGTCATGTACAGAGTTCTTGATTTGGCAAGTATATTTGGCTCTCAGAAAATCCCAAAATCGTTGAGCTTGTATATTGATGTAATAAGAATGAGCAGTTTCCTCCCAATGCGTAAAGACATAGCTTATATCATAACAAATATTACAAAGTATATGGGAAATGGAATGAAGTAATAGCTTTCTACAAATAACAAATGCAAGAGAGATTGGAAAGAATTTCACCTTCCACATCCAACAAACCCCCATAATATACAAATCCACAATGGAATGAAGCAATAGCTTTTTACAAATAACAAACACAAGAGAGATTGGAAGGAATCTCACTTTCCACATCCAACAAACCCGCATAATATTCAAATCCATAATAGAATGAAGCAATAGCTTTCTACAAATAACAGGCAAGAGAGATTGGAAGGAATCTCACCTTTCCCATCCAACAAACCCGTATAATATACAAATTTATCATTTTTCCAGTAGTCCAAAAACATCACATGGCTTATATCACTACAGTTATCTAAATATTCAGAGATTTAGAGCATGTGTTCTTATCGTTTAAACCCAAATTAAAGATCAATGACTCCTAGGTTTTTTATAAAGCGAGGATGAATTGGTATTCGGGATCACCTCGCCACTGCGAAAACCTTCATTCTCACATCCAATAGATATCGACTCCAATTAAACCATATAAGTCATCATCAAACGCTAGAATTTGGATATTAATAAACCACCCAAAAGTTACTAAGAACTGTCAGATTATAACTGAACCCACACCTAGCAACCTCAAACTTAGAAATAAAGCCACAATTTTTTATCTTAATCCATGAAATCGCCACAACGAAAGCCTTCATTCTCCTCCTATTCATGAAACTAATACAAATCTAAACCAAACAGTAAAATCCCTCAATGTTAAACAAATATTAATAATAAATCTTTGTCGCCTTTGTTATAACTCTGAAATCAGAGAATGTTGAAAACCCTTGCGAAGAATCAAAATCAAAGCCCTCTAAATCCAAATCAACATCCAAAGAAACGAAATCAAACTCTTTATAAAACTATGTACCCCCAAATTTGGAACTTTAGAGAGAGAAATTGGAAAAGTAGTAATACCTGAGGAGGTAATCTTTGAAGAAGGAGAGAGAAGGGTCTTCGAGCATCGACGGGTTTGATTTACATTGTTCGATGAAGAGCTTAACTCCTACAACTATGGTGAACTCGTCACAGGCACCATGATCGATTGATCGAGGTTATGGTGAGAGAGATAGAGAGAGAGAGAGAGATTTTGCAAGTTTGAAGATTGTAGTTTAGCAGCTCAAGGCTTGAGATCCAAACCCATGAGGGAAATCACATGAGATTGAGAGAAATTGTAGAGAGAGACAGAGAGTGCGCTGGATTTTGTTCTGAGAATGTTTTTGTGGTTTTGTTTTTTGTTTTTTTATTGCTTTTAGAGAAGAAAAGTATCGAGGGAGGAGAACTCAAGTTTTGAGTTGGGATGGGATTGGAATCTTCAGTTTTGGCCTTAAAATTTAAATTACCAAAATTACCCCTCTTCGTCTCAATTTCGAGGCACCCACAGCGAATCACGACCCCTCTTTATCTCTGAACATAAGGATAGACTTGTCCCAAGTGGCAAAAACACCGTGCCATTTTAATAGAAAGATATATAAGTCTTTGTAAACTCTACCCATAAACCCTAGTTATATGGGCCTATTAGGAGTCCAGTAGAGACAACCCAACCCAATTGGGTTCTCTCCTTTGGGCCAAACCTAACTCCTAACAATTATGTGAGATAAGATGGACGTATTTTGTTTTGTATGGTATACTAATTTTTTTCTTGTAGTAGTTTTGGAAACTTTACTTCAATGACTTCAATATATTCATGGTTGTCATTCTTGAATTGTTGGATGGGAGCATATTTAGTTATTAGCTTGGCAATAATGTATTTATCTAAATTGTAGTTTAGATCTTTGGAGCTATGTTCTCTTATGGATTTTAGCTGTTTGGGATGAGGCACAAAAAAGAATTATGGATCTTTCCTGTTCTTGTTTGCCATTATTTTTGCAGGCCATTTTCTCTATATTCGTGCGATGTGTCTCTTTAGTAGAGGTTTTGAACTTGCATACGAAGCCGTCTATTTGTCGCCATCATGACAAGTGCATGACACTGTCCTAGACTGAAATCGCGCAGATGCTCTAGTGAGCATAGAGTAGGTATCATTTCGCTACAAATGTTTTAACTTCAGACCAAGAAGAATTTATGTCAAAACCTCAAAGAGAAGCGTTCGGACCTCAAACTAGACATATAGATGAAATATACTACAGACTAACGGGCTCACTACAACTCAAAAGTATGGTAACTTACATCATCGTTAAGTAATAACTTTAGGATATTTTAGAAAACTTTGCGATAGAAGCTACCTAATTTGCCAAGATCTAGAGTAGTTTTCTAAATTGATATTCCAGAGATGGACACTAAAATTATTTATGTAGTACACAAGGAGAGTAATGAGAATGACAGTTTTCTCACCTTGATCTACTGAAAGTCAGGCTCAAGAGTTGAGGCCAACCCGCCAAATTTGAGTTCTGTAGATTGAAGATGGAACTTAAAACCAATCTGGGCCTGGAAAGTTTACCATATCAACTCTGAATTTAGGCTACTTAACTAACCCCTAGGAGTTCGCAGTCGCATTCAAGTCAATATCTCCTCATATTAAGGAACAAACCATAATCGGAAGAATTACTAGGGAATGGGCGAAGCTCATACCTAGAATTCCACCTCTCTCATTCGAACACGAATCGCAGGTTTTCATTGCAAATTTTCATAATAAGGAAGACCAGCTCACTATCTTAAACTTCGTACCTATTAATGTATTTTGGTTCTCCATTTTACAACAGTGGTTTGATCATCTCCTCCACCAATCGGATATTGTTTTCAATCGCTTTCTTTGTTGGGTCCAACTGTTTGGGCTGACATATTGCCTCTCCATAAAGAAACCCTAAACCTGTAGGGTAACAAGATAGGGGAATATGTAAGAGACAATTTTGACGCATCTTCGACAGACACAAGGAAGGAAAACTTTATCAGAGATTTGGTAAACCTCCTCACAGATAAACCTCGCATTTTCTCCATACCGATAGCAAGGCCAAAACAATACGACAACATTTTAGTCACGATAAAATACGAGCGCTTGGAAGGATTCTGCCCGTACTGCGGAATAATATCTCACCCGTTATCTCAATACCGCAGATTCGAGAAAGTCATGCATGAGCGTAATAGACTGAATATTAACACCAAAGTAGAGTTTCAATATGGAACTAACATCCAGGTTAACCCTCCCAAAAACATATATTCCTCGCCCTTCAAATACATCTATGACAACCACAACAACCCTAACATATGGTAGCAAGAAAAGAGAACAGAAAGAGAGACCCAGAGAAACCCGGCATTCAGAAAGGAAGTGAACACAACATCAACAATGGAGGCACGACGGGGATGAAACGCATCAGAGAAATCACTCGCCTGGGTTACATTCTAAACCGCTCGCTCACCAACAGAGCATGGAAAATGGACGGAACCCTGACTGGCACTGCCATCAAAAAAAAAAGTGAGTCATAGCACAAATCATAAGAGAGAAGGACAACCAAACAACACGTTTTGCACAGATTTTGGCGGCATGTAAACGGCTCGAAAGCTGTTAACAGATTTTGAAGCTATCAAGTCCAATCCCAAAATTAGTTGTCAAACACTCAATGATGGAGTGGGTCCCTCGGAGGTACTCAAGTCATCTCTTCACAAAGGCAGGTAGTATCCATTAGAGAGTTTTAAAACAAGAAAATTAAAAATGATGATGAGCTTGGAAACAAGTGGGTCCCGTGACAACCACTTGGTCAACAGGCCATACCGGTTACAAAATAAGTTTGAGTGGGCCGGGTTGTCTTCATCCCCAATGGCCCCATACACCTATACAACATACCCATACTCATGAAATAGGCCAAAACTTCAGGCATAATGAAAAAAGTCTAGCCCAAATCAATTCCAGCCAGGGATCGAGTTTAAGAATTGGGGGAGGCCTTAGGAATTTAGACCTCACATGTTTCTCATCTCCACTTGTTAAAAGCCCAACTCCCAAACTCATCCCTACCCGCCTGACCGGCCCACTAAGATGGAATCGTCCGGCACACACCTACGCACTTTTTTTGACCACCACACTAACGGGGCACCTATCCAATAGGAAGACGTTGTAAGTAGGCGCAGCCTCCACATCTAGCTCATCAGACCCTGAACGGATCGAGTTGGGATATTCCACTACAAGTAGGTCCAACTGGATAACACCATGCACATGAAATTTCTTCAGGCCGAGCAGATCGGATGGTGGGCGCAACTCAAAATAGAATAGGAAAGGTCGGAAATCAAACAAGAGAAAGATAGCATAATCATAAGGTAGAGAAGGCATGTATTACCCAAGTAAGGTACGCGTCATTTTACCTTTATTCTCTCTTTCTAACTTTGATGCAATTTTAATTTTGCGTAATGCATATTATTGGTCTGTTACAGAACATAAACCCATTTTTGTTTGACGTTTGTCCCACCCGCATGAACCCCACATTTCTGAATTGATTAGGTTAGGTCTTCCATTACAAAGGAAAGAGCACGCCTACCGAACCACCCTTTGGGCTGCTAAAATGCCTCAACCCGAGGAATGCTCATCCCTTAGAGAGCTATGTAGTTGGCTCAGGAGGGTCTGGAGAAAGAAGCGGTATTGTTACCCTTTCCCATTTAGACCTAGCCAGGGGGGTTAAAATGATAGGGGAGTAAACTCCATACGCCGAAGTTTTGTAAAGAATGTTCGTGCTCTCATTGGACGCTTTATCACAACCCCTGAGCATAGGTCGGGTGAGAATTATTGCAGGCTCGCTCCTAGGAAAATTCATGCCATATCCAAAAAATAACATTATAGCGTAAAGCGCCACGACCCAAGGACTAAACGGATAGTCCCCCGAAACCCAAAAAAACTTAAATATTGTCCTAAAAGTCATGAAACCCCCCCCCCTCTTAACTATTCCCACTCGAAGCACCCAAACTCGGAAGCGGGCCCGACATCGGCCCTTTGTTTTAAATGATTATTCTTTCCTAGAACTGCAGGGGGAGCGGAAAGGCTTCCACCCTGAGGGAGCCTCATACACACACGGCCAAGCTCAAGCCTGACATATTTTTTCTTTCTGAGACTAAAACATTTAATCCTAATGTGATGAGGAAATACTCTACTCCGGGGTTTGAGCACTCACATTTTGGGGCGGCCTCAAAAAACCAGGGAGGGGGCCTTTGGCTTGCGTGGAATAAGGATATTAATATCTCAGTTCTTTCATCCTCTACTAGGAGTATCGATACCCTCATCTCTACAGATGAGCACCCTTTGCCTCAGAATGGGGAACCCAATCATTGGATATGCTCCTCCTCCTACGGCCCCCCTGATCTTCAGCACATGCGCCCTTACTGGAACTCCATCAGTAACACAGGTAATTCCATTAGGATCCCATGGCTCATTATAGGGGACCAAAACAGTATCACTTGCAGAGAAAAAAAATATGGTAGAATTCCGTACGACTGCAATAGCCATAACCCCTTGGTGGACTTCATTTTTGGCACTTCCATGATTAACATGGGTTACTCTGGCATTCCATTTACGTAATCTAACAAAAGAAAAGGGGGGAACCTGATCAAACAACGACTTGACCATGCTCTAGCTTCCGCCTCCTAGAGAACAGGTTTCCCTAATGCGACTATCTGTAACTTGCCCATAATAGGCTCCGACCATGAACCTATCCTTCTCCACACCGACCCAAAAGTCCACCAACTCCCCAAGAAATTCCAATTCCAATCAGCCTGGACCAAATACGAGCAGTGCCAGGAGAACATCTGGAAAGCTTGAGCGATTAATCAGGACGGTTCGAGGGACCTCCGCCTCTGTAAGAAGCTGAGACACACAAAAAGAGTTGATCTCTTGTAATAGAGATGTTTTAAAATCCATACCCAGAAAAATTCAAAAGCTAAGGGATCAGATCAGAAACCTCCAAAAAGAACTTTCCAATGATAGGAACATCACTTTAGAAAATGACATTAACAATAAGCTTGAGAGAATGCTGACTCAAGAAGAATCCTTGTGGAGAGATAAGTCTAGAGAAATATGGCTTAGAAAAGGGGACTGTAATACCATATTTTTTCACATATCCACCATCTGCTGTAGGAAAAAGAATAAGATTACACAGATTCGCAGATCCAACGACACCTGGGCGTAGAATAGGAAAGACATTGAGGATACCTTTGTGGAATTCTACCACAAACTGTTCTCACCATCCAACCCCCAACCCCCCCTTAAAGGTTAGCGAGCTTAATATCATCAGGACGATGATCACTGAGGAGGATAACTGTAACCTGACTAAAGATCCAACTTTAATCAAAGTCAAAGAAGCTTTTTTCTCTATGAACCCTCATAAATCTCCTGGCTCGGATGGCTTTACACCCTTTTTTACCAAAAATCCTGGGATACGGTAAAATTTGACCTTCATAAGGGTATACTCGCCGTTTTCCAAACCGAGAACCTCGTGGGTGAATTTAACCACACTAATATCACCCTCATCCCCAAGAAGAAGAACCTGGATAAACCTGAGCACTTCAGGCCTATTAGCCTCTGTAACATCAACTTCAAAATATTCTCAAAGATCATGGCTACGAGGTTAAAACCCCTCCTAGACAAAATCATATCACTAGTTTAGAACGCTTTTTTCCTGGGCAGAAAGATTTACGACAACATCATCATGGCTCATGAAATCCTTAGCCATATCAAAAAGAAAAAAGGGCATTCTAGCTGCATGGCTGTTAAACTCGATCTCGGAAAAGCGTTCGACAGAGTCGAGTGGAAGTTCTTGACGGATTCCATGAGGTTCATGGGGTTCAGCGATAAATGGTACAATTTGATCCATCAATGCATCTCCACTTCTGCCCTCTCCTTCAATTTGAATGGCTCCCCGTATGGTTTCCTCAAGCCTGGCAGGGGCATTAGACAAGGAGACCCGCTCTCTCCCTTCCTTTTCCTCATCTGTTCTGAGGTCCTTTCTAAAATTATTTTGAACGTGGAGAATAAGGGCTCGATCCACGACATTAAGACGGCCAGAGGCAGCTAGCCCGGTCTACCATCTCCTGTTCGCAGATGACAGCTTTATATTCTACAAAGTAAACATGGAGATGTTTAGGAAGGTCTCTGGCCAAAAGATCAACCTGAAAAAATCATGTATTCTCTTTAGTAAGAACCCTCATTGGAGACACCATAAGTTCATTCAGAATATCCTCCATATTAAAAAAGACACAGCTGATGATAAGTGCTTGGGAGCTCCTTTCACCTTCGACCGTTTGAAAAGTTAGAACTTTCAAGACATCATTACCAGAGTCACTAACAAGATCAAAGGCTGGAAGGCGAAAAACCTTTCTCAAGCGGGCAGACTTACCATCATTAAAGTTGTTAACTCGGCAATTCCATCATTCTTTATGTTAGTTTTCCCCTTCCTCATTAAGAAATGCAACAATTTGGACTCCATAAACGCCAGATTTCTATGGGTCTCCAATAAAGAAGGTAGGGGAAAACTCATCTTATCAGTTGAAGAAGATCTGTAGACCTAAAATTTGGGGTAAACTGGGAACTAGATCTGCCCGCAACCACAACCAAGCACTACCGGCTAAGCTATTCTGGCGGGTAATCAAAGAACCCGACAAAATATGGGCTCATAATTTACGCAGCAAATACTCCCCCAAAGAATCCCCCATGACCACTGCTATTAAATACTCTGATTCCTGGATTTGGAAAGGTACCATTAAACCCAGGATTAATATTTGAACCAATCTCATCTGGCATATCGGGATGGGAACGACGTTAATTTCTGGCAAGAGCCCTGGATCCCAAGTAATCATTTTGGTAGGCCCTTTGGCCTGATCCCCTACAATCACCCAATCACGAAGGTGGCGGATCTCATTTGTTCTGATCGTCACTGTTGGAAGGAGGTCCTCATTCAATCTTTTTTTTTACCAGGATATTACTGACATCATTCTTTACATTCCCCTTAGTAAATTCACGGCCAAGAATGTTCTGAGATGGAGGAATGGGAAGAACGGTCTTCTCTCTGTGAAATCGGTCTACACAACGGCCATGAATAATAAACCTATTTCTAAAGCGACGAGTAGCCTCCCAGGAGACAAGGATATGGAATGGGATTAGATCTGGAAAATGAAGGTCCCTTTCAGGACACAACTTTTCCTCTGGAAAGCCTTGTAGGATGGCATCCTGACTAAAATGAACCTTCGCTTCGGCGACTCATCCTGGGATGCCACTTGTCCTAGATGTGGACCTGAAGAGGAAACTACTTCATACGCCCTGTTCTTCTACGAGGCTATTGGCAATATTTGGAAGGCTTCAGCACTGTATATTGATGCTCGTATCTGGCACTGTTAGAACTCCCTCCCTAAAATTTGTCATGCTGTTAGTGGCATTAGAACTGGTAACCACACCTCAACCTGGAGCATTTTTAACTCCATTATTTTTGTCATTTGGAATAGCAGGAACGAGCTTGTCTTTAGAGATCACAAAAAGAGGATGGTTAATTTGATCTCAGCTGCCAGGAACCTTCTTATACAATTTCAGACTACGACGATCAAGCCCTGCCCCTCTACCTGCCCCCCTCCCTCGTCCGCAGGGGAGGGATGGTATACGGTCACAGTTGATGCGGCTTGGACCAATCCTGATTCCCCAAGAGGCTCAGGTTTTGTTATCAAATCTCACGACAATTCCATTATTTGTGCAGGCTTTGACTCCACTGGGGATGCAAACCCCAAAGAGGCAGAGGTGATCTCGATGATTATGGGGATACAGGTGGTATTGAGATTAGGACTGGAGAGAGTTTTGTTACTGACGGACTGCCAACGCCTTGTAAAAGCTTTCCAAACTAAGTCAGTAAATTTCTCATAGGGAGCACTCAAGCTTACACCAGATATGCTCACCGTAGCATCTTCTTTCACTGCTTTTTGCTTTGATTACTTTAGTCGTTGTTGTAATTATGAGGCACATGATTTGGCCACTAAGGGTGCTCACTTCCCCACTTTTTCTTGGTTTGAGCCGAGAGAGGCTATTAACTTGATCAACACTGTAACTCCTTTTAGACCTTGTAATTTAATCTAACCACCTTTGATTAAAAAAAACTAACCCCATCTCTATAAAACTCTAGGCCTTGGCAAGACGAGATAGGATTGCTGCCATCCCGATTTAATATTCTCAATATAGTTTTGTGCTTGGATTGGCTTAAACATTTAATTTTACTAACCGTAAGGCTAGTCGTAGTCATAGACTCAATGCGGTAGGAACAAATCTTTTTCACTTGTTTCCAAAAGTCATTGCAATGACATGATCAGTGTCGATCAATTGTGTTCATAAGGGACATTTTAGCACCCCAAATACAATCAAATGTTACTTTTCCATATAAATAACACTGTGTTGAGCCGCACCACAGAAACCGACCACCAACTCGATCCTATTAGCAAGGAACAAACTAAATGAATAAACACAATCACAAGAGAACACACATTTACCATGGTTCAGAAAATTGCCTACATCCACACAAAATAGAAAAAAAGATTTATTCAAGGATCTAAGGTTACAATCACAAACCAATTTGAGGTCACTTAAGTTTATCTCTCAAAAAAATTCCTCACAAATAGATCTCACCAAGGGTAGCCCATAAATACCCTAAGTCTCCCTTATATACTTGGGAGACTTATTACAATCTCGGGGTAAAACCAATGGTCTAAACGACCTCCTAAATTAACCTCCGCATCGTCGTTCGAATGACTATGAGTCTCGTTCGAACAAATTCAAGCAAAGCAAATGAAGGTTACAACTGAATCGGTTTTTAGGCAAAAAACTTAGTCTTTTTCGAATGACTATGAGGCCCATTCGAACGACTATGAGCAACCCCACAATTTTCTACCTCGGTGATAATTTTTTCAAATCTGAGCCAAACTTTGCCAACCCAACCAATCGAACCATCTCTCACAAATGTCCCCAAGAACCTAAAAGCAAATGCCCAAAAAAACTACAATCTACTACACCAACTTAATGGTTGCCTACGTATTGTGGATCAAGTCGTTCGTAGTTCCCAATTTCTCCATTAAGGCTAAATCCCATGAACAACTTTCGTAAACATATCAGCCGGGTTATTACTCGTGTGAATCATCTTCAACAGAATCTTACCTTCTTCGAGTACGCCTCTGACAAAGTTATAACACACATAATTATGCTTCGTGCATTGATGATGAACACGATCTTTGGCCAAGAAGATAACATTTTGACTATCACAGAACACATCAAGATGTTTTATCTTAATGCCCAAATCATGCTTTATCCAAATAAATTTTTTGATCGCTTCAGTCACCGCCATATATTCTACTTCAGTAGTAGATAAGGCCACCGTTAACTGTAGCGTAGATATCCAACTAATTGATCCTCCACCCAATGTAAAAACATACCTTATAATAGACCGTCGTTTATCCAAATTACCCATATACTCAGAATTCACATAACCCACACAAAACTGATCAATCGAATTCTGCTTATGAAATTCCAAACCAATATTCACAGTACCTTTAATATACTGTGGATATTGCATATATCTTCTAACCATCCCAACTGCGTAGAATCCATATCACAGCTTGCCAATGATCTCTTCCCGGATCATGCATATATCTGCTAACCATCCCAACTGCTTGTAAAATATTTGGCCGAGTACATACCATCGTATACATCAAGTAACCAACAGCCCTTGCATAAGGAACTTAACTCATATAATCACGTTCCTCGCCAATTTTTGGAAACATAGAAGTCTTAAGCTTAAAATGAGGAACAAGGGGCGTACTTACAAGTTTTGTGCTCCCATCAATACCAAATATTTGAAGTACCTTCCTCATGTACATCGTCTGAGGGATGCACCATTCCCTTCTCTCAATCTCCATGAATCTCCATGCCAAAAATCTTTTTCGCATTACCCAGATCCTTCATTTCAAATTCTTCACCCATTTGTTTTTTTAGCTTGTCAATCTTGATTTTGTGCTTACACGTAATAAGCATATCATCCATATACAAAAGCAAATAAATAAAGGACCTATCACGTAATAAGCATATTATCCAGATACAGTGGTCATAATGACTCCACTTTAGGGTTGTTCACCTAAACCCAAACCAAGCCGACCCGAACCGGCTGGCTCAGTCTGGGTTAGGGATCTTTCGGTTTGGTTTTGGGTCAATTTTTAAGACCCGAATATAATCGATTCAGGTTCGAATTCATGATGTGGTATATCTTAATACCCGACCTGAACCGACTATATATATTATAAATCTTTATCTTCTAATACTCTAACACTATGCGCCTCCTGTCTAGTTCCCCTTCCTCTCTCTTTTTCTCTCTAAAACTTTCTCGTTCTCCTCCCTCAAAGAGAAAGAGAATAGAGGATTTGGACGAAAGTGAGGTCGAACCCTATGTTAAGATTAATACCAACATGGTTACCATCAGGATTATTAAACTCTGGGTTATGCCCAGTATTGAATTCTACAGCGAGGAGAGGGGCGGTAGAGGGGACAGTTGTGAGGGGACAATTGCATTGGTAATGAAACCGAAGTATTGACCAGAGATAGCACCAAGTGGGGAAGTTGAGTTGGAGAGGACGAAAACGAGGCCGAACCAGGGGCTTGAGGCAATTTTAGGGAGGATTAAGAAAATAAATGAAGTTGAGAATAAAGAGTTGATGATGGGTATTGGGGTAGGATAGAAAGCTCTTCCAATAGAGAATTCGTTAGAATTATTAGCTAACATTATGATTGATGAATCAACTCTGCAATCACCAATGAGGGTTAGGTCTTTGGGTGTGAAGGAGTTGAAGAGGAAGTCAAGAGTGAAAGTTGGAGAGATAAAGAAGAGGAGGAGAAGAAGAAGAGGGACTTGTTGGTGTAATATTGTTGAAGATCATTCACAAGTAGTCATTCAAGCTCTTACTGCAGAGGTAGTTATCCCATGGAAAAATTTTCCCTCTGTTCTTGTATCAACAACTTAGGTAGGTTAAAAAAAACCTGAGTTCAGAACCCGGCCCCACCCGAACAATTTGGTTTGGTTCTGGTTCGGGTTCTACAACTACTCGGTTCGGATTTGGGTTCGGGTTGAAAAGGTTATAACCCGACCAACCCGGGTTTAAGGATTAACCCGGGTCCAGGCTGACCTGTGAACAGCCCTACTCCGTTTGTACTTCTGCCCAATCATAAATTGATCAAACCGTTTGTACCAATGTCTTAGAGACTGCTTTAAACCGTACAACGATCTCTTCAACTTACACACATAATCTTTTTTTCAATCGACTTTAAATCTACTCGGCTGAGTCATATAGATCTCGTCTTTTAAATTTCCATGTAAGAACACCATCTTAACATTAATTTGTTGCAACTCCAAATAAAATTGCGCTACCAAGGCCAAAAGGATACGAATGGAGGAGTATTTCACCACTCGAGAAAAAACTTCATTTTAATCAATCCCCTCCCATTGAGCATAACCTTTAGCTCCAAATTTTACCTAGAAGCGAATATCATCATCTTGAGATCCTTGCTTCTTTGTGTAAAACCACTTACAAACAATCGCCATCTTTCCCTTAGGAACCTTTGAAAGTTCCCAAGTTTTGTTCTTGAAAAGACATATCTTCCTTCATCGCCCCCTCCCAATGGTTAGCTTCAAAATTGTAAATAACTTCTTTATAAGTGGAACGGACATCATCTTCAATGACCGGTAGTGGGTATGCCACCATAGCCTTCACCCTCGGAAGTACTATATCCTCTGTAAGTTATCCTAGCTTACTTGCATTCCTCTTTGGTTTAGTAATTACAATTGACTCCACCACCTGAGTTTCCTCATTTGTACAACCAAATGTTCTACCTTCGTCTATGTCTTTATCATCTGTAACATGAACTAATGGCTCATGACCCATTATCACACTGGTAGATGATACCCCTTTTGGTACATAACTATCTGGATCATGTGAAGACGCATCATTCTCTACCCATTATAAAATCTTATTTGTCATCTTCTCTTCCTACTCAAGGACATATAACTTTATCATAGAAGTCATATCAAATGTGACATCCCTGCTCAAAATAATCTTTCGGTCTTTCTATCCCATAACTTGTAGCCTTTAACCCCTTTTTTCTTTCCCAAAAAATGGTTTTCCTTACTCGAGGATCCAACTTACCATCTTTGACATGATAGTATGTCGGACACCCAAAAATATGAAGAGTATCATTATCTGCAGTAGGTTCTCCCGACCAAGCATCCATTGGTATTTTACCTTTAATTGCAAATAAATGCAACCTATTAACGAGATAGCATGCATATGTCAAAGCTTCAGATCAAAACGATTTGCCCAGCCTAGAATTAGACAACATACCTTCTCCAACAAAGTACGATTCATGTACTACATAACCCCATTTTGTTGTGGTGTCTCCCTAATGGTGAAATGTCGAACAATCCCCTCATCCTGACATATTTATAAGAATGGATCACTTGTATGCTCTACACCATTATCTAAACAGAGTTAACTTGATCTTTTTGCCAGTTTAAGTTTCTATCAACTTTTTTCACCTTATAAATATTTCTAGGACTTTATCCCTCCTCCTCATGGTATAGACCCACACATGCCTAGAAAAATCATCAACAAATGATACAAAATAATTTTTAACCCCAAGTGATACATTCCTGGAGGGTCCCCATACATCTGATTGAGCATAGCCAAGGATTCCATGAGTACGATGGATAGTCATGCCAAACTTTACCCTTGTCTACTTTCCCATAACACAATGCTCACAAAAATCTAACTTGCATGCCTTAGCATCTTTCAATAGCCCTTAATTCGCAAGAAGTCTCAAGAACTTCTCACCCGTATGTGCCAAACGCATATGCCATAGTCTTGTAGTATCTCTAAAAGTAGTATCAGTACCTCCTACAGTAACAATCTCTCCAAGAACAGTCATACCATCTAAATAGTACAAGTTGTTACTTCTTCTTTAACCCCTCAAAACTACCATTGCTTTCATAAAAACCTTCTTCACGTTATTTTTAGATACAACCTTATAGCCTTTCACTCCAAGTAAACCAGTTAAGATAATGTTCTTTCTCATAGTCGAAACCAAAACATTGTACAACTTAAGACGAATAGTACTTATCCCCAGTATGCGATAGGAATCATCATTTCCCATCAACATAGCTCCATCTTCTAGCCTTTTGAAACTATAAAAACAAACCCTTTCAGAACAAATATGATAAGTAGCATTCGAATCTAAAATCTATTTTTGGAATCAACAATATATGCACTAGATGATATTGTAAAAGAAATGTCAAAATCATTACCTTTACTTCCCCTATGTTCTTGGGCAACATTTACTGAAGAACCAACTTTTCCACCTTTCTTCTTCTTTAGAAGTGCATGACACTCATTCTTCCAATGTCCCGTCTCTTTATAAAATACAAATTGGTTTTTGCCAAAAAAAAAATTGATTAACACCGCGACCCCACGACTTCAATCGAGAGTTGTTACTACTAGACTTCTTCTGGTCCATAGACCTCCCTCTTGCCATTAACACCTTGAACATTAACTTATCATACTCTCATTTATCCCTATTTCGGTACTCGTGATTCACCACCACCGTAGTCACATCTGAGTATTACAAATAACTTTTCCTATAGGTTATCGTTGTAACAAATTGGTCATAATCCACGAGAAGCAAATTCAAGAATAATAAAGTTTTATCCTCATCACCAATAACCTCTTCTAGATTCGCCATGTCGGCAAGTAACTTGCTGAAATTATTTAAGGGCCCCGACATAGAAATCATTTGTCTCATCGGGAAACGATAAAGCTTCATCTTCAAATAGAGTCGATTTAGATGTTCTTCACCAAATAATTCTCCTCAAGAATCCTCTAAATCTCTTTCATCGAGGTTTCATTCATCGCAAGATATTTTATGTCTTGAGCTAGGCATGACCTAATTTGACCATAAGCCATTTTGTTCATCTTCTTATAAATACTCTCATCTACCTCCTTGAGTTTATCTTTTAACACCTCATCTAAATCTTATTGACTAAGCGCATCAATAACTTTGCATCACCACATTCCAAAGTTATTTATGCCATTGAATTTCTCAACTTTAATTTTGGTATTGTTAAACATAACCGTTGTGTTATTCCACTTAGGCGTGTCGTCGAGGAACTTGGTTCATCTCCTTTTACTATTGTTTCCCCATTTTTATGCAATAATCAAAATAAAAAACAAAGCGAAATTGAGACAAGATGTTACCTCAATTTTGAGAACCACCGAGGATACAACCATACTCTGATACCAATTGTTAAGCCACATCGCAGAAGCCAGCCACCAAGTTAATCCGATTAGCAATAAATAAACTAAAGGAATAAGCATAATCACAAGATAATACATATCTACCGCAGTTTGGCAAATTGTCTACGTCCACAAAAAATAGTAAGTAAGTTTTATTCAAGGATCCAAGGTTACAATCACAAACCAATTTAAGATCTCTCAAGTTTTCCTCTCAAAAAGATTCCTCACAAATAGATCTCACCAAGGGTGGCTAAGAAATACCCTAAGTCTCCATTATATACTTAGGAGACTTATTACAATCTCGAGGCAAAACCAACGGTCAAAACGACCTAACAAAACAAATATTTGCATCATCATTCGAACGACTATGAGTCCCGTTCGAATGGATTCAAGTAAACCAAACGAAGGTTATAACTGAGTTATTTTTTAGGCAAAAAACTGACTCTCGTTCGAACGGCTATGAGGCTTATTCGAATGACAATGAGCAACCCCACACACTATCATATTCCACAATGAATTGTACAAGGCCCCTCCTCAATGCTTATTTTTACGGTTGGGTTACTCGAAAATGTGTTGATCTAAGACCATTATCATTGACTGTATATGACATGATCCCCAAGTCGATAAATGATCAGATATAAAAAGTTTGATAGTAGGAAAATTTGAACAAGACATATTGGCCGCATCGCCTATAATTGGTACTTCTTAGACCATATCCGTATAAGGGCATATGCAGTAGCTAGGTGAAGGATGATGTGGCAAGGAGAGAGGGTGAATTCACCCTCTTTTTACCCACAACAATTATATGGATTGGTTCTGAAGGTAGATTTTTACTCTATTATGAGCCAATGAATGGTTTATTTTTTCAATAAATGGGAAATTAAAGATGTTCTGGGATGGAAATGAAGGAATGTATACAACACTTGGGTTTAGTCAGATATAATTTGAGGGATTTTGTAGGTTCATTGATTAAGGATTAAAGGAAGAACTTTATAAGTTTCATAAAATTAAAGATACAAATCATAATATTGAATTTCCATTGTTTGTAAAAACATATCAACTAGTATAACCTTCGATAAAAGAAAGAGATGTTGTATATGAATTAATCACATATTCGTCTAAATTATATGTATCTGCAGGATTCATTTGGAAAATTGGTAGGTGTAAGAACCTAATTTTGTATATCAAACTTAGTCTCTCACACCAATGATAATCAGAATGCTATTAAGTAATTACTAACATGAGATTTAGCGTGGAAAACCTTTGAATAGGTCAAAAAACACAACCTCTCTTGAGGATTTTAGAAATAAATATTATTGATGATGGCTAGCTATTACAAAGATCGCTCTAGATAATTCTGCATAGAGTTTTCAGGGTAGAAAATCTCCTTTAATTTGTAGTTCTTTGCTCATATTTATAGGTCTTATAATGTGACCGTTTAATGACCATTATTACCTTTAATGATGAACGTTACAATATGATTTTGATGAGTCTTTGTACTGATTGCATAATGGTCTAATCCTTTTGTTTTGTAATGGCATCTTTAATGACTCGATTACTCATTGAATCGAGCTGTTGATGTGGAGGTCAATATCTAAGCTTGGGTCGAGAACAAAAAATAAACCTTTCTTTATAAATGTTTCATAGTGTGCCATAAATGTGCCACGTGATCGTATGATGATGAGGTCGAGTAAATATATGATGGTCGAAGCTAAGACTTAAGGTCGAGATCTGGAATAATCTATTACAACCGCTCCCTCTCAGTCAAAAGCATAAGCATCATGCGCAAGTGGTGTTGGTTGAGAAGCATCATTAATGTTATATTCAATATCTGACGATCAGTTCCAATGTTCCTTTGTGAATATACGTTGTAGCTGTGGGGTTTCCTAGAACCAATGGCTTTGGTCAAGATTACTGCATTGGAATTCATTCTAACATTGGGAATTTGGAATGTAATATTGAATGGAGTTGCAGTATAAAACTACTATGATTTGTAGTGGCAGTTATTATTTATCAAGTACTTCCTTCATTCCAGATCTTCTACAGGTATTGTCTTTATAATTGATCCCTTTGAGAAGATGGTGACCACCAGACGTCAATCTTATATGGCTAGGGCTCGTGCTAAAGTGCAAAACCTACGGTTTTGATACTTTGGAACTCAATCCCTTGACCTTCCTACTCTCATTTATGTGCATCATACGTACCATAGTATGAGGTATGAAGAGGTAGAGGAGGTGGATTAAAATTACTATCAAATGGTATATTTTTACTATATGGCGACGTTAGGGAAGGGGAGCAGGGACGGTCAGCATCTTCTGGCAGAAGAGGCAGTTGCAGAGGCGGATGAGGTGGCTGGTGTGCGACCAAGGAAGTCCCGTTATTACCCTCCTAATAAGTGGATTCTACAAAAGTATAATCATTTTTCTTTCTCTGCCACTAAGAGGTGGTGTAGGTTATGAAGGAAGAGACGGTGGTGGTGGAGACAGAGATTGGAAATATACATTCAGCTTTCAGATTTAGGCTCGGCTACAACCATTTTCTTTATTTTTCTTAAAGAAGTATTTTAGTTTGTAAACTGATGTAATGTAACTTGTAGGTCAATCTGTAGGAAAGTTCTAAAAAATTGATCTGTAAGAAATATTTGAGCTAATGAAAATTTCTTTTTTGTGCAAACAGGGTATTGTAATTCAAACTAATATATTATTAACATACTGATGTAATTCCGTGTTAGATAATGCGAACTAAAAATGGGAATGGTAATTTAAACTGTTGATGGATCAAATTGTGTGATAGAAAGTGGAAATAACGGAAAAGGATTATGTAGGTCAAAAATGTGTTGAAAAATGTAATTCCATACAATGCACGAATCGACCTATTAGAAAAATGTTAAAATGTGGAATGTACTTGTGTCGAACTGAAAGGTGGCGGAGAAATTTGAATGTATGCAAAACAATTAAAAGATTATGGAAGTGAGTTTGGAAAAGAGATGGTCGAAATGCAATATGGTTGTTTTGGAAGGATGAACTCAAATAACTTTCTAGCATAATCTTATGGTTGTCAGTTTATGGATGATAGGAATGGATACGTAGTGACTTATATGCCGAATGAGGGGAAGCTTAAGTTATCATAATTTCTAAGTAGAAATAATGCTTGAAATGTGATTGGTATGTTTGTGGGTTTTTTTTAACTGTACTAGGTATGTATGAGAATGCTTTCGTCGAACTGTGTTGTACGAACTGTATGTAACATTATCGATTTGTCATCTTGGAATTATGCGAGATGGTGTTACACAAACTGCCTGTAGAATTTTTGATTTGCCATCGTGGAATTATGCAAGACTGTTCAATAAAGTTGTTACACCCAATATGCGTGCTTTATTTACCAAGTAGGAGTTGTAAATTATTCTTCTGGAAGGAGATAAGTATCCTTTGTTGTTGATAGAGAATGAAATGTCTGAGCTTAAATATTCTGTAATTTATATCGTCCTTTGGAGAAGTGTCTCGAGCTGTTTTAAAAATACCTTGTAGTCGTGCTAAGGATATTTGCGTTCTGAAGTATGTTGGTTAGAGCTATCTTAAGGTGGTCTCGAACTATTTTTACTCTGTGCGATTACTCTTTTTTTAGACACGTTTGTTCAAAGCATATGAGGAATAGTATCCATGTACTGCATAAAATATACTTCTGAGGATGACAATTAAGAGTTGTCTTAAAATATACCTAAAAATCTGCATATAGCCTTGTTTCTAAAAATTTATTCCCGTAGAATATATCTTCCCCCAAAATCTGGTTTGAAGGTAATATTTGTGGTGTACAAAAAGAGCTCCATGTTGGCTATATAAGAGCTTAATGGGTGTTGTTCATAGTATTCTACTGCAGGGAAACTCCTTGTTGGTTGATTAGAAGCTGTTATGGTGAGGACACGTTCTCAGCGTGCTCGACATGTGGTAGAAGGTAGGATAGCCATCAAGGTGGCCGAACTTCAGGAGCGGTACTTCTGCTTGTTACCTTATAATGTTGTGTTACCAGAGTAGTCGTTGCAGTTGGACAGTTTATATGACGAAGATAGGCGTGTGGAGTTAGATCGTTACTTCTAGTGTGATGTGTTCCATGCTTTACTTCGGGATGCCACCTTGCTAGAGGATGCTTTTCGAGAAATTACATTGGATAAACTAGCTAAAGAGGATGAGAGGGCAGTAGGGGGAGATAATTCCATGTGGTGAATTGAATCACCCAGGCTGCTTTAAATGTAACTATATTTGAATGTTAGCCTAAAGTTTTATAGCTCGAAATGATTAAGTTATCTGTTTGCAGTGTTTTGTGTTTATTATCTGTTAAATGCAGGATAAAGTTAAATTTGAACTGTGACCTAAAAAGTATGACTACTGCATTTGTTAAGTCGTTTATGGGGCAGTTATGATGGATGACAGCAGTCTGATTGAAACAGCTGTGTAGACGATTTCAAATTTTAAATATTTCTTATTTATAAGAATGACTAATGGTATGGGACGAACTTAATTGAGTGTAAGCAAGGGGAGTGGTCGTGTAGATTTTCTTGGGAAGGAAGAACTGAATTTTTTGTTTTTTTTTAATGGTTGAAGTGAGGGACAGGCGTGATAACTGAACACATTATCCTAAAAGTAATGATGATTCTATGAGGTAAAAAGACGTGCCTGTAGTGGTAGTAGGGGTGAGCGATACGTGTCTGAGGGAGTCGTCGTTTCAAAAACCGATGGAGAGTATAAAAACTCGTCTCTCTCTCTCCCTCATAAATTATTTAGAGTTATAGAGAGAAAAAAGTGGTGTAACCAGTCTCTTGATAGAGAAAATGTTTGAGTTCTAAGCGTAATCCCGTAAAAGCTTCGTCTAGTGAAAGGATTTTGTTAGAAAAGCAGCGTAACCAAACAACCTCCGTGAAAGTTGTGGGCAGAGTAGAAGATTGTGGATCTTCCAGTACAGGTGAGTAAATTTTTGATTCTTTGTTACGTTTGAAGTTAATCGTATTCTGTATATTTGATGCTTTGTGAATCACCTTTGTATGTTACTGATTGGATATGAAAAATATTATAATTGATGGGACTAAAAGGGATTGTTTTGCCGGTATTTGTGAATATTACAGAAGCTCTGTGTATTGTAACTATTTTTGTAGGAAAAGGGAGAAAATGAAATTTTTAGTTTTTGTTGCTTTTTATTTGTTGTGTTTGTAGAATAACATGTGACCATAGAAACAGAGTAAATAATAAAAAATTGTGTGCACCTGTAGGTCAAGTATGCGTTCTAAAAATATAAAACCTAGTAGTAAATTTGTAGCTTCGTCCATTTTATAGGAAATGTCTTCATTGGGTAGGGAGGACGATTGTGGAGGCATGAAAAAGACTATAGATGGTAGGGAAGTAGCTGAGGTGCTCATGGAAATCCGTGATATAGAAGGTCAGAACAGTAAAATGGGGGCGGAGGAAGTGATATTTTATATATATTCAAAAAGAGTTGATATAGGGAAAGAATATCTAAATTTTAAAAAGGGTACCCAAATGATGGGTTTCTCTGTTATCTGAACCAAGTGGTATATGGTATTAAGTTACCTTTAACGTATTTTCAAAAAAGGGTTATGAATACATTACAGTGCTGCCCCACACAACTAAATGGAAATACCTATGAGATGGTGAGGGTGTATGAGGTTATGAATGAAAGGTGGAGAGAGAATGGGACTATTAAGCAGTTCGTTGCAGCTGACATATTGAAATATTACAAAATAAAGTATGTGAAAGCTCGTAGTAGTGGTTACCTATTTAGTGATTCATCTAGGCCAAAGTTTTTTTTATTTTGAATCCACCAGTAGACCATGGAATGACCATCTTATTTGGGTAAGTGGTAACCCTATGCAAGCTCCAGATGAACCAACGCTCGACCTAGATTTTAAATATTTTAATCCAAGTAAGTAACTTCTGCTATGTTAACCGAGCATCTGTTTGTCTGCGAGTTTCAAATTATTTCTTTGATTTTGTTTGTCAGGTCTTGATCCTAAAGCCGTTACTGATAAAATGAGCTTATTTGACTGCGTAGCCCATGAATTGGTCGAGTTGAAGCAAGTTCTTGGGGAGTTAAATATCCGTAGGGATAAAAGAGTGGACTCCTAAGTTCCGAAGATTCAATGAGCTATGGTTGATCAAGAGGGTGTTGAGAACGTTGTGAACATGGGCCTTCGTCCTCTAGAGGATTTGACTGGTATCCCCCCGCCTCCGCCAGGGAGTACGAGTTGTCCGAAGAAGTTCCATAGGGTAAAAAGAATGCTACAAGAATCTGCTCATTCTTCTATAGAGGGGGCCCAAGGGGAAAAGGGTGACAAGATGGCTGTCCTGGATACTGTGGAGCAGCAGACAGTGAGTGAGGTCGCTCCACAAGAGATAGAAAAGACTATTTCTCAAAAAAAAAAAACATGAGGTCGAAGATAGCGACTGAACTCGGGCTAAAGCTATTACCAAGTTGAGGGTAGTACAGCAAAGCTATTTTGATATGGTTGGGACTAATCCGAGGCAGCTCGAAGTTGTGTTTCAATAGCAGACAGTGTAGGTATGTATTAAAATGCTTTGTTTGTTACAGTGTGGTCGATATATCTATTGATGAATTTGTTTATTGCATTGGTAGCTCTCTATGCTGGTGAAAGGGGCGACAGAGTTTATTGCAAAGAGAAACCAAGAGTATTTAGAGCTTTCACAAAAGTTTAATGCTCAAATAGTCTGGTTAAAGAAGGTCAGTGAGGAGCCCGAGAGGGAGAAAGAGAGCAAAGCGGAAGTGGTGAAGGGTGCTGAGGAGCAGTGTGTGTAGATGCCTGAGCGCGAAAAGACCCAGGAGAAAGTTATGGCAACGATGAGGTTTGGCAGAGACAATCTGATCTAGTCCTACCGTCACTTTGGGTTAACTGAGGCCGATATTTCTCTTGGTCTAGAGGGTAAGTATCATAAGATAGTATTTCCTTCAGACGCTGAAGATGAACCAGTTGAAGATAATGTTGTGCTAATGGATATACCCTTCTCTCGTATTGAGTAAAGTTGAGCTACTAGTGCTGGAGTGGAGCTACCGTCCGAGGTAGAGATTGGCAAGAATAGTTAATATCATTTTGTGGTACCCTGTTCGAACTATTGCATTATGTTTTGACTTTGATAAAACTGTTTTCTATGTATTTGGAAACTGTAAAGTTTGATAGATATAAGTTTATTGTGCCTCATTTGAATGCTTATTTGATAATGGAAAATTTGTAATCTGTGTAGAAGATAAAGCGGTTGAGGAAAACTGTCGCCACAATGGAGAGAGTATTGAGTAGAGCGAGAAACTCTGTGGCTCGTACTCAACAGGTATTCAATAAAACTGAATATAAGATAAGGCAGTTTAAATCTAATTCAGAAAAAAAAAATTAAAGAATTATATGACCTACAGTGTAGATATGCAAAAATAAAAATAAAGAGGGATGAGGTTTTTAGAAAAGAAGAGGATCGATTTCCGCTATTACAAAAATATAAAGACTCGGTGTGTTTTGCTGATACGAGTAATAAAGCCAAGTGTCAAAGGATTTCGTTAACTCTGACACTGTATTTTAAAGCCGAAGTAGATAGTGAGCTGGGGTTGAAATATGCTTATATAGAGTTCTTAAGAGAAAGGGGGTTAGTACCTGATCCAGCTCGAGTTAGGTTATTAGCTCAAGAAGCGCGTAATGATCATTGCGTTGAGACAAAAAAATATTCAGCTCGAGCCGGTGTGTCCATTATATGGGGCAACGTAGGTCCCTTACTTGATGTTCTAGCTTTGTGTAGGATCGAAGATCAATGAGGATTTTGCTTTTCAAAATAAGTAAAGATCAGAGAGTAGTGCAAGTCAAGTTAGAGGGTGAGTTAAATGAGTTGCAAAACACACTGAAGCAGTGTACGGAACAAAATACATTTATGGTAAATTAACTGACAAAAGAAATAACTGTCAGAAAGAAAGTGGAAGAGGAGTTGAAAGCTTTGGATGTATTGCAAAAGGATGCGAGTGAGCGTCTGCATAGATTGCATATGCAGTTGAAGGAGTATTTGTATCCGTCGCGAGCAAAAGTCATAGGTCAAACGGACCATGAACGTCATATAGAGAATGCAATTGAGTTTTATGGAGGGGAGTTGGCAAGGGTGGATAACGAATTTAGAAAGTATGTTATGAATTGTGGGAAAGACTTTGATGTAGAGAATGAAAAGGCTAAAAATATGTGGCTTACAAAGGACGAGGATAAAAAAGATGTCGAAAGATCAGCTCCTAGGCTAGCACAAAATTTGTCAGAGGATAACGAGGAGAAGGTTGAGAGTCTTATACCTCGTTCATGGCAAAGACAGCGTCAGCAGGAGGTGGTAACCTTCATTGCACCTGTGGATGTGCAGGTAGACAGGTCAAGATGATCGGGGAATAGGGGGCAGTCTTCTTGTAGTTTAACGAGGGAACAAAATTAAATTATCTATGTTGTTTACACCTTGCGTATGCATTAGACATTTGGTGTACTATTTTAATAATAAATAGATGTGTTTTATTTTTTATGTAGATGTTATGGTAGAATATATCTAAATAGAAACGTATTACACAAGTATATTGTTGTAAGATCGATCGCGTACCATAGTTGTAAAAATGAATTGTGAACTGTAATGTGAACTGTTTTGTATATGAAATTAAACTGTTAATGCAAGTCAAACTAGAAGAGGTTCAAAGTCAATATGAGGTGCTACGCGTTTTGAACGAAAGATTGAACGTTGATTTAAACTGTCATTTTAAAGCATTAAAAAATGCTGCTGAGATAAATGTAAAAATGAAGTTGAGGATAATCGAGGGGCAAGGTATGGTGGGTCGTTTGACCGAACAAATGGTAAAAAATAAGGTTGAACTAGCAAATATACAAGAGAAAATGGAGGATTTAAATGAAGTTGTGAAGGAAAAGAAGTCGGATATTGAAAAAGTTCATTGTCACATAAGTAATATCTCGAAATGAGTAACCAAGCAAGAAGCGTAATTAATACTTGCGCGAGCTACATTGACAGAGTTGTTGGCGATGTTAAAGAAAGAAGAGGATGGTGTTGTGAGCTCACGGGTTCAGATCAACACGTTAGAGGCGGAGTTAGTAGGTTTATGAGCTTCTGTTAGGAAGGCAAATGAGCGAGCCGGAGAGTTTGAAGGAATGTGAAATGTTGCTAAAAATAAAGGAAATGATTTGGAGGAAGTTAACAGGAAAAAAAATGATTTGGTGAACTTATTGGGCTAAGAGAGGGGACTTAGAAAGCGTAGTTCAAGTGTTGGAATTAGATCTTATGGGGTTTCGAACGACAGTGGAAGAGCTGACTAGTTCGAATAAAAAATTGGAGGCAGACCTTGTAACAGCCCAACAGGATCTTAACATAGAGATTGATCAGAGGCGTTACAACCAGTTTGTCATGAAGGAATCGTTGGCTATGTTAGGACAAATAGATGAGTTTATGACAATGATGGAAGCACGTAATAAAAATTCTTTTGATAAAAATACTCAGGTGGTAGACCGTTGTAAAAATTTGGAAAGTTTGTTAAATGAGGCGAGGGGAAGGATTGCAGAGCTCACCGTTCCTGGCATGGGAAAGCTCGAAGCAAATGAGGTGCATAATAAAGAAATGGCAACAGTGCTTACCTTCTTTGTGTTTGAGATCAAAGACTTAAAAAAGAAAGAAACACAATTTATAACAGTATGATCGAAAAGGGTGTGAAATGTGAAATGCAGTTAGTGTGGGCTAAATACCTGGATTGTGTTATGTCAAAAATTAGCATGCTTACTAAGAACATATGGGATGAAGGAAGAGAAATTGTTGCTACGGGGATGCCAAAATTGATGGTTTTATGATCTTTGGAAGTTGGGGAAAGTTTGTGTGATAGACACCTTAACTGACCTTCAGAATTTAGAGCCATTGGTATTGATTAAAAACTAGTCACTTTTGTGTTATTACTCGAGATGCAGTAGATAGAGTATAAAGGGTTATGTCGTAGAAAAATTTGTATTTTCTGATAGTAGAGTTAGTAATCCAAATGTATAATAGATATTTATGTCAAATTTTGATGAACCAATTGTGATTCTGAAGTATGTAATCTGTTGGCCGAATTAGATGAACCATTAACCGACCTGTAATATATTAGAAAATTGAATTAGACGAACCAATAACCGACCTGTAATGTAGTAGAAGACCGAATTAAACGAACCAATAACCGACCTGTAATGTATTAGAAGACCGAATTGAACGAACCAATAACCGATCTGTAATATAGTAGTAGAAGTGGGGTGAACCCATTGTTTATCTTTAATATAGTAGATGTGTTCTGTATATATGGTATATATGAGATAGTAGAAGAGTATTATATGTAGGTCGGTCAAACACAAGTATTTCATTAATGCAAGAACGACGTAAAAATATATGAGAAATAATATAATGTAAACTGTGATATGTTGTTATCTACGATATAACTTCAATCTCCTTGTGTTCCAAGGATTGGGGACTCGATCTCCATCTGATGTAATGAGGTTATAAGAATCGAGGCCGCTTTTGCCGATAATAATAAAAGGTCATTCCCAATTTTTTGTGAGTTTCCTAACATTTAGCTCCTTTCTGTATTTTGGTATCTCACGTAGGACGATATCTTTAATGTCGAACTCTCTATGACGAATGCATTTATTGTATAACTTTGCTAAAACCTGATGGTACCTTCTCAAGTTTATGATCGCTCGATCTCTTGTTTCGTCGATCTAGTTCATGTTACATGCTAACTGGAACTCGTTTTCTTTGTCCATCATTGTATGATCCCGTATTGGGTGATGATATTAAGTGGAGATGATTGCTTCGGTACTGTAAGCTATCAAGAACGGCGTACATTCAGTCGACACTCAAGGTGTTGTTTTGATATGCCCATAATACGTGTGGTAACTCTTGCACCTAATTACTCTTTTTCTCTATCAACCACTTTTTTATCCCGTCGACTATAGTACGATTGGTAATTTTGGCCTGACCATTTCCGTGTGACTAATTTTGTATATTGAACTTAGTCTCCCATACCAAAGATAATCAGAGAGTTATCAAGTAATCACGAGATTTAGCGTAGAAAACCTTTGAATAGGTTTAAAACTATGACCTCTCTTGAGGATTTTAGAAAGAGATATTATTGATGATGGCTAGCGATTACAAAGATCGCTCTAGATAATTTTGTATAGAGTTTTATGGGTAGAAAATCTTCTCTAATTTGTAGTTCTCTGGTCCTATTTATAGATCTTATAATATGACCGTTTAATGGTCATTATTAATTTTAATGATGAACGTTACAATATGATTTTGATGAGTCTTTGCACTGATTACGTAACGGTCTGATCCTTCTATTTTGTAACGGCTTTTTTAATGATTTTGAGTACTCGTTGAATCGAGTTGTTGATGTAGAGGTCGATATCTAGGCTTGGGTCGAGAACGAGAAATAAACCCTTCTTTATAATTGTTCCATAGTGTGTCATAAATGTGCCACGTGATCGTATGTTGACGAAGTCAAGTAAATGCATGATGGTGGAAGCTAAGACTTGAGGTCGAGATCTGGAATAAGCCATTACAATAGAGATATGCAAGAACAAACCATATTTATTGGAAACAGTCCTCTAATGAATTCCCTGGGAAACTCTATAGTAAATGGAATATACAGAATTGTGATCAATCAAATATTGCAAACTAATTAAATGGTGACACGTGTCCAACTACTATTGGTTCTTATGCCGCACAGTTCAGAACTGTGCAGCATATATACGCCCCAGATTAATTAATTCAAAACAACTACGTGGCATCATTAAATTGGTTTGCTTGCCACACTGTTCAGAACTGTGCGGCATATTTGGACCTTGGAATTGTGGCACGTGGTCATATCTCAGCAGTTGGTCGACCCATGCAGTTCAAACTGTAGTGAAGAAAATTCACCTTGTTTTGGGGAGAAATTGTTGTGGGGTGGATTGCATTTGAGGGTGAATTCGCCCACCCAACTGCTGCATATGCTCTAACGTCTGTAAATAGTTTACTTCAATAAGAAATATTAGTCATTTTCTTCAAAATGCAATTTAGATGAGCCTAAAACATTTTAAATAGTAAGACAGAAAAACAGTGCTTTGCCTTGCTTGAGCTAATGACGTATAGTCGTACTTGGTGGGCAGCTATGAGTAGATGTCATTAATTAATTTTAAGTGCACATTTTAAAGAATAGTCAAATAAGAATCTCTATATATATAATGATAAAGCCCATCTAATATATCATTGATTATCATCTTTCTTTCTCTGCCTCTTTAGTAATGGCTTTCTTTGATGGTTCTGAGTCTACAGTGAAGAGTGACTAGTATCGGTCACATATTCACGGTGAGGGGGAGAAGAGCACGGTTTGGAGATTTGGTGGTCCTCCCAACTATGATGTCGTAAACAAGCTCTTTGAAGAAGGGAGAGCTCAGGTACATTTATTAGCAACTGTATTATACATGTCTTTACTCTTAACCCGTAAGCTAACTGTATGAGGTTTCTGTCGTATATATGATAAAGGTCTGGGAAGAGGGTTCACCAGAGGAAAAAGTGCAATGATTGCTCAAGACGTGGGAAATGGAGATTTTTCACAAAGTGTGGCTGGAAGATTTCAAAACCCTCAACCCTGAAAAATACACATTCAGCCTAACGGTAAAAATCACACTTAACTTAACGCACTTCATCTTACTGATATTTTAATATTAAGAGTTTGTACATGATAAAGTTTAAAATTTAAATTTTGCAGGAAGGCCTCCTCATAGTATGAATGATCTCATGAAACTCGGAGGCTACAATGTGAACATTTACGTGGTTATAACCGATTCACTGAAATAACCGAATCATCGCACTCATTGTTTACAGGAACATTTCCTCGTGGATTTGCCATTGAAATTATTCAAGTGTATTCAGGTCCTCCAACTATAATGTACAAGTTTAGGCATTGGGCTTACATAGAAGGTCCTTTCAAAGGTCGTGCCCCTACTGGAGAAAAGGTTCAATTCCATAGGATTGGCATGTTCCAGGTTATTTTTCATTAGTCCAATCTGTTGGTCGTCCTGGAAACACTCATTTTATTGAAAGATCGTACCTACTTTTGTAGGATCGATTATTAACTCGATATCATTTTATGGATTTGTGTCTATTAATTTGCAGGTTAACGATACAATGGAAGTTGAGAAGGTGGAGCTTTTTTATGACCAAGGTGAATTACTTGGACCTCTTCTTAAAGGTCCTAAATTGGATGGGTCGGATGCCTCAACAACTTCATCTCCAGGGGGCTGCCCGTTCATACCGAATTACTGAATCTCTGGTATTCAAATGATTCATTTATGAAGGCGCTAAAAAAATGTTGTGTTTCGAGTTTTATGTGTTTTAAGTTTATGTGAGCCGTTGTGACATAACAACTCATTGTATTTTCATGTGTAAAATAATCGTGAGCAATGTCACATAATAAGTTATTGTATCGTGATACACTGATCCTGCTTGAATACATAAAATGTACACAATTTCCTTTCACGCAACGCTGTTTATCGAGCAATATTGTGCATGTGAAAATCTCCTTCTCATATCTTTGGATTGGAAAAATATTAAGCTAGTCATATCCCTTGTTATTGAATTATTTTTCTTTAGTGTTTCCATTCCTCTGGGTCTCTTATTCCTCCCCAAAATACCCTGCAAACAATCCCCCCATGTCACTGTCCATGCTGTTATTCTATTTCCACTGGCAAACATCCTAGACGTGCCGTAAATTTTTCCACCTAGCAATGTCCAGGGTGTTGGGGGTGAACGTGCGGAATACATCACCCTCACACAATTTGGCTTTCTCCGTTATCCTTATAGCATACAAATAATCTACTAAGAAACTATAAACCAAAACACAATATTTACCGGAGATTCACCATAAGGCTACTCCCCCACCAAGCTAGAAATCCACTATGTATCCAAGTTCAATTACAAACACTCAAGGGATTCCAACAAATATGGAAATCCCTAATCTCGCAAAAATCCTCACATAGATTTACTAGAGATAAAATAAACATAAGAGATCCGTCAAAAACATCGAAGATTACCTCAACAAAGACCATTTGCATACTTTATTCTTGAAACCCTTCAATCTTCTCTCTACCTTGATTTTTCTTCTTAGCAACCAAGAGGTACTTCCCCTCTTACCATCAAATCCCAAGAGAACAACACCCTCCACATTCTTCCTTGTAAAGACTAACTCTCTACAAGGGGTTACATCTCTTCTAGATTTCATGTTTCTCTCACAGAAGCTTTTTAACTCACACTCTATATTTATAGACATTCTATTAGGTCATCTCCGAAGTACGCATCACTAGATAATCCATCACTTTAGATTAAATCCCCTTTAAAACGAACTTATAAACAAACAAACAAAGCCTTTTTCGTTCGAACGACCTCATGACTTGTTCGAACGACTTCAACGGAAACTCTGTCGTTCGAACGACTTCCCCACTCGTTCGAACGACTTTCCCCAGTTTGGAGCCGTAATCCTAACACGAGGGGATGCTAAAACCAATCTACACTTCAATAACAAAGATGTAAATGTAGAGAATGCAACACATCTAAATCTGGAGGAGCAATTTATTAACACCTTAGACATGAGAATGCTAAAGTCAAATGCGGGATGGCATAGGAAAGTTATCATCAGACAGTTGTATACCTTGGATGGCAATGCATAAGTCTCTCAAAACACAGGACAAGCTGCTCAAATTGGGGACTATACAATCTATGGATACAGCTTGAATGCGAGCAACATCTTTTCTTTGAGTGCTCTTATACCATGTACATATTTGGACTGAACTTCTTAAACTCATGGCCTACTGAGATTGAATTGGGCAACGACAAGATTCAGTAGGCACGAGTAGCATGAAGAAGCTTGTGTTCAACCCTTTTTTCTACCGTGTGTGGTTTGAAACTCAGGTACATTTATTAGCAAATGTTTTTTGAACTAAGTGTGTTTTTAACCGGTACGCAAACTGCATGGGGCTTTTGTTGCTGATGAAGGTCTGGAAAGAGGGTTCACCAGAGGAAAAAGTGCAATGCTTGCTCAAGACGTGGAAAGGGAGAGTTTTCACAAAGTGTGGCCGGAAGATTTCAAAACCCTTGACCCTGAAAATTACACAGTCAGCATTAACGGTAAAAATGACGCTTAATGCACTTCATTTTACTGGCATTTGAATATTAAGTCATATAATGATAAAGTTTACATTACGAAGGAAGGCCTCCCCAAAGTATGCAATGCCTAAAGAAAATTGGAGGCTATAATGTGTTGTTGCAAACTTCTCTACCGGAGCATTTACGTGGCTATAGTTAACCCATCCACTGAAACAGCCGAGTCATCACACTCATTGTTTACAGGAACATTTCCTCGTGGATTTTCCATTGAAATTATTGAAGTGTACTCGGGTCCTCCGACTATAATGTACAAGTTTAGGCATTGGGCTTACATGGAAAGTCCTTTCAAAGGTCGTGCCCCTACTGGAGAAAAGGTTCAATTCTATGAAATTGGCATGTTCCAGGTACTTTTATTTTGACTTTTCATTAGCCCAAACCGCTCGTCATCGTCGAATTTTAGTGAAAGAACGAACCTATGTAGGATCAACTATTAACGCAATAATTTTGATGGATTCAGTGATATTAATTTGCAGGTTGACGATACAATGAAAGTCGAGAAGGTAGAGCTTTTTTACGACCCTAGTGAATTACTTAAACCTCTTCTTAAATTAAGGTCCTAAATTGGATAGCTCGGACGCCTCAACAACTTCATCTGCCTGTTCTTACCGAATAACTGAAGCTCTGAATCACGAAGGCACTAACAAACCGTTGCGTTTGGAGTTTCATGTGATAGTTTATGTAAGCAGTTGCGATATAATAAGGCATTGTGCTTTTCATGTTCAGTGTCATATAATAAGTTATGGTAGTGTGATACACTGATACTGCTTCAATAAATAAAATGTACGTGCAAAATATTGTGCATTTGAAAACATCTCATTCTCATATTTTTCGGATTGAATAATATTTTACACAACTCTTGGATCTCTTATTTCTCCCCTAAGTACTCAGTGAACAATCCCCCAAACATCCGAGATGTGCCGCAGATCTTTCCACCTAGTGATGCTAAAGTTAAATGCGGGCTGGCAGTGAGAAAAGTGCTCAAATGTAGTGCTATACAATTTAACATATGTGTTTTGTGTTGGATACAGCTTGATTGTGAGCAACATATTTTCATTGGGTGCTCTTATTCCATGTACATTTGGATTGAACATAAAGGGATGGGCTACAGTAGAACAGTAAGACAATGGGGGCAGTGACAAAATCAGTAAGCATGATGATACGAGAAGCATGAAGAAGCTTGTGTTCAATACTTTTTTCTACCATATGTGGGTTGAAATGAAGTCTAGAATTTTTCGAGGACTAAGACTGTGTTGCAGTTTGCACAGGATTGTTGATGAGATCAGAGTGAATACAGCCTACAAGGAGATGGAGTTGAGTGATACCCCTCAAGCAACACAGTTTCCATCCAACTGGAATCTTCACGGCCTTCTTTATCGCAAAGAGCCAATTAGATGTCAGTGGAGGCAGCTCCTCCTCCTTACTACACACTCAATAGGGATAGACTATTCTGGTCCCTGCAGCTCAAAACTATGGAAATGGGACTGCAGATGATTATTTGCAATCTGAGAAGAGTGTGCATCATTACAGATTCTACAATCCTTCACCATCTCACAAGCAGAACTACCCCCTACTTGTGATTCAAAGCATTTACTAGGAGACAAATGGTGCTGCTGATAACCTTACAAGGGATGCACCCTGACATACTTCATGTGGAGTACACGCCCAGTGCTTTCGCCAATGACCTCAAGGACATCATTACTAGGGAGATGAGGGGGATGTCTACTTCAGACATTAGTAGCCTTCTCTTTTCTTTATGTTCCCATGTTTCCTTCTTAGGGAGTGCCAGCTTGCATGCCCCCTTATCTGTTGTAAATTATTTTAGATCTATTCATATATTCAAGCTTGCCTTTCAAAAAATATAAAAAATCACAACAATAACAAGAAATCAAGAAAATGAAGCAATAAAGTAAAATATCTGATGCCTACTAAATTTCTTGCAAAAGAACTTCTGATTGTAATGTCAACTCCATACTGACTGGTCTGAGAAGACACTCTTCATAAGCTTGCACAACGCTCATAATTATATATATACATATATAATTATATTTGCACAGGAAATACATTGAAGGAATTTACCCTCACATTCTCAAGCTTCAATTTGACATTACAAAGAGACTTTCGATACTGGGAGATTACTTTAGGACCATCTTCTGGAAGTCCATGGTGCCTTGATGTAACACATTGTGCTGTTGCTGTGTCTGAGGAATGTTGAAGTGATGCGCAGCTTGTTGTGACTGGGAGAAATAGGGGCGAGGAGGTCCTCTGTTCAAAGAATTGTTAAGGGTGGCAGAACATTCTCCAGATTCTATCTTAAGCCGACGCACCTCGTCTTTCAATGCTTCATTCAGAGCTGCAGAAGAACCAAAGAAACTGTTCAAATTACCAAAAAATTTGCAACATGTAATCCTCTACTTCAATAGGTAAAAAGAATCAACCAATAAAAAAGATATAACATGTTCCATAAAAATCCACATTTGATGATAAATCAACATTAGACAATATAATAGAGCACTTGCCCATCCCTGTGCTCTTTTCTTCAGGTATAATATGATATGCAATTGGTTGATATTCCAATCACGGCTGATGTTCCGTAAATAAATGACAAAGCATTCTTTAACAATATCGAGCCAATATATCCACGATCTCATCTCAAAGATCAAAATACTGGATGTAGGCAACCATTACTCATGAAATCGTTACATATATCATCCACAATCGGAAGTAGGCCCTTCTCGTTAAACCAGGAAATTGGGGGGAAAGTGGTGAGAATCAGCAAAGTTGGATTTATGTCTAATCTCTATTTTCACCACCTAATTGTACTGTTATCAACCAAGCAGGGCCATCTAAACAATTGAACATAATGTTTAAGAAGAAGAAAAAAAGAATACCGTCTCGGAGATGTGCTTCTTGCTCTGCCACTTGCAACCGCAGCTTGAGTTCATTGTTCAGAGCTCTCAATCCATCTTCATCTCTCTGTATCATACCAAAGAAAATGAGAAAAACTTAGTGTTGTTCCTTTTGTTAATTTCTTCAGATAGTTTTTTGAAAAACACGCAGAAATCAAACACTTGAAGAATGGTTTCTACATAGCAACACTTCGTACAGTAGCCCAGGAGAACATTATGAGCTAGAATATGCCTAAAACATAAGAAATTGAAAATTTTATAGCAGAAAACATTTAGAAAGAAGAAGACAGCTAAACATTCTGGTTTCTCTATTCTTGATTCATTTTACCAAGCATCATATTTTATTAACCTAAACAATGGTTACAAATTAGATCAAAGTTTAGAGGGCTCTTTCAACTCTTTCCCACTAGGAGCTCTCCCTTCAGTGGCTCGCACCGCCACTTCATCGGGACGTGCCCTCTTTTGTCCAGGTTGGGAAGTGAGTACGCCATGTTTTCATGTGTCGAAGACCGCCAGTAGGTTATTCAATTCCTATAGGGAGTTCCGGTCCCTTTGAGCGACGGGGGGCTTGGGAGTTATGAGCTATGTTGCTAAAATCTTTCTTGCTGCGAGTCAGAGACATAAGGGACACAAGGTCACATTAATTAGAACCTCCAGTAGGTTATTCTTGATAACAACATAGCTCCTTTCTAGGGCTCTTTCTAGCTCGGCTCATAGCCCCCAGGCTCAAAGGTACAAATAAGACAACCATAATCGTAAATGTTAGGCATAATACACGGTAACAGCTGAGATAGGAATCGTGGTAGTATCACGACCACGAATAGCACCTTTTTATTTAGTTATTTCTATTTTATTTAATTCCTTGAATAATAGGACTAGTTTCCTAATTAGGTTAGTATTAGGATTTCTATTTGTGTTAGGTCTCTTCTCTTATAAAAGAAAACCTAAACTTAGTTTATTATTAAGATGTTAGTTTTGGAAGAGAGAAAGGCTTAGCCTTAGAGAGATATGTAAAGTTTGGGGTAAATCTCATAAACCTTGTCTTTTTACCTTTTATTTTATGCAATTGAAAGATCTTAGTTTTAATTGAGAGTAATTTAGCTTCCGCAAACGAAGTTTTTAACAACTTGGTACCAGAGCTAACAAGATTTTGCGGGATTTTTTTTTTCTGATTTCGTCATTGTTACCATGATTTTAGCATCTGCTACAGTGATTTCTGTTACCGCAATGTTAAGCCGAGAAGATTTAGAAATATTAAGGGACAAGTTCGGGTGGAAAGATTGCGAAGTAGAAGACTACATAGAACATTGGATAGAACAAGAATTAGAAAATGACGAATTCATACTTCTATGGAGAGAAGCCAATGAAGTATGGATTCTGAATCGTCATGGAACGCAAATATTTTTATGTTTAAAAGGCGATCTGACAAGGGAGGCATTTCAGATGCTTGAGAACTTTAAAGTCAAAAAAGATGAGTTTCAGACGAGTATAGATGTTGTCGAAATCGCGAGGTTAGAGGCAGGAGTTGTAACTAAGGATTCGAAGAAATTCGATAGAGATGGCTTAAAGATGAAATGCCACGAGGAGACGACGGAGAGAGAGGCTCACCGTGTGATTGATCTAGCAGGTGGGAAAGATAGAAACATGTCGACGAGTTTTCGGTCAAAGTCCGATGAGGAGGTTGCAATATTGATGCGAGAGGTTCACACAATTAACGATTCCAATTGTCAGGAAGACCAATCAAAGAAGACCAGCCCCAATCCAAAACCCTTGCCACGAATTCGAAAAACGAACGGAGAGGAATTGATTACATCGCTAACGACAGATGAAGGATCACCGGTAACTACAGTGGCCGGAATACAGAAGAGAGAGGTCCCTCTCACATCAGAGATCGGCAATAATCGCGAAAACAAAAAAAACCAGGAAATTAAGGAAGAAGACGTAGGCATGCCACAGGGGGCAGGGCATGCCGCAACAGACATAGGCATGCCGCAGTAGGCATGGGGTACACTTGCCAGGGCATCGGGCAGGATGCCATAGGCACGGGGCAGGCCATGACTATGGAATGGAAGGGTACGGGTCAGCGTACGTCAAGTAGAGCTAGCAAAGTGACCCGCAACCCGACCCGACCCAACCCGATTTTAAGGGGGTTTGGGTTTTGCCTTAATGGGTCGCGGGTCATTTGACCCGAACCCACCTAACCCGTTTAATAAACAGGTCGGGTTAGGGTTTACCCTAAACAGTTCGGGTTGACCCGTGACCCGTTTAAATTGAATTTGGGCTAATTGTAAATATATGGTTTTATGGTACCCATTTAAAAAGTTAAATCAAAAATAACCTAAAGTCTTAAACCTAGCCTCTCTTAACTTCAGTCTTCATTTTCACTCTCAGCCGACTGTGTTCTACTCTCACCAACTCCTCGCACGTAAAGCTCCGCTCCGCCAAATATGGTAACCAATTCCTTCCTTTCTTCCCCTCTCTCTAATTCTACTTTTATCAGAACTGATGAATCTCTGTTTTCCCTTTTGTTTTTCTTCAGCGATGATGATGAAGGATGAGTTTTGTTTGTTTTCCCTTTTATCAGATGATGAACTGATGAATCTTTGTTTTCTTTTTGATGATGAACTGATGATGATGATGATGAAGGATGAGTTTTGTTTGTTTTGCTTCGACGGTGATGATGAACTGATGAATCTTTGTTTTCCCTTTTATCAGAGCTATGTTTGTTTGTTTGTTTTTTGTTTTTGTTTTTTTCTGATTTGAGTTTGTTTTTAGGTGGAGTTGTTATTGCCTATGAGAGGAAGGTCAAGCTTCTCTACGGTAAGCATCATCTCACTTTTGATGATTTTCAGAGATTCTCACAACAATATATTCCTCTAATTCTGTGTTTTGTTGTTTTTGTTGCAGAGGATGTAACTCGGTTACTGGTACTTAAAACTACACTCGACAACTTTGATTTTTATTTGTTTTTGATGATTTTTTTGGTGTTTTTAGTTGGAAATCACTGAAGCTTGGAAGACGAAGCCCATCACAGATCCAACGGTTCTCCCAAAAGGCAAATCTGAAGCGAAGTAAGCTTTTTCTTGTTATCCTTCACCATCGCAGATCCAACGGTTCTCCCAAAAGTAAGTTTTTGATGATTTAACCGTTATTTGTTTTGAACTGCTGTTTGTGTCTTTGTGATCTGATTCTGCTGTTTGGAACTGCTTTGGAACTGATGCTGTTTTGAACTGCAGTTTGTGTCTTTTTGATGCTGTTTTGAACTGCTTTGGAACAATCCATGTGATGTTGTTTCTGTGTCTTTGCTATGCACTTATGCTGTTTTGTGAGGCTGATTCGCTGAAGCAGCTGAACTGTAATGCTTTGGAACTGATTATTGTGATCTGATAATGTAATTTGTTATGTAATGTAATCTGATAATGCTGAAGCAGCTGAACTGATAATTGTGAACTGATAATTCTGTAATGTAATCTGTTGTTATCTTTAATCTGTAATGCAAGGGTGTAATGCTTTGGAACTGCTATTTTATCCTGTTTTGTTATGATGTTTGGGTTAAACAGGTCGACCCAAACCCGACCCGTTTAATTAAACAGGTCGGGTCGGGTTGACCCGTTTAAATTAGGGTCGGGTTTGGGTTTGCTTATCTGACCCATTTAGTTAAACAGGTCGGGTTTGGGTTTGCCTATGTGACCCACGAACTCGTTATGACCCGACCCGTTTGCCACCTCTAACGTCAAGCACGGAGGCAGGGCACCAGACATCGGACAGGGCATGCCCTTGAATGGCACGGGTATGCCACTATAGTAGCTTATGCCAATAATAGAAACTAGACGCGAAAACAATAAGAGAGGGGACGAAGATCCACACCCCGACTCGGGCACGCTGTGAACGCCCTTAGGCAACAAGCCAACAAAGAAAGGAGGAGGCCGTAGCCGACTAGAGACAGACACGAATCTAGCGGAGGGTCCGCCGATTCCGACTAGACCAATGACGGAATTAGAAGGCATAAGCACGAAAAAGCGATCGCGATAGATCATTTACCATACCAGTGGTTAAGGCGGGAAGCGTCGCGGAGAGCGCTCACATTATGTGGGTCACAGACAAAGAGAGAAGAGTCGACGGGGGGGCTGATTCGCAAAACAATTGAGGAAAGGGCAATTAGTTTTGGGCCTTTTGGCAATATGCAGGAACATATTTGGAAACCAGGAGGGAGTAATTTCTCGCAGACGGGTTTACCGAAAATAGTTTCGTATGTGGACCCTTATTGGATAGAGTTTCTGGTTCGCTCTTTTGACTTTGTGGGTCCAACATTTTGGCGACTTCAAGTACAACTTCTATTGTCCGCAGTTGGTAATACAATAAAGTAACATGAGCTTCGAGATGATGTGTCACAACATCCAAAGGGTATACTAGCAAATTACGGTAAAACTCATGGCCATATTCTTGAGTTGTTAAGCGTATACACTATGGGTTTCATAATTAGCCTTACACATTTTCTCGCCAAAGTTTGCGGTCGAACTATTCTTAGACGGGGAGAGTTGATAGGAATCGTAGTCGTAAGTAGCACGTCTCGTACGTCGCTTGTGCACCTTTTCATTTAGTTATTTCTATTTAATTTAATTCCTTGAATAATAGGACTAGTTTCATAATTAAATTGGTATTAGGGTTTCTATTTGTGATAGGTCTCTTATCCTATAAAATAGAGCCTAAGCTTAGTTTATTAGGATGTTGGTTTTGGGAGAGAGAAAGGCTTAGCCTTAGAGAGATATGTAGAGTTTGGCGTAAATCTCATAAACCCTAAGAAAGATCTTAGTTTTAATTGAGAGTAATTTAGCTTCCGCAAACGTAGTTTTTACCAGCAACAAAGCTAAAATATGGTGAAATTTGAGCTTGAGCTGAGCTTTTATCAAACATTGAAAACGAGAACTCTATGTTCAGAATTATGTTTCACAACCAATAAGAAGAGTACAATGGCCGCTTTAGTTGATCCTTGGTAGATACAGAAACTATGGTATGTTTGTAAAAATACTTTTGAGCTTGGGCATTACCTCTAGCTGAGGCGTAAGTAGGCCTGGCTCAATAATTTAGGTGAGTTGAGGAAGTTATTACGCCTACAGTCTAGCTAAACTTCAGGCCCATAACAGGCTCTGGTGCCACCTTTAAGAGACTATTTGTTCATAGTAGGACAAAGTTTCCAGATAGAATGTCGATAATTATTACTCCGACCGTCCGACGTAAGCAACTTAGGCCAAGTCCAGACCATACCAGAGCAATGGACAAGAATTAAAGTTCACTCCTCCATAATGAATTTTACAAAAATAGTGATCTCCATATGATAAGTGCTGAGTTTACTATTTATATAAAAACCTTGTACTATTGTTTGTATATTTTAAGATTAGATTTTATTAGGTAAATCAGCTACCAGCAAGTCCCAACATGTCAAGATTTCGCTTACATATTGCGTCAAACGAATACCAATAAATCCTGAGTTCAAGTAGTCCTACAAGTTTTGCAAGATACTAATGGATGTTTACATGCATTTCAAGTGTTCCTTACGCAACGAGGTAGTGAAATGTAGGCAAAACAAGCAATTGTTGCATAGACAAACAGCGGTAATGCAATCTATATAAAGAGAGAGAAGCGCAATGTAGGAGGAAAATTGCCCTCACTCAGCTAAGCGCTCGTCATAGAAAGGAAGCCAAAACTTACCCGACACTTTATAATGTATGGATTTGCAACCACTAACACGATTGAGAAACTCTACTGCTCTTTTCATGTTGCCGTTGTCTGCCTCTAGTTATTACAGAGATTACCACTACATCCCTTAGTCTGCAACACACGCTTCTAACATCACCACCACGCCGCCAATGTAGCCTACCATAGAAAAAACTACTCTAACTTAGCCTAATCTATGATACAACACTAACTCTACATTATTGCCGCACCGCAAAGTTACGTAGATGAATCTCCAAAGAAAAGCCTGCTAGAGGCTCCAGCCTCATGCTATGACTTTAAGGCAGACAACGAACTAGGGCTCTTGGTTTTTATGGTAATTCCTTTCTTTCCGTACCAAGAAAGTTAATGATATGATTAAGGATATCATCTCATGCAGAATGTGAAAAATGAAACTCTTTGCCTTTCACTCGGGATCCGGTGAACACTATCATCAGGCACCCCGTGCGCCTAGCATGAACACCCACTCAGGAGTAGTATTCACTAAGAGAGTCAACCCGCTGACTGAAACGAAGAAGAAGACTCACAACCATGGTACGGAATTGAGCAGAATCATCTTAGCTCTTTAAATCGATATCAAGCCCTTAATTTGATCTATGACTGCTAACTTTGTTGGGTATGAAACTACGTGCTATTCTAATCAAAGCATTGAGAAATGCTGGTAGTATGGCTCAACTTTAATGAACCACAAAATATGCAAATGAGTGCCAGGAAAAGCAAGTGTGGACAGTCAAAGGTCTAGACACGGTTTAAGGAAGAGAGAAAAGTAAGATAAGGGCCAGATATTATCAAAGAGTCACCCTTTAGCCGAAATAAATACTATGCCTTTTAGGAATGGAGCTCTGATATAGATTGCATCTACGTTCACTGTTTCACGTCAACCAAGTCTTACTAAAATTACCATTGTTATTTGGCCATAAAAAATAGCCTACTATAGGCTGCTAAAGACTGCAGAACAAGGTTTACGCCAAAAAAATTTGGCAATCAACCCCGAACAAGACCATTACACCATGTTTCACAATAGTCTAGCAAACAACAACCTACGGGCATGCCACTTTAACTCTTACTGAAATTACCATTGCGTCCTGTGCTCCTTTGCCTACTCCTTTGCCAAAATAGTAGTCTACTAGAGCCACTAAGAGACCGGAGCCATAAAAAAGACATCTAAGAGCTTCCAAAAAAAAAACTCTTTCCACCCAACCATGAGATAATCAAAAGACACATTCCTCATATCCATAGCCTTTCTACTCCACTAAAACATATAATTGTAATGATAACCTCTATTCGTTTATTTTCTTACTTTCCTTTGAATCCTTAAGCATTCATATTGACCCAAATAGCCCACATAAACGCAAAAAGGAGAAATTGTTACATCATACTAACGTTCTCTTGCATACTACTGCCTATTTCACCATAACATACCAAAAAAGAACCTATTAGTGTGCCCCTTGATGCTTTTCATCTCTGCTTCGAAGTCTATAGCAGGCAAGTAATGTATCACTGGGCTCCAATCCCATTACATGCAGTCCATTAGCCATCCTAAACCAGTTTGAACACTATATCAAGGCCCAAAGATACAGTCGATAATAAAGAACACTAACCATCATTAGCAAATCACTGTCCACTTTCTATAATCTATAGCTTTGGATTGTATATTTAAGGTTAAATTCTTGAATCAAAACTTTGAAGGTAAATCATGATATTTAAGGTTCACTTCAATTTAGTCAAAGTCCTAGGCTTCTAATATCCATACTAGCTTTTTAAGTTCGTTTACACCAGTCCCAGAGCTGTAAGGACTCCTGAGTGTCTTACAATTTACAGTCAAATTTTAAGAAATAGTTGTAAGGACCAAAATATTTATCTCCATAGGTGTCATTGTTCGAAGCTTCTAAGAAAGAGTACACAGTATTATAACCTCAAAGGGTTTACTAGAACAGTGCTCTCGGGATAGAAAAGATATTTACAGAATTAAATATTTTTTAGTTCACTTGTTTGACTGTTACTGTATACTGCAATCCTCTTCTCTCCACAATACAAATTTCCCTTGCTGATAAGATATTCTAGTAAGGCAGTTATGATAATTTGTTTTGTTATCTCATACACATTAGTCCAACAATCGTTACATTTACAGTATTTTTGATTTCAGAAATGGGTCTTTTTCCAATTCCTTGCATGTAACCTTGTTAGCATCCTTACATGGGAATCTAAGATTTCAAGTAAAGTCATGCATTACGAATTTTAATAAATTATAGAATGCACGATAATTGCTCTAAAATCTGAATTGTCTGCTAGAGTAGCACCATAACCTTTGTCGCAAGACCCATAGGGCATAGCCTGGACACCAACGAACAAGAAGACTATTTTCTGTAGGTCCCAAATTACTGATTTTTTAAGAGATTTCCCTTAAAGTAAAGCACCCAACATTTCGCAAGCCTTTTTGCTCACTTTAAAGCATTGCACAATATGAAGATATTTCTGCGATATGAGTACATCAGGAGGGATAAAGGGATGATTGTATCGATTGAACAATGGAAGACAATATATTTACCCGAGCCAACAATCAGGCTAATAAAAAACTGCAGAATGGATAGATTCCTTATTACTAGAGTAATGGGTTAATTTGACATATACCCTGATGTTTTATGGCATATTTGACTTACACCCCACGGTTTGCAAAATATTTGAGTCAAACCCCACATTTGCAACTACTGCGGTTGGGCAGCTCTGACTTTAATCAACCTAACTCTTTTTTTTTTAAAGACGAAACTACCCTTTTGGAATTAAAATAACAAACAAAAGATCACGTGTTTCTCTTCAGGGTACTTTTGACAATGAATATACTTCCACAATTCAAATGTTGGTCAATTGCAGTTGACTGCAGTCAAGCTGCAAATGTGAGGTGTATGTCAAATATTTTGCAAACCGTGGGGTATAAATCAAATATGCCATAAAACATCATGGTATAGGTCAAATTCACCCCTAGAGTAATTCCCTATTAATGGGACGTTGGGACAAAATTCCCTCAATTAATCCAAAAAGGGCACAGTTTTTGAAAATATTTCATCAGCTGCAAGGGGGGTTATAATATAATATAAGGACCTACCACATTTAGGTTTGAAAATACACTTGGAAGTATCCTGGTTTTCTACCTTCCGTTAAATAGTGGTAGAGAAATATGCAGACAGGTGTAGTGTTCAGAAGGATGTCGAAAAGCGTTAATGCAGGAGTAGCATAAATAGGTCTTTCGAGGAAAGGAAGTGAAACTAAATAGAGTGCTTAAGTTATTAAGATTCTTATATTGGTAAAGCTCAGAAGACGAAGCCAAAGGTTGAACTGGCGTAAGGGAAGTAATATTATGAAACCTTCCTACTAGAAGACCAATGTGAGAAACAGAGTGAAGGCTATTGCATTAGGGTGCGACATTGAGTTTAAGAAGACAAGATGTGGACAGACTGGATTTTCCAAGGCTATACACAGAAAACTTCAAACGTAGACTAATGTGCTAGAGCTAGTCTGTATTTTGCCTCACGGAAGGAAGTGGATGGAGAGACCAAGGGTAAAGAAAGAAGTTTACAACAGTGTTAAAAGCATGACTCGGTGTAGAACCCAGGGACAAGATGGATTTACTATGACATGTCATATGGAAGTTTAAATACAGTTAAAGGGGATGTGACGAATACCGTAAATGAGCTATTTCAGAATCATCTATTGAAACGGGTTAACTGCACCTTGATAAAACCCTTTCCTAATGAAATTAGACATAAGGAAATTTAAGCACATACCAATACAGTGATGGTATCTTAGGATGAGGATGGTTTGATGTTCTCAAAATGAAAAGGAATGAGGATAGTCATCTTGTTCCGTATATAAAGAAAAAGCGGTGTTCGTTAAAGAGAGATACTTTCTGGATGAAATCTGGAATCTGGATTGCTAAAAAGTTCTTTAATAATATAATTGGATTTCGGATGCCAGGTCTGATCTTTAAGGTGAACCGAAAAAGGCCAACAATCACGTTATAGGGGTTTGAAGAACACCACGACACATGATTTTTTTTTACAAGTTCTGACACATGATAGGTAGATTTACACAATATTCCTTGCTAGCTTACGAGTGAATGCTGATAGGGGAACTAGCACCAAGGAATCTAAGGTACTATATGCATCTGATGGCAACTTGCAAGCTTAAAAGGGAGCTGACGCCAATGAGAAAGAAATGAATTGTGTGGCCATCAAAAATTAGATTGAGAATAAAGGATGAGTGGTGAGGTAGTAGGCTTTGTCTTATTTAAACTTACATATAAAATGAGCAACTTTTTGTCTCAACCATAAGCAACTCATTTATGAACTGGTCAAGAAACATAATGACACGCCTCACATTAAATCAGGTGCATTTCAAGGAAAAGCAGAACCTTGTGGTTTCTTCTTTCCTATGCTATGCTATTATGCTATTAGGTAGAATATTTTGGAGAGAAAGATATCCTACATTTTTCAACAAACAATTTTGCCACACAGGGAGTGATAATGGACATTCTTGGCATCCTTTCTTATTTGGTCAGTGGCAATCCAGCCTTCGCGAACTTTCAGAGTTAATAGGCAATCTGGTATGGGCTCTTATTTGTTTTCCGTAACTTTCCTTTTGGGCATTTGAGCCTTGCCCGATCTTAATATACTTTTACCACTTCAAAAAAAAACTAAGTGGGGAAATAAGATAGTTACGACAAAAGGTAACCAAAGCTTATATGTTATTGACTATTTTGAAACTTGTTTTCCAATGCTATTCCAAAATATTTAATTTTATATAATTGATAAATGATCTGACTACCCTGGTCGTGAATCTTACACTTACGACTTCACTTTATTTATAGGTTGGATCTAAATGTTATTTCTCCTGATAACAAACTAATCTGCCAAAGACCATTTGACAAGCTAATATCCATTTCTAAGTAAGAAATTTGAATTTCCAATCCACATATAGCGGTGAATACGGAACAAATTAATTGCAAAGTGTCCATGTTAATGTTGTTTCTAAACTCAAATAGACCATATGAAAAAAGGTTGTGTGACTGGGTAATAAGAGGATAAAAACAAAGACCAATCTATACTTTCTTTTTATATTAAAAAAATAATAATAATAACCAGAGTCCAACTTAACCATTTAATGACTTTGGTACTGATCACAAAAAAGCATTTCATACGGCAAATAGAACACAAGATACAAAGCTATTTCATCAATAAGCATAATAAAACTCTAGATTTATTTTCAACTTTCATGGGTACATGATGAAGCCCCTATTGGAGTGTTGTGAATCATCCCCGAGGAACATAAGTTGTACGGCAAGAACGGCCTTACCATGAAGTCCATTCTCATGCCCCTATTACTTATTTATTAACAGATAGTGGTAAAACCTATTGAAGGAGTTGTACCTGTAGAATTGTAACCTGTGCTGATAGAGTTGTCGCCTCCGTCTGTAGTGTATGCAGTTTCCTTTCCAGATCACCAGTGTAACGAATTTTCCTCTCCTTTGACCTAGCTGCTGATTGCCTATTGGCAAGTATCCTACAATTTAAAAAAAAATATGAGAGATCCATTTACACATATAGCTGATTCTCAATCACATGGTTCAATAAATTGTTTCTTAATTAAATAAATGAAATGAGAAAACCTTATCAGATATACAAGTATAACACATCCATAAGTTATTTCCTATGAAGCAGTCTCAAACAAAGTCTATCTTTGACTAATGAAGTCAAAACATGCAAAAACCTTTGGAGCTTTAGGATATCATTCAAGGGATTTTTGGGGATATTGTATTTAACTTGGACATCATATTGGGCATAGGATAACTTTTTGCGTTTACATTATAATTCTTGGCTACTACGATGTTGACGTGTTATCGGTAGACCATCACTTGATATGTGGTTTCGTTATTAATGAAACCTCTTAGCATACCCCAACAAAGTCAATTTCTTTTGTAATGCATTAACCCCATTTGCATTCGAAGTGCGCATGTGCTTTAGCAGGCTGTGTCAGCCTCTCACCATAGGATTTTAGAACATATGTATTTCTAATGTGTAAAATACTAGAATTTGAAGTGATAGACCGAACACCCATCATATTCTATAAACTCACATTCTCATCCAATAGCAAGTCTCGCCCGAACAACACTAGGAAAAGAAAGTTCTTCCCCTACTTTCCTATTTAGAACTTAAGGCCCATCTTCAAACTTTAAAATTACCCCCTTTCCCTAATCTCTGTGTATTCATCTCCTATAGCTATTAGTTCTTACCGGTAACACATTACAATGCAACAAGGGTAAACCAAAACCCACCCTAAACATAAATAAACCTTTGTTTTATCTACTAAAGTCAATCAAATAAACACACAAAAAAACACTAATGTTAAAACAAAGCCCTAAACTATCAAATAAAACATCAACCATTCACCTAAATTAAATTCATAGCAAAAAAAACACTAAAAAGTCACCTCTTAGCTCTTTTCGGATCAATCAAAGACAACTCCGCCAACTTATCCTTCGGCATCGCCTTTTTAATACACCCCTCCATCGAATCCAACTCAAACGACCCCGGCGACACCGGTCCACTACCACTAGGGGGCAATTTATTAAACCCTAAACCCTCGAAAAAATCCGCATCCACTGATAAACTCCTAAAATGACTCATTCCTCCACCAACACCCTTCTTCCCATTCCCATTTCCACCATTGGACTCATCCGAGGCTCCTCCTCCGCAATCAACGCTCATGGGCATACCGTTGTGGTTCTCTTCGGATAGTGAGGGGACATCGGGTAGGTTGAAATCGATATCGGCATCGAAGAGGAGATCTTCGGGGTATCGAAAGAAGGTTTCGGATTGAGCTCTGCGATGATGGGAGGCTCTGTGAGGAGTTGGAGGCATCTGGTCAATGTTGTCTGGTTCTATTAGAGTTAGGGTGTGTGGTTGTTGTTGTTGTTGGTATTGGTGATTCATGGTGAGACTGAGAGAGAGAGAGAGAGATGCAGTGGTAGTTGATTCACGGAGACGGCATTGATACTTTTAGGAGAGAGAAAGAGAGTTTTATTGGAAAGAAGTGACGTATGAGACAAGTGGCGATATTTGATGGCATTTGTAGGTATTGAAATACCCGGTTGTACCCGGCCCGAATAGAAATCAACTTGGTACCGTATGGAATGGTTTGTGTGGGAAATATGTTACCATTTCATTGATTAGAGGAAGGCAGGAGCTTGTTAGTTAATCCAATGGTCAAAAATTATTTAAATTCGACGATGTACTTAGAGCATCTCCAGCAGGGTTTGGGTTGGGTTGGGTTGGGTTGGGTTGGGTTTGTCAACCCAAACTCAAACACCTCCCAGTAGCAAATTTTTAGGTTTGAGTTTGAGGACGTGGCGCTGTCATAACCCAACTGGGTGTGAGCTCCTCCAACTCAAAAAAAAATGAGTTTGGCAGACTTATAAATACCGCACGGTAATCAAAACACCGCGCGGTATTTAAAAGTCGCATTATCCATTTTGCTTGGCTGAGCTCTCTTTGGCTACTTCTTCTCTCCCTAACCCAGTTGCAGAACAAATAAGAAAACATCTACGCCGCCCCCAAATGGCGAACTCCGACACCAGCAGTAATAACTCAACACCCTCTATCATCCTAAAACCCAGCTTCAGCAGCATTCTCTCAACGCCCATCATCACAATTCACTCCATACTTCTACCACAACCAATCTCAATTTCAATCATATACCCCACTTCCGTTTACCGTGTCGCAAAGGGATACCTTTCGAGGACAATATCAAAATCATTTTACCCTCTCTCAACCACAACCTTAGGCGTTTAGCCCGTACTATCAACATTATTCGGTCACTCAACATCAAGGTTTTCAACCTCCAAATTACTTTCAGAACTACTTGTTCAATTGTGAATCTACTCAGCACAATCAAAGTGGCACAAATGAGTCAATACTTGTTGAAGTAGTGACGCCCGAGAAAGGAAAAGGAAGAAAGAAAAGAACACCCACAAAACAAAGACAAAACGTGCAAGTGTCGGACGATGTTGAGTTTTTGGACGAGACGAATGATGTTAGACTTCTTTGAACGAATACAAACTTCACGTGTCTCGCAAAGGCGTGGGTAACGGCTTCTGTCCAGACCACGAGGCGCACAAGAGATTTTGCTTTCTATCAAAAGGTTAATATTGCCTCTAACAGAGACTCGGAGTTCCCCACACTACGATCATATGGGTTGACCAAATCTCAGTGGTATCCCCTTAATGCACAATGTGTGGCGTATAAGGGGATAGTTGCTCAAATACAATTTCAGCACGAGAGCGGGAAAACCAATGAAGATCAGGTACGTTCTAATTTTTTTTAACTCAATTTTGTTTAATTTTCTTGGATATACACGTTATTTATTTGTATTAGATAATTTTGTGAATTATAGAAAAATGAAGCACACAAGATCTATTGATAAGCGTATAATTATGATATTTTTTATATACCCGAACATGTATTTTAGTCGTTTGTTATATTTAATTTTAGGTACTTATGTGTGTTTGTTTGATTGTAGTTATTGGAGATAGATATTTGAAACCACGCTCTTAAAGTCAAGTAAAAATGTCTCCAGCAGTTCATAGCACAAAAAGTCAAAGACACAATATATTTGGTCTTAAGATTTAAGAAATATATACACAAATATTTTTGGAGAATAAGATCAAAGAAGATATTGCATCCAAGATCCTCGAAGATATTTTATATTGAAGATATATGCAAGAGTTTCCATGAAGAAAGATCTCTACATCACTTAAGGGAATTATATGCAAGAATCTTAGTTGATTGGCTGCAATATTAAAAGAAATTATTGTGAAAATATTATTTAGAATTTAATGTTCTAGATTTGGGTTTCTCTCCTATAAAAGGAACCCTCCCCCATTGTAATTGGGTATCTCACATTGGGAAGAATTGAAGAGATACAAGAGTACTTTTTATTCAAGCATTTATCTTCTCTCTTTTTTTTTCTCTCTCTCTTATTTACTTTATTTATGTTAATGCGATGAAGTTCGAGATGAACGGTTAATTGTTAGGAAATCGAGGGGGCAAATCGCACCATGGAAGTACAATACGATTGAGTAAGAACTGAAGATCAAACTCTAACTACGAAGAATTCAAACAAAGGCAATAAAACACATACACAAGGTTTAAATTAGGTGGATAAGCCTACGATTAGTGGTTTATTTTACTATATGCTTGACCACTATATGCTTGTGTTTTAAATCTATGGTCACTTAAAAGCATAACCACTATATGCTTGACCATAGATTTAGTGGTTTATTTTACAACATCATATGTGTCTTAACACGAACATATGATGGGTGGAGATATTAGGATATATTTATATATCAATTAGTGTTTTGAAAGGTAGAGGCCAAGTCCAAACCTTAGCTTTCTTTCTCTCATTAAGTTTTATAATTAGCTTTTATTTCATCCTTTTAGAGTTATCTCTTATAAAACTAAAATTCAGCCTAGGAAGTATTTGTTTTTCCAAACCTCCCTGTGGATTCAATCCCACTTATCCGTGCAACAATTCGGCAATCTTAATTTGAGTAGGTATTTTGCTAAAGGACCCTGGAAAACCTCTCATCAAATGGCGTCGTTGCCGGGGAGGCAATGGTGAAAGCGATTTCTTGTTAAAACCAAAGTTTTTTTTTTCTTTGTTTTATCTCTTTAATTTTTGGCTATAATTTGTGATTGTTCGTGTTTCTTTTAGGACATTACGTAAAAAAATGAAAGAATATAAAATAAAATAAAATAAAAAAGTTTTAACTTGCTGTTGGCGTATTGCATGTGGACTTGATTCGTAAAAGAGAAGGATTTTTTTATAACTTTCCTTTGGTAACTGTTTGGAGACAATCCATTTTGTTGATAAGCTGAAACAGTAAGTGTTGAACCTTCTCTTTCTTATTGCTTTTACCTACGTGCTTCACCTATGTGCATGCTCGGCTGTTGCATTGATAATTCAGACATGATGGTGCTTACTTAGAAATTTTGGTGTCTACTTGCTTGAAATAAAGAAGATCAAAGTCATTGGTACATGGCCACATTTTGACTCAAAGGGCATTGCTTTGCTTAATTTGAAAAAAAAAGCCAAAAAAAAAACCTGTTTGCTTTGTTTTTAGACCATCATTGACATTTCGTGCTTTGATTTCTAACGTTTTAAGAAATTAATGATGTGCTAAATTTTGTTGATATTTTTAGTCACAGTGAGTCGAGTTGAAAAGCACAAGCAAGCTAGGAACTATAGAAAGCAAAAGAATACGCAGAGCTGAAAGCATTATCAAATTCATCTTTCTTGTACCCCCTAAGTGAGCACTTCCTTCTTTTGCCCCCTAAGTGAAGGGGCGGCCACATATTCACAGGGAAACACTTCCCGTAGGTTGGTATTTCTCTAAACTTAACATCTAGAAGGGGTTCATATCTGCTATAATAAAATATTTACTGTGGTTGGATTGACTTATTGATGTGTTTAAATTTATTTTCATTCCAGTAAAGGTAAAAACTGTTAGAGACTTGCAGGATTTTATCACCCAACGGATAGGTGTACCGGACCGGGGTACAAACAAAGATTTGTAGGATACAGCCCCAGCCTAGTACCACGAAATATTGGTTATAGGTTTACGACGTTACCGTTCTGAGTGTCGTACGATAAGGCGACTCGCTCGTGCGTGAGGACTGAATATCTACTCTAAGCTAGTACTAGCACAGTGACGCAGGGGAGTGTAGAAACCAAAGCCTTTGACCATCTTACTCTTTTGGGAACATAGAAGAATATAGGAGAAACCAAATTATTACTTCTTAAAAAATGTTGAAGTGTTAGATTATAGGTTTGAATGATTGTTTACTGCAACGAGTGACGAATTTTATCGCATATTAGTTTGCGCATGATTAATTGAACACATGGAGAAAAACGTTTAGGAAGTTTACCATAACCTTTGCCTATTTACGGACCACCACCTCAACCTAAGCAGAGAGGGTGACCACCTCGACTAGTCAGCATAATAGAAGACTCAAGAGCCCCAGTTTTTAATCCACAATACGATTTAGAAGCCTGTGTTAGATGAAAAGTTTGAAGACACAAATTCGATAGGAAAAATAAGCTTCAATTTCTTAAAAAAATGAGTTTAACCTAGATCTAACCTTGCCTAGTCTTGCCCTTCATTGAAGGTTACAAACCCTAGTTACAAATCTCTCAGATCTAAAGGAAACTCTAAACAATAATCTACGTCTAGATAATTAACTCTAGCCTAGGCTTGCCTTTTTATAGAGGTTACAAGTCCTAGTTACAATCTAACATTATTCCAACTCTAAAAGGTATTTAAAACTCTTAAACTAGAGCTGGAATTATGATAGTCGTTCGAACGAACCCATAGGTCGTTCGAACGACCGAACACCTCCCCTGGAACTTTGGCCCAAGGGTTCAAGTCATTCGAACGACTCTCAACCTCATTCGAACGACTTTGGTAAAAACTCTAATTTCTCCTAGATCCTCCTGGATCAGTTTTAGAGGAGAGTAATCCATCTCGAGTTTCCCCAATTTTGGAGGGTAATCCATTTAGAGTTGACCCAATTGAACTTGTTGTTGAGCTAGAAGTTGAACCCCCAATCATGGCTGCCGCCAAATCTCTTAGGGACTACTATTAGACCCGAGTGGTGAGCGATATACCTTTGTATATCGTGTTACCAGCCGTCACAACAAATCATTTTGAAATCAAGCCTAGTGTGATCCAAATGTTACCTATATTTTATGGGCTTAATTCTGAGAGCCCTTATAAGCACTTAAGAAAATTTGTGCGCTATCAAAATATCAGTATTTTACTGAAAATTCCGTCTACCTTCGTTTATACTCATTCTCACTAAAAGATAAGGCAAATCATTGGCTTGATTCATTAGCACCAACATCTATTAATTCATGGGACCAAATGGAGACCAAGTTCAAAACCAAATGGTTTTCAATGGGAAAAACCTTCGGTCTTAGAAATACAATTGTTGAATTTGCTCAAAATGAGAGCAAAACATTTTACGAGGAATATAAAAGATATAAAAATCTTCTTTCATAATGTCCCCATCATGGTTTTGAAAAGCAACATTTAGCCCAGATCTTTTATCGTGAAATAACGTTTAAGAATCGTAATAGGCTAGAATCCATGGATAGTGGCAAATTTCAGGACCTTGAACCCAATAGAGCTTTTAAGGAGTTTGAGACATTGGCTGAGAACTCTCATCAATGAGATTTTGATCTACATAGAAATTTTTGAACAGCCAAGAAAGGTGGCTTATACGAAATGAGTGAGGGAATGGCCATAAAAGCCCAATTAGGCACTCTTACCCAAAAAATTGAGGCTATTGCTATGAATCAATCTAAGGGTAGTATGAATCAAGTTCAACAACAGGGGTACACCATTTGTTATGATGTCACCCATGTGACTTAAATGTATCTCATACTCAATGAAATGAATGATAATCAAGAGCAAGTGAATATTTTGAATAATACCTACAAGAGGTCATTTGACCCATACAAGCCAACTTGGCAGAACCACCCAAACCTCAGTTCATAATTTTCCTAGGAATCCCCATTCTCAGTCTTATCCTCAAGCATCTCAGCAAACATTTCAATCATCCAAACAGTTCCCGCCCCTCCACCCAAGCCATCTTTGGAAAATGCCATTTCTCTCTTCATGCAACAATAAATGGAAAGCCAAAAACAAGTGTTGCAATTTTAGCAACAAATTGTACAATTCCAACAACACACATTATTGAATCAAAACTCTACATCCCAATCTATCTCTAATTTAGAGACTTAGATAGGGCAATTAGTAAATGCAATGAATGAGAGAATACTAGGTAAGCTGCCTGGCCAACTTGAATCAAATCCTAAAAGACCACCTAGGCTTGAGCCTAACTCGATCCCCAAACAACTTAATGCCATTACCACCCTTCGAAGTGGTAGGTAAATTAATAACTGAGTTGAAATACGTAGGGTTGAGGGACCACCTGTTATGATTGAGGATAAGGTACGTATGAATGAATTAGTGGTAGTCACCACCCAAGAACCTTCTAAGACATCTAAAGAGTTGTCTACTTCCTCCGTTCCCATATCCAAGGCTCATTTTGAGTCAAAAGTACCATATCCGCAACACCTTCTTCCAGTTAACATAATGATACAATTTGAAGTGATATTGGATATATTTAAACAAGTTCATATAAATATTCTAGTACTTGATGCAATCATACTTATCCTGGCTTATGCCAAATTTTTTAATGATACGTGCACCAGAAAAAGGAAAATCAATATGCACAAGAAAAATTTTTGACTGAAACATTAACCCCACCTAATCTTTGTGATCTTGGAAGCTCAACCAGCCCTTGTAAGATTGGAGATCACAAGGTGGATAGGGCATTACTCAACTTAGGGGCTAGTGTGAATGTCCTGTCATACTCAGTTTATTAGGAATTAGGACTCAAAGAACTTGAACCTACCCAGATGACACTCCAATTGGCCGACAGGTCTATACGATACCCACGTGGTATCTCATTTTTCTTGTAGACTCTGTCATACTGGACACTAAAGATGTTAAAAATCTTAGTTGTGAGATCCCCATCATATTGGGCCGTCCTTTTCTTACTACTGCCCATACCATTATCAATTGTTTTAATGGTGTATTACAACTATCCATGGGCGACTTAAAAATCAAACTCAATGTTTTTAACAATAATACTCAAGTCCCTGATTCTGATGATATGGCTGAGCTCAATATGATTGACTCTCTAGTTTACAATTCTTTCCCCAAATCCTTTTCTGAAGACCCATTAGAATCATGTCTTATAAACTTTGGTGAAGACAAGATCGTTGAATAGTTTAATGTTTTACTCGACTCAACTCTTATTTTTAACATGTCCAAATAAAGACCTAGACTGGAACTTCTTGAACCATCAACTACTTTACCTATTCCATCCATTGTTAAACTACCCCAATTGGACCTTAAGTCATTACCCAATACTCTCAAGTAAGCCTTTCTTGATGATTTTAAAACTATACCTATGATAATAGCTTCCAATCTGGATGTTGACCAGGAAGGTAGACTGTTGAGTATCCATAGAAAACATAAATCAGCCATAGAGTGGTCTATAACAAACTTGAAAGGAATTAGCCCGGTCGTGTGCATGCATCATATCAATCTCGAGGAAGGTGCTAAAAATTTACGCGAGATGCAACGATGTTTAAATCCAACTATGATGGAGGTGGTTAAGAAGGAAGTTCTCAAGCTTTTAGACTCGGGTATCATATACCCCACTTCGGATAGTAAGTGGGTTAGCCCTGTTCAAGTTGTACCCAAGAAATCAGAGATTACTGTAGTCAAAAATAAGAATAATAAATTAATCCATACCCGTATGACCACCGAGTGGTGTGTTTGTATCGATTACATAAAGTTAAAATCGGTCACTAGGAAAGATTATTTTCCTCTTCCATTCATTGATCAAATGCTTGAACGGTTAGCGATTAAATGTCATTACTATTTTATTGACGGTTATTTTGGATATAATCAGATCCCTATCACTCCAAAAAATAAGGAAAAAACCCACATCCATGTGTCCCTACGGGATGTATGCTTATCGACGTATGACATTTGGTTTATGTAATGCACCCGCTACATTTTAACGTTGTATGATGAGCATATTCTCTGATATGGTTGATAAATTTATCAAAATCTTCATGGATGATTTTTTAGTATTTGGTTTCTCTTTTGATGAATGTTTACACTATTTAGAGTTCGTGCTAGAACGATATACACAAATCAATTTGGTGTTAAATTGGAAAAAAATGTCACTTCATTATGACACAATGGATAATTCTTTGGCATATTATCTCCAACAAAGTGATAAAAGTTAATAAGGCCAAAATTGATATTATTTCTTCCTTACCTCCTCCTCGGACGGTTAAAGGCATTCGGTCATTTCTAGGCCACACCGGGTTTTATCGTCGATTCATCAAAGATTTTAGCAAAAATTCCCAACCCTTGTGCAATTTACTTGCTAAGGACACTAATTTCTACTTTGATGATGAATGTTCCAAACCTTTTAAGAAGCTCAAACTTCTATTAACTTTTGCTCTAATTATACAACCGCCCAACTGGGATCTTCTATTTGAATTAAAATATGATGCCTCTGACTACGCTATTAGAGCAGTTTTAGGTCAAATAGTAGATAGAAAACCTCATGTTATTTACTATGCCAGTCGAGTACTCAATGATGCACAAGTTAATTATTTCTCTACCACTGAGAAGGAGTTATTAGCCATTGTGTTGCCTTAGAAAATTTTTGGTCATATCTTGTTGGGTCCAAGATCATTATTTACACGATCACGCGGCCTTAAAATATTTGTTATTCAAAAAGGACGCTAAGCTTCGGTTAATTTGATGGATCCTCTTATTACAATAATTTAATATCGAAATTCGAGATAAGAAAGGTGATGAAAATGTTATAACAAACCATTTATCCTGACTTCTTATCAAATGTGGTAAAGATCTCCTCTCTATCTTAGAGATATTTCCTGATGAGCAGCTCATGGCTGTTATACAACTACCTTGGTATTCCGACATTGTCAATTATCTTACTACTGAACGATTACCTAACCACTGGCCTAATCAAGATAAAACCAAATTCCTATACGAGGTTAGACATTTCAGTTAGGACGATCCTTATTTGTATAAGTTTTGTTCTGACCAAGTTATTAGGAGATACATTCCAAATGATGAGTTCCAGAGCGTACTCATGTTTTGCCACACTTATGCCTGTGGAGGGCATTTTAGTGCCAAGAAAACGGTTGTAAAAATTCTTCAACTGGTCTTTATTGGTCTACCCTTTTCCATGACGCACAAACCTTTTGTTCTACTTGTGATAGATGTAAGAGGACCGATAATATTTCTCACCGCAACATGATGGCCCTAAACAACATTCTTATTGTTAAACTTTTTTATGTTTGGGGAATAAATTATATGGGCCCGTTTCCTTCATCTCATAGAAACCTTTATATTCTAGTCATAGTGGACTATGTCTCCAAATGGGTCGAAGCGGTAGCATATCAGACAAATGACCATAAGCCTGTGGTCAAATTGATGAAAAACATTTTTAATCATTTTGGCACTCCTCGAGTAGTTATTACTGATGGTAGGAAATATTTTTGCAATCGTGTTTTTCAAATTTTATTAAAAAATTATTTCATCACTCATAAAGTTGTCACACCTTACCATCCACAAAAAAGTGGTCAAGTAGAAGTTTCCAATCAGGAGATTAAAAGAATTTTAGAAAAACTTGTTCGAGCTGATCACAAAGACTAGTCAGATCGTCGTAATAATGCTCTTTGGGCCTATCGAACAGCTAAAAAAATCTTGATTAGAATGTCACCCAATAGACTTATCTTTGGGAAGCTTACCACTTGCCTGTGGAACTAGAACACAAAACTTTTTGGGCCACAAAGGCCCTTAAGTTTGGGATGGGCCAAGCTGGGTCCCAAAGAAAGCTTCAACTTTCTGATTTGGATGAACTCCGTCATGAGGCTTATGAAAGTTTAAAATTTTACAAGGAATACATACCAAAGCTTTTCACGATAAATCAATTACTCGTAAATCCTTCGAGCCCTATCAAAATGTATTGCTTTATAATTCCAAGCTTCGCCTATTTCCTGGGAAACTACGATCCCATTGGCATGGCCCCTTTACGGTTAAAAATATTTTTTCGCATGGGGTCGTGGAGGTGGAGGATCCTAAGAATGGAAATATTTTTAAGGTCAATGGCCAACGATTAAAACCATACTTAGAATCATATACTTTTGATGAAGACACAACATTTCTAGATGATCCAATATATCAGAGCTGATATTGCGTACTCCTAAAGTACTATTATAACATCATTAAACCTGGGAGTAAATTTGTCTAGCTGAATACGGTAAACTTAGCGCTTCTTGGGAGGCAACCCATAGCACATTCAAGTGATAAATTTTAGTTTTTCTCTTTCATTTATTTTCCTGTTCTTAAACATTGAGAGCAATATTTCATTCAAGTTTGGGGGTAGGAAACGATTTTTTTAAATGTTTTTTGAAAAAAAGTGAAATAATGGCACTTTGACAATTTATGATATATTTCTTACGAATTTTCAAACACTTAAACTGATTTTACCTTGACATAAATATTATGGAAAAACCTAAAAATTAAAATTATACCAAGTATACACTATAATATTTTGGACTATCTTAAGCTAAATGTACTTGTAGTAGTATATTTCTCAAATTTGACAAAGAGAAGCCAACATACCTTACTCGAAGACATTTCATCAATCGAGAAGGTGTCACGTCTGCAACCACAGTTCTCGATTTACTAAAAGTAGCCATTATGCTTAGTCAAATAGAGTTGTTGAGATATCCGCAAAGTTCACCCACTACCCCCGAAATAGGAAAATATTTTTCTTTTTGTAAACTACCTGTATCTACTATAAATACAGGCAGAAAATGAGTTATTTTGATCCGCAACTCTACTATTTATTCATCCTTACTATCTTACCATACAACAAATTATAATAACAAGCAACTTATTAGATTTTTCATCAAAACTCTCCTCGAGGTCATAGTTATTCTCAGCCTTTACTAGGTTTCTACATAAAATCTTGTTTGTTTAAACTTATTATTACATAATCCTCATTATAAGTATTGGAAAATATTATCCTCTCGAAAAACATGCCATTACAATTGGCACCGTCTGTGAGAATACCACACTTTTCTTTACCACCTGTGATCTACGACAGTCCGATGACAAACATGAATTTCTAAAGTACCTCCAGTACGCTGAGGAACCACGAGATTAGCTGGATACCCAAAATAGTTGATCTACACAATGTCGTGATTGCATTTCAAAAACAAATGAAGTTTGACCGGGTCTAAAGGCTTGAAGATCAGTAAATCTACGCCTAAGTTCTTTAAGTTGAAAGAGACGAAAGGAGAAAGGCCTTGGACCAACAGAGCCAGGCACATCAAAAGAAATAGAGCATCTACGAAGAAGTCAAGATCGATTCACTAGCTGTCAAACGTCACCTCCTTAGGCCCAAAGTAATCATCGCTCCAGGGTGACCCAAAGAGAAAACCAACCAAGAGAAGAATGAGTACGACCTTCTCAATCTAGATCAAGGAATCCAGACAGGGTTTCTTAACATTTTGGACTTATATTCTTAGCATCGACAACTCTCAGAAGTCGACGTACACATCATCAAACTCCACAACCACCGATAAGACGTCTATAAGAGACCAATTGAGACCTGAAGGATATGGAGACTTTGATCCACAAGTTACAGCCACACAAAATCCTCTACAACAATTCATCACCTTGGATGACCTCAACAATAGGATCCAATCCATAAATTTTGACATCCCAGGCTGAAGGTCTATTCTTAAAAGAATCGAAACAAATCCTATCTCTCCTCATCTCAAAGTTGTGCCCATTTTAAAAAATTTCCACATGCCAAAACTTAATTAGTATGCAGGCTTTACTGACCCTCTTACCCATGTCTGGCACTTCAGAGCTGCAGTTAGATTGTATTCTGAACTCGATCGCATGCTATGCAGATTATTTAAAATGAGCTTAAAGGAAGAACCTCTCAGGTGGTTTTATACTATCCCTGAAGGCTCTATCAATACATTCAGCCAGTTACAGTCTTCTTCGAGTTAAATTATGCTCATACTGAGGAGCGATAAATAACTGTGGATTCATTGTTCTTCTTAGAGCAAGGTGTGAAAGAAACCTTGGCAAGTTTTTACAAGTGTTTCTTGCAAGAAACACGAAAGATTGGGAATTCAGATCCCAAAATTGTCATTCCAGCGTTCACCTCAGTATTATATATCGACTCCAAAGTTTGAGAAAAACTTAACTTGCACAAGCCCAAAACGGTAACAAAAATGATTAATGTTGTTAATAACTACATCGAATCAGAACAATCCAAAAAGGATAAGATGAAGAGCTCCTCAATCATCCATTCCAATGAAGCATTTTCATCGCCACCTCAAAAATCAACCAATACCAGAACAACCAAGCAACGTGGAAGAAACACTGACAATGCTAAGAGAAGAGACGAAAAGCCAGACAGACCCGTCCCAGTCTTACCTCCTATGACAACCACACTTTCCGATATTTTACCCACGATAAAGGAAGACAAATTATTTCAGGAAGCACAAGCAATTCCTGATATACCCAATAAACCCTTGTGTCAGTGTCGCAATGTGCATAGCCACGAGACTGACAACTATTACTCTCTAATTCAAATTTTCCATCGCATTCTGCTAGCTGGAAGACTTCATGATTATGTACTCAACGTTCAAAAGTTCCTCGAAGAAGAAACTAAAAGAAACGACGTTCAACAAGATCAAGTACAAGGACAAGCTCGCCATCTTTACATGATCGAGATTGAGAAAGGAAAAAAGGAATACAGGACGATAAAATTACATCTTGTTATAATATAACATCCTCAGATAAGTCAGCAAAACTCCTCCTCAGTTCCAACAAATCAAAACGTCTGTACCATATTTCATTCGAGCTCTAGCAATACCCTCATGACGACTCTCTGATCATTATGCTCAAAGTGGGATACGACTACCTGCACACACTTCTTGTTGATAGAGAAAGTACAGTAGACATTCGGTTCAAAAGAGAAATTGATGTTCTTGGTCTCAAAGATTTGGTAAAAGCTTTGACAACCACCATCACAGGTTTCAAGATTCTAAAGTATCAGCCACAGGAGAAATTGCCTTACCAGTTTAAGCGTATCAAAAACAACTTTTGTCAAATTCATTGTCATAGATGCTGAGTCAAAATATTTTGGAATCTTAGGTTGAAGTTGGCTACATTCGATCAAAGCAGTACCTTCGACATACCATCTAGCCTTGCGATTTCTGACAGATCACGGTATCTACAAAATCAAAGGAAGTCAAGCAGTTGCACATTTGTGCGAGAATACTACCACCAACTCTTACATGGCTAAACTTTAGAAAGTATAGCAATTACAGTAAGAAACACCCCACACGTTTGAGCAGCATGATACTGAGGTAGTAGACTCCATTGAACTCAATGGGCCCGGGGGTAATACCTTTATTGGCTCAAAATTGTCTTCCGACAAAAAAGAAACTATGATCCAATTTTTAAAGAAAAACGTCGACATCTTTGCATTGTCTTTTCAGGAAATTCCCGGCATCGATCCTTCGATCCATACCACAAGCTCAACCTCCTTCCAGATAGCAAAACAGTTGCACAGAAGCGTCGTAATTTAGTACCCCGCCTTCGTGAAGCCGTTAATGAAGAAATTAAAAAACTCATTCGTATGGGATTTATTCGAGAAGCAAAATATCCTAAATGGGTTTCTAACATAGTGGTTATCCCAAAGAAGAATGGGAAAATTAGAGTCTGTGTCGACTTTACAAAGCCTAACAAATTCACACCGAAAGATAATTTTCCTCTCCCGCTGATCTTACAACTTTTCAACTTTATAGCAGTACACGAACTTCTCACAATAATGGATGCAGCCTCCGGTTACAATCAGGTTCTTCTTGTCACTGAAAGAGGTTTCTACTGTTACACAATAATGCCTTTCAGATTAAAGAATGCAGAGGCCACTTACCAACGGCTTACCACAAAAATGTTCAAAGATCATTTAGGCAAAATCATGGAGGTATACATCGATGACATGATCTATAAAATCTTAAAGCGTGAGGATCATTGCAACAACTTCCAAACTATCATCAATATCCTTCGCACCTACCAGATGAAACTCAACCCAGAAAAATACCAATTCGGTGTTACTTTGGGTAAATTTCTGGGACACCTGGTTAGTAAGAGAGAAATCAAAATCGATCTAGCACAAATCAAAGCACTCATGGCCATGCCATCTCTTCAAACCAATAAAGATGTACAGAAATTTGCTGGCAAAATTGCAACTCTTCACCGGTTCATCTCCAAGTCATCTGATCGATACAAACTTCTTTACCTCCTTCTTTGTGGAAATCAGACTCTACTGTCCAAAAAACATCCAAAGGAAATCCTTTGGAACCCTGACTGTGAATTGGCTTTCTAGGATCTTAAAAGATACTTAGGGCATCCTCTTATAATGAGTACTCTTGTTGATGGCATTATGTTGATAATGTACTTATCAACCACTGATGATTCTATTAACTTTGTCCTTATTCGAGAAGACGGTGGTGTGGAAAAACCAATCTACTTCATCAACAAAACTTTCATGCCTGCTGAGAAAAGATACATAATAACTGAAAAATAACTACTCGCCGTGGTATACAGCTCTCAAAAACTTTGACCGTATTTCTAGGCGCATCCCATCAAAATTATTACCAAGTTTTTTCTCAAACTTGTACTCTCTAAAATATAAAAAAATTGAAGGGTTCAATAATGGTCTATTTTCCTCAGCAAATATGATATCTCCTTCGAACCTCAGATATCTATCAAAGGGCAAACAGTAGCTAATTTCTTAGCAGATTTTCCAATCGAAGACCCCGATTGGGAAGAAATCAAAGAAGTATTAACTAATGACTCAATACCAGAACCAGACACATGGTCATGAAGCACATGGTAGAGACTCTTTATAGACGGATCTGCTGGACCACGAGGATCAGGAATCGGTATTATCCTCATTACACCATCCAATCATCAAATCGAGAAAGCTATTAAACTCATGTTATATACCATCAACTATGAAACCAAATATGAAGCTATCCTCCATGGACTGGATCTTCCTATCGAACTTGGGGTGGAACAAATTGCTATTTACGTCGACTCCTTACTCGTTGCCAACCATTACAACAAAACATTCATAACATCAGGAAAGATGGTTGATTATGCAGCCCTGGTCGAAGAGAAAATGAACAAGTTCAAAACAACAACAATCTCTTACCTCCCTCGAGCTGAGAAATGCCACACTGACGCGTTAACCTGCATTGTTGCAATGCTCAAAGATAGTGAAAAAAGAACTTTGGACATCGAGGTCATAGAACATTCCAGTCTCGATATAAGTTATACAATGCAAATCAATGTTACTAAAGATGACGATGTAGAAGATTGGAGAAGACTATTCTATGCATATCTCAATTCCAATATCCTTCCAAGTAACAAAGAAGAGGCCCAATCACTCTTACAAAATGCCCTCTATTCTCAGTTCATAATAAAATTTTATATCACATCACAGGAGGACCTCTTATTGAATGCATCTCTTAGAAACAAGCCCAAGTCAAAATCAAATAACTTTACGAAGGAATCTGCACAGCTCACATTTCGGGACGATCATTGGCCCAATGGGCATTTACTCAAGGATTATACAGGCAAAAGATGTGACAAGACTGCGAAGACTTTGTTCGTAAGTACTATAAATGCCAATTCCACACTTGAGACATCAAAAGCTCAGCACTCGACTTGCACATTATTAATTTCCTCTAACCCTTTAAAAGCTGGAGAATCGATATCATAAGACCTTTCCACCCAGTATCGGGAAACAGAAAGTTTGTTCTTATGGCAACAGACTACTTCACCAAATGGGTCGAAGCAATACCTCTATCTCACATTGACAAAAATGAAGTCATCAAATTTCTTTGGGAATACATCATAACAAGATTTGGCTGCCCACAAATGATACGATCTGATAATGGTAAATAATTCATTAGCAGCAAGGTTCTAAGTTTCCTCCATAAATATAAGATTCAACTATCGACTTTGACACCATATTACCCTCAAGGAAATGGCCAAGTTAAAGCCATTAACAAAAGCATCAACTTAGGGTTACGTAAGCGCCTAGACGAGAAAAAAGGCAGATGGGTCGATGAATTACTAAGTGTCCTACAGGTATGCCAGACAACTCCTCGAACATCTACAAGCTATACTCCATTTATGATGGCCTTCGACACTAAAGCAGCCATACCTTCAGACCTCGATCTACCAAGTACCTGAAGAAAAATCATAAATGAAGAAAATGAACTAGGACTCCTCTTCAACCTCAATTGGATTGAAGAGATCCGAGACCAAGCCATTGTAAACTTGGAGCGATACCATGACACTCTCAAGAAAGCTTATAGCAAGAAGGTTCGGAAAAGAATATTTGGCATCGGTGACCTTGTACTTCGACTCATCCAGGACAATACTCGACCTAAAAATTATGGTAAATTATCAAAAAATTGGGAAGGGCCATATATTGTCAGTAACAAGATTGATAGTGGGACTTACTGGTTAATGACCGAAGACGAAATATAGCTCGAATATCCGTGGAATACAGCATAACTAAAAATGTTCTATAGATAACCTCTATAACCGTTATTGACAAATTCAAATAAATGCATCTTTACTATCATTTTGAGCTTTTCACTATCATTCGCTTATTATAAATACATACTTAACAAGTATACATCATCACTAACTTTCATCTCTTTGACAAACACCTATCCAATTACAGGATAATCTTGTTTGTACTTCATTACTTATCAAACAAAACATGCATGCCATGTTTTTGTCTCTTTTTTCTCATCGACATATAACCCAGATAACCCATTAAACATTTGGTCATCATTCTACATTCAAATGAGCCATTATATGGCCTTCTTTCAAACATCTCAGATACTTGCTCCAAAGCAATATTTTGCATATTATCTCCGTTACTAGCTCATGCTATCTATCTTATCGAATACCAACACTTAGCATAAATTTTACAAAACTATGCATAAATTACTTTTAAAATATTCTACAACAAAACATTAATATCAGCATTCAAGAAATAACAAAATATTGTTTTGGTCCCATTGACCATTTTTACATCTTTCATAAAAACATTTACTTTTCCACATCATTTACTCATCAAGAGGAGAGGTTGCAGCATTAACCTTCACTGGTACACCTGAACTTAGCTCATCTAGTAAATCTTTGGCAAGAATACCCTCGGGGATCGTCACCATAAGAGCTTCTAGTGCTTCAGGCGCTTCGGGCACTTTAGGCGCTTTAGGCATTTTAGGAACTTCGTCCTCCGCGTCTGAATCGAGAAAAAAATGGTTCCCAGCAACAGCCAAACCTTAGTAAAAGTCTTTTCTCTCCTTCAGCGCCTCGAACTGTCCAATAAAATTAACCTTCATCCTCTTACACGCATCCAGATTATCTTGAATAGCTTCAGCCCTCACCTCCTCCAGGACTTTAGCATGTTCTACCTTCATCGCCCTCCGCGCAGAAAGAATATATTCCCGAACATCATTCTCAAAGTTGGTTTTTTGCAGAGACAGTGCCTCCTCTCTTTCCTTCGCGAGGTCGGCCCTTATCCCCTAAACCTTTTTCTTCCAAGCTTTCTTCACCTCGCGGAAAACAAATTCATTCGCCTTCCCAGTACCAAGCTTATACTTGCTCAGCCTCGCCTCCAGTTTCTTTTTCTTCTCAATCAAATTATATTTCTCTGTTACCAGCTCCTTCTCGATATTCTTATATGCGAGAACCTGATTTGCCAGAGTATCAGCACCCAGAATGTGAGGTTTGGCCTCGATCAAAAACTTCTTGATCTGCATTACAGTCATAATATAAATTTTTGAATAAGGCACTAAATTCTTTAATCAAAACAAGGTAGAAAAATTCCTAACCTTAGCCATGTTTCGGTGACCCTCGCTAAGAAAAGTAGAAAGGTTTTATGCCCCCACTAAACAATCATCAAATTCCTCCTCTAAAGTCGTCGTCCTAGACACATATGCATCCATGGTCTTTTGAACCTCAGTTTCTAACTCCTCGATGAACTTCTTCTTCGTCGACTCAGAAAATGCCTTCTTCTTCGGCAACACGCTAGTTACCAATTTCGAAGGTCGACCATCCAGAACACCAGATGATGTCCCAACATCTTTCACCACCTCCTCAGTAGTTAATCTACGAGAAGCCCTCTTCGGAGGAAGGAGAGGAGCAACAAATTGGCTGGCGGCCATCTTTTTCTTGTCTTTCCAGAAGGTTTCCATCATTATGACGTCTCTTTCTGTAGAGGCAGAATCTGTGGTATAACCACTGAGTGACGGATTCTCGAGGAGCAATCTCGAGTCCACAACTCTCTTATTTCTTACAGACATCTTTCCATCGATTATTGGAATTTCTTATCATTTATCTCGCATTCTCTTTAACTCAGCTTCTTGAAACAAAGTATCAACTTTCCCTTGATCAACAACTAGGTCGTTAATCCTCTCGAAATAACCCTTCCTGATATTGTATAACTTTTTAGCAATATCTGAGTTTATATTAACCTCCTTCAAAGCTGTACAAGGACAAAAAACAAGCAAAAATTAGAATACTAGATTCAGACCACCAGATCCAAAACATCGCCAAAAAAATTACCTAACCACAAACCTAAGTAGAAAGTTTTCTTTTTCAGAGCCTCTCCTGGATTTCTCCAATCAAATTCATAATTTCCCGAGATAAGGAGATATTCCTCGAAGTACTGCCCCCTATTAATACCATCTCGTAAAACAGAGGTCTCCTCAAGAACCTCGTTAAGTACTTATACCCTATCTTCAATGGATTTTGTTTAAGTGTGCAGTACACACATAAATCATCCATAGTGATTAACTCTTCCCCTCTCGCCTTTAATCAGCCATTTATCACTCCACACCCGGAAGAGGTCATATACATTAGGGTTAAATTGATCAGGTGCAACATCTAAGAAATTTAGGAACCTTTTTTGGTCTGCTTGAAGTGGAAGCTTCAGTCCCTTTTTTATCTGTTCTCGATGGACAAGTATGCCATCTAAAGGAATGTCTTGATCAATCATTTCATGATGATATACCTCTAGTCTAATATCCTCAGGAATACCATACTTAAATTTGAAACGTTAAATCTCACCTCTCCATAACATACATCATTATCATCCTCGATATCTTCCTCCCCCCCCCTCCCCGCCACTGCCTTCTCGATCACTAGCCTGTGGCTCATGATCCATGTCTATCTCGGTACCCTTCTCGTCTGAAATTTCCACATCCCTAGGTGTCATCTTAAACTGGTTGACACTAGCCACATCTGCGCTACTCGACCCCACCCTATACCTACCGCCCAACTTTTGGACACATGCTGCCACATTAATTAGCAGGGGCTCTACATCTGAAAGGTTCTCAAAGATTTCTTTATCATCAATTTGAATAGGTTCAGCCATTTTTTTGAACCTGAAATTAGATTCCATTTTTTACAAAATTAGTCTATATCATATCTAATACATTATATATGTTCATATGCTAATATTCATATAGTTGTCGAGTTTCATCTCCAACACGTCATTCTTCACATTACTTTCTGAATACACAATTACTACATTCAATTCTCAATATAAGATTTCTTTACTATTTTTTCTAAGTTCTACCATCGATAACTATTTTTCTGACACTAACGCTTTTAATCGAAGTACAGGACCTAAGCTTCTCGAAGACACTACGACAACGCCTTGCTTCCTACCAAAATAAGCCAAATTCAAAAATTTGAATTTTTAGCCCTCTCCGGCGTAAAACCCAGTCCATTCCACAGGCAATCTGGCGCTCCAACTACTGAACCTCAACCCATTTCATAAATCACAGCCACTACACCCACAGTCGCGCCATAATTACCGCGATGCCCAAAATACACTTTATCTACTCATCACCACCCTTTTCCTTCAACCACCCTCTCCAAAACATATCTTAAACTTTTTTGACACCATCGCTCCAACATTTGCCTCACCATATAGACAATATCAATACAATTTTATTACAAACCCTAAATCTCTAATTTTTTCTAATTACTTCCACTACACCCACTTAAACTACAATTACTTCCTACACTATCAAGACAATATCAACATCTACAAAAGGTTTACACAAAATCATATGCATAACAAGCAAATATAAGAAAAATACCAACCTTGGAGTCGCGCTGCCTTGGTATCCCTCTTTTTCACAAGCTTTTCCCTCTCAATCATCGCACTAATATCTTCCTTCCCTATGGTTGACAACGACGCAAGAGATGAACACAACGACTCATAACTTGAAGAATTTTTTTAAAAATAAGTGGGGTGTAAACAGTCGCCAACCACAAAGCTATTTATAGGCCCCACGCGACTGTTCATTGCGCCCCTTCGCGACCGTTCGGGTACTCGAGTGTAACGCCTTATTCGTCTCTTCTCAAATTCTTTGATCCTTCATCTTCTAAAAGCCAACAAGCCCATGCACTATTGCTCCAACCCCTTCAAATCTCCTTGTAACTCCTTTGATGTATCCATCCTGGCAAAAACAACTCTTATACTATTACAAAGAGATTGTACATCAAATTCATTATACCTCAAATATCACCTACGTGAGCACACCTAGTCATTCTTCTTTTATTACCTAGACACATCTTTCCTTATTTACAACTCTTATATATTCTTGGGCAATCTTAACAGAAATTCAAAATTATAATTTTATTCGACAAACAAATTTCCCAAAAATTGAGATATCATACATTCACATACCCAAATCACAATAATATATCAGTTAAATTCATTTGTTCAAACATATCCAATCATATTCGAGAATAATTTTTATCACATACATCGACAACAACAAATATATTCATTAATTTCAAGACAACACCTTACAGATTTCTCATTTGTTATTACCCCTCAACTCTATCCACTCTTCAACCGCTTCGACCGACCACAACATCTTCTTTCTTCACTAAAGCCTTGGCTCGATTTCTTATCTTGTCGACCCGCTCAGGAGGACTCAAGAATTGTAAATTGCAATGAAATGCATACTCCGCTTCCACCTCTTTCGGCTCCACTGGCACCAATGGTTGCCCATTTACGAAGCTTTTACCAAAGTACTGATCAAGCAACTCTTAATACTTTACACACACCAGATTCAAACGCTCATCCTCACGAACCTGAACCTTCGTCTTCACTATCTCCAATCCTACGCAAACACTTTCAGATTACCAAAGGTACTTATAGACAACATAAACACAAACAATCAGACTAACAGTCAACCCAACATTCATTTCCTATTGGAACTCTACACATCCTAGTCTAATTAAACCTCCTAGGAGACCGTTTCTGGCCCCATACAATTAACAAACTTTAGTTTCAAATTTTTTACCTTCCAAAAATAACCTTGATCTTTACAAAAAAAAATCAACATACATGTGACTCGACCAACTATCTTCGATAATATATTACCTTTCAATCGAGATCACCATCTACATATTCAATGCAAGATCAAAATAAAGTTTATTCATTATGTAACCTATTACATTCGATAATTCTTTCCTTCAATTACATTACATCAGCTGACAGGTCATATATTCTCCTTCGACATGAAAGACTCGAAGCTATATGCTTCTTTTCACCAGAATCTAGCATATCCTCTGGCGAAAGGGGCAATGATATCCTAAGAAACTCAATGGGTCTCAAGTCACTAAGCTTCTAAGGAGCTGCCTATGTGTACCCTGCAGAAAGACAGCAACAGAAAATTGTATGAAGTTTTTTATGTCGACCAGAGACACAGAATGTCATGCCCCCTTCGCATCATCATCTTTAATATGAGCAGTGGCTACTTCTCTGAACAATTGATGAACTCTGAGGCCTTCAACAATATAAAAAATACTAACTCTAAAGGACATACGGTATTTCAACGATCTCTACCTCCTCTTCTATCAGTTCTCTCAAACATCTCCACCGTCGGTTCTAGATAAAGCGACAACAGCGACTAAACACCAAGATTTACCTCTTTGTACTCACCAAAATTCCCATCAGCAAGCTCCAGCCACTCGTTATGCCACACCTAGTGCGACATCATTACTAAAATGGCCTACTCTACCAATATACTGCTGAACAACAACCCTTTCTTTTTTCCTCTATTTATAACCCCATCTTCAAAATTACGAAGTCCAATATGCTGCCATAAATACTCATCAGGAAACAAAAATAACCAGTTTCATTTGACTTTTACCTCAAAAATAAAAGCAATAGGCTTCTACATATATTCGACAACCGTTTAACATTCCAATGTTCTTCACGACACGACAACAAGTAATTATATTGAGAATAAGGCGATTGTAGCAGCATATTTCCCTGATTCGACAAAGAGAAGCCAACAGACCTTAGTCGAACACATTTTATCATTTGAGAAGATGTCACGTCTGCAACCACAGTTCTTGATCTACTAAAAGTAGTCGTAATGCTTGGTCAAATAGAGTCATTAGGAGATCTGTAAAGTTCACCCATTACCCCTGAAATAGGAAACTATTTTTCTTTTTATAAATTGCCTGTATATACTATAAATACAGAGAATGAGTTATTCTAATCCGTAATTTTACTATTCATTGATCATTATTATTTTACCATACAACAAATTGTAATAACTAGCAACTTATTAGATTTTTCATCAAAACCCTCCTCGAGGTCGCACTTTTATCAGTCTTTACGAAGTTTATACGTAAAATCGTATTTTCTTAAACTTATTATTGCATAATCTTCACTATAAGTATTGGCGAAGATTATCCTCTTAGAAAATATGTCATTACGTGATTAATTCAAGTTAGTTTGGCATATTTTGAAAACATCCACTTCACTATAGTTTTGCAATTAATACCCTCAATAGATTTTTGCTCAATGTAAGGGAAATTTAGCATTTATGTTAGGAATAGTTTTCTACAAGGGAGACAACTGCCTAAGAATAAGTTCATTTCTCAGAAGAAGAAAAAATAATAGGCCAAATGTGCCCTAAAAACTTTCACGCTACAAGACTACTCGTAAGATTAAAAACTAAAAGAAGAAAAATTATCACCAATTTCGAGATTGACCATGAACTATGTGAAAGGAGCGCAAGAAAATATTACTTGTAAGAATCTTGAGTCTAGCTCATGATGGGGCACCACACCCCGGCAACCTTAGCCAACTGGCGGAAATTATCGACCAAAAGCTCCTTGTTACGGAGACTTCACTAAGAAATAATATACTCAATAAGAAAAGGCTTACAAACGGAAGAAATAATAGTGAAATTCTAGGAAGATGAATTGACTAAGGCACTTGTCGAACTGACCGTTAAATTTTTTCTAGTAAGAACTAGACTACTAAAAACTGAGTAAATTATTTTAGACAATGTATTAGACAATAAAACTATATACTCAAATATAGCTAAAGTAAAATACTTAAGTCCCTTTTTAATCTTGAGGTAGTACCTCTAGTTTCATATAAGCTTAAAATATTCTTTAGTATACTTGGGAGAATATCAAGTTTAATGATTTTTCCATCGGTATATTTTTGTCACAACTAAGTAAGGATAAGTTACAAGAAATAAGTCATGTGTCTTCTATAATTGTTTAAATATTATTATTGACTTTTGAGGGTATAGTCACTGCAAACCCTCACGAGACAACACTCATCCACCAGGCTAAACCTGGGGGTTTAACGGCTTGTTGCATATATTAAATATAATCGCGTTCCCTGCAAAAGTGGATATTATTATTTTTTACTCGGGATGAGCAAAAGACAAGTTTGGGGGTATTTGATGAACGTGTAATTATGATATTTTTTATATACCGGAACATGTATTTTAGTCGTCCATTATATTTAATTTTAGGTACTTATGCACATTTGTTTGATTGTAGCTATTGGAGATAGATATTTGAAACCATATTCTTAAAGTCAAGTAAAAGTGTCTCTAACAATTCATAGCACAAAAAGTCAAATACACAATATATTTGGTCTCAAGATTGAAGAAATATATGCACAAATATTCTTGGAGAATAAGATCAAAGAAGATATTGCATCCAAGATCCTTGAAGATATTTTATATTAAAGATATATGCAAGAGTTTTTATGAAGAAAGATCTCTGCATCACTTAAGAGAATTGCATGCAAGAATCTTAGGTGATTGGTTATAATATTAAAAGAAATAATGGTGAAAATATTCTTTAGAATTTAATGTATATTTTTTAGATTTAAGCTTCTCTCCAATAAAAGGAACCCTCCCCCATTGTAATTGGGTATCTTACATTGAAAGGGATTGAATAAATATAAAAGTACTTTTTGTTCAAGCATATATATAAATATCTCTCTCTTTCTCTTCTCTCTCTCTCTCTCTCTCTCTCTCTCTCTCTCTCTCTCTCTCTCTCTCTCTTATTTGCTTTATTTATGTTAATGCGATAAAGTCTGAGATGAGCGGTTAATCTCCTAGTTAAGGCTAGGATGAGGCCTCTTCTTGGATGAGCAATAGTTAGTGTTAATGAGGTTCTAATTAGTATTTCTCTTAGTACTTAATGATTAATAAGTTAGTGCATCATATCGAAGGCTAATCTATAGCTTCAGTTTGGTATACGATAACTTTGGATACAAACAAGTGCTACTAACTGTAGACTTGATTTAGATATCTAAAAAGAGGAAACACTAGAGAACTCACTCAAGCCTAGCCATAGTTGAGTTGATAATTCTCTATGACACTCTTCATCATCACTTAAAAGCATAACCACTAAATGCTTGACCATATATTTAGTGGTTTATTTTACAACATCATATGTGTCTTAATACGAATATATGATGGATGGAGCAGTTCAGCTTGATTGGGCGCCTGCATCTCCAAAAGGTTAAATTTGAGGTTGTTCAGGAATACGCTCGAACACTGTGGAAACTCTTTAGGTAGTGCAAGCTAATCCCATTAGGGAAAGGCTTCTTCATCATCAAACTCGATAATGAAAGTGATAAGATCTACATATGGGGTCAAAGACCTTGGATGGTAGAGAAGATACCCATGCATTTGATGCCATGGAGTCCACTTTTCACAGCGTATAATCACCAAAACACATGCTCTAATTTGGTGTAAATTCTCAGGATTACCGAGTGAACTATGAAGTCAGAAGATAGTTATGTCCTTGGGGAAGACATTGGGTACACCAATCCATTTGGATAGGTCAACAATTAATCATGACTGCGGGTACCACATTAGTACTTTGGTGGATATTGATATGTCAAAGCCGATCCCTAATCATGTTTTTATTGACGTTGAGGGTAAACTGATTAACCAAGAGATTCTCCTTTATCGGGTTCCAAAATTATGTAATCACTGTAAAAACATGGGACATAGCATTGTGGAGTGTAAGGTGATACTTAAAGTTGTTCGAGGTAAGCAGAAACAAGTGACAAAGCCGATAAAAAAAGTAGGAACTACAAAGAACACTGAAAATAGTAAAGTGGCTCCTAGTGGGGAAGGGGTACAGAGAAAGACGGAGATGGGGAAGAACTTGTTGGGACCACCGAATACACATACTTATTTTCAGGATAATTTAGCTGCAGATAGTGAGAGACCTCTTACTGGTCAGATTGAAAAATCCATAGAGCAGGGAGACTGGTCTACCCCAAAAGCAAGAAGAGGTAGAAGTGTCTCACCAAAGACTAATTTCAGGGTCCAATTTGGGTCCATCGGCTCGACAAACAAATATCATGCTCTTAGTGATGGGGAACAAGATCACAGTGTGCCAAGGGTTGATAGTAATGAAGTGGATAGGGGAGAACAAGGGGATACAAATGTCGACAACAACGAGGGTACCCCACAAAGTCGAAATATAGAAAAAGACAACTCGGGAGATCAAAATAATCCAATTGAGGAGGTGAGGAAACTTCTAAATTCGAAGAACTGGGAAAATATCATGAAAGGAGAAGATTAGGGGTTATTACAGAATTAAATAATAAGAGGGGGCCGAGTTTACACTATGGACCCTGGAGTTACACGTTTTACTATAGGTTTGCAATGAGAGTACTTTTTTGGAATACAAGAGGTCTGGGTAATAAGAATACCATGACCTATATCAGGAATAAAATTTTGGGGCTGAATCCTAATATTATTGGGTTTGCAGAACCAAAAATTCTTGCTAGAGAATTTTGTATTTCAGGATACAATAATATGATTATCACGAATGAGGTTGGGGTTCAGAAAGGAAATATTTGGATTTTGTGGAAGGAAGGTCTCCAGAACCCGAGTGTGGTTCTGAGTAACAGTCAACACATCGCAATCCTCTTTATGGATTGCCTCCTTACTTTCGTTCATGCGGTTTGTCTGCGCATATATGGAGCTGACCTTTGGAGCCAGCTAGTACAGATTTCAAGTACTAACAGACGGCCATGGTTCTTTATTAGGGACTTCAACACGATATTTAGAATGTCATAAAAGAAGGGAAGAAAATCTCTTTGTAGAAGAGCAGTAGTTGAATTCTCAGACTTCTTGGATGGAGCTTGCCTTACGAAAAGTGTGACGACGGGTGTCACTTTTACCTAGTGCAATGGCCAAAAAGGGGTGATGAGAATATTGAGTGTGCTGGATAGAAGTCTTATTAATGATAGTTGGAATGACAAATTCCTTAACTGGAAGGTAAAAGTGTTTCCCCAAACTAAGTCTGATCACTCTCTTCTCTTTGGGGAGTGCAATGATATCGCTAAACCGAGTGACATACCTTTCTGATATTTGCAATCTTGGAGTAAGGTGAATGGGCTTCGAGAAATGGATGAGAATTGCTAGAAGCAGCCTCTCTCTGCTACTCCTTTATTCAACATCATGATGAAATTATGGAGACTAAAAGTGGAGATTAAAATCTGGAAAAAGCAAGCCCTTGATACTACCACCCACAACATGATGGAACTAGAGCGTGAGATACTACAACTTTAAATCAGGCAAGAGGAAGATGAAATAGATGATATCCTGTATATGCAGATGTTTATCAAAATAAAAGAGCTAGAACAGATTGAGGAGAAGGAGGAGGAAGATTGGCGTCAACGATCACGGGAAAAATAGCTTCTTGCTGGGGATTGAAACACTGCCTATTTCCACCAGGCCACTCATATGAAATTGGCCAAGACCTGCATTTCAGAAATTACAGATCAGTATGGGCAGTGATCTCTAATCAGGACTGCATTAAAGATTACATTGTAAAATACTATGCAGACAAGTTTGCACGACATGAGGTGATGGATTATCTAGAACTGTTTACCCATAATAAAGTTTTGGTTATGCAAGAAGAAAATAATAGTTTCTCTGGAATTCCTAATAAGGAAGAAGTTCGAGATGCTGTATTTTCTCTGGATAGAGAGAGCTCCCCAGGGACGGATGGGTACTCAGGAGCATTTTTTAAGACCTATTGGGATATTATTGGGGCGGATGTTTCATTGGGAATCTCGTCTTTCTTCAGGAATGGCATTCTTCCAGTATAATTCAACTTTAACCTCATTGTTATGATTCCTAAAATACATAAACCGTCTCGAGTAAAGGATTATATGCCTACATACCTGAGTAACTTTATTTTTAAACTCATTACCAAGATTTTGGCTATAAGACTATCTTCGATTGCGTCGAGAATTATGTCTAAGGAGCAAAGTGCGTTCATACCTAAGAGAAGCATTCAAAGTAATATTTACATGGCCTCTGAGTTGGTGAATGAGATGGGGACTAAAAGACATGGTGGTAATGTTAGGTTAAAGCTAGATATTACCCAAGCTTATGATACGATGAGTTGGGATTTCCTTATCAAAGTTCTCCGGTCTCCAGGATTCTGCAACACCTTCTGCAACTGGATCCATACCATTATTAATACGGGGATGATATCGGTTTCAATCAACGGTAGCCCTTCTGGATACTTCATGGCTTCTCGGGGACTCAAGCAAGGTGATCTACTATCTCCACTGCTATTTGTTATAGCTGAAGATATTCTGAGCTCCAATATCAAGTTCCTGGCAAGTCAAGGAAAAATTACTCCTATGGTCAAGGAAGAGTAGTCCTTGCCAAATCGATTCTTAATAGTATCCCAATTTACAATATGGCCATATATCAATGGCCTCAATCATTAATTAAAGAAGGAGACTCCATCATTCGTAACTTTATCTGAACTGGGGATCCTACAAAGAGGAAGGGAATTACTCTGTAATGGAAAAAGCGTGTAAACCGTTCAATGAAGGTGGTCTGGGTATATGGAGTTCGAGAGAGGTGAATAATGTTGTGCTATGCAAACTGAATTGAATTTTTACTTAAATAGAAAAGACTTGGGCTCAACTCTTACATGTTAAATTCCATACTACCAGTGGCGAAAGAATTCAATACCATAAACGCTCTTCTGTCTGGCCGGGTATTAAACATGTGGACGGCATTACCAAACCTTCTATAGGATGGATAATTGGAAAGGGTACGAAGATTGACTTTTGGAGACACTCTTGGGCATCAGACATCCCATTACGAGAACATATTGATCTCCCTCACCACCTTTGGAAGAAGTGTACAACTAGGGTCAGTGATTTCATAAATACTGATGAATGGAACTTCCCTTCTGATATCTCTCTGCCTTCTTGGCTATGGGAATCAACATTAATAACATTCCTTGCAACCCGAGTGTGGAGGATATTCAGATCTGAAAACCAGAAGTTCATGGTGATTTCTCAGTTAAAAATGCATTCGAATGTACCAGGAAATGACTAGACACAACTTGGTGGTGGAGATATACATGGAGGAAGTATTTACATCCGAGTTTAAGTGGGTTTGCATGGAGATTAATGAACCAAATCCTCCCCACTGATGAGAAAGTCCAGCGGAAGGGAATACATATAGCCTCAGTGTGCGTTCACTACGAAAGCTATGCCGAAATAGAAGACCACATATTCTTCCAATGTCCCACGGCCAAAGTGATATGGGTTTGGGCTACAAATGTTTTCCAACTTGCTACTATTTCAGGTACGGATGGATGAAAAATTACTCTGGAGAAATGCAAGATGCATAGCTCATACCTCAATGGCTTATGGATTACTATGGTCTATGCAATATGCTGATGGCTTTGGAACTCGAGAAATAAAATCAGATTCGATGAAAGGAAGCTGTCTATTAGAGAGAAGCAAAATAAGGTTCTGGGAGACATTTCCAATAGCGCCAAACTATCTTCAAATAGCATGTACAACACAACCTTCGAACTACAGGTGTTCAAAGAACTTTCGATCAACTGTAAAATGGGGAACGCTCCATCCATACGTAGTTGCGGATGGAATCTTCTAAATATCGAGGAGGTTAAGCTGTGTTGTGATGGCTCATCTTTGGGTAACCCTGGACCGTCCGGGATTGGAGTTGTATATAGAGTCTGGGAGGGCAGAGTTTTGGGTACACTCAGTAAAGCATTGGGTTCTACCAATAACTACCTGGCAGAAGTTCAAGTTATCGTAGACGGGGTGGAACAAGCAATACATCGAGGATGGATAACTTTGTGGATAGTGTCGGACTCCTCGGCAACTATCAAAGCATTTCTTTCAAGTAAGATACCCTGGAAGTTCCAAAAAAAGTAGAGGAACCTACTCACATCCATACAAACAATCCGTTTTAACTCAATATGGAAAGAAGAAAATTTCTCGGCAGACACCATAGCTGACCTACCTTTTGAGGAATGGGTTGAGGGAAGACCGGATTTTCTGACACAGATTGAAGATGCTCATTCTGAATACTTTCGGTTATGCTAAAACTGATGTTTTATTCAAATAGTACTTCTCTTGCTCAATTCCAAAATTTCCTGAGTGATTTTATTCGAATAGAAGTTTTTCTGTTCGAATACACTCTTCCTAAGTTATTATATTCGAATATAATTTTCTCTGTTCGAATATATTCTGGACTGAAGGCTTTATATTTGAATAGAATCTTCTCTGTTCGAATACATTTTAGCCTGTAAGGTTTTATTCGAATAGACTGATGATCTATTCAAATACATTCTTATTCGAATAGACTTTTTAGTCAATTCGAACAGGGCGTACTTCAGCTTCTTTTTTATGAATTTAAGTGTTGTTTTGTCCTTGTTTTGTAATTATCTTATACTTATGATCCTGCTTATATAAAATTCTAAAATTTTTGCTAAAAAAGATGGAGATATTAGGATTTATTTATATATCGATTAGTGCTTTGAAAGGTAGAGGCCAAGTCTGAACCATAATTTTTTCTCTCTCTCATTAAGTTTTATAATTATCTATTATTTTTTCATTTTAGAGTTATCTCTTATAAAACCGTAATTCGACTTAGAAAGTATTTATTTTTCCCAACCTCCTAGTAGATTTGATCTCACTTATTCGTGCTACAATTCGATCACAACCATACTTTGAGCGGGTATTTTGCTAAAGGACCCCAAAAAACCTCTCATTATCTATCAAGATATAAATGGCGACAATAACTTTAAATACCGTGCAAAATTTTGGCACGAGAACCGCGATAGGCCAACCTAAAGGATGATGGGTTGAACCATGCGCGAATGTACCAAGAAATGTAGCCAACAAAACATCGTACAATTCTTCTCCACTGAACTCGGTCGGATCAAACAACCTATCGGAGAATCCCGACGACCTACCTACACCTCAATCCGCTCCCCAAAATTTTGAATTAGATAGTTTGTTGTATGAGGGTAGAGCGATGCCCATCGACCAAAAACTTTTTAGAAAAAACCTTGCATCACAAAAGGTCTTGGATGAGGTTATTACATTTGGTAACGGTATCCAAATAATGTTTACGAAGAAGAAGTTGGAGAAGAGACGAGCAAAACAAGAAAAGTAAAAAAGAAGAGCAGAAACAAATCAACAATAGCAAACCAAAATAGATTTAGAATAAACAAGGGAAGATTGCAAAATCATGGATAAAGACCTGAGTAATTTTTTTGGACATGTATTGCAATACTATCAGCAAAGGCAAGTTGAGGTCATGGAACGTCTGGCCAAGAATGACAGACCAAGTACCGGTTCAGGTTATTAAATATAATTTAACTTTACTGAAGAGAAAAGTTTTTTTTTCCAAGAACGTAGTTTACTTTCAAATAATATATTTACTTAAATAATGTTCTTTGCTATTAAAGAATGTAATCTTTGAAGAAATGAGTATTTCCAAGAATATTGCGTTAAAATAAATACAAGATTAATATAATATCAAAAACTTGTTCAATAAGCTTGTACGACAATAAATATTAAATTACATCAAGAACACTCAGATAATACTTGATTGTAATACTAGGAACAAAAAAATCTCTTCACGACCCACAAATGCTTGATTAGATCATCCTTTAGATCAAAGTGTAGTTTTCGACTTCGAATTTGGTTTATTTTTGTTATAAAATCTTATATTGTTCTGCATTCGCGTACAATAGGTTCCCTTTGGACAGTTTTTGGGATCGTCCAGATTGTAGCCTAAGTATGATGGGAATGAATCTCGTTCTTCTTTAACGATCATATTATGCATTATCGCGCACGCCTTCGTGACATTATTTAAAATCTTGGGTTTTAACAATTTAATTTAATTTTTGACAATATTGAACCATGATTGTAAAATCCCAAATGCCCGTTCTACGTCTTTTCAACAACTTTCTTGTTGTTGAGCAAATAATTTATGTTTCGTTGTAACCGGATTGGATATGGTTTAGATAAGTATTCCACATTTGGGGTATATGTCATCTGTTAGGTAATAACCCATATCATAAGCTTTTCCAATAGTTGTATAATTGCAAGGTGGAGCAATTCCATCGGCCAGGTCAGTGAAAAGATGTGATTATTGCAGGACATTGATATCATTGTTAGACCCTGGTAACCCAAAAAAAGTATACCAGAACCAAAGATCGTGTGAAGCTACCGCTTCAAGAATTATAGTCGCCTTGGGGGTAATGACCAGTAAATTGACCATGCCAAGCTAAGGGATAATTTTCTCATATCCAATGCATGCAATCAAGGCTTCCTAACATGTCAGGAAAATCCCGTGACTCTCCTATCACTTTTAACCCTTTAACGTCGGCCGCGTTTGGTGCTCGAAGATATTCCTTGCCAAAAAAATTTATAATCGTAGCACAAAACCTTTCTATACTTAACAAGGTTGTACTTTTTCCTATTCTTAAATACTCATCAAAAAGATATGCCGCAACACCGTAGCTTAGGATATGCAGTATCGCGACTATCTTTTGGTACGGTGATAACCCCATAGTTTTTGCATTGCTGGGTTTTTGGACAAAGAAATCATCACGTGTAACTACTGCATCGAATATGCAAATAAACATTTGTCAACTCATACGAAAATGTTGTCAAAATTCTTTCGGCTCATATGTGCACTCCGTATTGAAGTATCCCCGCATCAATGGATGAAATGGTTGATGAGGAAGATATTTGAGACTGTGGAGTAGAGAGAATGGTGTTAAAGGTGAAGGAGGAACAAACAGAGAGAATAGAGAAGTTTAAAAGGCTAAAGGGAAGAAGAACTAGCCGTTGTGGGAGCCAGGGCTCGCGGCGGTATTTTGATTATCGCATGGTAATCAAAATACCACCACGAGCCCACAACGGCTAGTTCCTCTTGTGGGCCCTTCCCAACGGGTAATTTTGGAATCCCAACGGCCATTTTTTTCATCCAAACGGCTATTTTTTATGTATATATATAGATGTTGGCTCCTGATGCTTTAGCAACAATCCCTTCAGTTTAACTCAATAATGCCAAGATTTTTACGTCTAACACAAGATTCTTCAGTGGTATTTGGCTGGAATGAAGACTGCGCCCTCGCCGCGTCTTGGTCGTATTTTGTTGATAATCTACCTCTCTGATAACTTAACTTTAATTAGTTATGGGACAGAGTTCATGATCCATTTAAGGCTCATATAGAACTTTGATACCCTCATGCAGATTTATATAATAGGTGGAATGCTCTTAAGGTTAAATGTGATAAGTTTTATGAGATAGAAAATAGTATTGATAGACTGGTCAGAGGTATTCTACTAGCCTATATTCTACGCGAAGCTAGAGACAAATGGTATGAGAAATACAACCAGTTGTTCCCGTTCGAGACTCCATACAATATTTTTTACTAGAACTACGTCCTGCCTGATGAATTTCCTGTAAATTACCAACTTTCCAACTATGGACGGGATCCGCTCCCCCTTACTTAATGGCCCGAGTTTGATCCCTACATCAGTCGTGAATAATGAATTAAGTTTAATTATATATGTTTTGTGTTTTATTTCGTGCGTAGAGCTACTATTTTAAGACTTGTAATTACATTTCTATTTAAATTCAAGACTCAAAAAAATTGATCAATATTTAATGAATATAAAGATATGGGATATCAGGTCGTACAAGTACTTATATAGAGAAACAAAAATCTACAATATAAATAATTTAACACTGATGCACACAATAAAAATACACGTCTACAAGAACACTAATCTTACACCTATATCATCTGAGATGGGCCAATATCATCTCCCGTACCTCACCCCCTGCGGATACTATCGGCTCCCCTGGCTTGCGGACCATGTCCACAGGTCCCCTATCTCGTCTTCACGCTACCTCTATGTGGTAGCGGCACCACCTGTACCGTCGGTGTCCTCCTCAGCTATAAGTTCTGAATGGGACAAAGAAAATTTATTTAGATTTGGATAAAATAAATATGACCTTAAGAAGTAAACATAAATAAATAAATTACTTATATGCTAATATAGTTGGTTGTCAATAATGTCATAACCCCTCATTAGAGTAGCATTTTCATTAGTCAAATACTGGATTGTTTGGACTTCCCGCGCAGACTCTACAAGTACGACTCACCGCATACCACGAGTCAGGTATCACAGCTTCTCTGAGTCGTAGGAGGCAAATATGGGTGACAGCTCTCTCAAGTGGTCGATGAGGATTGTCTCACGCCTCCCTGTCTACTCTATATTCCACCCCAGGTCTTGCTCAATCTCCAAGTCAGGCAGAATGAAGTCCTAGGACAAGCTATAAATCTTTGCTGACGTAACCACCACGGGTATAATACCAGCCCTGAGTGCACTGGGTCCGAACAGATCTATATTCCCCATCCTCTGCGAATCTTTCAACAAATGGCTTACATCGCCAGTTTGGCTACGCCAGTATATGTCGTAAGTCTGTCGCTCCTTGTCCATCACAAACTAGTCATAGTCAATAAAGTCCAACTCTCTCAAAACCTATAAATCAGATAGACAAAGATGTGGCAACATGTTAGACAGAGAATCCATTAGAATACCCACATAGCCAGTCAACTACCTCCAACATCTATCCCCCAAGTAATACTCGCAGTTTCCATTTGGGACTTCAAGTGGCATCCTTTTACGGGACAATGTTGCCGCGTGATGTATGTCATCTAACTATAAAGCCGCAGATGTATCACAATGACATCAGTTGATTGGCTTAATAGTCCGGTGGTCAATGACGTATTTGGCTATAATAAACAAGTTCCCTACTTGGTCATTTGTTTTCTTCCTGTTTCCCATCTCCCATACTTTGAGGTGAGGATACGATGTCATCTTCAGTGCATTGTTGATAATAGGGTGACCAACCCCACAATACTCGTAGAACCAATACTGCATTTTGGAACAACATAAAAAATATTTATAAAGTCTATTTAAGACGTTTATTAGAAAATATTTGATTTGTATCTTTGGAAAAAGTGTTAGTGTACCTCAAGAAGTTGTAAAAATCCAATGATCGCACCCCCGGTCGTGATTGTGGTATCCAAGCCATGGTACAGAGAAGCAAAAATAGCATAATCCCAGTCATATGATGAAGCTTCGTCCAAATCGGCCACGGCCTCGAGATATCCAAGCAGGACGGTATCGTTGGCCATTTAAAACCATAAATGTCCCATCATGAAAAGGATAAAAACGCGAGCCACCATACTATCATTGGATCAATTATTTGTGATTGTCAAGTATGTCCTCAGATGTGCAATACTCACGTTCCTACTTTTTGTATTGTTGGATGTAATATGGGGGAGCAATTGCCTCACCTCGGATATAATACTCCATCGGTCGTCATACGGCAACTGTATAGGATATTTGTCGATTGGCAATGATATCAGCATTGTGAAATCCAATGGAGTAATCCCTATCTCCGCACACGGGAAGAGAAAAGTGTGAGTTATCGGCCACCAACGTTATGTTATCACCTGAATTAGCCGATTACCGGAATTACCCAATTTGATATCCATAAACCTCCCGAATATCTTCACCACGGGCACCCTTATTGTCGGAATTGTGAAAATCTCATTCCAAACTTTTATCACCATAGTGAATGTGTCATGCGGATGCATCGAATCGTGATTTTGTTCATTGAAACATTTTGTTAAACACTTCATTAACGGAAATAACAAAGCTACCATTAAACAAAAACTTACCGAGTGATCCTTGCCAGTGTGATATATATGACTGACACCGTCTGAGAGTGCGGTAATAAACTGTATTTGTGGAACTTCATCTTGGGTTAGGTGTCGTAGGCCTTGATTTTGTTCTACCTCTTCAAATACAACCTTTTTTTCCTTCCGGACCTCTACTGAGTTATGACTTGTTATGGATTTGTTATCCCTCTAAACCCATATAATGTACTGGGGTGTGGGTCTCCCTCTGGCATATCCATTTGATTTTGATAATATTGGTAATTATTTTCAAGGTTTTGCGCAAAATTGAGAGAGAGGAGAGGAGAGAAAATAGCGTGGGAGGGAGTCGAGTTTGATGCGTTTTGTTCAACAGAATTAGCGGCGGTTTTTTGATTTTAAGAAATAAATAAATAAAAACACCTCACCCACTACTGGGAAAAACCAGTTTGGGTTGGGTTGGGTTTGGTGGGTTCTGAGGTGTGGGCCTTTTGTCAGAACTCACACCCGCCTGCTGGAGATGCTCTTAGGGATATAGGTTCGAAAGGAAATGGGTGGGTTCTTTAATTGGACTTTGTAGCGTCGGTAGTATAGTTTGGAGACCCAGTTTTCAACTAGATCCTAATTTTTTTTCCGTTATTTTTGCCTTCATTTAGGCAAAAATGAAGTTGTACCATAGGATGATCTCCTTTACTTACGCTTCCTTGACATTTAACTTCCTACGCGGAATGAATCTGGATCCTCTCCACCACGGTGGAGAGAATCCTTCTCTACTCCTTCAGAGTATATTGCACCACGTGTCCTTTTCTAGCTCTAACCTGAACCCTCTCCACTCACGTTATCTATGTTTAAATTACTTTAATTTTGAAGTAAAAAAAACAAAAGAAAACCAAACAATTTACTCGAACACTCTGTCGGTATTCTTCCACGCTGAGTTAACTTGTTCAAGTTCATTTCTAGTTTTTATTGTAGAGTTGAAGACCCTTTGTTACTTCTGCTTTGATTCTTCAATTGTGGTCAAAATTGAAGGAGGGCAATTCAATTAAAGTTAGGTTTTTGGCAAATTGAGGCATAATTGATAAGTGTTGCAATTATTTAACGGAAAACAAGTGTTGTTTCGAAGAATCTACTTTTCTCTTAATTTAAAAAACCTTAATCATCTTCACATACTCTTGAACCAGAACAACATCTCTATCATGTTTCTCTCTAGAAATGTTTTCTCTAGTAAATTTCCAATTTAGACTTTTTCGGCACTAATATCTTTGTCCGGGTAGATTTTGATTTGTTGAAGATGAACCCAAACATGAATTAGAAATTAAATTGTTGAAGATGAAAATTTGAAACTGTGGAGATTTTAAGTTGGGGACTAAGTCGACTCAAATAGAGAAAAAGACCCGAAGTGGGCGAAATTCATGATGAAGGCGTATGAAGATAATTTGAAACTCCTAAAAATAGATCGGTGTTAGCTTTGGAAGAAGAGAAGGTGATGTTTTTGGTATTTGTAATATAATATTATAATAAAATAAAAGTTAAAAAGATAACGGTGGGTGTAGAAGGTTAATAGTGGAGTTAAAGAAATACACGTGTCACTTAAATATGTGAAGGAGTAGAGAAGGATTCTCTCCACCACGGTGGAGAGGATCCGGACTCTACTCGGAATACCTCTTTAGCTTGGTTGGTTCCTAATCTTGTCTAGTTTGAGGCAATTTGTCTAGTAAAATAAGCACTTATCCATCACCGCTAAGATGTTGATGACAATGCATATTGCTTAGCTATCAACCCTTTACTTTATTTATAAGAAGTGCTTACCTCACTCGTCAAAATTTATCTTTGCCGTAACATATACAAATCATTGAGTAAGTAACAATGAAATTCTTTTTCTTTACTAAGGAGAGCATCATCGAGATGTATATATGCTGAAAGCCATAGTCGCATATAACAACTGGCAGCTGGGAATTTCTACGGCAACCATGGCAATTCAGCAATGCAGGTCCATAGGGTTAGATATGGATCAAAAACACTTCAGACAAAAAAAAAATGCCTAGAAACATATTCAAGCAATGGTTGAAGTAAACTAATGTGATGCATATTAATCATAGGGAGTGCGATAATGTCTTAATGACTTTCGATGCATGCCCAGGAATTGTCATCTTGTCTCTCCTCTCCTGTTCTTCGATAGATTCACAGCCATTCTCCGCCAACTTGAGGTATATAACTAGTTAAAATCATACTAATTTTTTTTCTTAATTTTATTATATTACCATACATCATAAATTTAGAGGACTAAATCTAAATGGAATTTGATCAAAGATGGATGGGAAATGTATGAACAAGGACTAGAACATATACAACCCCCATTAACAGGTCCTTAAGAAACTGTAATATATAGGAGTTTGCAACTTGTTTCTGAATCCTCGAGAAGACATAGAACTCAAATGAAAAAAACTCAAATAAAAAAAAACTCAAAGTTGTGTCAACGTATGCAACGTTCGATTAACTGAATCACGAAATTGTTTCCACTGCTTTCGATCAGTCAATCTAAATAACACAAATGCACAGCATGAATACAAGTACATGACTTAATAATGTTCTGCATGTCCTTGCAGGTTCCTCCACAACTTGTTTTTCTGGCCACTAGAGATGCTGAAATCTTCTCTATGAACTCTCCTGGAATACCTATATATATATATATATATATATATAGCTAATGCGAGAGTTATATATACAATTCATATTCACAATACTATATATCTCCAACGCCGGATTGTACGTTCTAATCCAAATAGATCAGATGGCTGGGAACACTGAAAAAATGCAATTATTTTTTGCCATCTGCAGCTTTTATGTCTCTAACTTCCTATCATTGGAAAGAAGACATGGAGTGTTGTAAGTTGTAACAATATCCTTCAGTTTAGATTATTGGTCATGCCTTGCTCATGACATGAGCCTGCAAATCTGGTGTAACTGCCATAAAGCATTTTCTCCTTTTCATTCTTTCTTGTTCTCTCTTGAAATGATAGTTTTTGCATTTTTATTAGTTACAAAACTCTATGTTAATATATAGTAGTACTATTAACCTCCCCAGCACGTCCTATTAAGAGTTAAAGCACATTTACTTCATTTGTGCCCATCACCATAAAGAGTCAAGACTACACAACAATCTCCCTCCATAAATACCCTCCGACAGAGCGTGTGTCTTCCACACTTCCTAGTTCACATTTCTCTTAATTCATGGCAGTCCAACAAGAAAATTGTGAAACAAACCTTAACAATCCCAAAACACAGATAGATATTGAACAACAAGAAGCATGTGAAGAGAAGGATTTCGACTATGCTCAAAGGGCTCAATGGCTTCGAGCTGCAGTTCTTGGAGCTAATGACGGGTTAGTCTCCACAGCTTCTATAATGATGGGAGTTGGAGCTGTTAGAGATGATATTAAGGCTATGATTATCACGGGGTTCGCAGGATTAATAGGTGGGGCATGCAGTATGGCTATAGGAGAGTTTGTATCGGTTTCCTCGCAGTTGGACATAGAGTTGGCTCAAATGAAGAGAGCAAATAGTCTAAGAAACAACGAAGAGAAGAACGTGAAGTACGAGAAGGAAAACTTGCCCAGCCCTTTCCAGGCAGCTGCAGCATCTTCTCTAGCGTTTGCAGTTGGGGCAACAGTGCCATTGGTTGCAGCAGCGTTTATAACGAAGTATAAGGTGAGGTTGGGAGTGGTAGTCGCAGCTGCCAGTTTAGCCTTATTGGTCTTTGGAGGGGTGGGTGCAGTTTTAGGGAAAGCATCTATGAAGAAGTCTTGTTTGAGGGTTTTGCTTGGGGGGTGGTTTGCTATGGCTATAACTTTTGGGATGACTAAGTTAATTGGATCTATGGGACTAGGAGTTCAGTAATTGCAATTAGGGGTTGTTTATGTGTTTTGGAAGTCTTGTAATGCCGAAATGTCTGTACTTTGTAGTATATGTTTCGTAACGCTTTTGTTATATATAGTTCCTCACTCTTTTCTTGTGAGTGAGCCTACTAGCGATGATTTTAATGACTTTTGAAAACACTAGCTCTTTTTGTAAGAAATTCATACTAACCTCTTCTCCTGCTCTTGCAAAATCCTTTGTTCTTGAGTGGAGTCTTCCCTTGGATTAGCTGCAGACCTTAATGGGATGGTTTTCTGTGTTGTAGCCTCCAAAAGGGACTTCCCCTCTATTTAACCTGATAGGGCTTGAGTTGTCTTCCCATTATACCCTCAAGCCCTAATAAAGAGTAATACCAGGTCCTACCAACCTTAACTTGGTGCAACAATTGGGCACAGCCAATAACACATATACGACCTATTAACATGTGTGCTCGTGAACCTGAAGATAAAATATTGAGTAGTGCTGGTATAGATGGAAAATCCAACAATCTCCCAACCGACGCTAACTCGATTATAAGAAAAATATTTTTAGCCTGATTCATAGTTTTTATGAAAAGCGGATGGTCTTCCTTTGTTTTTTAAAACCACACATGATAATTTGTTGAAGGCAATGTTACATCGAACTTGACTGTCACTCTACGACTACAAAGATGGTTAATACGGTTCACAGACAAATTTTGGTCAGGCCTTTGAGCGCATGCCTAATTCATAGCGTAGACATCGGGCTAAGAACCTCAATAGCTTTCAAGTATAATTTTTTTACTGGTGGAGTTTAGCGCATGAATGGCAAATGTACACCTTAATGATGTGCTGGTACATTTCTATTAGTATCCTGCAACATGTGTTAAGATTGGCGGATCAAAGTTAGTCCCACATTGGTTAAAGATGTGGTATAACATAAGAATATAAGAAGATACAGACTATTAAATTACACTGAGGCCTTTTTAGATAAAAACTTCACAACTAGCCCATATTAGGTTGTCAAGGTGGAGACAATATCGATACAATGCGAGGGCTCAGGCCCTAACAAATAGTGTCAGAGCCAACGGTTTGGCTGGGAACATAGTCCACTGTGATTGGCGAGTGCTCAGGATAAAACATGGATGTGCGGAGAAAACGCGGTGCTTGGGTGTAGTAGATAAGTCGTTGCACATGGATCTCAGGTGAGATGGTGTACTGCGGGAACTCAAACTAAGGTAGAGATTGTTAGTGGGCGTATCTAATCGTATCGGTGATGGCGGACAATTGAGGACTAACAAAATTTGATATAAGGTGGAGATTGTTAAGATTGATGGATCAAAGTTAGTCCCACATTGGTTAAAGATGTAGTCTAACATAAGGATATAAGAAGATACAGACTATTAAATTGTACCGAGGCCTTTTAAGAATAAAACCCCATGCCTAGCCCATACTAAGTGGTAAAGATGGGGACAATATCGGTGCAATGGGGGCTCGGGCCCTAACAAAAATCACTTGTAACTAAAACTTTATTGCAATTGCATAATTAAAACCTAATATAAACACATATAAAATAATGGATCTAAATATAATAGCAGCTAAATAATCAAAAATCAAATTTGAATGTGACCAAAATAATAATCAGGAATAACTCCCACATGGATAAAGAATCCTAATACAGTAATAATAAATAAAATAAATCAATAACTACTCCCACATAAAAGAGGGGTCCTCAAAGAGACTCTAGCAATCCCATACGCGTAACATGTCCCCTGAAGGTTGGTATTGGAAGTCCCTCAGTAAGCGAATCAGCAATCATCTCCAGTGTCGACAAATGTAGAATCTCAATAATCTATTTTTGTACTTTATCAATGACAATGTGATACTTAATGTCAATATACTTGTTATCCATAGTCACATTATCATTCTTAACATATTTGACGACTGCCTCATTATCACAAAATACTCGCAACGGTCTAGAAATCAAATCAATAACCTTTAGCTCATTAATAAACTGTTTGAGCCATACAACCTGTCGGGAAGCCTCATAACAAGGAACACACTCTGCTTCCATAGTCGAGAAAGCTACAAGAGACTGTTTGACACTTCTCCACGAGATAGCGCCATGAGTAAGCATAAAAACATAACCAGATGTAGACTTCTTGTCATTTTTGTCCCCTGTAAAATTTGAGTCATAGTAGCCCAAAACTGTGAGCTCATCCGATCTCCTATAAACTAGTTTATAATCTTTAGTCCTCTTTAAATAGCTAAGAACCTTTTTGGCTTCCTGTAACTGAATAATAGAAGGGGTTTGTTGGTACCTTCCTAATATCCTAACAAAAAAACTGATGTCAGGTCTCATACAAATCATGGCATACATGAGGCTACCAACAACAACTGAAGCATACTCTTTGACGATATCTGAAGACACTGTCTCGTACGACATCATCTTCTTGAAGATATCTCCCTTGACAATAGGGACTCCACCTACTTTGCAATCTGGAATGCCATACCTCTTCAAAACTTTATCAATTTACGCACTCTGAGTTATGCCAAGTATCTCTCTGGTCCTATCTCGCTTAATCTTGATGCCAAGAATATAGCTGGCATCTCCCATATCTTTTATATCAAAATGCAGAGATAAGAAGACTTTCATCTCCTGAAGAAAATAAACGTCACTGTTGGCAAGTAAAATATCGTCGACATAAAAAAACATAAATGCAAAATGTCTCCCATTATGTTTGACATATATACAATGATCCATTTTGCACTCAACAAAATCGTGGTTCGAAACCACCTCATGAAACTGTAGGTACCACTGTCTAGACGCCTGCTTGAGACCGTTGATTGAACGATTAAGCTTGCAAAATAGTTGAACATTCCCTTCGGTTTCAAAATCTTCGGGTTGGTGCATATAAATCTCTTTGTTGAGACGTCCATTAAAAAGAGTTGTCTAAACGTCCATCTGATGAAGCTCCAAGTTAAAATGAGTCGTAAGAACCAATATTATCCGTAATGAATCCTTCTTCAAAACTGGTGAGAAAGTCTCATCAAAGTCAATTCTTGGACGCTGCTTGAAACCCTTCGCAACAAGTCTCACTTTGAAATGCTCAACCTTCCCTTTAGAATAACGCTTGGTCTTAAATATCCATTTGTATTCAACTGTGTTAGATTCTTCAGGTAAAGGTGTTAACTCTCACACAAAGTTATGAGACACAAAATCCATCTCATCCGTCATGGCATTGCGCCACTGATCTGCAAAATAACTAGCCATAGCCGAACTAAAAGATATTGGATCCTCGAAATCAAATAAATCCCCTTCAACTGAATAAAGGTGATAATCTGAAGAAATAGCTGAACGCCTCTCTCTAGAAGATCTTCAAGTAGGAGCAAGAGGCTGGGCTGGAGGTGGAACGATAGGAAGCTGAACGGGAGTGGGTGGAGGAAAAATCTGAGGGAGAACTGGTACTACAACGGGGTCTGGAATAATAGATGGGCCTGAAACTGTGTTTGTCATAATGTCAATATCAGATAAACACGGAAGCATAGTAATACTTATCAGAATAACAGTTGAACTCCGAGTTTCAGAGCCCTCCTCAAAGATAACCTCTTTATGAATAGTACTGGTAAAGTAATCTCCCTCTTCTATAAAATGAGCCTGAGCACACTCAATAATCTCCATGGGTCGAAAAAGATAATAAAACCTGAAACCTTTTGATCTCTCTAGGAAACTAACAAAGAAACAACTAACAATCCTCAAATTTAACTTTTTGATATTTGGGTTAAACAATTTTGCCTCTGCAAGACAACCCCAAACACGGAAGTGATTAAGACTATGATTTCTCCTAGTCTATAGATGATAAAGATTAACTGGAATATAACGAGAAGGAACTCGACTCTGAATATATACTGAATAACGTAAGCACTCTCCCCATAAATTTACTGGTAAATCAGTATGACATAACATGTTGTGAACCATGTTCTTACTTTTTATTATAAAAAAAATATTTACAATTCAAGGCCCCTCACAAGATTTAGAACTGAAAGAGGAAGAATTTTTACCAATCTCGAGGCAAGCCATGAATCAATGTGAAAGTAAGAGACCAAAAAAGTAAAATAGCAAGTCTCTACAAGTATAGTTGAGAACTATGTGAAGGAGGGCAAGTTGCAAGTTTAAAAAGAGCAAATAAAAACTCAACGTCTTACCTTGAAAAGCTTGTGTATATTTTTTTTTCTCTGAAATATTAATAAAAGAGAGCGAACAAACTAGGGCACTTGTCAAACAAACTTCTAGATTTCTTGTACCATACTCAAGAAGGCTAAGGTTATTTGGAAGAATTATCAAACACCTGGATTCCATAAACTAAATTCACTACACAAAAGGATGAAATTCTAAAATTTGATATAATCTGATGGTAGTAAAATTGGCTTGATAAATTCTAAACGTATCTAATGGTTAACCATTGTTTAAGTGTTATATCTTTGCGAAGAATTCAATCCATTTTAAGAGATACCAGAAACAACAATTATTAGTGTTTATAATATCAAAGCACCGTTGATAGAATTTTGTGGGTATATTCATTGAAAACCCTCACGAGACACAACTTGTACTATATGTTTAAAAGCTTATTGCATACGTTAAATGCAGTCGTAAGAAACCACGAAAGTGTTTACTTTTTTCTTCTTTTGCTAAAGGACTAGCAATATGTCAGTTTGGGGGTATTTGATAGGCATGAAAAATACCTATTTTTATCCTTCAATTTATATCATCTAAGACCTTATTTTATGTTTCACGGGCCTAATTGAAGTATATTTGACTATTGCAAATAATAAGACAATTGCAACCAAGCCCGGCCTGAAAGCCCAATTTTTAAAAGTTAATTAAAAGATGCTGCTAAGATGACCTAGTGAAGATAAGGTGTCAAGAGTTACTGGACTTGGTAGTCAAGACCTGGCTAAAATATCTTCACAAAATCAGAGTTGTTGAGAGTTAGGAGGAGTCTTTGTTAGGTTATAAAGTTAGAGGTAGAAAAGAAGAGAACTCTTCTTATCTTTTTGCTCCCATAGTATTTATTATTTTTCATTGAATGTAAGTTTGTTCTAATTAATGAAAGCCTTTTCTTACTTTTTATTACCCAATTTGATATAAGAATTCATGATTTTGATCTATACATCCCTGAGACGAAACCCTAACCTATGTTTCAGCTTCTGATTTGATACAGATTATCAAATGGCGCCGCTGCCAGGGATGCAATCGATTTAAAAAATCGTGTCTCTATTATTAAATTAGTGTTCCGTTTGATGAGTTTTTTGTTTTATATTTGTAAGTATTGATTTTTTTTCTCTGTTGCTGTATTTGTTTTATTTGTTGTTTGTCAGGTGTGTTGTTTTTATTTGTTTGTTTATTTGTTTCATCTCCTCAATCATAAAAGTCACAACTCACGCCAACAAAAACCGCAGCAGCGCCATTTGATAATCCGTATCAAATTGGGTGTTGAAACATAGGTTAGGGTTTCGTCTCAGGGATGCATAGATCAAAATCATGAATTCTTATATCAAATTGGGTAATAAAAAGTAAGAAGAAAAGGCATTCATTAATTGAAACAAACTTACATTCAATGAAAAATAATAAAAGTTACGGGAGAAAAAAGATAAATAGAGTTTTCTTCTTCTCTACCTCTAACTTTATAACCTAACAAAGACTCTTCCCAACTCTCAACAACTTTGATTTTGTAGAGATATTTTAGCCAGGTCTTGACTACCAAGTTCAGCAACTCTTAACACCTTATCTTCGTTAGGTCATCTCCAGCAACATCCTTTAACTTGTAAAAGTTGGGCTTTCAGAGCGGGCTTGGTTGTAATAGTCAAACATACTTCAATTAGACCCAGTAAAACATAAAATAAGGTCCTAGATGATGTAAATTGAAGGACAAAAATATGCATTTTTTCATGCCTATCAGCATTCATAAATATCGTTCTGCTTTGGTGATTCAGGGGTAATGTACTAGGCTGCAATACCCTGATTCTTTAAATATTGATAGAATGGTCCCGAATGTTTACCATCTTGATCGATCTTACCATAATACACGCCTCTTCGATCTTACCGGATAACCTTAATCTTTCGATCTAACTGTTTCTCACCTCTAATTGGAAAGTCTTAATACATCAAGTGATTCAGACTTCTAATGGATAAGAAAAACATAGGTATAACGAGAGAAATTGTCAATGAATATGATAAAATATCGATGACTACCGCGTGATAGAGTAGAAAAAGGTCTACATATATCTGTATAAATCAGCTGTAAAAGGTCAGTGCTGCGAGTAGATTCAAATTTCTTGATCTTGGTCAACTTTCTATGAATAAAATTGATGCAAGTCTAAAAATCAGAGAAGTCTAAAACTAAGAACCCCATCTCGAACCATAATCTTTAAACACTTTCTATAAATATGTCCTAGTCGCTTATGTCATAACATCGAAGATTGCTCAGAAAATCTAGAATGTTTAAAAGTAGATGAAATATTAGCCTCAATAGATAAACATAATAGAGAGGTCTCAAATAAATGATCAAGAGATAGAAAATATAACCCATCAACTAGTAAACCATAACCAAAAATGGAATCATGATGAATAAGGTTAAAACCACCATGCCTAAAATTGAAAAAATAATCAAAAAAGTACAATCGAGAAACTGAAACTAGAAACCGTCTCATCGAAGGAACATAAAAGGTGTCTGTCAAATATAAAGTAACATCTGTGTCTAAAACCAAGCCAAAAATGCCAACAAACTCAATGGGAAGGCTTATAGCATCTCATGAGAAAACCTGTTCTTCAGGCCTTGTCGGCCGCCTGCTGATAAACCCCTGTAGAGAATTTGAAATATGAACAGTTGTCTCATAATCTAACCACCAAGAGTTGGTGGGAACATCAAGCAAATTGGATTCAAAGTAAACTTAAATATGTGAGCGCACATTTCCACTGCCGTCATACTTCAGCTATAAAAACTGAGATAAGTTATTGTACTGTCTTCCCTTGATGAAACCCTCGAACTGTTTCTTAATGACATCTAACAGTTTATTTACAGTATCTTTCTCATCGATACAGCCCCGCATAAAAGGATCGATGGAAAAATGAATGATGAGATTTGCCATTTCATTGGATTTGACCCATTTAGCATGGGCAACTTTCGCAGCATTAGAATAGGTATCCATGAGATCTGCGGGCTTGGCTCCAGTGAGAACAAAGTCGAAACTAGATTTTTAGCTTCCAGTTGGAGTAGTTAGAGTCCGTCAAGGTCACAATATTAGTCAGTTGATTCTAGATCATAGGGTTCATAGCTGCACAAACCAAAGACTTATATTAGGACGTGTATAAAATTTTAAAAAATTATGCACATTTAACTTGATCTGTAAAAAATATATAACTTGATGTCTTTAATCTCGATCCTACCAAGGGTTAGGATGGCTGAGTCAGAGTATATTATATATTTAAGATATTAACATTTAACTCTGCAGATACATCAATATATCATCGAATCTCTCTTTTGGGTGGTGATTTGACATACATTGCCCCCAAGATGGTGATCACTCACGCTCAAGACTAGACTGGTCACTTATAGTTTTACTCGAGACACTTCCTCACCTTTGGGCTGAGGGTTATCCTCATCTCCCCGTACCGTGTAGCCTATTTTGACTTACTAATTAATTATAAGTTTTTTAGCCTCCTTTGGGTGGTCTAATTATTTTAAGTTTAATTAGTGCAAAGTAGTCTTAATGAGACTTTACAAGAGAGTCTCAAAATTAAGGAAATGTTAAACTCCATGGACAAAACTCCTTTGGGTGTATTTACCCATTTTATATCTAGCCTTCCTAACGACTACTTGATCTAACTTAAACCCTATTGGAGATCCTTGGGCATTAAAACCATATATCATGAATGATATATTATAGCTTATGCCAGATAAGTATTATCCAATTAATAATCAATATTAATAATTTATTGCTTAAATTTCTCATTACTAATTTTTAGTAATTCCTTAAGAGAGTCGCCTCATTATCAGGGGCAGATTTAGGCCCCCCCCCCCCCCCCCCCCCCAAGAATTTCGTTAAAAAATACTTATATAAGTATATAAATGGTTTTTTTTAAAATATGTATAATTTTTTTTTGTTCTAATAACAATAAGGAAGGTTAGCTCAACTGGTAAAGTGAAGAGCTCTTAATCTAAGAGTCTAACGTTCAATTCTTGATGTCATCAAATAAGAATCTTATTTTGATAATTTTTTTACCTTAAGCTGATCATGTCATTGATGTCATTGCCGTAAAATAACTTTGATTTTTTTGATGAAAGGAGAAGTGAATCCGTACAATTTGTTAATCAAATATAATGCTATATTTGATTAATTTTTAAGCTTAAAATACTGTAAAATGGCCCAAAAAATTTATTTTGGGGGATTCGCCCCCAAACCCCCAAATATCCTAATATAATTCATCATACTATCTTCGCCGCCCCCCCAAACATGAAATCTTAGGCCCCTGCTCATTATAAAGCACAACATGATCATAAGCATATCATATACAATAAGTAAAAGCAAAAACCCATTACAAAAAGTTGCATATATCATGATAATACAATAGTTGTTCCATCAACTAAAAGATTGAGAATCACCAATTTCCAACATCACACAAGCCTCCCAAATATTAATAGAACCCCAGTTTCATACAATCCAGAAATGATTATATGAAACTGAATCCAGAGCTTATAGCATCAAAAAACAAACTACAACAAAACCCCAAGACCAAAGTACAGTTAAAACTTCAATTAAACGTCTGAAACCGCCATACAAAAATAGAGCAAAACAAAGGTAGTACTAAGAGCATCCACAGCAGCCTCCCTAAACTTATTTTAGGGAGGCAAAAAGTAATAAAATGGCTTTTATAGGCTCCTTGTCCCTATTTTTTCTCTCTTTCCTCAAGTATGGGGAGTCTAGAGAAATATTTGGTAAGCCATGTAGGACTCTTATACTACGTGTAAAGTTACTTTAATGTTGAAAGTAAAAATGAAGTTACTTTTTGCCTCTTATTATTAAACATAACTAATTTGAAGTGGTTTAAGTAGTTAATTTTGTGATGTGGCTCCTTTTTGTAGGGAGTCTGCTACATCCACAATATCAAAATTGGGTTGAAACTCCTCAAAAGTACTCTCTATTATAGAGAGGCTGTTGTGGATGCTCTAAAACCATAGATTGGGTTGAAACTTTAGCGACATAATCAAAAATATATCACGAACATGAATGATACCACTTCGGATCATTTACATACAAATGCGAACTGAGATTGCAGGATGATTGCTAAGACATAGAGAGTCAAGGTCTTAACTTGGGATAAGAACTCCCACAACAATGATGTTGTATAATCCGTTGAGAATAAACACCATGGTAAACATGATGGTTTCTTCATTGTCCTCAAACACATAGAAATTAAAGACAAAATTCGAAGAATGCCCTTAAAAGAACCATTGAAACCCAAACTGCCCCTTAAAATCCAAATCAAAAATTCGGACGAACATCAATCAACCCCCTCAATAATCAATCACAACCCAACGTCGTGATTCATCATACCCCGAAACATCGCAAACCCAATCACCTCTTTCGAACCCTAAAAAATTAATTTCCTCAATCTCCATACACCAAAACAATACCTGCAACCCATTACAGTTTAACCGACTTCTCTGGAAACATAGAACCAAGTTAAATTAATAATTTCTACCATTGACAGCTTGTCATTAGGGATTTCAGGGAAAAAAAGTGAGAAATTGTTTCGCAAGATGGAAGGGATGATTAAGGTATGATTTGTTGTTCAATTGGGGGGGGAGAGAGAAAAAGAAACCTCTTAAAAAAAATGAAAGTAATGATTTTTTCAATACGACAAAGAGAAAGAGACTTGGTAGAGATAAAAGACTTAAGAATTTGTTCTCTCGTGAATAGAAAATGACAATAAAGTACTAAAGCAATACCATTAAAGTACAAAAAAAGCTTACAACAATTTTTGCTTCAATTTCGTTTCTGTCTCTCTTTACGATAATAATTAATCATGATAATACATATCCTAAGAGACTGATAGCAATTGCAAGAAATTCATACAATTACTATGATTAATAATAGGCTATGGAAAATAGATTATAATAATCTCTTCTCCTGCTCTTGTATAATCCTATGTTCTTGAGTGGAATCTTCCCTTGGATGGGTTGCAGACCTTAATGAGATAATTTTCTGTGTTGTAGCATCCAATAGGGGCTTCCCTTCTATTTAACCTGATAGGGTTTCAGTGGTATTCCCATTATACCCACAAGCCCTAATAAAGAGTAATATTACGTACCAATAACCTTAACTTGGTGTAACAATTGGGCACAACCAACAACACTTATACGACCTATTAACATGTGTGCTCGTGAACTTGAAGATAAAACATTGAGTAGTGCCAGTATATATGGAAAATCCAGCACTTTTTTTAACAAAACATGGGCCAAGTAGTGATACTGATGATAAAGATGCTTGTTGTCCTTAATTTGATCAAGAAAATATTTTCGACTATATGAAAATTAACCTGGGTACATAAGTGAATTGAGATAAGCATTTCATCCATCTGAATTTTTTATCAAATTCGACAATCTAAAGCGAAGTAATATTTTTGGTCCTTTACGATTTACCACAAATCCTATTTTAATTTATGATTGCACTTAGTATGTCATTCTATTATGTTCCAACTTTCCTGAAAGCTTTATGTGAGGGCTTATTTTTAATCCCCGTACTGAGTCCGATATTCGAACTCACATAACTCGAGTAAAGATACTGATAACCAATCACGAACTAAAAGTAAGGAGATCGTAATCCAGGCTTCCTCATCTATAGCTCGGGGATGACAAAGCATCCAATAACATCGCACTGGAGAAAATACTCAGATATCTATCAATAGTTCGAATACACGCGAACACTATTAGAGATCATATCTTCATCAGCAGTTCAGAGATATCAAAGCATCATGTGACTTCGCGCTACAGAAGATACTCCTCCACTTGTCAATAGGTCGTATGCACACGAGAATCACATGAGATCGTATCTTCCAAACGGTCTGAAGCCACAACTAAAAAATGTTATTAGATCCATTACAGATCAACAAGTATCAAGACGTTACAAAAGTTCACCATGAAGACTCACCAAAACCCGATATTGTAACGTTCCTCATCAATATAACCAACGGTCAAATTATAAGACCTATAAATAATATAAGATAGCTGCGAATTATAGAGGCTGCTCGAAGAACCTCTAAGAAATCATTTCTACATCTCTCTCTCTCTCTCTTTGTAATAGGTAGCAGCCTAAATATATCTATCTCTTTTTCTAAAATCTTCAGGAGAGGTCATGGTTTTTAACCCAATCAAGGGTTTTCCACGCTAAATATAGTATTAGTTGTTACCTGTTCATAACTAAACATACTAGATTTCCAAGATGTAAAGCGTTATCTTCATACAATACAAAAATAGGCTATTACATTTGGCGCCGTCTGTGGGAACAAAGATTACACTCAGCATTCTCCAATCTAGTTTTTCACCGCATTTATCTATGAAAGATGGCAAATTAAGATAAATCACACCACGCCCTACCTGACGCTGCTGATGGAGTGACGGATCTGCGAACGACTGTGCAGGCATAAACTGAGCCATGAATGGAGCTGGAGAAATAGCTCGACAGCATGTAGGATACGATCAGGGTACTCTAAGCCCAAATAACGGCAAATCCGAGACAGCAAAACGCTCTGCCCGCCACCTCGTAGATATCAGTCCATGACCGCCAGGGACATCGAGGCAGAAATATTGCGCTTCCTCAAATTCAACAAGAACCAGTTTTGCCTCGGAGTCACATCAATCTACCATTACCCGCTGGAGCGGTAATAGATCTATAGCCGCAAGAGGAGCAAAACAGAGAAAAACCTCGAGTTTCAGTCTATGACTGCATGGAAGAAGCAGCAGGAGAGCACAATCCTGCGAGAGGACCAACAACAAGACAAGTTGTCACGTCTCGACAACACCTCACTCCAGAACAGGTGGAGAAAAGCATCAAAGAGCTCTTAGACGCTCAAATACTCACTGGAAGGAGCAACTATGCAAGGTTACAGAAGAGTCCGCTCGCACAGGAGTTGTTAGACAAAGAAGTACCAACCAGTTTTTGCACTCCAACCATTCAAAAATACGAAGGGGGGGATCTTGTGGAACACGTCCAAGAATTTCAAGATTCCTTAGGACTGTATTCCTCTTCCAACCACATCATCTTCTGTTTATTCCCGACCAGCTTAAAAGGCGATCCTCTACGATGGTTTCACAGACTCGATGAAGGATCTATCCTCACCTTCGAGCAACTTCGCGAACTGTTCGTCAAAAACTATTCACATAATAAAGACAAGGAGGAAAGTCTTTACTCATTGTTTAGTCTCAAGCAGGCGCCAGGGGAAAGATTGGAGACATTTACCAGAAAAATTTTTGGGCTAGCTCGATAACCTCGAAAAAAAAATCACGATCTCCGCTTTCACCACTGCGTTACTCATAGATGGATGAGTCAAGGAACATTTGATCCTCAACAAGCCACTGACATTAGAGGATATGATGGAAAAGGTCAACAATTTCATCGACCTCGAAAGACTGACGACTGAGAAACAAAAACCTCAGCGCATCGCTCTGTCCACCAACGATCATACTGGAGAATGTACTCACAACAGCAGTAAAGATTACGGAGGTGATAAGAAATATTTCAAGTCCTATGACGATCGAACATGCCAAGGACAAAAGAGACCAGTTCCGTACTTACCACAGTTGGTAACTACTATTGCAAACATATATCCGCTACTACAAAAGGATGAACTCTTCAAAAATGCCAATACTCTTCAACCTATACCAGGAAAGCCGTACTGCATTCACCACAAGATCCACCATAATGACACGGAACAATGTTTCGTTTTTAAGTATATTTTCGCATGGTCAGATGCTCGAATATATTGTGGACGTAAAAAGTTACAAAGATGGCAGCTACAAAACTGAAATCACAGTCGTCCAGACTGATGAAGCGAATGAAGAAAAACATTTGTACTTCATCGAGACTCAGACAGTCAGCCACTCCAACAAATCCAAGCGCAGGCACGTTGGACAATGCCATGATTTGACAATGGTAGATAAAGAAGCTCGTTTGTTGCCAGAATCTAGCAACCGACGATCTGGGATTTCTTTCGAAGACTGTGACGTACGTCATGTCAACTTCCCGCATCACGATGCTCTCATCATCATGTTAAAAATGAAGAACATAGTTCTACATAAATAATGGTAGACACCGGCAGTAGCATCGAGCTACTATTCTAGAGCACGATCGACCAAATGGGTTTAGCAGACAGGGTTGAGCCAAGTGACATTAACGTCTCTGGATTCAATGGTTCCAAGGAAGAACGCGTTAGAAAAATTACACTTCCCATCACGGCCAGACCAGTTACACTTGACGTAGTTTTTTACGTCATCAATACAAAATTCTGTTACCTGGGCATCCTGGGACGACCATGGTTGCATAACATGAAAGCTATTCCCTTCACATATCATCAAGCACTACGGCTCGACTGGAAAGGAGGGATCTACAAAATCAAAGGCAGCCAAAAATTAGCCCGAGCTTGCGATAATACAATTGAAGTTGAGCCAGCTGCAGAAGCTCCAATATAACAATTATAGTATTCAGTACCAGCAAAACATCAGCTGCCAAGCTCCGAACCAACAGAGTATATCGAGATTAATGGTATACAGAGAGGAACTCACATCGGGACCCTGTTGAGCACGGAGGAACCTTTAAGTCTCATACAATTCCTTTCAGATAACCACGATGTTTTTGCGTGGACGTTTCACGAAATGCCAGGGATAGATCCAGCCATGGCGTGCCACAAGCTAGAGCTGAAAGAGAAGGCAAAACCGGTTAAACAGAAGCAACGAACTCTAGCACCAAAAATATGAGACGAAGTAAGCCAAGAGATCGGCAAATTGATTGAGGTCGGTTTTATCCGCAAAGCTATTTACCCGAACTGGATCTCGAACATTGTCGCAGTCCCAAAGAAAAATGGCAAGATCAGAATCTGCGTCGAATTCACAGATCTCAATCGACACACTCCAAAGGATAGCTTTCCATTTCTAATCATCAACTATCTACTCGATTCAGCAGCAGGGCACGAACTCCTCTCTATGATGGATGCTGCATCAGGGTACAATCAGATACCACTTTTCCCTGAAGATCAAGACAAGACTGCGTTCATCACCAAACAAGACCTGTATTGCTATAAGGTCATGCCTTTCGGCCTGAAAAATGTTGGCGTTACCTATCAGAGATTGATGACGCAAATATTCAAAGATCAACTCAGTAAAACAATGGAGGTTTACATCGACGACATGCTTTGCAAGAGTCTCAAGAAAGAAGACCATTTGGCAGATTTATGAACAACTTTTAAGATTTTGTGAGCTTACAAAATGTGTTTGAATCCTGACAAATGCCAGTTCGGAGTACAATCCGGAAAATTTTTGAGCCACCTCATCAGTAAACGAGGAATTGAAGCTAATCCATCATGCATACGAGCTCTCTTGGCTTTGCCTTCACCAAAGACAAAAAAGGATGTTCAAAAACCTGTCAGGAAGATCGCAGCACTTAACATATTAGTGTCCAAATCATCATACAGATGCTGACCTCTATTCGATCTGCTAAAACAAGGTACGTCACGAGGAAAATCAAAGAAGGATCCCGAGATCGAGTGGACAGATAAATGCGAAGCCGCTTTCCTCGAACTTAAGCAACATTTGGGTGAACCACAAGTTATGAGCACACCAACAGATGGAGAAGAGCTAACAGTATACCTAGCCATCACAGATACTTCTCTCAGCTCCGTCCTCCTCCGACTAGATGAAAAGACCGAGAAACTAGTCTATTTTATCAGCAAGACTCTGACCCCTGCTGAAACAAGATACACCATGATTGAGAAGCTTCTTTTGGCTCTCGTCTATACGTCATAGAAATTGAAACAGTATTTCCAAACCCACGCTGTTCGTGTCTTAACGAACTATCCACTCCATGAAATCTTATCTAAGCGCAAAAAATCTTGACGTATTCAGCAATGATCAGTAACACTCGGAGAACACGACATACATTTTGGGCCACGCCACTCTGAGAAAGGTCAGGCTATAGCAGATTTTCTAGCTGACTTTCCAGTTTACGATCCTGATTAGGAGGAAGACGTTGATGATAACAAAGATGAACCACCCACAGTACAGTCTGAAGAGAAGTCCGATTGGGTAGCAAAGAAAGGTTGGCGACTTTTGACGGACGACTCCGTCGGACCAGCCGGATCAGGAGTAGGGATTGTTCTTATTACTCCTTCCAATGATCGGCTCAAAAAATCCATTCACCTCAATTTCAAAGTAACCAACAATGTAGCAGAATATGAGGCACTAATTCATGGCTTGGATATGGCACTCACACTGGGTGTAGCAGAGCTCTCTGTCTACACCGATTCATTACTGATCATCAATCACCACGCGGGAATCTATCAAGCCAATTGGAAAATGATTGACTATGCTGCTACAGTGGTCGAACGAATGAACAAATTTCAGACAATTTCTATGGAACATTTGCCAAGGGGAGAAAATAGACATTCAGATGCACTCGCTTACCTTACTGGGGTCTTTGGATCAGAAGCTCGTTATTTAAAAATCGACGTCATTTCTAACCCCAGCATTAATGCCACCGTGTCCAATACCATTAATACTGGGGGCAACGCGATGGTCAAAAGTGATTGGAGACAGCCTTTCATCAGATACATTAGACCTCACAACAAATTCGATGGCCCACTTCCGGAGGATCCTACAGAACAGCGGTGATTAATTGACAATGCCCGTAGATATATTGTCCGTGATAACCTCCTCTACAAAATATCAGTCAGTGGTCCATACCTCCTCTGCCTATCCGAAAAAAAAGCACAACAATTCTTGCACGATCAACACGAAGGCACATACGGGTCCCATATCGCAGGACGATTTTTTGCAAACAGAGCTTTAGTGCAAGGAATGTTCGGGCCTAAGATGAAAGCACAACCGATCGAGTACGCTCACAAATGTGGCGCTTGCCAACGTCACGGCCCGAAGATATGAGCCCCAGCACTCGGCCTACACTCAAGGCAAGTCACCTCGCCGTTCAGACGATGGGCTCTCGATCTCGTAGAAGAATTTCCTACAGCACCAGGAAAACGAAAGCATTTGTTGGTCGCTACAGACTACTTCACTAAATGGGTAGAGGCAGTCCCTTTGTGCCGAACATGAAAAGAAAAAGTTATCAGATTCATCTAGGAACATATTATCATTCGGTCCGGCAGACCGTATCTTATCAGAATCGATAATGGACCACAGTTCGTTGGCTCTAAAGTCATTGCGTTCCTCAATGAGCACAATATCATTCACCCCCCATCAAACCCTTACTATCCTCAAGGAAACGGATAAGCTGAAATTACTAATCGAATGATTGTGGATGGACTCCAAAAGCGTTTAGATGACAAAAAAGGGAATTGGGTGAACGAGTTACCACACGTACTTTGGGCATATCGAATAACTCCAAGAACAACAATAGGTTGTACTCCATTCTTACTGGCCTACGGGACGGAAGCCATAATACCCACTTAGTATCATCACCCAATATACGATCACGAGATGACAGATGAAGAAAACGAATTTCAGATCACATGTAACCTGAATATGATCGAAGAAACACACGAAAGAGCCATTGTCAATCTAGGAAGATATCAGCTTGCTTTATCGCGGTCTTATAACAAGCGCGTTCGATATCAAAAATTCAAAGTCAAGGACCTCGTTCTTAGATAAATCCCCCAACATCGCAAAACACCTAATGCGGGAAAGTTAGCAGACAATTGAGAAGGTCTCTTCATCATAACCGGTGCGAGCGGTTTGGGGTTTTACGATCTAAGTACACATGATGGAGTACCTATACTTAATCCATAGAATACCCACCGACTGAAGCTGTATCGAAATTAAACATGCTGTAACTTCAGATTTCACTCAATAAAGCAAATTTTCATCATCATGCTGCAAATCTATTTCAACATTGTACTTATCTTCATATGGTTCGCTCAAATCGACCTACTACGGAGAATTACTACAACAATATCTGCTTCATAACTCTTCAAATATACACGCTCTCTCGCTTGATTAGCTAAGGGCAACCTCTTGCTTGTAGATTTAAGGTGTAAGACTCACTCATAGCTCTTCTCGTGGCACTCATTCATCAATATCTCGTGGCAAAAGCCACGCAAAGCAGAGCACTAGATAAATAGGGGTACCCTATGCTGTCTAAGTTCAAATAGCAAAATTCTCTTGCAAAACCTATCAGTTCGCTTATTGAGTCAATCAATTCGATCTGGCAGAGACGTCATTTCAGCTATGCAATATTTAACACAAGTCTCATCATGGTCGCTCAGCTCGACCTATAATCGGAATCTGCTTCATAGCTCTTCAAATATACACGCTCTCCGAGGATTGCTTATTGAGCCAATCAATTCGATCTGGCAGAGATGCCATTTCAGCTATGCAATATTCAACACAAGTCCCATCACGATCGCTCAGCTCGACCTATAACCGGGATCTGCTTCATAGCTTTTCAAATATACATGCTCTCCGAGGATCGCTTATTGAGCCAATCAATCTGATCTGGCAGAGACGCCATTTCAGCTATGCAATATTCAACACAAGTCCTATCACAGTCGCTCAGCTCGACCTATAACTGGGATCTGTTTCATAGCTCTTCAAATATACACGCTCTCCGAGGATCGCTTATTGAGCCAATCAATTCGATATGGCAGAGACGCCATTTCAGCTATGTAATATTCAACACAAGTATCATCACGGTCGCTCAGCTTGACCTATAACTGGGATCCGCTTCATAGCTCTTCAAATATACACGCTCTCCAAGGATCGCTTATTGAGTCAATCAATTCGATCTGGCAGAGACGCCATTCAGCTATGCAATATTCAACACAAGTCCCATCACGGTCGCTCAACTCGACCTATAACCGGGATCTGCTTCATAGCTCTTCAAATATATACACATTCTCCAAGGATCGCTTATTGAGTCAATCAATTTGATCTGGCAGAGACGCCATTCAGCTATGCAATATTCAATATATGTGCCCTCACGGTCGCTCAGCTCGACCTATAACTGGGATCTACATACACGCTGCCCCGAGGGTCGTTTATTGAGACAATCAATTCGACCTGGCAGTAATGCGCCCTTCAAATATCTCATTACGGTCTTTATTGATTTGTTCAAATTGACTTATACATGTTACAATACCACATCACTAAATCTCTATATGATCGTTCGTTGGATCACCAAATTCAATTATACATAGAGATAACAACAAACTTTTCTATCTACTCAACATTTGACATTTTTCTACAGCAAAGGCATACTTACACTCTGTCTCATTATAATATAAACAATTAAACTACAACTCACGCTTTGGGCGTATAACATTCGAACTCTCCCCAGGCCCAGATGAAAGTAAGAAAGGGGAAGGAATAGCCGCATCTACTACAACAGAAGGTGCATTCTACAATTCCAAAACTCTTGGCATCAAATTATCTATATAGGATAACCGTGCTATCTGCAAGTCATACTTCGTAACATATTTAGTTGTAGATGCCAAGATCGAATCACGCTCTGTTCGAAATTTCTCTACATCAGCATGTAACATAGCCATAGCACGCAACGTAACATTTTCCGCACTCAACAATGTAGCTTCATAAAATTCGGTTTTCACCTTGTTTAGTTCATTGTCAAGATTTTTACATCGAGCTTCTAGAGATTTTTTCTCCTGCAGCAACGAGCCTTTATATTGCTTCGTTATCTGTACACTGCGCTCGATCTTCAGCTTCAGACGGTACAACTTGCTATCTACCTCCCTTGAATAATTGATCTCGGCTTCAGCTGTGTCCATCATCCTCTGCAACTCTTTATACTTCGGATGGAGTTCCTCGAAAACTACATTACCTTGAATGCACTCCTGTACCAAAGCTTGTTTGTCCCGATCAAGATCAGCGATCCATGAATTATACTTATTGATGGCCCTATTAAGCTCTCTATCTCTATTGGAACATGCCTCCTCGAAAGTTTTGGCACGGTCCTTTTTTCTCTGACATGAATCTCGAGCCTCACGCAAATCCCAGCTCAGCTTTTTCAGGTACTCGCGCATATAACGGATTTCAAAATCTTGCTTCTTTAAGAGATCAGTATTATTTACTATCACCCACTGATGATACAACAGATCATTCTTCTATTTTTCAATCGTACTTAACCGATCTAGCACTTGTTGATTCGCAGCCATGGTCTCCGACTTTATCTTCTTCATAGATTCTTCACACTGTTCGGATTCGTTATTAGCAGTCAATATCTCGGCATCCTTACATGACAACTCTACAGTCATAGCATTTAGCCGACTCTACAGCTCCAACATCTCAGATTCCAGCTTTGAATTCAACAAAGTCTTTCTTTCAACCGCCCACGAACATTACTGTAACTTGGCAGACAATTTTTTATTTGACGCGGATAAGGCAGCCAATTTGTCATTTTCTTTCTCTTCAACCTAGAAGAACAGATCGCAAGAGACAATATATCTATCAACAGATATTCATTCCTACAAGACATATCATTCTACAACATTTATTACACCATCAAGTTATGATACACGAATCAACTACATTATGCAACATACAATCAAATGCCACAATCTAGTTGGCTTGTGATCGCACCCTACTACTACTAGCATCTACATGCAAAGGCTCATTAAAGATTACGACCTCTTGCAGACGGGTCTTATGCCTTGTGTGAGGCAGCAGATCTTCAATCTCCTCCTCCTTAGACTCTTCAGCTCGTGGTTTTGAGGTTGAAACTCCCCCACCCTCATCCCCTTTTGTAAACCACATATTTTCAACCTTATCATTCTCTACTTCCACATCTTTACCACAGCTCGAGATATAATGTCTAAATTCATTTTCTACTCTCTCGAGCTCGCCCACATAAAATGTGATCACATCGGCCATCTGACGTTCGTGGTCCGTATCGGATGCACGTTTCCCCCGCTTTGGAGTAATTTTCTTCTTCAAGCGTGATTGATATACTTGTAGACGTTGTTGTGTATCTAGTAAACGCGCTTCTGACAATGTCACTCTCTTCCCGGAATTCTACAGCAGCCTAGTACACTCCACCTTTTCCCTCTCCATACATGCGTTGTGACCCATGCACCGCTCCAGTTCATCACAAGCATGCCTCAGATCAATTTCTAATTGTGCGTAGATCTTTCTATCCTCCTTTTTTATGTTGAAGAAAAGGATCCTCAATGCTCTTTGCCCCTACAAAAGTCAAGCTCATCAGGCAATGAACCTACACCACCACGTATGATGGATACTCCAGCCCGAGCTGAGCATCTTTGTGCCTCTCAACTATGGCGGTTACGCGCTTCTTGCGCTAGGAATTTCACTCGAGCTGGGTCCGGCACTATGTCTCTCTCAGTTAACAGTTCTAAATAGGCCTCCTTCAAACCCCGCTCACTATCAACTTCAACCTCAAAATACAGTATTAAAGACAATAATGACCTTTGACACTCTAACTTATCGCTCTCATCTATGAATCGCTTATCCTTAAGGGATTTTTGGAGTAAAACAGACCTATCGGTCTCTTTTCACAAAACCTCATCCCTCTCAATTTTTATCTTCCCATACATATATTGGAATAACTCCTTAAAGGTTTTATCAAAATTCAACTTATGAAGGTGTATCTCATATTCAAGTTTATTGTGTACCTGTTGAGTACGATTGATACAATCCCTTGCTCGACTCAAGGCCTTCTCCATCTCGATCACTTTCCCCCTCAAATGAACTACCTCCTACATACAAATCATACATTCACATCAAAACAACATATATGAACAACAACTACATAAATTTCAAAACCTCGTCAAAAACAGTTCTACGACCAATACAAAGGACAAAGTTCGACTAAATCTCAAGAACTATGCTACAATTATAGAATTAAGATTTAGATCCTGCTACCTCATTGGTCAGATCATCAGCCACTGGAGGAGCCAGGGTCTGCTCAGCCACTGGAGAAGTATCATGTCCTGGGAAGACGATCTCGTCATACTTCCTGGCAAGAGCAAGGTTGACATCCTCTCTGCTCAAACCTCAGTAGTAGAAGGCTTGAATCAGCTTAATTCGGGAAGCCACCGTAATATCAACAGCCTTCTTCACCTCATCTTCAACCTCTTGCTTTATAGCGGCAGCTTCCTTCTCGAACTGCTCCTTCTGCAGTACCTTTTCCTTCTCGAACTGCTCCCTCTGCAGCACCTTCTCCTGCTCGAACTGTTCTTGCAGAGCATCTTTCTCTACATCATGTTGCCGAACAAGTTTACCACGATTCGCAGCAGCTAGCTTCAACACCTCCACGACCGACTTCCAAGCAACAGAAAACTGCACCACAAATACTACAAAACAGTATTACAAGATAGGATCATTATTGGAAAGGATTTAATCAAATAACACATTGCATACCTGAGAGATGCTGGATCGAATTTGAGTATCTAGGTGGATGGGATCACGCGTAGCCAAGTCCAACGCCTCCTGTTCCACGGCTTCGAGGTTGACACCCTTCGAAGAAGCTCGTATATCTTTACCAGATTCCTTTTTCTGCTTCTTCAAAGGAGGAGCCATATTCACATCAACAACCACCCCCTCAGTTCCCACGGGCGGTATCTGCGCAGGAGTTGTTTGTTCAGTATGCAGCACCGTCTTTTTCATTTTTAGTCGCCGAACTAAGGATCTCGAAGTACCCATATCACAGGCAGGAATCTCCATAACATCAACATAAGCAGAGCCAGATGCAGCCATAGCTCGTTTTTGATGACTTTGTTGCACTTTTTCAACTACAGAGTTAAGCCTCTTCTCTCTGCGAATTCCTAGCTCTCCAAGAACTTTGTTCAGCTTGCTCCCTTCTCGACTAACGACGTCAAACAAACTCGATGTATTAGCAACTCACAATAAGTTAAGAGATAAACTGTAGGCAAAATGAAGACACTTACTCTCGTTAAAATTATTATATATCAGCTCGAGCACGGGTTCCCCAGGCACTTGCATACAATTGCCCCTCACCATCACAAGATGGTCACACCAAGGCATCCCGAAAGACTCAAAATCAAAGAATTTTGGCCTCGCCGAATCACTAAACAAGTATCCGTTCTTCCGATCTTTCACATACTTAAACTTATAGTATTTCAAGATATCGTCCGCAACGAATTGTCTTGCAATACCACCATCTCTCCACTTCTGATTAAGGACTTCACAGACTCTCATCATCTCAAAGATGTTACCATTTAATTGACCAGGGCAACTCTTTAGTGCATTCATTACCTCTTTTTGGAAAAAGGCTAGGGGAACACTTAACCCATATGCGATCTGGTTCAAATAACAGAGAAATCCTTCCTCTACGACCTCTGATCCAGTTCCATTATAATAAACGATATCTATATCATTTCCTATATCCATACTTTTCTTCCAACGATCCAGAGAAGGCACCTGATAATGCTCTACATTACTACTCGGTCTCACCAGAGTTCTAAACCACAACCTTGCATTCATCACATAATTTTCCCATTCTCCGTCTAAACTCTTTTTATACTGTAAAAATTTCTTCGATACGTCTACATTCTCGGGACACTTAAAAAAATTGCCCAGTTTCATCCCCCGCATGCAATCCCACATCCCTCCCAGAAGAAACAGACGGATTATCAGCAGTCACAGTACCAATCACCACAAAATCATCCACAGTCTTATCAGACGATGATGATTCCTCACTACTGGCAGATACAACAAATTTACTACTGGGTTTCGGGCATTTTGAGCGCATCTACCACACATAAAGGAAAATCTATTCTGAGTTTTTATTAATAAAATAGGCCTCCTCCCTCAGCCATACCCAACATGTTATTAATCTACCCAAAAAGTTTACAAACGCAACCTACCAGCTTTCCAAGAAACTAATACAACAACAGAAAATATGGAAGTAGAGACACTAACCTGTACTAGAAGAGCAACAGTCGTCGACTCCGGTCACCACTCGCACCTCAGACAATAAAACTTTATACTTCTTAGTAAGATCACACAACACTGGAGGACTGCGTTCAAAATTCAAAGATTTTTTCTCTCTAGAAGTGCTTCTGCAACTGATTGTGGTTTAAGAGAAGAGGGAAGAAAAGTTTTTATATTATCCCTCGGTTTCTGAAATGATGGCTCTTCGGGATACGTGTCCACGTCATCTCTCCTAATAGGTACATCTTTTCATTTGCCCTCATAATGGTTTTTGGTGTAACGCGTTCTGTTATCACGTCTGTCCCTCTCTTCTGCCATTATTAAGGACTCACTGCCCAAGAAGATTTAAACAGATCTTACAGCACGATTAGTTATAGCAACAACCTTCTACGGCTGCACGATCCTGCTACACTTTTTTATAGCATGGTTCTAGTTCAAAAACCTAAGTACAGCTGTTACTTACCGCAATATCGGTTTGACAGAAGCAAAAAATCATTAGCAAATCCTACTTCAATTCCATTTCAGTCAAAAATTATCATAGATACAGAAAGTAATGATGAACCGACCTCAACACAAGCAAATCAATTTATTATGATCAATCATCCGACCTTACATACAATGACATAGCAGATAACTCTCTTCACCACATGGAATGCTTTTAATATCAACAACTCTCACATCCTCTTTAGCAAGTTTATCCAACGTATTTTCAAAGGCTCCAACCAAGTTCCACCGATGATAACAAGTATTCAAGTTGACAATGGCATGGCACGAAAGGAATTACGACTTTGTCGCCTCTACAGGCATAACAACACTATATCTTAATAAGGCCATACATATATAAGAACGACCTACACAGTTTGGATATATCAACACTACGACCTACATATTTTCGACTTATGTCATCGGTGACTAGTTCGATATTTGTTTAATAGTGCCTTACAACAGTTCTAAAAGTAGCTTTAAGCCCTCACAAGACAAGATAATAATGTTCGAATTTATTATTCAAGAAAAATAAGTTACAGGAACGAACACTTCAACCAGTTCAGCGAAAAAGATTACAAGTTCTATAGACAATTTTGTCTTTTACAAAGAATAGCCTACGTTGTAGATGACAGTGCAACACTTGAAAAGAAACAATGGCGGGCCCAGCAGAAAAACTCAAAGCCCAAGGATGGAAATTAGAACGAAGCAGATGACAAAATTAATCCCACCACTCCTCCATAACCCCCACCTCCGCTTCCAATGAAGGACCTCCTCCACCATTACAATACCCAATCTTTCGCAGGGTATCGACAGTACTTCTCAGACGACTTCCCCGCATTCTCGTCTTCTGCCAACACCGCATCTTCTACAAGCATCCACAGACAGGACCGATGGTGAGTAGCAAACAAAACCACATAATTGAATTGCCACAGTTGATGAAAATCATACTCTGCCTCCTCTACTTCTTCCCACGACATCCCATGGAAAGTTGGAGGAACAGGGATTGGAGTCGGCAGATAAAGACTTTGGGTACCAAAATAGCGAGTTTGCAGACTTGCCATTTTTGTCTGAACTCTAACTTCATATGCTTGGCGTCGAGTTATCACCATCACTACTACTCAACCCAACCTGAATGACTGACAACGTTAACCAGGGTAAACATTGATAGCAACTATTCACCATATTTTATACTAGCAGTATTTAATGCACTCCACAACTTCTAATAAGTTATTCATCACAAGTGCACGTCTTAAGAGGAATTTTTGGGAGACCCAGAAGTCGAAACTACTATTCTTCCCAAATAAAATGGAGGCCATCAATACAATATTGAATTTAGACGACTGGACTTCTCATCCAACACTACACGCAACACACGTTCCTCCTACTATTGGCGAGAGGGGGCAGTTGTGAGGGCTTATTTCTAATCCCTGTACTGAGTCCGATATTTGAACTCACATAACTCGAGTAAACATACTGATAACCAATCAGGGACTAAAAGCAAGGAGATCGTAATACAAACTTCCTCATCTACAGCTCGGGGATGACAAAGCATCTAATAACATCGCACTGCAGAAAATACTCAGATATCTATCAACAGTTTGAATACACGCAAACACTATTAGAGATCATATCTTCATCAATAGTTCAAAGATATCAAAGCATCATGTGACTTCGCGCTACAGAAGATACTCCTCCACTTGTCAACAGGTCGTATGCACGCGAGCATCACAGGAGATCGTATTTTCCCAACGGTCTGAAGCCACAACTAAAGAATGTTATTAGATCCATTACAGATCAACAAGTATCAAGACGTTACAAAAGTCTACTATGAAGACTCATCAAAACCCGATATTGTAACGTTCCTCATCAATCTAACCAACGGTCATATTATAAGACCTATAAATAATACTAGATAGCTGCGAATTATAGAGGCTACTCGGAGACCTCTAAGAGATCATTTCTACATATCTTTTTTTTTTTTTTCTCTCTCTCTCTCTCTCTCTGTAATAGCTAGCAGTCTAAATATATATCTCTCTTTTTCTAAAATCCTCAGGAGAGGTCGTAGTTTTTAAACCATTCAAGGTTTTTCCACACTAAATCTAGTGTTGTTTGTTACTTGTTCATAACTAAACATACTAGATTTCGAAGGTATAAAGCGTTATCTTCGTGCAATACAAAAATAGGCTATTACACTTTATACATACATCCAAGGACATCTTCAAGTTTTATTGAAGATGAGAGTAAAATAGCTAGATTGTTCTATACCAACAACAAGTAACATAAAGGTTGCGCTAGGAGTCTTTTATGTGGTCTTATTAAGAAAATTCTTGGTTTACTGAATATTTTTGGACTATATCTTCAAAACTCTCCCTGGTTTATAATTCATAAGAAAAAGTGATATTGCAAAAGCCTGTAATGAAGCTATTGTATATACATATCTTTAAACAATTCTTGTTGAGCCTTGTCTGCGGTTTGGGATTTACTATAAATTCCCTAAGGCCTTCTTAGTAAGTCTTTTTCTAAGAGTCTTTTTTACCCTTTATTCATGAAAAAGCGCAAGTTTTCAGTTTTTTCAAGTTTTGTCTCAAATACGGCAAAATCATCGAAATATAGACAATAGACAATATAAAGTAGGGCTGTACAGAGAAACTGGCGAAACCGTGGAACTGAACCGGGCCGAACCGACAATTTTTCATGGTTTTTAATAGGGCCGGTTTAGTTTTTGGTTCGAAAAGTGGGGAACCGGGGTATCCCGGTTTGGTTACTGGTTAGCCACCCCCGGTTAACTGACCAAGCCGAACCGAAGGGGTTATAACTCAGGGAAAGTTATATTCTCTCATACTCTCTCTCTACTCTCAATTTTTCTCAATTCTCTCAGCCTCTCTCTCTCTCTCTCTTTCTCGTTTGAGTTTTGGAGAAAAAGATCAATGACCTCCACCAATCCATCAAACATATAACATCTACAACATTAGATCTACAACTTCAAACATCTTCAGATCTACAACATCAAACAATTATATAACATCAGATCTACAACAAATCAGACCATCACCGATTGAGAAGAAGCTTTGTTTGATCTTGTTTTAGTTATTATTCAAGATACAAATCAGACCATCATCAAATCAGACCGTCACCGATATTATTATTCAAAGTACAAATCAAATCTACAACAAATCAAACCATGTTTTGTTTAATCTTGTCTTAGTTTGAGTATAATCTTCATGCTCTTGCCAGTTTGAGATCTACAACTTCATACTCTTGTTTCAGTTTCAGATCTACAACTTCATGCTTTTGTTTCAGTTTCAGATCTTCAACTTTATGCTCTTGTTTCAGCTTAAGAAGAAGCTCTGCCCCAAAACATTATATCTACAACTTCATGCTTTTATTTCAGTTTGAGTATAATCTTTATAATCTTTGTATAATCAGATCTACAACATCAAACTTTAGATTCTGTTTTCTGTTTTCAGATCTGTATAATCTTCAGTAAGCTTTGCATAAACATTGTATAATCTTTTTACAATCTCAGTAAGCTTTGTATAATCTTTAGATTTTGTTTTCTGACCACCGATGGTGTTATGGATGTTACGGCATCAGAGGGCTAGTTGGATTTCTTGGCTCGTTGTGTTCTTGGATTTCTTCCTTCTGTTTGCCTCTGCTCAGGCTTAATAGGGCTTATTGAAGGACTTGATTCACTTGAACATTGGTTGTTATTTCTTTATTCAGTTATTGTTCGATTTCAATAAAGAATCGATCTCTTTTTCTCTCTTCAACTCTGGCCTCTAGAAGTGCAACCCTGGATAAGGCGTCCATTTCAGAAACACTGATAGAACCAGTTACGACCCCTTTTAGGCAAAAAATTTAGGGCACTTTGAACTTTCAGTTCTGGTTATCTTTCAGCAATGAGAATTTTTACCAGTCGTTCGAACGACTAAAATCCGAATAGAAAAACCGAACCGAATCGGACCGACTAGTTCGGTTTTGGTCTGGTTATTTTTGAGGCTGATTCGGTTTCGGTTTTTTGTTATGATAAACCGGGGTACCCCGATTTGGTTCGCGGTTTAGGGCCAAAACCGGACCGAACCGGATGCCTCTTCCAAAGTCATTGGATTATTTTCCACATTCGAGAATCTCCTCCCTTATGTGGGAAAAAGTGTCTTACCTTGTTAAGAAAATCCTGGAAAGAATGCCCCCACTCTTGCGATATCGTGATAATCCTAACCCTCTACCGTAGAACCGTTCTAAAGTAGACTACAATGTTCTTCTTTTAAAAAAAATAAACAAGCGAAAACCATACATCAGAGCCTAAGGTTTAGGCACCTACACATACGCGACATCATAGCCTAAGTTCGTCCTACAATACCTCTTGTGCAAAACTTGAAACTCCAACTTTATTACAACATCTATAACAGCCTCCTTTAGATAGGGAGTGATTTTGAGCAGGGGTTTGAGGGAAAATCAATTCTTACCAAACAAATTACCTATTTTAAGTAGCCATATCATAAAAATAACTTAAAAGTATCTCACGTTCTCACCCATAATAGGCTTTTCTTATTTAATTTTGAGGGTCCCACACTTTCCACCTAATAAAATTGTCAAACATGGCTACCCAATTTTTGAGGAGAGAGAGTATTGAAACCCAAAATAACTACCCTCTCGAGGAGGTTGAAAACTTGGTTTTTAGCACTTTCACCTCTATATTTTAGCTATAAAGAGACTACACTAGATGCTCTTACGGACTCAAAATAATAGATGAGGCCGGTTGATGTTAAAGTGTGAATCTAAGGTGGCATCTCCAAAAGTCTAAGGGCATCTCTAGCAGTTGAGAAAGCGAGTTTGCCGCTAGTATTCAAAACCTCCCTCTCTCTCTCTCAAATAGAAACGAAGAGAAAACTAAAGCAAAGATCTCTAAGGTTAACTGCCCAAATTTTACTTATTTCTCTCTATTTTTTCATGAATCTAAGGTTTTTGATTCGGATAATGCCCCTAATTAGCCAATTTATGATCCATAAAACCCTAATTTCTTATATCAAATTCTAAATAATTTGATTTCATGATAAGGGTTTTATGCGGCATTGGTTCAGGCGATGCTAGCAAACAGGACCTTAAGTGTTAGCACTAAGCGATAAGCATTATCATGTATCCCCCCAAACTTAGTAAAATCCAGTTGGATTTACAAGTTTAATTATAAAGTGGACTAGATACTCTGTATCGTACCGTTAGAGAGTAGTAACCTGACGCACTCAGTGCGTTCCATCATATTGGCCGAGCCAATGCTATTCGTGTTATCCCCGATGCACAAGGTTAGACAAGAAATATATTTATATTTCAAAGGGATCGAGTGCGTAATACTAATGTCTCTTAGACATATGTTGTCACTCGTCCGATTATCGGTCATGCTCAATGAGCAGATAGATTTATAGGCTTGTTGTATATAGTAGATCAACTATTATACATAGAATTTAACTACTTCCCAAGCAATAAATTCGAATAACTATAAAATAAAATCAAAGAACAATCTCACATAGATGGGATACCAAACCAGTGTATATCACGAGCATTCTATTAAACTAAATACTAAAGGGTTCCAAACTCAGTCAATAATAAAACTAATAAAGCAAAACTACTACTTCAACAAGTAAAGTTACTACTTGGCAATGCTCTCTAGGTGACATCATTCATCTATTGAGAATTTATTACTGTTCATTCTTAGAACTTGATCCAATGCTGCATTGGTATCATGGCCAGAATCTAAAGCTGCAGACTCTGCTGTAGCGTGGTCTGTACTAGCTACAATCACGTGATAAGTCTGAGGATGATTTTATGAATCATCTGGGGTGCCTTGCAATCCCGTACCAGACTATCTCGTATTTATTAGAGAATTCTTCCTATTCTATTTTGGTCCATTGGTAAACTTCTTGTTCCCCTTACCTCAGGTTACTGATGGCTGGAATTGAATCCTGCCGTTATTACCACCTCTCGTTAATCCACGGTTGCGACCCTGTCTACAACTGTCCTTGTAACTAGACTCAGCATTGTGTGACCTTGTCACATGCATACTATTAGTTGGCAAAAACTTAAGGTGCAAAACCAGTAACTCATTGTTTTGCTCATAAATGAGGAAAACGATTAGGTTTGCGTGCACAGTGATCTATCAAATGTTGCCTCAGAAGCACAATATTTGAAGCGTAGAAATTGTAATATAATATTCCCAATATCTATATGGACCTCAACTATTTCTCCATGTGAGATTATAGTGGAGTTGTACTGCCGAATAAAAATTCTGCCGTAGTCGTATAATACTATCATAGTATAAGTTAATCCATTATCAGGCCTTCCTGAATATGGAGGCGAAGGTGCCAAATAAAGCTCCTACTTTGTTAGTTAGAGACTCATTATTCTCAACAATAGTCATTTCCAGATTCTGCAATAGCATATGGATTTCAGTATCCATAAAGGTCAAGTTTATTGGTACCTGAAATAGAAATTACTTTATAGGAAGTACTTAATGTTTTGAGTATTATCAACATCTATTATGCATCTAGATTAATACCAGTAGTAGTACTTGATAAACAGTTCTTGCATAGAGGTAATTTATAGTATTCAAGTTAGTGATTCCCAATCATTACTTGTAGGTGAACCTCGTTCATATCCTATTACTTATGAAATCATATTTAAGTACATGATTTCCAATCATTACTTATGGTTAATAATATATAGCACAATGAAGTGCATGATTCACAATCATTACTTGCAAGTGAACTCTATTCATGGTTTTATACTCGTGAAATTCTATTAAGCGTCAAATCCCAATATTACCCTATAAAATGGTGATCTTAACATTAAAGTGCGTTTTAATAGAGTCTTAGCCAAGATAACTATTCAAAACTACTAGATGTTGTGTTCCTTATCCTGAGAACTAGGGTGTTCTAAGCCTTCAAATTTTATAAAGGTAGGTATATTCTAGCCAAATGACCTTATTTGCTACAAATATGAGAGGTATTAGATGTTTAGCTGACAAGTGGTCTCACCCCGAAGTCTGTTGGGTTTATAAGATAGGTTGATTATGCCTGTCTTTGAACTAACAGTTTAGGGTATTATAAGTTGCTATTAATGTCTATATATCTTTAAATGTTATCTTGTAACATCTAATTGCATCTAGATACGAAAAATTAGTTTCTTAGACACCAAGTTTTTATAAATAAGACTAAGTCAATTCCCAATTGAGCCCTAGTTAATTGTCATTGACAATGAACTATGATTTAGATATGACTTACAGTCGTATTTTAAATTAGTCTTGGTTTTGTATTATCTGTGATCCTCGATCATGATAATAAGTATCTTAGGGGCATACCAGTAATATCCTATTAGCTATCGTAAGATACTTAAATAGGTATTACACCATTTACTTATATCACATATAAGTGAGCCAATGTTCCTATACGAGGTACTTATTCCCAAAAAAAATTTAAAAATATTTTCATAAAATTTTTTCAAAATGGGTCCCCCACGGGGTAGGTCTAGTCAATATGAATTTTTCAAAAAATATTGGGCTCAATTTGTCCAAAAAATGGGCTAGTTATAGCCGTTTAGTGTCTGGACCGGTCTGACTCGGTCTGGGTCAAGGCCTGGACTGAGTTGACTGGTCTGACTCGGCCTGCCACGTGTCACGCACGCACGACCACACATGTCATACCCACAGGATGTACATATGCCACGCACACGTGTCACATATGCACACGTGTCTCGCACGTGTCTGCCATGTCACCTCTCCGATGACTGCTCCGGTAATCGACGGGGAATAGTCCGGCCAAAATTTCTGTGAACATCCGACGTCCGGTCGCCGGTGACAGTCTGGCGAATACCACGTGTCACCCCCAGTGACTGCCACATGTCACATCCGGTGACTGCCAGGCATGCCACATGTGTCGCGCACGTGTCGTGTTTGTCAGGCATTCCGTATATGCCATGCCATGTCAGCATGCCACATGTCCTCGACACATGTCACTACTGACGTCATAGTGGATAAGGATGACGTCATATATGATAAATATAAAAAATAAAAAATAATAATAAAATTGATTGTGAAACTACCTAGTTTCAACGTACTATTCCTGGCGATTGGGACATCTCCCAGAGATGTGCCATATACCGTTAGAAAGCTTTCAGGGTAGGCTATCTAGCCAAAATGGTCTCGTATCTATCCTATCTCCACAGAGAAAAATATACGAGTTTGAAAATAGACTTTTATTAAGGGTAAAAAATACCAAAAACCCTCATTTTTAATCCAAAAAATAGGAAAAAATAGGTTTTCGAATCATGATAATCTATATAGTATTGATTTGAAAATATGTATTCAAAAAATTGCAAAATACTTCTTCTCCTGATCGTTTGGTTTCCCTGAAAACTCTGATGAGGAGGTAAGTTTCTGCTATCCTCGAGCTTGCGTGTTGATAACGTGTTGGAAGATAATAAATCTAGAGCAATCTAATAATATAGCTTATAAACAATAGGAGATAGAGAAAGATAGAGATTTATTAATTCATCATAATTGTGTTCTCTGTACAGCATACAAAGATATATATAGGTAACCCTACAACATAAGTTACCCAATCTACTTCAACTCTCTCCATAACCTTATCGGGCCTATGGGCTTGTTAGGAGTCCGTATAGGACACCCCAACCCTGTTGGATTCCTAGCTTGGGCTTGGACCCAACTCCTAACAATGTTTTTATTATTTATTTTAACGAGGTAGTGTTTTAAACTCCGCACGGTGTTTTAAAGTCTACGCAGCATTTTAAAGTCTATGTAGAGTTATGAAGTTCGCCGCATTTACTAGCCTTAAGAAAATAGACCAAATCCCCATTTTTATTTATTTTTAAATAAAGGTGTAGCAAGCTTCAAAATGCCACATGGTGTTTTAAAGTCCACACGGTAATTAAAACACCGCAGCATTACGAACTCCATTTCGCTCAGTTTTTTTTTTGGCTCCCCAAACCCAGTTAGGTTCTGATATCTCAAGCTCAACATCACGCACTCATTTTTGAAACTATTAGGAGGGGAATAGTTTGGGTTGTGAGTGTGTGTAACACAGAAACTCTAAAACCCATCCCACGCATGTTTTCTCAACTGCGGGAGATGCTCATAGAGAGGAAAAAAAAATTATGTAGAGAGAGTGGTCATGAGTTTAAAACCCAACATCGGGGATTATTCGCTAAGATTTATCTTGACTAAAAATGGAGCTTGTGGCTTGCGGAGGTACAGTGGCGAGCCTCAGGAGACTAGTTTGGAGAATGGTAAAAAATGATGAACTCGACGAACTTCTGATTCCAAATAAAAAAAACAAAAAAACAACTGATGTAGAGTTTGGAATTGAAGCACAGCATTAGTGCTTTAGGTGCTACTGGAGATGGTCTCAGAGATTTATTGGATAGATAGGATTCAAGATTTTCTACCCAATAATATGAGGATAAGAAGAAAGGGAGCTGACTTAGAGACACTCAAGTCTCACTCAACCACAACCACTCATCTAATAGAGATGAGTGGTTTTCAAAATTGGGGATTTCCTATAAGGGAAATGAGGTAGAAAAAAACTGGGTCCTACCTACCCCACTCCCTCTAGCTGGCAGACATTTCCCTCTCTCTTTTCAAACCCATCCGTCACTCACATTTAATGTTGTGTCTCTCACTCTCTCTCTCTCCAAATAAACCAAATTTCCCTCCAAACATCTCTATCACTCTGTCTATTTCACTCTCACAAACAGTTCGAGTATCTTTCTCACTCTTTCTCTCTCTCCCTCACTCTCACTCTCTCCCTCACTTTCTCTCTCTCACTCTCTCGTCATTAGAGATTGAGACTGTCCTTTTCTTTGTTATTCCATTTGGCAATTTTAGAGAAAGTATTAAATTCAACCCTTCAAAGACATTGTCCATTCCTTTTGGAGCAGCAGAGCTTGGGAGAAGATTGATAATGGAGGTTGTTGTCTACTTCAAGGTAAATCCCATTATCATGTGAAATTGTTGTCTATTCTTCGTCTACCCCTTTGTGTAATACAATTTGGTATTGAAACAGTCAAATATTGTCGAATTCGTCAATATTTGACCTAAATAACTTAAATTAGACTTCAAATTTGAGTTATTAACATCTAGGATTGTCGAATTCATAAATATTTGACCTAGATAACTAAAACTACATTGAAGAATTGTCGAAATTGAGAATATTGAAGTAAAATTGAGTAATTAACATTTAGGATTGTCGAATTCGACAATTTAGCAGTATAAATGTTGTTATGGTTACATAATATTGTCGAATTCAACAATTATAGAATTCCCCTGGTTCATTTCACTTTTTTATTATACTTGTTTATAAGTCTAAATTATCAAATTCGACAATAGTTATATTTAACTTGTAGTTATTGAAATGGAGTATTGTCGAATTCAACAATAGTTACATTTAACTTGTAGTTATTGAAATGGAGTATTGTTGATTTTGACAATAGTTACATTTAACTTGTAGTTATTGAAATTTGAGTATTGTCGAATTCGACAATTTACCAAATACAATTAGACTTATGTTTACATAATATAGTCGAACTCGACAATTACCAAGTGCAATTATATTGATCATTTGAGTAATAAATTGTATACAAGTAAGCAATGAATGAGAAAGTACCTCCAACCGCTTCCAATAGAAGAAAAAGAGAGTTGGTTAGGGAAGGAGATCTAGTTACATATAAGAGAAAGAGAAAGACTATTGACCCAAGCACAGTCGTTCCTCCAAACATTGTTGACAATGCAAATGAGGGTGTTAGTAAAGCACTACCTCCAACTGAGTCTGCCGAAAGTATGAATATTCCCCACGGTTTAGAATTTGAGACTGAGTCTGCCCAAGTTGGTTTGGGAGCTCAACCACCGCTCCCAAATGCTTCCCCTAATTTTGATGTGAATATTCCAATTGTTGGGGGGTATTCTGAAGGTGAGGGGGCTGCAAGCAACGACGAGATAGGCTCTAGTGATAAAAGTTTGCTGAAGAGCTTCAGGTTCCATAGAGCGAGGTCGATCACGCTAGGGCAAGTATATTGTTTAATGGAATCCCTTGTTTAATTATGTTATGTTATTCATATTATTTATAGTTACATTTTATTGACATAATCACTATTATTGTTCAGGAGAAGCTTCTCATTCGTATTCACTATCACCAGTCTACGTGGGACCTTAAAAAGGAACCACAAGTAGTCCAAGATTTTGTAAAGTTGAAGGGTTTGGATAAGATTGGGGCCATATCCTATAATTATTACAACTTTGCCCTCATTTCTGCTTTTGCCGAACGTTGGCAGCCGAAAACTAATAGTTTCTACTTCAAATGGGGCGTGATGACTCCAACTCTGGATGATGTGGAACAATTAGTTCAGTTGCCTGCAGATGGTGATGCCACGGTCATTGATGGTACCTGAGGATTCTTGACGATTCTAGAGGTTTTCGAGAACAACCTCTTGCAGGATTTAAATGGTTTCAAGTCTTTGAAAGTTGGAGGTGCTGGGAATTCATTGTCACTGAAGAAACTAAAAGAATACTATGCATACAAGTTGGAAAAGTTTCTCAGTTACGGTACCGCTGCTGCTGCCAAAAAGAAGAAGGGGTAAACAGCGAGGTCTGTTGCTTGTGCATATATGTTGTATGTCCTTGGGTCTTTTCTATTTCCCACAAAGGAGACATATGTCAGCGCACGCTACCTTTTCCTATTTGTTAAGGACAAAGTGACAAAGAAGTGGTCATGGTGATCAACAGTTCTGACCCACATGTATTACAATCTGGGTGCAGCATCTCGAGATGATGGGAGACAATTTACATGTTGTACCACGTTACTCGAGGTGATTCTGAACTAATTTATGTAACTATTTTTTACATATAGCTTCAACCTCTACTAATTTTATTTTCTTTATCTATATACATGTAGTCATGGATATTTGCACATTTCCCAAAGCTTGCTGGGATTCCCAAAAAGATGGACTCTGACGCATACGAGCATTGTACTTGTTGGAAACGGGACATATCTGTTACGGATAGATACGGTGGTACAGCTTTGCTCAATTTTAGGGAGGCATTGGACAACTACAAACTGGAGGATGTAAGTTCATTACTTTACTACACTGTATCATATTGTACTTGGAGTTAGTAGATTACACTACTTCAAAATTGTTGATTTCGACAATGTTGTATATTCACAACTAAAGTAAATTGAATAATTGTCGAATTCGATAATATTGACTAAGTATATCTACTAAGTACATCTAATATTGTTGAATTCGACAATTATTCAATTTTTTTACTTGAAACTTATATTATTGAGCAATGAGCATGGTGACACCCCCGTGCACCAATCTCAAGATATTGCTAAACAATATGATGTATCGGTTAGTACATGTTAACACTATATTTATCTCACTTCCCTTATATTATTTTTACTTGAAACTTTTTCGTCTCTGATATTTTGTTCACTTGAATTACCACTTCTATAGCATCATGAGTATGCTAGTCTGTCTCCAAATATAAACCTAAATGACCATCAATTCACAACATTAAATAACCAGCTTTAGAAGCTCAAGGAAGATAAAAAGAGGGACTCTGAAGCCAATATAAATCTAAGAGAGGCCCTCAAAGAGAAGGTCAATTATACTTATCTTTAGTTGTGCATAATGTTAGTTTTTATGTATAGTTATAAGTATAAGTAATTGTCGAGTTCGACAATTATTACAATGTATGTATAAGTGGAAAAATGTAAATTGTCGAATTCGACAATTTTCTCAGTGATTTCTGAAATCATCTATATGTATTATTGCCGAACTCGACAATTACATAGTATTATTGTCGAGATCGACAAAAACATAGAAAGTAATCTAAATGTTTTATGTCAATTTAACCTCAGACAAGTTAATGTGATCTGCTTAAAGAAACCATTGAACAAATGAAGGTGGAGATTGAACTAAAGCGTGTAGTTAACGAGCAATGTGCACTAGAGTTCGCAGATCTACCAAAGTAGTTAGATGCGAAGGTAAGGTCTTAGGAAGATATTATTATCGCATCCATTATTTATTTTTGTCAAAATCCTGATTTTCCTTAATAAAATTTCAGTTTGTAGATATTGGAGTGCAAAAATTTGGAGGAAAAAAATACATATTTGAAGGCAGAGCTAAGGCAAAAAACTGGTCTTGAAGACTATAATCAAAGCTTATTTGTTGAGTTGAATAAAAAGGTAATGAGTTTAATAAAAAGGTAATAGTGTTCAGTGTCTCTAACCCCTAATTACTTATAGTTTTTTTATTAATCATTCTTGCATCTGGAGTGATTATTTTGTCCCCAATGTGTACAGTGTAAAGTGATCGAGTCACTAAAAGTGGTCAATGCTATTTTGATAGAGCAGATAGACATGCAACTTCCCCAAGCTACACCTGTGAGTTTACCAAAATTTACTATTAGTTTATGGTTGAATTACTTGTCCCTTATTTATAAATCTGGTAACATTGTTCTTGTGCTCATGTTTTGAACAGCTTGTTGTGCTACAATCACATCAGCCTGTACCAGACACAACCCTAGCAAAGAAGCATGAGGACTTGTTGGCTGCACATGAGGATGTTAAGAAAAAGTTGATTGCAAAAGAAGATTTTGTAAGTCATTCGAAATAAATGAAATTAATTGCAGTTAGTGAATTGGAGTTTGTGTTTGATAATAGAGAATTTAAGTTTAATTTTGTGTACGACTTTTTTATTTAGTGAATTGGAGTTGGTGTTTGATAATAATGAATTTAAGTTTAATTTTGTGTACAAATTTTTTAGTTAGTGGATTGGAGTTTGTGTTTGATTATCCAAAATCAGATGTAGTATTCATTTTGGATTTCATGCTCAATATCGGTTAACCCCTGCTCAAAATCAAATGTAGTACCCAAAATCACATTTAAATGAACTGAAGTTATATAGCTAATCTCATTTACGTATTTTGGAACAGTTAATGAACTGGACATCCAAGTATAAGAAAGAAGCAGCGAGATATATGGAGGAAACTAACCATCTCGTAAACTCCCCCCCCCCTCATCCTTCTTAATTATATGGATTGCTGATTTCACTGTTTATTATAATGTTTGATATTTTATTAGTGACAGAAGTTGGTTAATGCTGCAAAGAGGATAAAGTCTTTAGAAGCAAATAACAGTGAATGGGTATGTCATATTCCCAACTCTTGTAGCTATTTGAGATTGCTCTATGTAATGCATGGTTTGAAGTGATAATTGTCGAATTCAACAATATGGCTTCAAAATCATGTTACTGAAATTGAATATTGTCGAATTCAACAATTAAGAATTGTATTTGGAGTTGTGCATTAAAAATATTGTCGAACTCGACAATATAGATAATGTACATGTACATACCAAGTGTCTTTATCCTAATGTTAGAGTTTTTTTTCAGCATAACAAACTAGTTAATTCTGAAGAGAGGAAGAAGACTTTGGAAGTAGATAACAATGAATGTGTATGACATATTCCTAACTCTTATACCTATTTGAAATTGTTTTGTTTAATGCATGGTTTGAAGTCATAGTTGTCGAATTCGACGATTACCATGTGTATATTGTCGAATTCGACAATATTGGTAATATATATGTACATTTGCACAATATATAATTGTCGAGTTTGACAATTATGGCACTGTAATTAGAATTATAGATATACAATATTGTTAAAATCGACAATATTGTTATAATATTACTGTTTATTCTAATATGAGGACTTGTTGCAGGAGGTTTGGCGTCAAGCATTGAAGAAGGCACTCGCAAGTGAAGGGATGGGAGACATGGGGGACCCAACCTTTGAAAATATTTTTAAGCAGAACGAAAGATTCTTCACAATAGCACAACAAATACCCAAGGGAGATTATCAAGAAGACTTGGTTTCCACGGCGGTAACCCTTGAAAATGTTGTCATTACTAGGAGGGAGAAAATGGCTAAGAAGAAGAAGATGCAAGAACTTTTATTCTAACCGTGGACGAAGTATCTTGTAGATGTTCGTGGCGTCGAAATCAGTGATAACAATTTTGGTTTAGGGTTACCGCCGCGATTCAGTACCAGAGCCAACATAGATTCCCAGATGTAATAAAATCATTAAAGACCTTTCTCTGCAAGAACCCACATTCTGGAAGAGTATCTTCAGTCAAACATTGGGTATACAATTCACTGCAGACGGTGAGAATGCGTATCAAATTTTGTTGCAGGCATGTTCTTATGGTCATCAACATGTGGAGTATAGGCATATGGCACATTTATTATCCACCTACTATGAGAAGGTCGTAGTCCTCATTAGCCATACTGAAGCATATACATTCATACCCCTGTTTTGGGCACGTAAAAGAAATACTACTTCAAATGAGGAGAGATTCCAAAACCTAGTTATGGATACTAGTAAGTATTGGTGGTTTGGTTTGGGGGCAGACAACCATTTCGTTCGCTTGTTTCCAAGGTTCGATGCACCAATACCTCCAGTTTCTACTATTTTCTACAGTCATGTAAATCTGAAAATTCCTCCGGGTTTTATGAGAGAACAACTGACTAGGTATTTTGATGTGAAGGTAAGGAACTTCAAGGCATTACTTAGAGAGCACAAGTGTCAGGGGTATAGAGTTAATGACATGGTTGTTGTTGGTTTGTCGACAATCAAATAGGGTTGTCGACCAAATATTTGTATATGACAGTTATGTTACCTCAATGTTTATCACAGTATATAATTTTTTTCCCTTTTTGTATATGACAGTTCATTTAGTTCAATGTTTATCACAGTATATAATTTTTGGTAGAACACTCCATTGTTGATTTATTTTTGGTAGTATATACATTTCTGCTATGTCATATGAATCTCATTTCGGACTCTCCCCTCTTTAAAATGTACATATTGCCTCTGAAGAATATTCTAACAGTGCACTTGAGTGTCTCTAAAAAATGAAATTTTGTCGATTTTGACAATACTTTAGTGTATATGATTACTTGCAATGTACAATATTGTCGATTTCGACAATTTTCATAGTGTATTTCGAATTATGCACTTGTACTATTGTCGAACCCGACAATATTACAAAGTGTAATTAGAGTTATGGGTATATAATATTATCGAAATCGACAATTTAGTTAAATTATAAAGGATCTATTACATGACCCGACAATTTAATGCAGTATTTTCGACAATATACAAATTTATACAGGGTGCATAAAGCAACGTAATTCCTAAACTACAAATAATTAATTGTTATTTTCTCAGTGAAATACGGCATTGCTATTGTCCTAAATTCCAATTACAAATCAAATATAATGTTGAATCAACACACTAATTTCTCAATAATAATCAACCAATAATCAAATATATATTTATTAGTCAATGCATGTGAACTCCTTCTGTTTTCCTAGATGTTGTGGTTGTCGAAATTTGAGTGCAACGGCTGAACAAATTCTCCATTATTGTTGTTTCCTACATAGAACACATTATTGTAAATATGGCATAAATATAGAATGGAACACATTATAGAAAAATCACGGAGAATATGCCGTTTATACATAGTGTCGAATATATACTTACTTGATTATGCTATCATCGTTTTGAGAAGTGGGCATGTCCGTTTGTCATGGTTGCCGAGTACTCCACAACTTTTGCATGTTCTCTTCTTCTTCATAACAACCTCTTCCATTCCCCCCTTCCATCTTGCCCCTTTCTTGTGATCAATCTTCGCCCGACCTTTTGTTTGAATCACGAGAGGGTTTAAAATCATAGTTCCAGACACCAGAGAATCTGCCACAGAAGTTGAGATGTTTTGCTGTGATGCATTTATCTGTGTTAAAGGGTCATCGTAGTTTTGAAGGTAAGACTCAAGCTCGTCTAGCTTCAAAACCGCAAAATCAAAACTTTCTTTCATCTTCGAGGCCCTCTCGAATAAGTTTGATGTACGAAGGGATAGGTGACTATGGCGTAAGGAATGTCATAAGTTATCTCCTTTTAACTAACTTTTATCATACGACCTTGAAAACTTGTTTGCACCAATTGTCCACCTTGTCATAATGAAAACCTCTAGTATTTTGAGAATGTTGTATTTCGAGAAAATCTTCAGGAGGTGACAACATGGGAGTCCAACATACTCAAATAACTTATATCCATAATTACCAGTTAGCTTCTCTAAATCTATTTGTAGCTCAAATGACTCGGTACGACCACTATGGGACTTCACCGTAAGTTGCCTTCTACGTGTCTTTCTATTGCAACGAAGCGAACAACCTGGTCAAACTAATCCTGAAGTTCGTGGAACATTGTTCTGGTATAAATTTTTGCAGCATCTTTCAGTAGAGCTTGATGAGGTCCAAGTTGACGATATCTGTGTTCTGATGCAAAGTCTTCTGCACTTTCTCGCTCGTATACCTCTAAAAGGGCAACCTCATACTTGGTCACAAAACTGTACAACCCAGTTGTTATTGGCAACCAACCATTAAAGAAGTTGTTTGTGGACTCACTCCGTCCTGTACTGCTCATCCCTGCAAAGAAGGTTGACCTATTCCATAACGGTATCCATCTTTGTCTAATATTGAAGATTCCTTGCATCCAAACGTTATCATCCAATTTATGTTTCTTCATTAGGTCCATCCACTTGGTTTTAAACTCTACAGCCTCATATGTGTTGTGGATTATCGAATCGATATCTTCTTTGAATGTAGATGGTTCCCGATAAACATGGTTGATTTTCTCAGGAAATTTGTTTGTGATGTGCCACAGACAAAATCGATGTCTGGTGTTGGGAAAGACCTGGAAATATACTAGAACTTAGAATGAAGGTGTCTTTGAATATTATATGATATTGTAGAATTCGACAATTAAGTGGCGTAATTGGATTGGAGTTATGCTAGCAATTATTGTCGAATTCGATAAGTTAACAATTGTAACTGGAGTAACAAGTGTCGAATATTATCGAATTGGACAATATTGGTAATGTAAAATCGATAATATACTCCAGTTAACAACTGTAACTCGATCAATAAGTGTCCAAGTACTTCTTTACCTTGGGAATAACTGCGGCCATAACTGCATCTTGATCGGTGATAATTGGCACAGGGTGTTTGTAGTTCATTGCCTTCAGCCAAGTATGGAACAACCATAGAAATGTGTTTTCTTGCTCATTTCTTAGCAGAGCACATCCGCATTGAATTGTTTGGTAGTGGTTGTTGATCCCTGCAAACGGAGCAGAGGGCATCTTGTACACATTCGTCCAGTACGTAGTATCGAATGCGACGATATCTCCAAATACCTCATATGCGCACCTTGAACGTCCATCGATCCAAAAAAAAATCAGTGCTCAGTCCTCCTCATCTAATTCTATGTCAAAATAAAACATCGGATCTGCAGTTTGTTTATTCCTAAACCACTCCAACACGGTTTGTGCATCTCCTCTGACTAGTCGTTCCTTATTTACTTTGGCGTTGTGGTTGTAACAATCCCGTTTGCTAAAGGTTATATCTGGGAATATTGGCGGGACCTTGCTGACCAGAATATTGTGGAGCTCAAATGTCGCTGTAAGGTTTTTTGCTGCTTCAAGAAAGAATCTGTTAACCTTCATTCGATGTTGATTCCGTAGAGATACGAGTTTATGGTTATGGATATCCGTGAAACTTATGACCACATATTTGCCTATTTTGGTATTCCAATTTATGTTCATTGTTATTTTACACCCACACTTATTAGATGATCTTCTGTTGCCAGCTACGTCACTACTCTCTGGATTCCCAAAGGTTTTTCTTTAAAAAGCCATTGCTCATACAACAAAAGTGGGCTCTGCCTATATCATCCGATCTCGGGCACTTAGTAAAATTACTTATCTTGGTAGAGAAACCCTGCCCTATTCCATATTGTTCATACCACAGACGTGCATCATCTACAGTATCAAAATGTTGACCCTCATATAGGGCTTCTGCCGAAAATGGGTCTACAATATGTTCATTTTCACACCTTTCTGGGGACTCCTCACCAATAACTTTCGACCAATTTTCATCGACGGAGTCTTCCATTGTCGAACTGACTGAGAAGTTCACACATAAAAGAAATGATTGTGAGTTGTAAGTAAAGTAATTAAACAAAGGGAACAAAATATCACAAACCAAACACAATTCAAGTCCAACGTTAATTTCATAATTCTTTATTACATCACATACTACAAAAGACAGAATACAAAATGTAAACAATCACACACAAAAACTTGTTGTACAAAATTTATTCGTTACTTGCTGAATACTACAACTACTTCATTACATGTACCTGCCAACAACATTACAACCAGAATACCTAAACAACAAATCCTAAACCGCACCGACAGAACTGGAGCCTTCCTTCCTAACTAGTTCCCTGACCCCGTCAACAAGAGCTGTGCTCCCCCCCATTGGATACAGGACGACCGTCTGCAATTGACAATGCAAATGAAAATTCTCCCTCCACAACGCCGCCTCAGCCTCGCACATTCCTTCATAGCTCGCCTCACGTGGCGGTAATGGTGGACCGTTCAAATTAACCGAACCAAAATAATACAGCACCAGTTCGTCATACAACTGCTTAATTCGGCGAGAAACATCCTCCCGACGACTCTGAGACCTCGTCTTCACCATCTCCGCTCACTCTGCACAGTAATATTGTCGAGCTCGACAATTTAGTTACTGTGCCTAAAAAATTCATATGTAATATTGTCAAGTTCGATAATTTAGTTATTGTGCCTTAAACATTCACATGTAATATTGTTGAACTCGATAATTCAGCTAGTGTGTCTCCAACAGTCATATATAATATTGTCGAATTCGACAATTATAGTAGTGTATGTGAGGATGACACTACTGATAATTGTCGAATCCGACAATTATTTTGTCTCAGTTCAGTGTTATGCTACTAAATTATCAAATTCTCATGGGACCCACCTGCATGTAATCAATCAAAGAGAAATTGCACATGAGATTACATTCTTCTAACAAATTTTACAACATGCAAGTGTACTACTGTCGAGTAAGTGTCATAAAGTACCTGTCGAGTAAGTGTACTGCCAGCAAGGGTGTCGGAGTTCTTTAGAGAGATTTCTTTTGAGACTGAAATTTCACCTCTAATGGCAGAAATCGCAAGTAAGAGAGTGTGATATGAGACAGACAGAGAAAGAGAGAGTGATATGAGAGAGAGAGACTTGAGTGATGGGTTGCTCTAATTTCAAATTTTTGATAGAATTTGAAAATTCTTGAGAGTGAGAGAGGGAAATGTCTACCAGCTACAGAGAGTGGGGCAGGTAGGACCCAATTTTTTTCCACCTCATTTCCCTTAAAAGAAATCCCTAATTTTGAGAACCACAGAGTGAGACTTAGTCTCTAAATCCTCTCCTCTCCTCTCCTCTCCTCTCCCAGGAAGAAAATCTCAGAAATCAAAGAAAGAAGAAAAAATATTTTCAAGAGAAAAAGAGCTAAATGTGAGAAAAAATGGCGCCAGAAGCTAAAATTCAGATGGAGATGGAGAAGATCAACAGAAAACTATGAAAGCATCTCTCGCTTTCTCGCCACCATGTCGTCTTTGTTACTCTTCTGCTTCACAATTCATGGTCAGGAGCAAAAAGCTTGACTCTTCATCATCCAAGGTGATTTCATTACTTCTCATTTCTCATTGTCAAAACCCCCAAATCATCAAAATATTAACTTTTGAACTCTGGGGTGTTTCATAAGGGGTTTTATGTTCTTCATTGTAATAAAGATTTGATCTTTAGAAGTTTAATAAGTTGTTTTGATGCTAGGATTGCGACCCGACTCCGCCGAGGATTACTACGAATGTCAAGCAAAATTTGCAGTTTTTGAAGTTATGGAGGGTAAGCACACTAACCCCATTTTCTTAAAAGAAGGATTAAGGGTTTGGGTATGTTTAGTTGAGAGATCTTATGTTAAGAAAATATTGTAGGAGTATCAAAAGAAGAAGTCGAATATACCTAAGCCTGCGACTAGTTACCGTAGGAAAAAGATGCTTAAAGAGGAGCTTCCGGAAGATATTGAGCCTTATCATGATCCTGCAACAACCCTTTACTAGTAATTACTCATGTAACGATGACTTGTCCACTTCTTGTTAGAGTTTTGGAAAGATTATGCAGTTATTGTTGTTTTTATGCATATTTTTTGCAGTACGAACAAGGGCTTTGAAACCGCGGTTCCAGTCATGCTTGTTGATGGGTACAATGTATGTGGATACTGGGCGAAACTAAAAAAACATTTTTTGAATGGACAACTTAATACTGCTCGACAAAAGCTTATTGATGAATTGATTTCATTCAGTTCCCTGAGAGGTTTGTTCTGTTTTAGTAAAGTTACCTTTTCATGATAGCTTTGCTATACGGTGAATTACTTCAGTCGTATTTTTATCCTTATCTTTTCGGCGTGAGGTTTTTTTCTTCTGATAATCGACCTGCTTTAACTTCTTTCGGGATGTATATAATGCTAAATATGCTAATAAATACACTATATTTCATCGCCGCTTGGGAGGAGCATGGTTCTCTAGCCGGATTTGAGATGCTGAGTAATTCAAGACTATCAGGTGCTGTGGTGTGGTTGCTTGTGGTGGTCGGGTAATGAGATAGGATCAGGATGAGAGATGAGAAGAGAAACTCGCTTGAGGTGGTTGATGAGAGGAGAGAGACTAGTGCAAAATCCTCTTCTGGGATTCCTTGTTGGAGATAGGATGCTAAAGCTAAATGAGGATCGGATCTATGTCCTAATCAATGTGAGCCTAGGCCACTCTTATGTCTCCTCCTCTCACTAGGAGCTGGGATGCTAAAGATAAATCACAGTCTTTCAAGGAACAGCACTAGAAAATGAAATGCAATTGTTTTTTGCTTCGTAGATTGGGTTATGCGAGATTATTGATCAGCAGAAGCAAGAACTGGTCCATTCGTAGAGTGATCCAAAGGGAGGTTGTGGAGACTCTCGAAGGAGGATCATTGGTACTTTTTAGACTATCAATCATCTTGAGTGCAGAGTTCTAGTGTGAGTGTGTGATTTAGGAAGGATTCGAAGCGGGGCCGCGCTAGTAGAGAGAACCGAAACGGATTTCGTCAGGGCAGGAATCACTTCCGTATCTGCACCAATGACCACTATTGAGACCCTCGGTCATCCGAAGCCGAGGAGAGAGTGCTTTCGGGAAGAGAGAAGAGGTAGGCCTGGCATGAATTTGCCCAGAAGAGAAAAAACAAAAAAGAGCCATGGCTTCGTATGTGGGAGGGGCTAGATTAGTTTCCGATGAACAAGTCAAGATTGCATCAACCCAATTGGATTTTCTGGAACATGGGAGCTGGTTTTTGTTGAATGATAACCGACAACAGATGCTTTATTGGCGTCTATATGTAGAGGAGACTGGAGGGAGAAGTGCTCTCTACTGTCATTTCATTTGTGCAATTTTATTATTATTATTTAAGAATTAGTACTTTTTTCATTTATATCTACTTCCATTTTCGGATTCTTGATTACCAATTCATAGTTCATTAACTAATCCTTTGTGTAGGCCCAAGGATAGTTTTTTGTAGACTCTTTTACACATCTTAAAGAAATAGATGAAGTTTTGTTTGGCATGAGAGTTTTGGTGTGTCGACAGCGATGGCCCTGGGTAATTGAAGGTGTGGAACTAATGTTTGGAGTATCAATCAAAGTTATATAGGGTTTTGGAGTTTGGGCATTTCCAAGGTATTCTCTATAAGTTTGAGCAGACTTTGGCTAAAACATAGGAATGGCATATATCATCCAAATAGTTCAAAACTTCAAAAATGAATGATCTTTGTAGAGTTTACAGTTACTGTGCACGGTGTACGGTGCACCTATCTGATTTTTCTAATATCATCTGATAATTGGTATGAGCTAGCAAAAAGTAGAGAACTGAATGTATAATTAGTTTGGTCCATGTATTGATATGTAATCACCTCTCATTATGTTTTATGAACATTGGCAGAGGTAAAAGTGGTTGTGGTCTTTGATGCTAAGATGTCTGGACTCCCTACTCACTCAGAAAATTTTATTGGGTACAATTCTGTGAACTAATTAATTTATATTTTAATCTATTGAATATCTGGTCTATATTCTATCATCTTTAAGGAGTGATGTTCATTTATCACGCTAACGGAATATGGATACTGTTAAAACTACGTGCACAGAAGTTAAATAAACCTTGATTAATACTAAGTTCTCTCAATTGCATAAAATAAATGTCAAAAGACCTAGGGTTTATGAGATTTACCCCAAACTCTTTTTCTCTCACTAAACCCAACATACTAAATAAATTAAGCTTAGACTCTCTTTTATAGGAGAAAAGACCTAACACAAATAGAAACCCTAGCTAGACTCTAATTATGATACTTCTCCTAATTATAATGCAATTAAAGTAAATAACAAGAACTAAATAAGAGGGTGTGCACATGATGTACGAAACGTGTTATGCGTGGTCGCACGACCACGTGACTTATCAACTCTCCCCGTCTAAGAAGAGTTCGACTACGAACTCTAGTGAGAAAATCAGTACGATGTACGAAACGTGTTATGTGTGGTCGTGGGTACGACCGCGTGACTTATCAACTCTCCCCGTCGAAGAAGAGTTCGACCACGAACTCCGGTGAGAAAATCAACAAGTCATTAAAAAAATGCACGCCGAAAGAAGCGAGTAGACGGCCACGAAATTTGCCATAACTCGCTAATGTACCCAATTGATTGGGTAACGCATTATCTGGAAGCCCGTGTCGCTTTATTTGATGTATAACTATGAGTATAAGACAACTGTAAACTCTGCCACGGTATTTGCCATACCTATTTGTTCTACCCGCAAATAGAGAAACGATTGTTATGCCAAAAATTCCATGCATGACTTCATCGTCTTGTCCCAAATACTGATAAAAACTCTGACTTCGACGGTCTTTATCAACAAACTTCAAAGTAATACCTTTTCTGGAGACTCATCAAAGATTGGGGGTTTATCCTAGTCAATTGCGTGAAATCGATGTTGAGTGACAACGAGGTTCGAATCAACAATCTGCCGCAACCCTAGATTTGTCTTCGACTCGTTCGAACGGACCCCCAAGTCGTTCGAATGACTTCCCAATTTTTGCCTAGATTCGGCAACAAAACTTTTGGATTGAATTTCTTCTAACTCGTTCGAATGACTCACGAGTTTCTGCGATCTCCTTCATGCTACGTTCCTCTCTTTCTAGACTGTTGGCCACCCTAGTCACCGGTGACCTCTCCTTTGTCAATGGCGAGGAATTCAACCATTCTCCAATCGTTCGTCGAATTCTTGGCAAGGCTTTTGAATTGGAGTTGGTCTTCTTCGGTTGGGTTTCTTGACAATTGGAATCGTTGATCATGTGAACCCCTCGCATCAATGTCACAACCTCCTCGTTGTCCTTTGATCGAGAACTCTCAAACATGTCTCCGTCTTTCCCACCTACTAGATCAATCACACAGTGAACCTTTCTCTCCGTCGTCTCTTCGAAGTGTTTCATCTCCAAACAATCTTCATCGAATTTCTTCGAATCCTCCGTCACAACTCCCGCCTCTAACCTTGCTTTTTCGACAATCTTCTTCTCTCCTATTTCTACTTCATCTTCGATGGCGTCGGCAAATCATCCGTCATCATCGAAATTCGCTAGGGTATGCAATTTCATTTTGTTGAAAATGAGTATCACCTTAAGTTGCTTAGACATTATCTTGTTTAATTTTTTGAGCTCTCTGTTAGACTTTGTCACAATTACCGTTTTCTTCCTCATCGTTCGTCACAAAAGAAAAATTCTTGCATAAATTACTGTAGCAACGAAAAACTATTGTGGCAACACCAAAAATTATTGTAGCAACGTCGAAATCACTCTATCAACATAAATTACTCTAGCAGATGCCAAAATCACTGTAGCAGTCCATAAAAAAAAAATTCCCCCGCAGAATCTTGCTAGCTCTAGTACTAATTTGTTAAAAACTATGTGTGCAAAAACTAAATTAACCTTGATTAGTACTAAATTCTCTCAATTGCATAAAATAAAGGTAAAAAAGACTAGGGTTTATGAGATTTACCCCAAACTTTACAATTTCTCTATAAGGCTAAGCCTTTTCTCTCACTAAAACTAACATACTAAATAAACTAAGCTTAGACTCTTTTTTATAAGAGAAAAGATCTAGCACAAATAGAAACCCTAGCTAAACTCTAATTAGGAGACTTTTTCTAATTATAATGCAATTAAAGTAAATAACAAAAACTAAATAAAAGAGTGTGCACATGATGTACGAAACGTGCTATGCGTGGTCGTACCCGACCACGCGACTTATCAAATACTGTTCATTTTGCCAACTACTTGCTTTTATATTAATTGTTGGGGATTTCAGATACCATGTCCATTTATTCTATTTAACTATTACGTATACATTGTCAGAGAGAACTGATTAGCCAATCCGAGAGGTCATCGTCTATCCAATTCCTTTCTCTTCTAAGTATATATAGACTATGATATCTATTTTATATAACTATATCTACACTTGGATTGTGGAATAATCAAATTCTCATAATATTTGTTTTATGCATCTTTAATTCGATAGATTGAAGTTTCATTTCTTTTGCTTTCATGCCAACGCAGAAAAGACGTTAGAGTTAGACAAGTTATTGTCGAGAATGGTTGACAGTTATGGTACTGGGGCTCATTGTTCACTTATAGGATTAGTCACTAATTCGGATCTGAACCATAAAAGAAGTCCAAATAACCTTTCCTTTTCGTTCTCCTGCCCAAGTTTGTTCATCGGTGGAGTAGGAAGTGCTTGACCCAAATCTATGAATTCGCTTCATGAATAATTATTGATTAAAGAGATTTGATCTAACACAAAAACATGGCTCCTGATTTGCATCTTTTGTCACGAAATAGTGGTAAAAACGTAATTGGACACCAAATTTTGATCACGCATTGATTTTGTTGAGATGCCTACCTTTCGGCTTATCCTGGTTATATTTGAAAATATTTGGCTATGGGTGTGAGATTTGTGAGTGAAGTGAACAAGTTCTTCTTCTTCTTTATGGGTAATCTAGGGTTTCTATAAAGTAAGCTCAAGGCTCTTTAGGATAACAATAAGATTTGGAACGAGGAGGCGCTGATGTGGATTAACCACATTACCAAAGAAACTTGAGTATTGAAGTTCAGTTTTAGGTTAGGTTGTTATAGTGTTGTGATGCCTCTTACACTAGTTATTTAGCTTTTTTTATGATTAACTTTTCTTTTCTTTTTTGTGCTAATTGAGTGTTTTCTAGTGTAATGAGTTGACAGTTTTTTCTTCTTGTTCTTATATTATTGCAGTATAGATGTAGTGTTTTCTGGTGAGACATGTGCGGATGCATGGATTGAAAAAGAGGTAATTAATTGGTGGACATATATAACTAGAATATTCTAATCTTTCAATTTCTAGGCTTTGATTATATCTCTGTCGTTCAACATCCCATTTGGAAATGATAAACACATTGCATTCTTGAAAATTTGATTATCCATAAAAAAGATTAGTGAATGAAGAGGTTTCATTAATCCAAATCACTTTTGAATCAAGATATTGATACAAAACCACGAAGCCTAATAAAGGGAAAGATTAAAGTTATTGTTGGGGCTTAACTTTGCGAGAGGGGAAGTTGACTCTTACACTATGAAGTTTATCCCCTACTAGGGGGTTTAAGCGTATAATCAATAATAATAAGAACTATCTTAATGACAATACACTTGCGTGGAGGCCTTGAATGGGTTACTCCACGACCTCTGATGAGGATTTTTAAGAGTGATGATATAAATATCGAGTAGTCGAAGTATCGAGTACAGGTGATCTATAGGGTATTCGAAGGTAAACTTGCAAGGCTTGTTGGGGAGATTTTCTAACCCCTTCACAGTTCCTCCTCCCCCTATTTATAGAACATAGGATGGGCTAAGTCACCATGGGAGGTCCAGTTACATCTGTATCCTCTGGGGACAACTGACTTGTACCCGGAGTCGGTTTTGACGATGAAATTTGCCGAGTCTGACACTGTAGATGTTGGCTCTGACACTGTAGTTGTTGGATCTGGCGCCCAGTTGTCGTGCGACGTGCTCTACTGTTCTGTCCGGTGAGCTAGCTGTCTGACATGTTCCCCTTCGACCATAGGCACATGGTCGAAGTATTTCTGATTCGATGTTTCCTTCGAGTGTTCGAATAGTCTTAGAAGGTTTCGTGGGCTTGATTATTGACATACTAGGCTTCGAGTCATTAGGTAGGCTTTGATGTAGCCTTTGAGTGTTCGACCAGTGTTAGAAGGCTGCGAGTAGGATACTACATTCGCCCCCTCTCAGCAGGGGCCTCGGAAACTGGTGTAGATGGTGCGTGCTGAGAAAAACAGTTGAGCTTGGGAAGGAGGAAAGTTTGACTGGGTGATTGTTGTAATTCCGAGAAGGCTAATTAAAGACTGTGATTAATGCGGGTTGTGATTAACGAGGGAGTAACTGTATCTGCCTTCAAGTATAAGTAGGGTGTTTTGAGAGAACTTCAAACATCTGCACCTTCTTCCCCGAGTAAAATGTTTGCGTCCTTTTCCCGAAGCAGCGGAAACACTCCTAATACCAGGTACCAGAGAAGAATGGCGGCAAGAGACCTTCGCATACGAGAGATGACCCTCGAGCTGAAGCAGAGGTTCTTTGGTGATCGAGGCCTGGATTGGGTTATGCCAAACTTGGTTGAATTGGAGCCAGAGGACCCAATCGCTGGGATGCCGTATGCGCACTGGTGGAGGGTGCTGTAATGGATGAGCCCGCTCCCCAGCAACCGGTTCGACTTCTTGCAATCTATAGCCGAGGATCTGGTGGACAAGGAAGATCGTGTTGAGGATGCTGAGGTTGGGTTATAAAAGAAATGCCCCGTCTGCAAATAGGTTTTTTTTAAGTCTGGTAAAAATATTGGCGCGGGATGGTAGGTAGGAATGTTTGTAGTTTTTTGTTGACGTTGATTATTTTTCTCTGTGTTTTGGTGTAAGGGCATCTGCCTGAATGAAATTGCAAATTTATGAAATAACTGTCGAAGTGAGATATTGAATTGTTTGTATGTAAGTGAAACAAACACGGTAGACGACGATAACTTAGGCGCGACAACAGTTCCTCGAATGTCGAACTATAATCTAGATCGAAGTATCGAAAAATATGGACCGGGGTATCGAATACTTTAGAGTGTAGGCGATGGTTTATGAACAAGATCACAAGAGGTTGACTAAAAGGTTGGACGTTGGAAGCTAAAAGGTTGGCTGTGGAATGCTTGCAGTTCCGAGGGAGGTAATAAAGGAAGGTAATTAAGAGGTAGTGGTGATTACGGTGTAATAAATTAGTTTAATGAAGATATAAATATAGGTTATCAAGAGGTAATTCTGTAGATTCTCCGTCTTCAATTTCTTCCTCTGCATTTCGTAAAAATATTATGTAGACTACACCCAACACTCGTTATCAGAGAAGAATGGGACATGCCAGAGACCGTCGAATAAGACGGAAAGCGGCGGAACTGAAGTTGAAGTTTTTTGGCGACAGGGAGATCGACTGGGACATGCCAGACCTGGTAGAGCTAGAGTTCGAGGAGCCGATCAATGGGCAGCCGTATGCACACTGATGGGCGGTCTTGCAAAGGATGTTTCCATCGGCCGAGAACCGGTACTACTTTCTGTAGAGTTTGGCCGAGCTTATTGTGGAAGAAGAGGACTAGTTGTTGAAGGACGAGCAGGGCTTGGCGAGAAGAAGAGAAGGACTGACCCGTCTGAAAATAGGGGGGTTCTTCGTAAGGTGGTGGCAGTGTGGTGGTGGCGGGTAAATATTTTTTGTTTTGATGGTGTTTTGTGTCTGTTTTTCTTTCTGTTTGGTACTGTCGAAGCATTGTAATGAAAGAATGGTTCAAATAAATTATGTGTTTTGTATCTGACAAGTAGGATAGACAAATAGACTGTAGGCGCGGGATCGAAATTCTGCTCTCGAATAAAAATAAAGAATAACGGTAGCAACACTCTTCGAATAAGTGTCTCTAAAAAAATGTAGTGATCGAAGATAATGTACGAGATGGTTCAAAAACATATGCGTCGGTTTCAACAAAATTGAGCGGGAAAAGAAAATTCAAAAAGGAAGCTTCGACTGCAAAAATTGACAGCCGAAAACTCTGACATGACAGAGGGTAAACTGATCCTAGGGCAGAGTACCCTGTAGATCATCATAACGTTTTCTTGGGTTGTGTGAAAAAGTTGACATGACGTATGAGTATGACTAGACAACTTCGGGCAGGGTACCCGAAGGTTCGACTCGGTATTATAGAATTGGTTAAATGTGTGTGTGGGTGGCGTACGTGGGAGTAATTGAGGGTAAAAACGTAAAAACGTTACTCAGCCAAAAAATAGGGGAAGTGGCGGAGTGGTAATAATGGCGGTTTTGGAAATTGAGGCGGTTTTTTTATTGTTTTGAGGAGGTATTAATAGAGGTAAGAACAATGCTACTGTTCCCAGTTACCCCAATCATAGAGAAAAAGAGAGATAGAGAAGTAGAACATACGCCATTGTTCCAAAGAGCTAGGTTATTGCTGAGGGAGAATGACACTTGGTCGTTGCTGAGGGATTGTCTAACTTGTTGAGAGGTATGAAAACGTACTCCATTCAAACAGGTATGTCGTCTGACTTCTGTTCTCCTGCTTCTTCTGTTCTGCTGCTTCTTCTGTTTCTGTAAATGATTTACATGGAACGGTAAATACTGCTAGAGTAGATATTTGTGGTGATGTGTCCGAGTTCAAGGGGGTAACTCATATGGCTGGAGGTCATGCCTATTAGGGATTTGGGGTATTGAGGGTGTGATTGGGATTGGGTATATGTGGAGGCCGAGCATTCGACTATGGATTGGGTATATTTGGAGTGATAGAACAAAATAGCATAAAAAACGTGATAATTAAATATATCGATCTAATTGCGTGCCTCTTCTTCTGTAGGGTATAATGCATACCCGTCAATCTTCGAGACTGAGGCTGATAGATGAAGAAACCGAGGTAAATGAGACGAGTGTATCTGGTCGTGGTTCAAGGGATGAGAGCAGCGACGTAGAGGAGTTAGCTATTGCAACAGATGTCCCTCTCGCTGTGGTAGTACTCGAAGGTGGGGCTTCGAGTAGTAAACGCCGAAAGGTTCGGGGGACTGAGGAAAGGGGTGGAGAGGAGATGGAGGGAGGAGAGAAAAGGGGGCACGAAGGTGTCGAGCCTTTGGGGGACGAAAGAGAAGAGAGTGGTAGTGGTGAGAGTTCGACAGGTTCGGGGGGAGTTGCAGGGTCAGTCTCGGCTCGAGAGAAGCAGAGACTGGATCGATTTATGGCGAAGCTTGAGTTATCGAAGGTAGGGGTGGTATTATATGCAGTAGGGTCTGATCATACCTTCAAGTCTGTCCCTCGAGAGGGTTTCATGGCTTTTAGAGGCCAGATTCGGCTAGGGATGCAGCTACCCTTTCGAAGGCTGGTGAAGGAGGTGTTGAACTTCTGGGAAGTTGCCCCGTGCCAGATAAATGGGAACTTCTATGAGATGATGAGTGGTCGAGGGTATGAATGTAGAACTAAGACGGGAGAGGAGGGGTCTGATCGAGTGGTACGATATTGTATCGTTCTACTTGAAGAAGGCCAACAAGAAGGTTGACACATACCACATACAATGTCATGCAGAGAAGCCGTGGCTATTTGATTTGTGCTCGACGGGTCGGGGGTGGGATAAAGACCTGGTTGTAGTGCGAGGTAAATATGAGAATGCCGAAGGGGAAGACCCTTATAAGCTGCAGCATAGGATCTATAATCCAAGTAAGATTGTAGTCGAAGATAGTTAAAATGTGGTCGTTGAATATACTGCTAACCACGATTATTTGTTGTTTTGCAGAACCTGGAACGAGAACATTGCAAACCCGCGGAGGTACATTGATGATCTTATTGACTCTGACGAGGAGTGGATAAACTGGGTATTCAGGAAGCTAGGTATAAAAAGGAAGAGGCAGAAGATGACAGATTCATTGCTTCGAAACGTTCCTGTCGCTTCTAAGCCATCAAAGAAGAAGGGAGGAGAAGGTGATTCGAGAGGGGTCGAGGAGATGAAGAAAGTAAGATTGGCGCAGAAGGTAAATTATGTTCCAAGGGGGCAACAAACTGTGTCGATGCCCGAAGTAGTGCCTGAGGTGTCGAAGCAAGCGTCAACGCAGGCTGAGAAGGGGAAGGGCAAAGCCGTTCCCGAGTCTTCGAAGGTCCAGCATCCGAAAGTAATTCAATGTAAGAGACATAGGGAGCTGGGGGATGATGATGTGGAGGATGTGGACGAAGCGCGGGTAGAGGCCGAACTAGAGGAGCATGCTCGAGCCACTGCTGCTTCGATGGCGACTCTCTGCGCGAATGACCCAGAGGAGGCTGGGAGGCGGATGAATAAGGTTCTTCATCATAACTGTTTTTTGGAATTTTAAAATTATGATATTTTGCTAAAGTTCATCATTCTTCGAGAAGTACTTATGGTTTGAATATTCTAGCAGTCACATGCTTGGTCTCAAGCTTTTATCAAGGCCCAAAAGGTAACAAATAGGCAGCTGAAACAAGCGGTTGACAATTTGGAGCTAACTCGAGGGACTGACTTATCGCTGGTGTCCGAGGTTAAAGTTTTAAAGCGAATGCAGTTGACTATCAGAGCTGAATGCGAGAGGAAGCTCGAGGCTCAGCATGACAACCATACCCAAATGCTGAAGGTGCTGGAGGCGAAGCTTGCTGAGAAGGATAAGGAAATAAAAAAACAAAGGGAGACCTTCCAGGGGCAATTCGACGAGGAGTGTGAGACTAGTACCAAGTTGAAGATCTTCATCGAGGATTTAGGGTATGATCCCATAACTCTGAAGTGCTTTCCCATAACCGAGGAACCTATTGTCGAAGTTGCTGTTCAGACAGAGGAGATGGAAGTAGATCCTGCTGGCGTAAGTGTTGGTGTAAGAGTTGGTGGAGAGACTCATGTAGTCGAAGAGGCTGCTGTTGGGGCTGTTGCCGATGGGGTCGTGCATGCTGTGGGATCGAACCCTTCTACTGAGGGTACCAGAGGTGTGAGTGTTGGATAGGCTCTAGGAGGGGTGATGGGGATACTCCTGTTTGAAGTACTGTAGTTGTTAAAAGACTCATTTCTTTGATCTCGTTGTGATAACTTTGAGTAATGGTTTGTAGTTGTAACTTTTTTGAACTTGAACTGTCTGTCTGTGTTTGAATTGAATTGGTCAAATGTAATGGACTTGAGATATTTGTGGTTGAGTTGCTGATATTCCTGTACACTTGTATTTGTAGGTGTTGGAAATGTAGAATGTTTATAACAGGGTTGAACTAGAACCTTGAGGAGCTTCGACGTCGCCCCCACGTATCGGTCCAATCGAAGGATTGGCATGGTACTTAGGTAAAACCAAGAAATTCACTGGACTTCGAAGGCTTGAGCCTAAATGAAGTATAACGGGGTCGCCCCCAATGCATTCTCAAAGGTCCGGTCTATCGACCATTCGTGCCCCTTGAGTTTGCTCGAATTTGGAGACTTGAAATTTTTTGAGGTTGCTCCCCAGTATCAGTCTGGTCGAAAGGTTGACATGATACTTAGGTTAGACCAAGAAATTCACTGGACTTTGAAGGCCTGAGCCTGAACAAAGCATAATGTGGTCGCCCCCAATGCATTCCCGAGGGTCCGGTCTATCGACCATTCGTGCCCCTCGAGTTTGCTCGAATTTAGAGACTTGAAAAACTTTGAGGTCGCCCCCAAGTATCAGTCTGGTCGAAGGGTTGACATGATACTTAGGTTAGACCAAGAAATTCACTGGATTTTGAAGGCCTGAGCCTAAACGAAGCATAACGTAGTCGCCCCCAATGCATTCCCGAAGGTCCGGTCTATCGACCATTCATTCCCCTCATTTGGAGACTTGAAAAACTTCGAGGTCGCCCCCAAGTATCATTCTGGTCGAAGGGTTGACATGATACTTAAGTTAGGCCAAGAAATTCACTAGAAGACATGATACGAAATTCAAAGGAAAAATATGTTCATTGATTATACTGTATTTACATCAGTTGAATAAGATGGAGGTCGTGGCCTGTTGTATGATACTAACTGCATGGTGTTCTATGGGTTGGGTAGAGGCTCTTCTGCTTCTGTCATCAGATAATAGGAACCTTTGTCGGTTTTGTCATACATGACATAAGGTCCTTCCCAGGATTCGGCTAACTTGCTGGCATTGCAAGGTTTCGATGAGGGTGTGACTCGTCGAAGTACCAAATCTCCGATATTAAAACTGCGCGGTCGAATTCTTTTGTTGTATGACTTCTGAAGAGAGAGATGGTAACGGCCGAGGTTTGCGATAACTCGATCTCTAGTCTCGTCGATCCATAACATATTGCATCCAAGTTCAAACTCATTATCTTCGTCTAGGAGGTTGGGGTCGCGTGTTGGCATTTCGAATTGAGTCGGTAGAACCGCTTCGGTACCATAGGCTAGAAGGAACGGTGTGTATCCCGTCGCCTTTCAGGGGGTGGTTCGATAAGCCCAGAGTACATGTTGTTGTAGTTCTTGGACCCATCGTCCTTTCTTCTCATCGACCCGCTTCTTAAGACCGTTAACTATATTCTTGTTGATTGCTTCGACCTGACCATTCCCCTGAGGGTAGTAAGGTGTTGAGGTGGAGAGGATGATGTTGTATTTTTTGAGGAAATTGCAGACTTTGTTCCCAACGAACTGTGTACCATTATCGCATCGAATCATGTGAGGACAGTCGAAGCGTGTAATTATATTTTTCCTCATAAAAACTTGATGACTTCTTCCTCTCTGGTTCGACATAGAGGCGCGGCTTCGACCCATTTAGTAAAGTAATCTATTGCCACAAAAATATTTTCTCGGCTACCTGAGGCTTTGGGAAAGGGACCCACGAGATCGATGGCCCATCGTTTGAATGACCAAGGGACTTGACTGTAATGGAGGTCTTGCGAAGGGCTATAGATGTCGTGGGCGTGGCGTTGGCATTTGTCACAGTTTTTGGCATACTCTTCAGCTTGCTTCTTCATATTGGGCCAAAACAAACCTTGGGATATGGCTCGAAGGGCCATAGATCGACCGGCAGTGTGAGCACCACAGGTACCTTCGTGAAGTTTGGCAAGAATTTTAGTGGCTTCGTCTTGAGAGATGCACCGAAGGTGGACGCCGTTTGGGGATTTGTGACGTAACTCGCCTCTGATGATGGTGTATCTGCGGCAGTTTTCGAGTAATGAATGTTTGGCTTTGGGGTCCTCTAGGAGGGTGAAACTGTTGAAGTAAGCAATGAATGGTGTTCGCCAGTCGTCTGGATCGAGACTCTCGCACCTAGTATTAATGGCATTGACTTCCATCTGGTCGATACTTGGGCGTTCGAGTACTTCGATATGGAGTGTTCGAGATTCGGACTGGCCTAACATGGCTGCTATGTAGGCGAGGGCATCAACATGTCTATTTTTGCCTCGAGAGTAATGAGTAATAGAAGATTTTTTAGAAAAATGATCCATGCGCTGGCGAACGAGAGCAACATACTCAGCCATGCGACCGTTAGCCTGATTTTTACTGGTGTATTGTCTTTGCACAAGTTGGGAGTCAGTAAATACTGCAAGCTTAGGGACATCTAGTTCGAGTGCAAGGTCGAGGCCATGGATCAAGGCTTCATACTCAGCCTGGTTGTTGGAGCATTTGAAGTTTAACTTGACGGCTTTCTCAATTCGATCATTGGTAGGAGTGACCAGGACAATACCGATCCCTGAACTGTTGGGTCCGGCGGATCCATCTGTAAAGAGGCGCCAACCTGTGTTAGGGTTTCAAGGGTCGCCCTGTTCAGGTTGGCCCTCAGGTAGATCATCTTCGTGTTCCTCCCAGTCGATATCTTCAACTGGGAAGTCTGCAAGGAAATCGGCGACTGCCTGGCCTTTGTGGGAGATCTGCTTCTCAAACGTGATGTCGTGTTCGCCGAGATAAACAGGCTACTGCTGTACCCGTCTAGATTTTTCTTTATTGCTTAGTACTTCTCGAAGGGGGCAACTTGTGATAACACGGATAGGGTGTGCTTGAAAATATGGTTTGAGTTTTCGAGTAGTGTAGACGAGGGTGAGGAGCAAACGCTCAAGTTTTGTGTATCGAGTCTCTGCAGATATCAGAGTTTTGCTGATAAAGTATACAGGTTTCTCGATGCTGGATTCAAGTCGAATGAGGACTGAACTGATAGAAGTGTCGGTGACAGCGAGGTATAAAGAAAGCGTTTCGCCTTCGATGGGTGTACTGATGATGAGTGGTCGTCCAAGGTATGTTTTAAGTTCGAGAAAGGCATGTTCACAGTCGGGTGTCCAATTGATTTCATGGTTGTTTTTCTTTTTGGCCTTGTGGGCACCTTGGTCGTGTAAGAGGGAGAAAAGCCAAGCACACGGATCTGAGGATTTCAAAATAAAGCGGTTGAGGGCCGCTATCTTGCCAGCTACCTTTTGGACATCTTTTTTGGTTCGGGGAGAAGGCATATCGATGAGGGCTGGGTCGATCTCGATACCTCTTTTGCTGATGAGGTGGCCTAAGAATTTGCCAGACAAAACACCGAACTGGCATTTGTCAGGGTTAAGTTTCATATTATATGTTCAAAGTATCGAGAAAACTTCGGTTAGGTCTTGAATGTGGGTGTGTTTTTTTAAGGCTTTTGCATAATATGTCGTCGATGTAAACCTCGACCGACTTGCCAAGCAAAGGTTTGAACATGGTTGTAACAAGCCTCTGGTAAGTGGCACCCGCATTTTTAAGACCGAAGGGCATAACGTTAAAACAGTAAAGGCCATGTTCAGGGATAAAAGAAGTTTTAAGTTGATCTTCGGGGAGGAGGGGTACTTGATTGTAACCCAAAGCCGCGTCCATCATTGAGAGTTGCTCATGTCCAGCAGTGACATCCAGGAGTACCGAGATGATTAGGAGGGGGAAGCTGTCATTCGGGCCTAACTTCGCGAGAGGGGAAGTTGACTCTTACTCTATGAAGTTTATCTTCTACCAGGGGGTTCAAGCGTATAATCAATAATAATAAGAACTATCTTAAAGGCAATACATTTGCGTGGAGGCTTTCAATGGGTTACTCCACGACCTCTGATGAGGATTTTTAAGAGTGATGATATAAATATCGAGTAGTCGAAGTATCGAGTACAGGGTGATTTACAGGGTATTCGAAGGTAAACTTGCAAGGCTTGTTGGGGAGATTTTCTAACCCCTTCACAGTTTCTCCTCCCCCTATTTATAGGACATAGGATGGGCTGAGTCACCATGGGAAGTCCAGTTACATCTGTATCCTCCGGGGACAACTGACTTGTACCCGGAGTCAGTTCTGACGATGCAATTTGTTGAGTCTGACACTGTAGCTGTTGGCTCTTGGCTGTGACACTGTAGTTGTTGGATCTTGGATCTGGCACCGTAGTTGTCGTGCGGCGTGCTCCACTGTTATGTATGGTGAGCTGGCTGGCTGACATGTTCCCCTTCGACCATGGGCACATGGTCGAAGTATTTCTGGTTCGATGTTTCCTTCGAGTGCTCGAATAGTCTCGGAAGGTTTCGTGGGATTGATTATTGACATACTAGGCTTCGGGTCATCATGTAGGCTTCGATGTAGCCTTCGAGTGTTCGACCAGTGGTAGGCTGCGAGTACGCTGCGAGTAGGCTACTACAGTTATAGTTTGACACCATATTTACCATTAATAATCTAAATATTACAGATAAGCTCATAGTTTTTTAGCCTTCAGAAGAAGGCCATGACATAATTCATGACAAGCTGACCGAGATGTAAATCTTGTATATACTTTGATGTAAATCTTCTGTCAATGCTTTTAATATTTGCGAGTATTGTGCAATTTTCTATGTATTTGTTGGCAGCTTACATTTTTATATTATCTCCACTAGGTTGTAGCATTGAAGGAAGATGGTTGCCCGAGAGTTTGGGTTGTGACATCTGATCATTGTCAACAACAAGCAGCACATGGAGCAGTATGTATTTCTCTTATTACTATGCTAATATTCTGTTGCATTTTTCTATATAAACTTTCCTTGAGATAACCCCTCAGTTGTATAATTATCCTGTCACAAGTCTGCGTCTATCATAGACCAACCTATATTAAAAAAAAAAGACCCTGCTTGGTATCTTTTAAGTAAACCCAATTGCATTAATAGTCATTTTTAGTTATAGAGGTATCATTTACGACTTAGATATCTGTGGCTGTTTGGTATATTTTATTTTCTTGTCAGTAATATAGTAAGTATTTTTAGGTGCTTGACATAGGGAATAAATGTGATTTAGTCATTCAGCAAAACACAATGTTCTCTTACATCTATCAAAGCAACAGCGAATATACTACAAATGTTTGATATTTTTATGAACTAAATGAAAGCATCATTCCAATAGCTGATTTTACTAAAAACATGATTTCAACACATTCTCTCATAGTCGAAAATCATTCATATTGAACTTGTTCTCCAAATAGAAGAACGTATTCAATAAGATAAACATATTGATTCCAACAGAACATAACCAGAGAACTCAGAATTAAGTTTTATTGCTAAATTCTGTAACATTGAAGGCATAACACTACATTTAGATTTACCGGAAAACTCTTAATTAATTCTTACTACATTCACCACTGATTTAGATCAAAAACGTTCAAAAGTTCCCATTTTCCCATGTGTAAAACATTCTTAGTTTTGATCATTCTCACCAATTGAGTTTAAGTGATGCAGTCAAATAGAATTTACCAAATCCTTCAATATTCACTATCTTGTTGTGGCATCATAAGGATCCGTAGAGGATATAGATTGTAATATCTTCTCAAGTTTTTAGCTTACCCCTGATCATCTCTTTCTCCTAGTCACTACTAGGTGCCTTCTTCTATTTCTCGCTTTTCTTTGGTACATTATAACATAGTTTACCTAAACAAACTAAAGACATTGTATAAACATAGACATCTTCATCCAAGTCATTAATTAGAGTTGATTCTACAACACCAATGTCTCATTAACATTTGTGTTATCATACCCATCAATCAATGTTCATGCAATTTATTCCACCTAAGCAATGATGTTTTGTTGCATAGTTATTGTCAACTAAAATTTCTAACTTCTCTTCCAACTTTTTTTAGGCCCTTATTTTAAGCTTAACCCATGTAGTATTTTTTTCTTCTTCTTAGTATAACATTTGAATACGATTATAGGAAATAACTGTGCAAAATAAATTTTATTGATACTAAATAAATTAAGTAAGAAGAGCTTACTTGAGTCTCCAGAAGTTCTTCCTACTTCTCATATGAAAATCTAACATCCTGCACCACTCTTCCTTTCCAGTATAGCAAATGTTTGTGCTTATTTTTTTTTATCCTACAAGCAGCCTTTTATAGTTTTGTTTTATTGGTACTTGGATTTTTCACAATAGAGCTGCAATCATATTTTCCATACCTGCCGCTTGCAGTAGTTGCCTTGTATTGGGGTAGAGTGGGGTCGTGATAAGAATGATCGGTCATACTTGTACCCTTAATAGCCCCACTGTCTGCACTGAAATTTTCCTCCCTCCATGTGTATTTCACTGTTATTACCATCTTGCTGGATAAGTATATCTACTTAGGTTCAAGTTGCCTAGGCAAACAATCATGGTTAAAATAGTCCACTGCTGCTTTAGAGTCTGATTCAATTAGTAGTCTGTACCATTCTTTGTGAAAGGCTCTTTCTGCTTCTGCAAAAATGCTTGTACACTCTGCAATAAAAGAACTAGCATTTCCAATATTTTTTATTTGCACCTCTTCAATAGAACCTGTGTGATCTCTGAACATAATCCCAAATCGTGTCGTTCCTGGGTTCCCTCTGCTAGCTAGCTCCATCATTGTTGGCTTTGATAGCACCTTTGTCTGGGAGATCCCAGTACCAAGCTTTATAATCTGGAGGTTTTCTAGGCTTAAACTTCACACCCTGCTGGGAGATAATTATCAAATCTTGTAAGTTATTGTTCATGACCCCCTTAAATTTGATAGCAGCTTCCTTATTTGAGTAGCAATGCCTTGTTAGCTGCATCAAAAGTGACAGACCTCTCCTCATGAATGATTTTGTTTCTGGAGTTCCAAGTAAAATTTATTACAGCAAGGTGTTAGAGTTAGTATTGGCTTGAGGGTATTTACGTCTTTTGTTCTTTCTTTGTAGTTAGGCTATTTGGGTATGTAGTTGTAACTCAACTCCATCTGATCTTCTTCTAATACAATATAGTAGCTCTTTTTCCTCTCTAATGGTTGAACCTTAATATCAAAGCTATTATAGTACTAGAGCCAGATTATTTTCGTTGGTTGTTATCTGAAAACGATTAGGATGCTCTCCGGTTGATTTGGGCAAGATTTCGTTTTCGATTTCTAATCTTGGTATAATTAGGGTATTTGATTTGAAAAACACAAAAATTTGGGGGTTTGAATCTCTACTAATGGATTCTGAATCCTTCTCTGACGTTGTCCTTATGTATAAGCTCTTTTAATCTTTCTCTCTGCCCATTAGCTTGCAAAACCCTCTCTGTTAGTGCTGATTTGTGATGTTAGTGTTGAAGTTATTGGTTGAAATATGATTGATATGATGATTGGGCATTTGGGTATAGTTTAGTTGTTGTTTGGATATAATTTAGTTGTTTGTTGCTAAATTAGTTATTACTGGAGTTGTTTTGGCATTTGGGTTTTGATCTTCCACCAAGTTTGTTGCTAAGTAAAAGGGTATTTGGGTATCGTTTGATATCAAGTCTGATTGTGACAAAATGGAAGATGATAAATTTGATTTCCAAGCAATGGGTCTGAAGTTATCGGGACCTAACTATGCTTATTGGGTTGATTCCATGACGCACTTTATCATAGGTAGAGAGTTATGGGAATACGTTGATGGTACAATTACAATGCCGAATGATCCGAAAAAACTAACATATGCAAGTGATTTAAGAAAATGGCGAATGAACAACTCAAAGATTATTACATGGATCAGTAATTTTGTAGAACTCTCAATTGGTATTCAATTGGTCAAGTTTCAAATGGCAAGGAGAGGTGAGACCACTTGAAGAACTTCTATACGAAATCTAATTTTGCGTGACAATATCAGTTGGAAATTGATGTCTGCGGTGTTCGACAGTGTGATCGTAGTATTCAGGAGTTTTATGGGATGATGACTATACTTTGGGATCAACTTGCTTTAACTTAGATAACATGGCTTACTGCTTGTAGGGATTGGATCTCATACCGAGAGCAACAACAACTAGTACAGCTCTTGGTTGTATTACGTGATGATTTTGAGAGTCTTTGAGGTTCTATTCTTCATAGAGATCCTCTTCCAAGTGTTGATTATGTGGTTAGTGAGCTTATTGCAAAAGAGGACTATTTTAGGACGCAAGTAGGTTAATGGTCCACCAGTTGAGTTTTGGCTATTCCCACCAGTTGAGTCTCAATCCCAAATTTTTTACCATAAGCAACAAAATTCAAATATGCGACCTCGTGATAAGTGTGCCTTTTGTCACCAGAAAGGTCATTAAGGTCATTAGAAGAGTCAATGCCCAAAAAAGACTATAACATCAAAATCGAGGATCAACCTCATGGACTTCTCCGCAGCAGCACAAAGGTCAGTTTCAGTCTTATGGAGGACTACATACACAATAGTATGTTAGATCCCCTGCACCATATCAGCAACGCCCACCTGTTCCTCCAGCTCATTATGTTCAAATTACACATTCAGTAACACCATCATATAGTGATGCATCTTTTTTTGATGTTGCAGCTAAGATACAAAAATTTCTTCTTCAGCGTCCTGATATCATTCCACATGCTGGTTCTACATCATCTGGTACACCTTCAGAATTTGTTGGACTACTTGGATTTTTGATTTGGGTGCCACACTATATGACCAGTGATTAATCCATTCTTTCGCGTCTTGCATGTCCCTCCTCTATAATTAGTGTTATTGCAACTAATGACGCATTTATACCCTTAGTTGGTGTTGGACCTGTCTGCACTTCAAACTTGTCCCTTTCTGATGTTTATTTTCTTCCTCATCTTACTTTGAGTTTGATTTCTGTTAGTTAGGTGTGTCTTTTTGGATATTTTGTATATTTTTATGATTCTTATTGTTTTATGCAGGACCGTCATTCTCAGAGGTTGATTGGGACCGGTCGTAGAGATGGCGGTCTGCGCGTCTTAGAAAGTTTTCAACCGTTGGCCAGAGCTGCGTCTATCAGTTCTTCTGTTGATTTGTTTTTCTTTCGTTTATGATCTAAGTCTAGTCCTTTTTACTATTGGCATGCTAGATTAGGTCATGTATCTGGATCCCGATTAAAATATCTAGTCTCTACTGGTGCTTTAGGTGATGTTCATTGTCATGATATTTATGAATGTTCTAGTTGCAAACTTGGAAAATTTGTTGTTTTACCGTTCTCTATTAGTACATCTGTATCTATTGCTTCTTTTGATTTAGTTTATTCTGATGTGTGGGGACCTGCTCCTCATCTTTACCAAGGGAGGGTCTCAATATTATGTTTATTTCATTAATGATTATTCTCTATATTCTTGGGTATTTTTGATGAAACGTCGATCTGAGTTTCTTTCAGTTTTGAATGCCTTTAAAACTATGATCCAAACATAATTTTCTACTGTTATTAAGTACTTCCGAGGTGACTTGGGAGGAGAGTATACTTCTGGTGATTTTGCAGATTTGCTTGCCTCAGATGGGACGATCCATCAATCTTAATGTACTAAAACTCCCCAGCAGAATGGTGTTGCTAAGAGAAAACATCGTCATATTATGGAGACTGCACGATCTATGCTTATTTATATATCTGTTCCTAGTATTTTTTTGGGCGAGGCAACCCTCACAGCTGTTTATGTTATTAATCGGATTCCGACGGCTCTTATTGGTAATATTTTTTTTTGTATGAGCGTTTGTACGAGATATCTCATGATTATTCTCTTCTAAGAGTTTTTGGTTATACTGGCTTTGTTATGTGTCATTGGGCTAATCGTGGTAAGATATCTTGTCGGTCTATTATGTGTGTTTTTATTGGCTACGGTGATACTCATAAGGGCTCTAGATGTTATGATCCTATTGGTGGGAAGTTATACGTTTCTCGGCATGTTGTTTTTCTGGAACGTATTACCCTATACTTAATTCCTGACCGATTACGCGAGATTCATGAGTCTGAATTGCGTTTTGTTGACCCTTTTCCTGCTGATGATGCAAGTTCTTTATCTTACACATCCACTACATTTTCTATTTCTGAGACTACTCCACTGACTCCTGTTTCCGTTAGACTACCTCCTTGACGTTATTCAGTGTGTGACTGTCGTCCTCCAGATAAGTTTGGTTTCTCTAATTCTTATTATTCCACTGAGTTTGCTTCCTTTCTGGTTACTATCCATGGTCACTCTGAACCGACCTCTTTCAAAGAGGCGAATGTTAACCGGCGGCATGCCATGGATGAGGAGTTATCTGCATTACAAAAAATGGGGACATGGGACTTGATGCCCTTACCTTTAGGAAAACATGTTGTTAGCACCCGTTGGATTTATAAAATAAAAACCAAATTTAATGGGTCGGTGGAGCGGTATAAAGCTCGTATTGTAGCTTGTGGTTTCATTCAAGAGTATGGGATTGATTATGAGGAAACTTTTGTTCCTGCTGCAAAGATGACTGGAAAGTTGACCATTGTTCGTTCTTGATTGCTATTACCTCTCCTCGTCAATGGGGATTATCTCAGATGGATGGTGGTTTGACTGAGGAAGTGTACATGACTCCTCCACCGGGAGTTCCTTATTCACCTGGTGAAGTCTGTAAACTTTGCAAAGCCTTATATGGTCTCAAATAAACGCCTCGTGCTTGGTTTGAGAAGTTTTCATCAGTTATTCATCAATATGGTTTTCGGCCTAGTGAATATGATTCTGCTTTGTTTGTGCAGTTGACAGTCGCGTGTTCTGTGTTTCTACTCCTATACGTGGATGATATGATTTTGACTGGTGATGATATTGCTAGCATTTGTGCTCTAAAGCTTCAGTTACACCATGAATTTGAGATGAAAGATCTGGGACCTCTTCGCTATTTTATTGGCATTGAGGTAGCCTTGTCTCCTAAAGGCTACTTGTTGTCTCAGTTCAAGTATATTTTAGATGTTCTTAAAAGAGCCCGACTTTCTGATTCTCGGACTAATGACACTCTTCTTGAGCTTCATGCTCGTTTAACTCCTTCTGATGGCATACCTTTGGGAGATCCTACTTTGTACCAGGTCATCGTACGTAGTCTTGTGTGCTTTACTATTACTCGGCCCGATATCACTTATCCTGTTCATATTGTCAGTCAGTTTGTTTCTGCTCCTACTAATGTGCATTCGGCTGCTGTTATTCGGATATTACGGTACATTCGGGGTACATTGTTTCAGACGTTATTGATTTTGTCTTCCTCATCTTTAGTACTTCGGGCTTATTCTGATGCTGATTGGGCAGGGGACCCTACAGATCGCAGATCCACCACTGGGATTTGTGTATTTCTGGGTGATTCACTTATTTATTGGCGGAGTAAGAAGCAGGATGTTGTTTCTCAATCTTCTGCTAAGGCAGAGTACCATGCTATGGCTGTGACTACGGGAGAGATAATGTGGCTCCGTTGGCTTCTTCGTGATTTAGGAGTTCCTCTATCTGCTCCCACCCCTATGTATTGTGACAACAAAAGTGTCATTCAAATTGTACACAATTCTGTGTTTCATGAGCGAGCAAAGCACATTGAAATTGATTGTCACTTTACTCGTCATCATCTGAAGAAGAGCACCTTATCTTTGCCTTATATATCGTCTCAGATGAACTTAGCCGACTTCTTCACAAAGTCTCACACTACGCATCGTTTTCGCTTTCGTCTTAGTAAACTCTCGATGTTACTTGTTGTACCATCATTGATCAAAGAGGATCTAAACATTAAACCTTTTAGAAATAAACAAAAGGTGAAGTCTGTTCGAATATACATTTGTTCTATTCGAACATAACAAGTTCTGAGTCTTTTGTTCGAATAGACAAATGTTCTATTCAAATAGAGACTGTTCTGAGTAGTCTATTCGAATAGACCCAAAATACACTCAGTTCTGAGTGTTCTGTTCGAACAGAGGTGCGACTTATCATAGTTTTAGGTCGTTTCAAGGGCATTTTTGTCCTTTGTTGAAACTAGGAAACTAGTAACCTTTAAGAGGGCAAGGCTAGGCAATGTAAAAGGGATCCAGAGATCTAGAGAGAGATCAAGAGAGGAATTCATTCTAATCAAAATTTGAGCAATTGAAGCTCTTTTTGGGAAGTTTTACCCACCAATTTTGTGTTCTTCGCATTAATTTCTTCGATTAGGTTAATCTTAATTCGATTGTGGATTGATCATGAGTTTGACAAGGGGTGTTAAGAGTTAGTATTGGCTTGAGGGTATTTACGTCTTTTGTTCTTTCTTTGTAGTTAGGGTATTTGGGTATGTAGTTGTTACTCAGTTCCATCTAATCTTCTTCTAATACAACATAGTAGCTCTCCTTCCTCCCTAATGGTTGAACCTTAATATCAAAGCTATTACAAGGGACATGTTAACCCACGAGTCTTGAACATAGGAGTTTCTGCCACTTGCAAGCTTGAGAATTTTAGCAAGAGACTAATCAATAAGAGATAGTTCAAAAATATCAAAGGCCCACCATCACACATTAAGAGCAAATGAGCAGTGAAGGAATATGTGATCTATTGTTTCACAGTCAGAATGACACAAACAGCATCTAGAAGCCAAGTGTATGTTTTGTTTCTGCACCCTTTCATCTGTGGGGATTGACTGGTTGAAGACTCTCCATGGCAGATTGTTTTGTAATAATTCAATTTGTTCTTATGCTATCCTATCGTAGAGTAAGGAAAACATAGTCACTATGAGATATCATCAATGCAATGCATATTTATATTCAGTTTGTCTACAATAATTGCATATTTTCTTAAGCTTTGTGACAATTAGTTGTGTGCTATATGTGATGGTTAACAGGGCGCCTCTGTTTGGACATGCAAGGCGTTGGTTACAGAGGTGAGAGATCTCCACTTTTCTTAGAGTTAATATAACAATTTAAACTTTTGATACCAAAACTATTATTTTAATTTCAGTAGTTTGGATATTAGTTTGCCCCTAGATGTGCCTCCAACCACCATTATTAAGAGAAGAAAGAGTCGAGCATTTATACGACAATGGTCAAACTAGGAAAATAGAGAATGAAAATTGTCTACGAGGTGTATCTTGAGGCTGGTTAAGTCCGTCCCGACACCTTGATATTGTCCCATGCTGATCAAAAGGTTGTGGGGCACATTCGGATTTACCATATATGCATTCCTATACTATACTTGAATTTTATCTCAAGATGGAGCATAGATGCCATCCATGGTGATATTCATATCCCTCGGAAGTTCTCATTTCTAAATCCATTAAAAACCATGATCCTTCATTTTCTTTAGTGCTGTAATTAGAAATAAAAGTTGCCAATTATCTCGTGTATCCATCTGCTTGCAGAATTTAAGATCAAAGGACAGATGTAAAATCATATTGGAATTAACTTTTGCTATGTTGTAAATTTATATCATATTTGGTTCTTGATATAGATGGTGTTATAAGCTATATAGATTTAAGTTTCAAAGTACTTTTTCCTTTAGTACCGTATACAACTATTACAATGATCTCTTCTCAAGTTACCAAGTTTGATGTTCTCAATATAGATAAAAGCCTCACAGAAGGAGTTTGAAAGGATGCTTCAAGAGCAAAGGTTAGCTTCATTTCTGAATTTACATCTGAACCTGTCCCAAATTCTGAAAGCAGATGGTACAGTAGATGCTTAATGTGATATTCAAATGTATCGGTTTTTAAGGAAACCTGCACATACTACATTAGAAGTTGTTTTCATAAGTTTAAATATGGCCTTGATGTTCGATTCGGTAATTGTTTTATTCGGCAGGTCGACTTCTGTACAAGGAAAATTGCTAAAACACAACCTTGATCCTGAAATAGTGGATGCGTTAAAGGATCTCAGAAGCAAGCTCTCCGAAAAATGAGATTTATTTGGTCAAGTCTTATAAGAGATCATGTGCTCTTGTTCCAATCAAAACCTGCCGAAGGAAATACAGTCGATGTTTACAGATAAAGTTAATATTCTTTTGTCCATTTTTTATTACTGTAACCACAGCATTCCCTTAACCTGTGACTTTCTAACTAGAAATTGTAAATCACAATCTTTTAGTGTTAGTTTGACATATATTATCCACAATCATTTATGAGAGGTAAATTTTGATTGCAAATATTTAAAGAGTACAGATATTACAGAAACTTGACTCTACAATATTAATACCAACCATCAAAGTTCAGTCTTAATCACATTGTATTCATATCATCTTCAAAAGCAAATTTCATCCCGTAAATAATCAACATTAATGAAGCACCACCAAAATCCACTCTCAACAGTAATGAAGCACCACCAGAATCCACCCTCTGTAGAAATAGATTAGAGAGAGAAAAATATTATTATTGAATTAATTATTTAGGTTACATCATACCCTCTATATATAGGAGAGGGATAGTAAACTACTTCTATGAATAACCAATGCGGGACTAAAATAACATAAAATAGCATTGCTAATACTTCCCCTCAAGCTGGAGCATGAATATCGCACATGCCCAGCTTGGACAAAACATCTAATAATAATATGTTACTAACGGCCTTTGTAAGAAAATCTACAAGCTGTTGCGAAGTAGAAACATAGAAAGTCTGAATCTGTGCAGATTTAAGCTTCTCATGCAGAAAGTATCGATCAACCTCAATATGCCTGGTACGATCATGTTGCACCGGATTAGCCAAAATTCTAATAGCCGATTGTTGTCATAATAGAGCGTCATAGGAAGCGAGACCGATATTCGAAGCTGTTGTAGAAGACGCTTAAGCCATATTAACTCACAAACACCTTGTGCCATGACCCTATACTCGGCTTCTGCACTGGACCTGGAAATAACATTTTGTTTCTTACTCTGCCATGCAACCAAATTACCACTAATAGTGGTACAATACCCAGAAGTGGAGCGACGATCGAATAATGAACCTGCATAGTCAGCATCAGTCCAAGCCTCGACGCGAGAATGACCATGATCTCGAAATAAAATGCCACGACCAGGATACCCCTTGAGATACTGAAGAACACGAATAGCTGTCTGGAGATGGGAATGAAGCGGCTTGTACATAAACTGACTAAGAACTCCAACCGCATATGCAATATCAGGATGGGTAAGGAAAAGATAGAGGAGCTTCCCAAGAAGCCGTTGGTACTGCCTAATGTCCTCGAATAACTCCCCCTCAAAGTCTGCCAGGCAATGATTTAGTTCTAGAGGTGTATCAGCAGGATGACACGCAAGTTGTCCTGAAGCAGAAAGAAGATCAAGATTGTACTTTCTCTGAGAGATGAAAATATCGAAACTAGAACGTGCAACTTCAATCCCAAGGAAATAACACAAGGGGCCGAGATCCTTCACCTGAAAGCGGGTACAAAGGTAAGATTTTAGGTCACTAATACCCTGAATATCATCTCCTGTAATAATAATATCATCAACATAGACAAGCAATACAATAATCTTCTTACCAGAATGTCGAAGAAACAAAGTATGGTCAGCACTACTCGGAACATAACCAAAGTCAATCATAGCAGTACCAAATGTATCTGCCCAAGTACGAGGAGATTGCTTTAGCCCATAGATGGACTTTTTTAGCTTACATACCAAGCCAGAAGCAGAAGCAGGACGAAAACCTAGAGGTGGAGACATATAAACCTCTTCCTGCAATATTCCATTCAGAAAGACATTCTTCACATCCATCTAAAAAAGGGGCTAAGATTTTGACGCAGTAATAGAAAAGATGACTCGAATAGTATTCATCTTGGCCACAGGAGCAAACGTCTCCTGATAATCAACACCATGTATTTGTGCATACCCCTTGGCAACTAACCGAGCCTTGTACCTGCTTACCATTTCATCTGGATTTTCTTTAACCGTAAACACCCATATGCATCCGACTGATGTACGTCCAGGCGGGAGGGTAACCAATGACCAGATATTATTGATCTCCAATGCATGTAATTCTTACAACATTCCAATAAGGTTTGGCTAACGCATCTGCCACTGTACGTGGTATATCAACCGAAGAAAGAGAAGCTAGAAAAGCTTTATAAGTAGGAGATAAACGATGATCTGAAGTATAATCAGCGATAGAATAAACTGCTGCATCTGAATATCTATCAGACTTCCCTGCATTATGGTTCTCTTTCCGAATATCAATCGGTCTATTATCATCACTATGAGAAACAGGTAAATCATCATCAGTAGTAACTGATATAGAAGCGGTAGAAGAAGGCTCAATACCTGATAAAGGTGAATCGATGGTAGGTGGCAGACCTGGAGCTGCAGAGGATGCTTAGCAGTCTAGTATAGGAGGCTGACGTCCTGGATGTCGTCGAGTATAAACCTGTAAAAGATGTGAAACTGAAGATGAAACTAAAGGTGGGATTACAGACTCACACGAAACACTCAACAGAAGTGGATCTGAAGGAGGAGAAGATAAATCTTCTAAAGGAAGGGGACGAACTGGAAAATACTCCCCCTTTGAGAGAAAATCGCCCGTAAAGAATGGAGCATGTTCAAAGAAAGTAACGTCCATAGAAGTGAAATAGCGACGGGATGAGGGATAGAAGCACCTATAACTCTTCTGAGCATAAGAGTAACTCAGGAATACACATTTTAAGGCACGCGGATCTAGTTTAGAGGCTGACCCAGTGACTTGGACAAAACATACACACCCAAAAACACAAGGTGGAATCTGAAAAGTAGAACGATTAGGATAAAGAATAGAATACGGGGTGCGAAAACCAAGAACTCGAGACGGAGACCGGTTGATAAGAAACACTGCCGTAAGAACAGCGTCAGACCAAAAGCGCGAGGGGAGATTCATGCTAATTGATATAGCACGAGGACGATTTTTCCTTTTCGATTTACCATTTTGCTACGGAGTTTTCGTATTAGAGGTTTGATGCTCAATGCCATTGACATTGCAGAATTTGCGAAGACCTTGGGACATAAATTCCCCACCTTGATCTGACCGAAATTTTTTAATAGTTTTTCCAAACTGAGTACAAACCATTACGGTGAATGTCTGGAAAATAGAAGAGATCTCATCTTTGGATTTCATCAAATAAACCCAAGTACACCTTGAAAAATCATCAATGAACAACACAAAATAACGAAAACCTAAACTATAGGTAACTGAGGCAGGACCCCAAACATCTTAATGCACAATTTCAAAACAAGAAGAAGTTTTATTAATACTCAACGGATATGTGCTACAACGATGTTTAGCTAGTTCACACGTCTCACAAGACAAGTCAGACATGGATACTTTAGAAAAGAAAGACGGAAACAAATAACATAGATACTCAAAGGAAATATGACCTAAGCGGTGATGCCAACGTAGCACCCGCTTTATATTTTTACTACTAGACATAGATTTTAATTGGAGAGCTTGAGGAGAAATAAAATATACATGTTCATCCAGAAAATAAAGACCACCCTCTTCATGTCCACTGCCAATCATCTTCCGTGACACCAGATCCTGAAAAATAACATAATCAGGAAAGAAGGTTATACTGCAGTTTTTATTTCTAGTAATTTTACTAACAGAAAGAAGATTAGTATCCAAGTGAGGGACATGAAGGACATCAGGTAAAGAAAGGGAATCTGTAATTGGGATACAACCTTTTCCTATAATAGGAGTCTCAGTTCCATTGGCAAGGCAAGCAGTCCGTTACCATGAACTAGATGCATAAGACCGGAAAAGAGAAGACATACCAGTTATATTATCGGTTGCACCCGAGTCAACAATCGAAGGCGAAGTTGGAGATGCAGAAATACTATTTGCAGATGCGAAGTTACCTGTATGAGTAGTTGCCAATGTGGAAGACATAGAAAGAAGTTGTCAGAACCTGCTGATTTCATCCTTAGAGAGAACACTAAAGGCCAAAGAATCTGGCACACTAGAGTCGGCAGATAAGTGTGTTGAGGACTGAGATGGGCGGGGTTGATAACCAGCATGACGACCGTACAAATTATGACAAATTGTCTTTAGATGTCCCCACTTACCACAATAATCTCACTTCTTTCTCGAGGGGCGAGAGTTACTGGAAGCCGTTGGTAACGGAGAAAGGCTAGGTGATGATGTATGTGAAGTTTGTGAAGGAACTGACGGTGGTGCCCATCGAACATAATTTAAGCCCTATAATAGCTGTGAGGTAATCTTCAGATTTGGATTGTCATGAACAGAGTTGAAGGACTGGACATCTTCACTCGTTCTAATCGAAGAAATGATCGAACTTGAACTCAACTCGTCATCGATAGCCATCGCGATCGATTACCTCAAATAAACCAAATAGATATGAGATTCAGATCAGCATATATCGCATCTCGTGACCGGATCCAAAAAGCCAAAAAAATTTTTTTGTGGAAGTTTAGGTTGTGATAAGAACAATGCTACCAGAAAGACATTGATAATTATCGTTCTTCAAAACAGAGGAGAGAGAGAGAGAGAGCGGCGGTGTGAAAAAAAATTGCAACCCTAAATTTTTTTATTTTTTTTAACCTCCCAACAAACTCACCGCCGAGTTCGATCAGCGAGGGTGTTGAACGATAACTCGCTCTGACACCATGTAAAGATAGATTAAAGAGAGAAAAATATTATTATTGAATTAATTATTTAGGTTACATCTTACCCTCTATATATAGAAGAGAGATAATAAACTACTTCTATGAATAACCAATGTGGAACTAAAATAGGATAAAATAACCTTACTAATACCCTCAACATTAATGAATCACCACCAGAATCCACCCTCAGGAAGATAAACCAATCTCAGAATTGCATCCAGAGTGACAACAAAAGATATTCCCTTCTTCCTGTTCAATATAAAATATACTAAATATAGGATACTAAACATAGTCCCACATTGGGTACTAGTAGAATTAGCTTAATGATCCTCTACTATATAGAGAGAGGTTATGATGTAATATAATAAATCAATTCAAGAGTAATAAAATATTCACTTATTTATTTCTACATGGCATCAGAGCGGGTTCGATAATTGAACCTAGTTCTTTCGAATTAAATTGAATTGAATTGAATTCCGCTGCGAATCTCGAATTGAAGCTCTTTATTTCTTTTGTTCTTCTCCATCGTATTGTGGATTTCTGTCTGCTACAGTAAATTCGGCGACTGCTACAGTGATTTCTGACGTCTGCTACAATGATTTCATGACTGCTGCAGTGTTTTCTAGTATCAGCTACAGTGATTTCGAGACTGCTACAATGATTTTTAGATCTACGCAAACGAAGGGGAAGTTTTGTGAGTCCGTTTACGATCTATCGTAGACCGAAATCGACGAAGAATGACGATTTGGAGATGGGCGATTCCAACGATAGACTTACGATTTTGGAAACAACAGTTTCCAAGCTATCTGCTAATATGGAGCAGTTAACTGAACAATTGCGTCTCATAAACCTTGCGAAGGCTTCGACTTCAGTGAATGTTGCCCAGTCAGGTATGAAAACTAAAGGTAGTATTTTATTTGTAAATTCTTTGAATAGTATTTGGTTAATTGATACTGGTGCATCAGATCACATGGTAAACGACTCTAGCATATTATCATCCATTACACCTTCAACCCAAACCTCTATATACACAGCAAATGGTGGTTCCTCTCCTGTAATTGGAGAAGGTTCCACTGACATATCTGAATTCCTGACATTAAACTTTGTCCTTATTGTTCCTACTCTAGAGTACAATATCTTGTCTGTCAGTAGGATCACTGTTGCACTTACATGTGCCGTGACGTTTTGGCCTCAGTTATGTATTTTTCAGAACATAATGACTCGGCAGGTTCTTGGTTGTGGTGTTAGAAAAGGCAATCTCTACTATTTGGACTTGACGAATAGTGGAGAGCAGAGAATTCATCAGGTGAATAAAGTTGGAGGAATTGAAGAAGCAAAAGCTAATGTGTGGTTATGGCATCGGCGACTGGGTCATCTCCCCTTTGGGTATCTTCAGAAGTTAAATTCGTCGTTATTTTTGAATTGTAGTATTTCAGAGTTTAAGTGTGATATTTGTGAACTCGCTAAGAGTCATCGTATTACATACTCTCCAAGCTTTACTAAAAGTCCAGAACCTTTTAGTATTATTCACTCTGATGTATGGGGTCCTGTACGTATTCCTTAATTGTCTGGAGCTCATTATTTTGTGACTTTTATTGATGAATGTACTTGTATGATGTGGGTATCCCTAATTACCCATACCCATAAAGTGAAGTCTTTGAAGTATTTAAAAAAATTTATCAGATGGTTTTGACCCAATTCAAAAGGAGGATACAAGTGTACCAATCTGATAATGAAGAAGAATTTACTAGTACTGATATGACAGCATTCTTGAAAAATAATGACATTCGACATCAAACCTCTAATGTTTATACCCCACAACAAAATGGGTTAGCTGAATGAATGAATAGACAACTGTTAGAAGTTGATCGTGCATCTCTTTTTGGAATGAATATGCCATTTAATTATTGGGGAGAAGCGTTAAAATCTGCTGCTTACTTGATAAACCGTACACCATCTAGGGTCATTGAATTTCTGACCCCCTTCAAAAAACTTCATGATCTTATCACCATCCCTGCAATGCCAAATCTAGAACCACGTGTTTTTAGATATGTTGTCATTGTGCTCGAAAGTGTGTGTTTCTTGGATATGCTGATTTTAAAAAGGGTTATCATTGTTATGATCCTGTGGAGGGGAAGGTGTATATCTTTTTGGATGTTTCGTTTTGAGAATTGGAGGCGTATTTTGTGGGATCTTCCCTTCAGGGGGAGAAACATAATGATGGTGAAGGAAAATTCCCTATTATTGGGGATATGTTTCAGGAACTAGAGGATTTGACGAGTAATTTGAGCAGGCGTAGTAACCTAACTGATGATAAAAAGGAAAGTGAAGCAAAGAAGATGACAGGGGGAGATCAGGGTATTGAAGATGAACTTCATATGAATGGAGAGGATCAGACGACACAAGGAGATCAAACTGAAGTAGTAGAAGTTGCTCGTGACTCCAACATTCTAACACCATCTACCGAAGCACTGCCGAAGAATGTCGAACCTCAGGTATTACCTAATCCTAACACTGTTAATGATATTCAACCTAGACGTTCAGAAAGGCCTACTAAAGGTATAAAAAAATCTACTTATGAACCAGATATCAATTCAAAAGCCAAATACCCAATTTCTGATTATGTGTCCACCCATAGGTTGGCTAAGCCGTTTATATGCACTATGAATCAATTATCCTCTGTATCTATTCCTAGTAATTTGCAGGAAGCACTATCAGATCTATGATGGAAGAAGCCATGAATGAAGAGATGAATGCATTATAGAAGAATTCCACTTGGGAACTTGTTGATAAACCCTACGGATATCGTATTATTGGGTGTCGTTGGATCTTTACTGTAAAGATGAATTCAGATGGAAGTATTGATAGGTATAAAGCCAGACTAGGTTTCAAAGGGTATACGCAGACGTATGGTGTGGATTACGAGGAGACCTTCGCCCAAGTGGCAAAGATAAACACTATTCGTGTACTCATTTCTCTTGCAGCAAATCAAGGTTGGCCATTACAATGGTTTGACGTGAAGAATGCATTTCTTAATAGAGACTTAAAAGAAGAAGTATACACGGAGATACCACCTGGAGTCACGAATTCTGAAGGAGGAAAAGTATGTAAATTAAAGAAGGCATTGTATGGGTTAAAACAGTCGCCACGAGCTTGGTTTGGACGGTTTTCGAAGAGTATGAAGGCATTTGGATATAGACAAAGTAATTCTGATCATACGTTGTTTATAAAACGGAAGTCAGGCAAGCTTACCGCTCTTATTGTTTATGTTGATGATATGGTTGTTACTGGAAATGACTCAGTAGAAATGGAGGCACTGAAGAACTATTTGTCATGGGAATTTGAGATGAAGGATTTGGGACAGTTAAAATACTTCTTAGGCATTGAAGTTGTAAGATCAAGCAATGTATTTTCATGTCTCAACAAAAGTATATATTAGACATTCTTGCAGAAACTGGGATGCTTGATTGCAAACCGGTAGATACACTGATTGAAGCGAATCATAACTTGAGAATGTTTCCCGACCATGTTCCATGTGACAAAGGAAGGTACCAACGCTTAGTGGGGAAACTAATCTATCTCTCCCATACTCGACCGGATATTGCATATGCCATTAGTGTCGTAAGTCAATTCATGCATAATCCAAGTAAAGAACATACGAAGGCGGTCTTTCGAATACTAAGGTACTTGAAGAAATCTCTGGGAAAAGGTCTCCTATTCCGGAAAGGTGGGTGATATGGAAGTAATGGGATACACCGATGCAGATTGGGCAAGAGATATGACGAACAAGAGGTCAACCTCAGGCTATTTTACATTTGTATATGGGAATTTGGTGACATTTAGAACTAAGAAGCTAAAGATTGTTGCTAGATCAAGTGCAGAATCTGAGTTTTGAGGTATGGCTCATGGAGTATGTGAACTACTATGGATACGAAATATATTGAAGGATCTTGGATTTAAACTCATGAAAGCAATGGATCTACACTGTGACAATAAAGCAGCGATTATGATTGCACACCATCCAATTCAACATGACCGTATGAAACATGTTGAAGTGGATCGGTTCTTTATTAGAGAAAATATTGACAAAGGGTGCATATGTTTTCCATTCGTGAAGTTGGAAGATCAACTTGCAGATATTCTTACGAAAGGAGTTTGTGGACAAATATTTAACGAAGTGATTGACAAGCTGGGCATGATTGACATCTATGCTCCATCTTGAGGGAGAGTGTTGAATATAGAATATACTAAATATAGGATACTAAACATAGTCCCACATTGGGTACTAGTAGAATTACCTTAATGATCCTCTACTATATAAAGAGAGGTTATGATGTAATCTAATAAATCAATTCAAGAGTAATAAAATCTTCTCTTATTTATTTCTGCACTTCCCATATGGGATACAAATAAAAAAGAGAAGATAAATTGAGCTAAAACCCCCTAAATTATGACATCTACTTGCCATTGACCCCCACAACCCCATTTTAGCCTGAAAAGAAAGTCAAACCTGTTGACCGAGAAAGACTTCGATTGACCAAATCTGATAAATTTTAAACCCAAGTATACCCTTTTGCTCTGAGTTATGTAATAAGAGAAAAGCATAAAGATACTTACCATAGATCAACGATTGTGATCCTCTCTCAATATGACCGTTGGAGTTCGTTTTCTTCTTCCTACACACAGACAACCGAAATTGGTGTTTTTGTTTATAAGGGGTAAGTTGGTATTTTCACCAAGTCAACCAGAGTCCTCGGTCAAATGAGTTTGACTTGGTTTTCAGGCAATAATGGGTATGTCCTCGGATTTCAATGAATGTGGGGGTCAATGGCAAGTCGATGTCATAATGTGGGGGGTTTTAGCTAAAAAAAGTTTGTCATGTCAGTCCACTAAATACTTTCGTAAACATGATCTCAATTCTAAGTTAAGTTAGTTTCCGTAAGTAGTTACTAAATTTTCACTAGTGTCGATTTAGTTCTCAAGGGCACAGAGATTTATTCATGGCCATATTTACAAGCTTACAACTTTTTCTTTTTTTCTTTCTAAAGTTCAATTTTTCTACAGATTTCCCATTCATTCCATTTCAAACACGTCAGTTGGTTCAAAAGCAGATCGAGCTTTGTTCATGCTAATTTATTACTGGTAGTTGTGATTTTTTTTCTTTTTTAGCTAAGTCGTTGTGAGTTGCAACTACCTTTTTAAGAAATCACTGAGCGCATCTAGCCTTGGAGTTCTCTTTAGCTTGTTCCAATATCTTGACTAATGGTTTGCTCCCACATCTTCTGCCCTCATCAAGAGGAGTGTTTCCCCATCTACAAGGAAGTTCATGGTAACAACTTCAGTGACTTATAAGTGTATCAAATGCTAGAAAGAGGTTGCGACTTGTATCAGGAGAAGAAAAGGAGATCATTTTGGTAGAAGTCTCCTAGAATACATACCTGTCTTCAGAAAGAACATCTGCTCCAAACTTGATCAAAATATTTGCCACAAGGTGCAAACCTTCTCCAACTGCAACATGTAGGGGAGTCCTTTGATCATAGTTCTTCGAATTCGGTTCAACTCCACTTTCTAACAAACGTTTCAAGAACTCGATATCACTATCCATTACAACTTTGCAGAGATAACTACCAGCATCCTTCAAATTCAAAGTTGCACCGTTCTTTATGAGAAGAGCAGCGACTCGATCATGCCCAGCCTTGACAGCCTCTAATAAAGGTGAGCTCCCAAACTTGTCTAAAACACGAATCAAAATATATTAGTTATGAAGTCAAAGAGAAAGAACTAAATTTCAAGATGGATTTGGAGTATATTTGTTCACCTATACAGTTGATATTAACTCTTTGTTGTATAAGAAATTTCACTATATGTTCGTAGCCTCTAGACGCCGCCAAATGCTGTAAAAAGTGAAAATAGTTTAACATATTAGGAGATATATATAATTCTTTGCTTTATGTGGAGTTAGCGTTAAAGTGGACCACATTAAGAACTCTTGCAATCTTAAGATGAGAATGCATTGGAAACATACAAGTGCATGCACTACTCCAGTCATAGTCGGTTTTTCCTATATCAGCTCCAGAACTGATCACCCCTTCTGACACGAACCAACTTAAAATCAAGCTTGGTACGTGCGGCACTCGAGACACCTGTCCCAAGTAAGCCTAATTACTCTTCTCTATCAATTATTTAGCATCACATAATCTCAATGCATCACAAACACTGAACAAAGGGTCTTTGAAGGCATCATTTCATTCAAATATCAACAACTATTACAAAGCACTATTACAAGCTTAAATTCCTTCTTGGGTGTATCGGAGACTAGTCCTCTACATATATATGAAATTGGAAAACAGCTAAGTTCTTAAAGGAAACATCAAAAGTGGAGACGAAGCGTACTCCCCCATTTTCCTAAGCTAACCTTTACAAAAATAAATGAAAATTTGTACAATGCTCTTTTACAACCTAAGGAACCTATATACAAAGCCTGGGCGTCACACTCTCACCCACTCAGTTTGGAGACGCCCCCGTCGACTTTTTCTTCTGCTTCCACATCTGTCTGTTTTCTTTCCTCTCTTGCTTGGACTCAGTCTTCCTTAGTTGGACCAGAAGGGGATGAGAATCTTGGTGCTCCCAGCTGGCTTCAGTATCTGGCAGATCCTTCTACTTCACTAGGTACTCATAAACTTCCTCTTTGGTGTCCGGATCAACATGGGTGACTCTGTGATCAAGAACGCTCTCTGGAACTTCGCTAGAGCTTACTGGCTTGAGCGGAACATGAGGCCTGACGGTAGTTTTGCTTGGATCTTCCGTATCTTGGTGGTAAGGCTTTAGAGTACTGGCATGAAACACTGGATGGATGAAGCGAAGGTGGGAAGGTAATTGAAGCTTGTAGGAAACCGTCCCAACTTTACCAATGATTGGCATCGGACCAATGTACTTGGATACTAGCCCTTGGTGTATTCTACCACCTCGCTGCTTGAGGTGGGATCTCTTGATCAGAACAAGGTCCCCAACTTGAAAAGAATATGGTCGTCTCTTCTGGTCGGCCCACTTCTTCATTCTGGCTGACGCTTTCTCTTGAGAAGCCCGGGCAATATCTGTATTTCTCTGCCATTCTTTTGCAAACTGGTAGGCTCTCGGAACACTTCCCTTGTAATCGGCGGCCACCGTGTGCGACGTGCGGGGCTGCTGTCCTAACAGTATCTCGGAAGGACTCTTGTTGGTGGAGGAACTCTTCTGCAGATTAAAGTAAAACTGTGCTACATCCAGAAGCTCGGCCCAGTCCTTCTTGTTCACCCTGACAAAGTGCCGGAGGTACTCTTCTAACATTGCATTGAAGCGTTCTGTCTGACCATCTGACTGTGGATGGTTACTGGTTGAGAAGTTGAGAGTGGATCCCAGTAATCTAAACACTTCCCTCCAAAATTTCCCAGTAAATCTCGGATCTCTATCGCTGACAATGTCCTTTGGCACGCCCCAATACTTTACAACATGCTTCACAAAGAGACGCGCTGTTTTCTCTGCCGTACAAACAATTGGAGTCAGAATGAATGTTGCATACTTAGAGAACCAGTCGATGATCACGAGTATGGAACCATACCCTTTCGTCTTGGGTAACCCAGAGATAAAGTCCATAGAGACGCTTTCCCAAGGTCGAGTCGGCACGGGAAGTGGTTCCAGCAATCCAAGTGGCAAGTCCCGATCAACTTTGTCTTGCTGGCAAATGTGACAAGTCCGCGTATAATCCATCACTTCATTCTGATCATTTGGCCAATAGTACCCCCTGTGTAGCAAGGATAGTGTTCTCCGCCAATGACATGTCCAAGAAACATAACTTGTTCCTGCGCGAACGAGCATTTCCAACTTGACATACAACTGGTTCAGTCGCAAGACTTGGAATACAAGGCGAAGGTGTTCAAGGTGCTCTTCCATAGTGCGGCTGTATATGACAATATCATCCAGGTACACCACCACAAACTTGTCGATATATTTCCGGAAGAGCTCATTCATAAGAGTACAGAAAGTTGCAGGAGCATTGGTCAGGCCGAATGGCATGACAAGAAATTCATATGCCCCATACCGAGTGGAACAAGTCGTCTTTAGTTCATCTCTGGTAACGATCCTGACCTGATAGTAACCCGATCTCAAATCAAGTTTAGAGAAGTACTTCGCAGACGTAAGCTGGTCAAATAAGTCGGCAATGAGCGGTATGGGATACTTGTTCTTCACCGTTACCTTGTTCAGGGCTCGATAGTCGACACACAATCGCAAGCTTCCATCTTGTTTCTTCTGAAATAAGACCGGGGCACCGTATGGCGCCTTTGAGGGGCGAATAAAGCCCGATTCCAATAGTCCATCAAGCTGTCTCCGAAGCTCTGCTAGTTCAGGCGGACTCATTCTATATGGTCCTTTCGCAGGAGGCTTGGTTCCAGGGACTAACTCAATCTGATGATCGATAGGCCTTCGAGGAGGTAACACCTTTGGTAATTCTTTCGGCATCACATCCTTAAATTCTGTAAGTACCCGGGAGACTTCCGTCGGCAAGGCATCATGATTCTGATCATCTGGCTTTAACCTTAAGGTTGCAAGGTAAGTCAGCTCCCCTCGCCTCAGTCCCTTCTCCAACTGAAGAGCTGATAACAGTCTGCCCTCATCTTTCTGCGTGGACATCTGAATGATTGAGGGATTGTCACCAAAAATCCCAAAGGAGTTAACGAACGGCATCGGCACTGTCTTGTGGTAGCGGAGAAAGTCCATTCCCAATATAATCTTAAAATCATCCAATGTCACAGCGAGAAGGTTAACCTTTCCACTCCACTGTCCCATCTTAACTGGAACCAACTTTGGCAACACCATGTATCGGCATTGCGGCAGAGTTTACAGCCTTCATCCGGCTAGAATCTTTCTCCAAACGCAGTCCCAGACGATTCGCCTCTTGAATGGCAATAAAGCTGTGGGTAGCACCGGTATCAACCATCGCCAACGTACTCTGCCCATTAATACTAAGGTCCACATACATGAGTCCCTTCTTCGGCTTAACCTCTGGCAACTGAGTGGTCACGGCATTGAGCAAGTAAAGAGAACGCATATGAGTTTCACCACCATCATTTCCCTGAGTGGTGTCATCGGCTTGGCCCCCGTGCGATGCCATTAGCGCATTCAGGGCCGTCTTCTGAGGACACTGATAGGCTTTGTGATTCCCTCCACAAAGAAAATACTTCAAGTTCCCGGGACGTCCTTGGAACCTGGACGAAGAGGAAGTGCCGCCATTGTTACGCGGCCTGTGGTACTCCCTCCCAGAATTGGAACTCGAGGCACCACCTGCACTTGCTCCCCCACTTCTGTTCTGGCCATGACCTTGGTCTCCCCCACTTCTAGCTTGGTACCCTCCATTCTTTCCCTTATTGTAATTATTGGAGGATCCCGCTCTTTGTTGCGACTGGGAACTTGACTGAGACGGAGCCGGTCGACGCTCACCCAACATAGGGGTGTAGTCGTTGATACGCTCCGCGGAGGCCATTGCGGAAGTCAAATCTTGAACCCGTTGCCTCTGTAATTCATTTTGGATCCATGGTTTCAGACCTTCTAAGAAACAAAGCAACTTATCCTTTTCAGACATGTCGCGGATATCTAACATCAAGGCTGAGAACCGCTTCACATACTCCCGGATGTTGCCTGTCTGCTTCAGTTGCCTCAAACTTCTCCGAGCAATGAACTCAACATTCTCGGGTAAGAACTGATTCTTCAGTTCTCTCTTCAAGTCATCCCACGTTCCAATAGTACAGTGACCGCTCTGGATCTCAGCATATTTGGTGCGCCACCATAGTTTAGCATCACCGGCGAGGTACATGGTTGCCATCGACACCTTTGAACCTTCGCTATCAGGCCTAACCACATTGAAGTACGCCTCCATATCAAAAAGGAAGTTCTCTACCTCCTTGGCGCCCCTCGCTCCCTCATACGCTTTGGGCTCGGGGACCTTGATCCTGGGCCGGTCTATACCGCCGCCCGAAGGTGCTGGTTCTCCATTTCCAACAACCTTTACTAGGAGATTTACTTTCGAGGAAAGTTCAGCCACCTGATCCAGAAGAGTAGCCATATTCCCTTCAACCACTCCCTCCAACGTAACGAGACGTTCGCCCACATGGGCCTGATCGTCTGAGAAACTGTCCAATCGTTCCTCCAGAGTCGTCACTTGATCTATAATCCCACTTAGAGCTTACATCTTATCCTCTAACTGGTCCAACCGCGTTCGGGTATTCAAGGGCCGGGGATTAACGGATGGTCCTCCCACCTGCTGGGCAAGGACCTGGGCGGGGTCAGTAGCATTCGGACCCTCCGCCATCGCAACTAGATCGCTTTCAACTAGATCGCTCTGATACCAACTGACACGGACCAACTTAAAATCAAGCTTGGCACGTGCGGCACTCGAGACACCTGTCCCAAGTAAGCCTAATTACTCTTCTCTATCAATTATTTAGCATCACATAATCTCAACGCATCACAAACACTGAACAAAGGGTCTTTGAAGGCATCATTTCATTCAAATATCAACAACTATTACAAAGCACTATTACAAGCTTAAATTCCTTCTTGGGTGTATCGGAGACTAGTCCTCTACATATATATGAAATTGGAAAACAGCTAAGTTCTAAAAGGAAACATCAAAAGTGGAGACGAAGCGTACTCCCCCATTTTTCTAAGCTAACATTTACAAAAATAAATGAAAATTTGTACAATGCTCTTTTACAACCTAAGGAACCTATATACAAAGCCTGGGGGTCACACCTTCAAATGATATAAATCTCCATGATAATCAGCACTATTTACTCCTGAAGCTATCTCTGAATCTTGCTTTGCTAGTAGGTATGCAACATCTGATTCCAGTTGCTTGATATAAAGATCATTATTTTTTCCCTGCGAACCACAAGAACATAACGGTTATTAACAACTGCTTAATAAAGAGAAAAAGATGATATAATCCAGTACTTTTTTTTTACCTTAAGGAGATTATCGAAGATATGGTGGCTATCTGTGAAGTAAAGCTTCAAGATACTGGTCAATGATTGTTTTTCGATGCGTAAAAGTCTGTATAATTCGCGGACCCGAACTGTATATGGTTGTGGTATATTGCATAAAACTGCAACTTCACCAAATATACTATGGGGTTCAAGCTCTGCAATGAGTTCCTCTGATCCATCTTCTCCAGTAGCTACCTCTTCCTATAAGAGAAAAAAAAAAAATCTTAATATTTGAATGAACAAGCAAATAATAAATGAAACGAAAAAAAATCATACAACACAATATATTATTAGTGCGGCAGAATTGACCGTATGCATTACTTACCAAGCGCCCGTGAGATACAATATATACTTGATCCACCGTACTTCCTTGTTCAAGGATAATTTCACCAGGAAGAAAAAACTCTTCGTTTAGCTTCATAACCTGCATCAATATCCCTTGAGACCATAACAGCATAAGACCAATATACAGGCATATTATTACCAAGTATTGATTGATGAAACATACTATTTGATTTAGGAATTCATCCGAACATCCTCTGAAAAACGGTATTTGTTGAATTGTCTCAATGTATAATGTCTGAGAAATCTGGACCAATAACACGAAAATCAGTATTTCCCACATTGTAATTGTATTCAGTATTGGGGTTCAATCCAACACCATAGACAGGTATTACTTGACATGAAAAATTGTAGCCCTAGTTGTTACATGTTTACAAATAGAGAAAGGTTAGAATTGTTACCTTGGATGGGACGGCTACGGGAATATCTTCGAGGATGCTAGGTCTGCTATAGCTGCTCTCATACTTCAACGTCAAGTGACTTTTAATCTGGGACCTAATATCTTTTCCCAACTTGTTCCGCTTCATATATTTGATGACGTCTGTTATTTTGTCCCGAAATCTTTCGGTGTTTGACCCTTTCACGATCAGAGCAGTCATATTGCCAATCAAGTAAGTTCCAAGAATCATATCAAATGATATATAAATCATACTAAATATCATTTCCCAGATGTTCACAGCATGAATGTCACCGTAGTGTGCGTACGAGTAGGACCCAATAGTGACAATTGTGAGATTTATGCATGATTTATGTTAAAGATTAATTGAAACTGTGTTCGGGTTTAATGCATTTATGTCACAGATTTTATTGAAAACTAAACTAATATGACGGAGAACATACCAACTGTTACCATGGTGACAATTGCGAAGTATAGAGACGTTATATATCGCCTCCAAAAGTCGATCTCCCGGAAGTTAATATACTTATAGTCCCCAAGAGTTAAACTGCCGATCCCGTATAACCTTGGTTTGCTGGTGGCAATGTGGTAGCTAAGTAGTAAAACATACATGCCGCTGTATGTGCACAGTAGAACTCCACTGTGATAAGTTTCACTATTCTTGTAAACTTATAATTTATTCCAATATCCTTCTCCATCTTTTTAAAGAACTCCTCAATTTTTCGTACTCGAAATAGTCGGGCCCAGATAAGGCACCTGATCCCTTCGCTTCTTCCAGTGACCTGATTATATAAAAATACAGCTTGAGAGGTATGTGTTGATTGTAACAGAAATACATTATTATAAGTGACATAATTAAGATGAAACGTTTGATGTTTTGTTTGTAATAAAATTAAGATGACATATTCTTGAGTTACGTTGTGCCACTAAGCTCGAATAAAGTAGTGTTGAATGGTGGTTTTTTGTGATGATGACCTCCATGATTGGAAGGCCTACCCTTCGACCTAGTCCAAATTCGAACTATCTCGATATCAAACTCACGCATTTCACACGTGAAGTGAACAATCAACATTGACACCTATACCACGAACTGATTAAAAACGTGAATCAAGCACAACAAAAGAACATGAACAAGTCAAATACACATCTCTCCCACGAACTCAACAGTTACTCAGTCAACCACCACTTACCTTATTGTTCGGAGAACGTGTTTCAGCACGATAGCGAGCTGCAGGTAAGACCTATATATAAAAAGTTACAGAAGAGACAGGGACCACCAAGAAAAAAAATACCACCAAGAAAAAACTTCTTATTTACAAAATCAAGTATTTATAGTTCGAGAGATCGCTTGTAATAAGATATCAGCCTCAAGCAATAAAAATTACTATTATTAAAACTCTCAACTCGAGGTCGTGGTTTTTTTACCTATTCAAATATTTTTCACGCTAATTCACCTGTGTCATTTCTTGCTTTATATTAGTTTTTGTCACAGGTACATTAATGTAAGATCTAATTCTGAGACATTTCGAGCTAACGAAATTAGGTCATTACATTTGGCGCCGTCTGTGGGAAAGAAGACATTTCCACGATATCATAAGGCAAATATTCATTCTACTATCAATCTCCAATTATAGTCACTTCCAGACGACCAGCAACCGGAATCCAACTCGATCTTTCAGTTGAGCCGGAACAGCTTACAGAACTATGGGAAAATCTCCACACCGAAACAGAGAAATATAATGAGCTCGAACGTCAATTAACTCTTGACCGAGAGCTCCGAGAGAAAGAGCTCAAAGCCGAGTGATAAGCTCGTTTGACAGCATTCAAACGACATGAAAACTAGATGACAATCATGCAGACCGCGTTACAAGCTCTACAAGAAACTCAGCAAGCTCCCCAAACCCGAGACCGTGATCAAATGTCGGAGACCTCCCGGGTTTTTGCGCGGGAAAGATTAGGACCTCGAGGAGCCACCAGTAAAGCCATTTCTAGAAATGTTCAGCACGAACCTCAACCTTCCATTTATTTGGGCGGTGAAGTTCAGTATGATATCAGCAAAGGTCTCCAACCTTTTAGACGTCAAGAAAAATAGTAACCTCAACCTCGAATTCCAGCATATGATCGCTTGAGTGAGGGTACCGATACTCATAATCCTTAACCACCTCGCCAAGCCACTCAGGCCACACGTCAATACGTTACACGAGAGCATATGGATCAGCGCATCAAGGAGTTAATCGAAGCTCAAACTTTAGGCACTCAAAAAGATCTTACCAAGTTACAAGGAAGTTCGATTGCCAAAGAGTTATTCGATATGGAAGTACTGAAAGGCTTTCATACTCTAAAGATACGAAAATACAAGGGTACCGATCCAAAGGAGCACATTCAACAATACCGTGATTCATTAGGGTTGTACTCCAATCTCAACCACATTCTCTGTCGTCTATTCGTAACAAGTCTACAGGGGAAACCGATCTGGTGGTTTCATTCTCTACCTGAAGATTCCATCCTCACTTTTGATCAGCTACAAAAACAATTCTTCAAGACGTATGCTCACAACAAAGACAATGAAGAGAATTTATTTTTTCTTACTAGTCTTAAACAATCACAAGGAGAGAAGCTCGAGGCATTTGCCAAGAAGTTTTTGGAGCTCATGCGAAAGGTGGATAATCTCGATCATTAAACAACTGTTACTGCTTTTACCAATGCGCTCCAGCTCGACTTCATGGCCAAAAAGTACCTCTTCCTTAACAACCCCATGACCTTGGAGGATATGATCACCAATGTTAATGGGTATGTCAACCTGGAAAGGATGATGTCCGAAAGGCATAAATCTACAAATCCGACCTAACCATTAAAGGTCCAGCTACAGAGCAAAACAATGAACCGAAGGAGGATTAGGGTGATCAAAAGCGTTCCAAGGGTAACCCTCAAAAGGCGGTACTTTACCCAAGCCGGTCCTCCCTAAGATGAATGTCTGAATCTCCACAATTTTTCCAATTATATCAAAAGATAAGTTATACCGCTCATCTCAACCATTGAAACTGATCGAAGGCCGCCCGTATTGCATGCATCACAAGGTAAATCATCATGTTACTGACAACTACTATGCTTTACAGAGGTTACTGGCATTCATTTTCAAAGATGGGCGAATGTAGGAATATATTATCAACCTAGAATCATACAAGGATGACAGCTATAAGAAGCAGCTCGAAGTAGTCCAGGTCAAAGATCAAGCTGAGGAGAAATATCTCTACCATATTTACCACAACAACATGATCTAGATTCATCAGATCAACAACTCTTTCAAATTCAAGCGCAGGAGACTGTCAGAATGTTGCGATCTCACACCCCAAGATAAAGAAGCCAAGCTTCTACTTGAGTCGAGCAATCGCCGGCTTGAGATATCATTCAATGATTGGGACATTAGTCTTGTCAAACTTCCACATCTAATCGATTGTGCTCTGAAAGAGAATCTCGATACCGCTTCTAGTATCGATCATCATTGTATGCATGATAAACTTCTACATCATGATGCATTAGTTATAATGCTCAAGATGAAAAAGTTTGACATGCATACAATGATGATCGATACTGAAAGCGGTATCGAGATTCTCTTTCAGAGCACAATCGATCAGATGGGATTGACCGATCAAGTCATTCCGAGCGACACCGATATCAGTGGATTTAATGGTTCCAAAGAAGAGCGAGTAGGCAAGATCATCTTACTTATTACCACTGGACCAGCTACAATTAACGTCGTATTCTACGTCATCAACGCCAAATCTCGTTATCTCGAGATTTAGGGTCGCTGATGGATTAACAACATGGAAGTAATCAATTCCACTTATCATCAAACACTTTGCTTCAAACACAATGATGGCATCAATGAAATCAAAGGCAGTTAGAAGCATTCCAGAGCTTGCGAGAATACTGTCTCTGCCATTCTAGATACATCAGACAGATATGTTGCATAATAATTATAGAAAGTTGATCACATTGATGATCAGCCTTCAATTGAAGAACCTACAGAATATATCGATAATGATGAACCTAGTAGGGGTACTTTCATCGATACCAAACTGGCCCAGCACGATAAGGAGGCTCTCATTAAATTATTGCAAATGAATCGAGACATCTTTGCCTGAACTTTCGAAGAGATGCCTGGGGTTGATTTGACCAAGGCATGTCATCTCATCGACAAGAAGGGGATTAAGGCTGACCCAGATCAAATTTGAGCTTTCTTCAATATGCCATCTCCAAAGACGATGAATGACGTACAAAAACTTGTTGGCAAGATTACCGTTATTAACCGATTCGTTTCTAAATCTTCAGATCACTGCCGTTGGTTGTTCCTACTACTCTGAGGTTGTACCAAATAAGGAAAAGTTCAGTACAACGAAGAGATCAAGTGGACATCATAATGCAAGGCAGCTTTTCAGGAACTCAAGACCTATTTGGGGAAGTCTCCTACCATGAGGACCCCAGTAGATAATGAGGAACTGATCATCTACCTAGTAGTTACAAACACTTCTATCAGCTCGATTCTCATTCGACTTGAATGGAAGATTGAAAAGCCAGTACACATCATTAGCAAAACCCTCACTTCAGCAGAATTGAGATATTCTAAAATCGAGAGACTCCTTCTAACTCTTGTTTACACTTTGCAAAAACTTAAGTACTACTTCCAAGCTCATTCAGTAAAAATCATGACAAACTGCCCACTCCGGGAAGTTTTGTCCAAAAAAGAAAAATCCAGAAGAGTGCAACAATGGTCAGTCAGTTTGGGAGAACATGATATCAAGTTCGAACAATGACATTTCGAAAAAGGTCAGGCCATTGTCAATTTTCTCACGGATTTTCCAGTGGAAGATCCCAATTGGGAGGAGCACGATCCTGACCTCACAGAAGAAATTATAGAAGATCCGCCCACCAAAGCATTTGACGAGCGAGCTGAATGGGTTACACGGAAAGGGTGGCAACTTCTTACAGATGGTTCAACAGGACCTGCAAGGGCAGAAATTGGAATCGTATTGATTACCCCTTCCAACAGCAGAATCGAGAAATCAATATGCTTGGATTTTGAAGCCTCCAACAATGTCACAGAATACGAAGCTCTAATTCATGGATTTGACCTCGCTCTCGAGCTTGGCGTCCTAAAGCTCTTAGTCTACACATATTCTCTACTCATCGTCCACCATTACTCTGAACAATACAAGAAGAATGGTAAGATGATCGAGTATGCATCCCTCGTTGCCGACCGGATAAGCAGATTTGCGCACGCTACTCTCGACTATCTACCTCAAGGTAAAAACCGACACGCCGATTTCCTGGCTTACCTAGCCGAGATTTTGGGTACAAAAGCAAAAAATCTACAGATTGAAGTGATATCAACCCCCAACATTGATCTTCATTCTGTATGCACGATCAATTCTAGGGGCAATAAAGAGGAGGATGACGATTGGCGAAAGCCCTTCATCGCCTATCTTGGTTCTGTCAACAAATACGAAGGGCCCCTTCCCAACAAATCCAAGAGAGCGCCGACAGTTGATCGAGAACTTCAAGCGCTACACAGTTCAAAACGGTGGCCTATACCGTCGCTCAGTCACCGAGCCTTATCTCAAATACCTTTCCAGGGAGAAGGCAGATAAAATGGTTAGAGATTTACATAAAGGAACTTGTGGCTCTAATGCTGCTGGTCGATCACTCACTAATATAGCAATTACACAAGGAGTATTCTGGCTAGGAATGTAAAAGCAAGTAGAAGAGTACTCACGCAAATACGATACACGTCAACAACATGGACAGATGATCAGCGCCCCTGCGCTCAAACTACATGCAAGCAAGGTATTCTGGCCATTCAAGCGGTGAGCCCTCAATCTTGTCGGAGAATTTCTCAATACTCCAGGAAACCGACGATACCTATTTGTGGCAGTAAATTATTTTATAAAATGGGTAAAAGCAGTTCTACTTTATTAAACTAGAGAAAGAGAGGTCATTTCTTTTATTTGGGAACACGTCATCACACGGATTGGATGCCCCCACCTGATTCGAATCAATAATGGGCCACAGTTCGTTGGTGAAAAAGTCATAGCCTTCCTCAGCAAACACAACATCATCCACTCACCATCAAATCCCTACTACCCTCAAGGTAATGGCCAAGCCGAAATCACCAAGAAAACCATCGTGGATGGACTCAAGAAAAAGCTTTAATCACAGAAAAAAGGAAACTGGTTATGAGAGCTTCCTCATATTTTATGGGCATACCGTACCACTCCACGTCAATCAATCGTCTGTACCCCATTCCTACTAGCCTATGGCACTGAAGTCGTCATTCCAACTGAATACCACCATCCCATCAAAGATAACAAGCTTACTGACGAAGAAAATGAGTTCGAATTGGCCTGTAATATGAATTGGATTGATAAAAATAGGGAGCGCACTATTGCCAACCTAGGTCGATATCACCATATGCTGGCTCATACAATAGAAGAGTTTGAAGCTGTACATTTCAAATCGACGATCTTGTCCTCAGAGAAATCCCTCAACACAGAAAAGAGGCACATACCGGGAAACTAGCAGAAAATTGGGAAAGTCTATTCCTCATCATTGGTCAGACTAGTCTGGGATCATTTTACCTCATGATGGAGCAAGGAGTCTGAATCCTAAATACATGGAATACTAGGCAACTGAAACAGTATTGCCGTTAAGTCCCTCACTTCTCCACTTCAAAATTCTCGTTTTTTCCATTCCAAAAGTGAGATTTTACCTCCATACAGTGTCATTCTATTTTATTCAATGAAAACTTTAAATTTTTTCCCCACATTACTCTCTACTTACGTAGATTCTACTACATTACATAGATTAAAGCAAAAGTAATACTTGCTTTCAATTGACCTCTACACAGATTAAAGCAAATATAAAACTAGCTTTCAATCAAACTCTATACCGATTAAAACAAATATAAAACTAGCTTTCAATCGAACTCTATACCGATTAAAGTAAAGGTAAAACTAGCTTTAAATCGAACTCTATACTAATTAAAGCAAAGGTAAAACTAACTTTTAATCAAACTCTATACCGATTAAAGCAAATGTAAAACTAGCTTTCAATAGAACTTTATACCGATTATGTTGAGAATCGAGGTAGCTACTCTATCTTCACTTACAAGAACGATACGCGGAAATTGCCAACACAATAAGTAAATCAACAATGAACAATAAAGAACACAATAAAGGTTTCCCAGAGGAAGGAAGTGGAAAACCCTTACGGATGAAAAACCACTCCCCACAAACAATTCACTATGATATCAAACAGGTTACAATGATTTCTCAAGCTTCTCAAGCTTTAATGAAGTCTCTTCAAACCCTAGCCTCTCTAAGGTTAAACTCACCAAAAGATAGCTAACAAAATAACCTAAGTCCTCTTTATATACTAGAGGACCAAAAATATAAGTAGTACGGATCTCGATGTATAACTCTAACATCTAAAGCAAACCTACGCGAAGCTCATTCAAACGACTTTACGATAGTTGGTCTCCAACCCTAGAAACATAACATCTCGTTCGAACGACATCCAAGCTCGTTCAAACGAGATTGGCTCCTGGGCCAAAATTTCAGTGAGTACAAGAGTTCGTTCGAACGAGAACGATATTGACTCTTGGGCAAAAATTCCAGAGAGTACACGAGTTTGTTCGAATGACATCCAAGCTCGTTCAAACGACTTTGACAATTTCCCAACTTCGACAATCCTTCTATTTGAGTTCATACCCATCAATCTCCCACTTGAAATCGAATCCCGTAACCCATCTCCAGATCTCCAAATGAATTACTCACACTACCCGGACCTTCAATCTTGAAGACCCACAGAAGTTGTACATGTCGTCAACTTCTGAAAAGTCACCACTTTCGTAAACATATCGGTCAGATTTACATTAGTGTGAATCTTCACAAGCTTAAACACACCGTCCTCAAGGAGCGAACGAATATAGTGATACCGAATATCAATGTGCTTGGTCCTAAAATGAAAAGCCGAGTTCTTCGCTAAGTGTATAGCGCTTTGACTATCACTATACAACTTAGAAGAGAATTGTTCTCTACCAAGCTCTTTCATTAACCCTTTGAGCCAAACTATATCTTTACACGCTTCTGTAGTTGTAACATATTCCGCCTTTGTCAAAGACAAAGCTACATTCTTTTGTAGCCTAGAAACCTATGTAACTGTACCGCTTCCCAATGTAAAAATGAAACCACTAGTGTTCTTCCGCCTATCCAAGTCACCCGCCATATCAGAATCAACAAAACCCTGTAATCATATATGAGATCCCCCATAACATAATGTCATATCTTGAGTCACCTTTAGATACCTCAGTATCCATTTTACAGCTCTCCAATGCTCCTTGCCCGGATTGCTCATATACCTACTAACAACTCCCACTGCTTGGGAAATATCTGGTCTTGTACAAATCATAGCGTACATTAGGCTACCAACCATGGATTGATAAGGAACCTTCTGTATCTCTTCGCGATCCTTCTGCGTCTTCGGACAATAATCCTTTGATAATTTGAAGTGACCTCCCAATGGTATACTAACAACTTTAAAACCATCCATATTAAACCGCTTCAGTACTTTGCCAATGTACTCAGCTTGAGACAACTTTAATTCTCGCCGCTTTCTTTCCTTTGTAACACGCATGCCAAGAACTTGTTTTGCCGTACCCAAGTCCTTCATAGAAAACTCCCGGGATAACAGTTCCTTCAACTTAACTATCTATCCCATGTCAGTACTGGCTGCCAACATATTATCTACATACAGAAGTAGAATAATATACGAGTTCCCCGTATTTTTGGTAAAACAACAGTGATCCGCATTGCTCTTCGAATAACGATTTCTGGACAAGAACTGTTCAAACTTCAAAGACCACTGTCTTGGCGGTTGTTTCAAACCATATAGGCTCTTCGTAAGCCTACACACAAGATCTTTTTTCCCTTTAATTGAATACCCTTCTGGCTGCTTCATATAAATTTCTTCATCAAGGTTACCGTTAAGAAATACAGTCTTGACATCAAGTTGTTAAAGATGTAAATCTTCAACAACAACTATATTCATTATAACCCGAATAGTAGACATCTTCACAACAGGAGCAAAAATCTTACCAAAATCAACACCCTCTTTTTGCTGAAAGCCCTTCACCACAAGTCTAGCCTTGAATCTTCCTGAACCATCAGATTCCTACTTTAGTCTGTATACCCACTTGCTGCACAATACTCTCTTCCCCTTCGGTAACCGAACTAAATCCTAAGTTCGATTAACTGACAAGGACTGCATCTAATCATCCATAGCAAGGTCCTACTTGCTCTTGGCTTTTACATCTAAAGCCTCCTTGAAACTTTCAAGTTTGCCACCATCTGTAAGTAACAAGTGATTTAAAGAATTTACGTACCTTGCCGAAGTTCTTGCAACTCCCGGCTCTTTTTGAAGTACTATTGGAATGTCTAGATCATTCAGTTCCTCATTTTGATTCGGTGCAACGAACTCAACAACGACTTTTATATCATCCTCTCGAGAGGGTTCATCATCTTCAATGTCGACTCTTTCCGCTACTTTACCTTGAATCCTTTCCACAGGTACTTTGAAATCTTTATATAAGACTTCCTCATTGAATGTAACATTACGGCTCCGGATAACTTTCTAATTTTTTGCATCCCAAAACCGGTACCCAAACTCATCACCACCGTATCCAATGAAAACACACTTCATCGACTTTGCATATAGCTTTGTCTTTGTATCTGAATTATCAAGCACATATGAGGTACAACCGAAAATACGTAAGTAATTAAGATTTACCTCTTTACTGATCCATGCTTCTTCAGGAAGTCCGAAGTCCAAAGCTGTTAAAGGCCCTCTGTTAATCAAGTACGCTGCCGTACTAACCGCATCTGCCCAAAAATACTTTGGCAATCCAGCGTTGAGTTTCATACTCCTCGCTCTTTCGCCTATTGTTTGGTTCATGCGTTCTGTAACACCATTTTGTTGTGGTATTTTGGGAATAGTTTTCTGTCTCCTAATCCCGTTTGATGTGTAAAGTCTTCAAACTCGTCACTACAATATTTGCCCCTGTTATCCGACTTGAGACACTTCAGTTTTAAATCGGTTTCATTTTCAACTAGAGCCCTCCACCTCTTGAATTTATCAAATGCATCTAATTTGTTCTTCATGAAGTAGACCCACAGTTTACAAGTAGCACCATCTATAAAAGTAACGTAATAGTGAGAACCACCAAGATAAAACACCTTGGTTGGCCCCCAAACATCCGTGTGTACAAGATCCAGCTTTTCGGGTTTCCTCGAGCTTCTTGATAATTTGAAACTGACATTCTTCTGCTTCGCAAGAACACACTCTTCACAAAACTTGAGATCAACTTCTACAAAACTCTCAAGCTTTCCCTTAGTTACAATTATCTTCATCCCCTTCTCACTCATTTGACCAAGCCGTTTGTGCCACGTATTTGTATCAATCCCCAGAGTGGCCGCACAAATAGTAGAAATTGTGTTATGTGTTGTATACAACGTTCCTTGTTGCAAGCCTCGAGCTACCAACATAGCTTCCTTTGTAACCTTCTAGAAGGTTGCAAGGTACTCACATATCTGCCATCATCTGCCAATTTGCTAACCAATATAGGGTTACGCCCCAATTTTGGTACAAGTTGCATATTCTGTAAAACCAATGTTCCCCCTGAAGGCAACAACAACCTAGCGTTTCTCTTTCCAGTAATATTGCGTGCACTCTTATCTGTAAAAAGACCGTACCGAAGTCACATTTGACAATATTAGTAAGAAAACCTACGTTTGCAGTAGCATGGAAGGAAGCGTCCGAATCAACAATCCAAGATTCGTTAACGTCGTCACACGAAAGTAATAGAGCCTCGTCAGAACTAACCTCCTCAGTAAGGTTTATTGTATATTTCTCTTCATCATCAATGTTTTTAGAAGAAGAAGAGGAGTTAGAATTTTGCTTGAAGTGACCCTTCTTTCTACAAGTCCAACACGCACCAGGCGGCTTAGACTTCCCTCTTGACTGTGATCAACCCCTTCCAAATTTTGGCCCTTTCTGTAAGACCTCCCTCTTTCCTCGACCTTCAACATACTACCGTTTGAGCTCGAAGAGGGTTTAAATGTTTTAAGCCTATTCTCTTCACTCATAATAAACGAGACTATAATGTCAAATTTGATGTCTTCCTTCCCCGATGAGTTGCTCACAGCTGTAATGAATCCTTCCCAGCTTTCTGGCATCTGCCCTAGAAGAGCCCACGCTCTCACCTCCTCGGTAAAAGTGATTTTAAAGAATTTCAGTTGAGCATGTATGGTATTGAACTCACTGATATGAGCTTGCACACTACCATTGTCCTTCATCTTCAAAGTAAATAAGCACTGAAAAAAGGTGAACCCTATTTGCCCTGGACAGTTTCGAGTACATAGCGGACAACGTCTCCATCAAACCCTTCGCAGTCATGACTTTGGATATCATGTACAAAATCTGAGATGACAGCGTTAACCTAACAGTTCTAAACACCTTGCGATCCAATCGCGCCCACTTAGCAACATCAAAATCTACTGGTTCATCTCAGCTCCACCCAACGGTAAATCAAGATCCTTCCAATAAAGGTAATCTTCAATCTGTATCTTCCACAATCCAAAATTTGACCCATTGAACTTTGTGATCTTCAATATCTCCTGATCGGCCATCGCTCTTCACCATGCAAGCCCTAACACTCGCTCTGATACCAATTGTTGAGAATTGAGGTAGCTACTCTCTCTTCCCTTACAAGAACGATACATAGAAATTGCCAATACAAGAAGTAAATCAATAATGAACGATAAAGAATACAAGAAAGGTTTCCCAAAGGAGGGAAGTGGAAAACCCTTACGGATGAAAAACCACTCCCCATGAACAATTCACTATGGTATCAAATAGGTTACAATGATCTCTCAAGCTTCTTAAGCTTTAATAGAGTATCTTCAAACCCTAGCCTCTCTAAGGTTAAACTCACCAAAAGATAACTAAAAAAATAACCTAAGTCCTCTTTATATACTAGAGGACCAAAAATACAAGTAGTACAGACCTCAAGGCATAACTCTAACATCTAAGCAAACCTACGCGAAGCTCGTTCGAACGACTTTGCGATAGTTGGTCTCCAACCCTAGAAATATAACATCTTGTTCGAACGACATCCAAGCTTGTTTGAACGAGATTGACTCCTGGGCTAAAATTCCAGTGAGTACAAGAGTTCGTTCGAGCGACATCCAAACTTGTTTGAACGACTTCGATAATTTCTCAACTTCGACAATCCTTCTATACAAGTTCATACCCAACAGATTAAAGCAAAGGTAAAACTAGCTTTCAATCAAACTCTATACCAATTAATGCAAAGGTAAAACTAGCTTTAAATCGAACTCTATACCGATTAAAACAAAAGTAAAACTAGCTTTCAATCGAACATCGATACAAAAATTTGTAATTAAAACAAAAGTAATATTAGTTTTTAATCAAAGATCTCTACCAGACATAAGATAAAGCAAAAGTAAAACTAGTTTTCATCTCTCAATATATATGCAATAGATACTTTTACAGGTTACATCTATAAGCCAATTTTAAGGGTTCTTCTCTACTGATGGGAGGTCAACTACGCTTTCCTCTACAACAGGAGGATGATCAGCCATAAAATGTCGAGCTCGAGCAGCTATAGTAGTCCTACCTTGCTCTACCAATTTAGCAGGTTGAGAACCTAACTCTATTTCCATGTCATTCATACAGTTTTCTTGATCTACATCGGCTTTACATATATATCCTCTTCCCGACAAACAGTCGTGCAAGGCATCCCTCTTAACTCAACTCTTCATACTTCCTCCATAAAAGAGGCAATAACAACCATTAACATTTCTGAATGCGTTACCTCGGGGATAACTGCCTTAGAAAAATTCTTCTTAACCAAAGCCACTCATGTCATCAGTTGTGAGGGGGTGATTGGAAGGGCCTACCCTTCGACATAGTCCAAATTCAAACTATCTTAATATCAGACTCACGCATTTGACACGTGACATGAATAATCAGCATTGACACTTATACCACGAACTGATAAAGAACGTGGATCAAGCACAACATAAGAACATGAACAAGTTAAAGACACTTGTCTCCCACAAACTTAACAACTACTCAGTCAACCACCACTTACCTCATTGTTCGGAGAACGTGCTTCAGCGTGATAGCAAGCTATGGGTAAGGCCTATATAAAGAAAAAGTTCCAAAAGAGACAGCGACCAGAAAAAAAGATTACCAAGAAAAAACTTCTTATTTACAAGATCAAGTATTTCTAGTTCAAGAGATCACTTGTAATAAGATATCATCCTCAATGTTAAGATTCCTTGTAGAATCCTATAGAGAGATTATAGGATTGATAAGTCCAACTTAAACTTATCTTATCAAGTTATTATAGATAGTTATATATCCCATCTTATGAGGGATCTCTAAATATGTAAAAGCCTATTTAAAGGCAAACAATTCTCAGAGAATAAATATCAAGATATCTTCTCTTCAATCCTTAGTTCTCCTAGTAATTATCATATCTGGGACTTTAAATGGTATCAGATTGATTCACCTTTAACTTTAGCCTCTAATACAAAATACCTTTAACCCATGGCTATAGACTCCAGCAACCCACTATATCTTTACCATTCGGATAACCCTAGCTTGGCACTTGTCTCTCAAGCTCTTTCGGGTAAAAATTATGCAATATGGAGTCATGCTATGACCACTGCACTTATTGTCAAGAATAAAATAGGCTTTGTTGATGGGATGACCGCCACTCCTGCGTCAACTTCTGCTGATCTTCCTCATTGGAAAAGATGTGACAATATGGTCAAATCTTGGTTGCTCAATTCGGTGTCTAGTGACATATCTGACAGTGTCATTTATATTTCCACCTTTAAAAACATCTAGACTGAGCTCAAAGAACGATATGCGCAGATCAACTCCCCGCGTATCTATCAACTTCGACACGATATTACGTTGTGCACTCAAGATCATCTCTCAATTGCTGGTTATTTCACCAAATTAAAAAGTTTATGGGATGAATTATCATCCTTAATGGTAATCCCCACTTGTTCATATGGTTGCGCTAAGGAGATACAAAAATATGAACAATAATTTTACCTCACCGATTTTCTAATGGGGCTTCATGAATCCCATAATGCCTTTCGAGGGAAAATCCTCACGATGGACCCGCTACCGTCTGTAGGTAAAGCTTACTCCCTCCTTCTCCAAGAAGAGAAGCAACGCTCTAATACAACTCCATCCCCAAGTTTAACAGAATCTGCAGCCTTGGAAACCTTCTCCAATAATTAAAATCAATACCGGTCATCTCGTGATTCAGACAACTCCGCCAAACAGCGAGGAAATTGCTGACTCCATCCAACTTGTGACTACTATGGTTGGGTATGACATATAAAAGAAAAAATTTATCTCATTCATAGCTACCCACTTGGCCACCGTTTATACCAATCTGGAGTAAACTCCAAGGGAAACAAATCAAAATCAGATGAGTCCCATCCGAGCACTTCGATCACCACGGAACAATATTAACGATTAATGACCATGCTCGATGGTAATATACAACCTTGTGCAAATATCGCAGGTACATCCCGCCTTTGCCTCTCTACCTTAACATTTCAAGAATTATGGATCGTCGACTTAGGAGCGACCGATCACATAATCTTTGATCCTTCAATTTACCAAAATTGTCTCCCTAATATTTCAGTCCCACCTGTTCGACTTCCTTATGAAACTTTAGCACCAGTTACCCATATTGGAACTATTTGCCTCACACCCAATATCGCTTTACATAATGTCTTATGTGCTCCAACATTTGGGTTTAATCTCATCTCAATAAACAAGATTATATTCCTTAATCATTGTACTGCCCTCTTTTCTCATGACTCTTGTGCTTTCTAGGACCTACACTCGAAGATGACGATTGGGGAAGCTAAACAACAAGATGGTTTCTACTTCTTCCATGCTTCACTTGTTCGAAACAAATCCTCCCGAATAAATGTAGCCTCCATTAATATTTGGCATTGGTGCTTAGGTCATATCTCCGATAGTCATTTAACATATTTGTCACGCAATAATGATGCAATTTCTAATGTATCATCTTGTCCTTGCAATACATGTCCTCTAGCTAAACAAACCAGATCACCATTTCCCTTGAGTCATATCACTACTTATATACCTTTCGAAAAGATACATTGCGATATCTGGGGCGGATACTCCACGCCTTCAACCATCGGAGCTCGATACTTCTTAACCATAGTCGACGACTACTCACACTCAACTTGGGTATTTTTAATGCGCTACAAATCTGAAATAAAGTCATTGCTTCAACAATTTATTACCTTTGTTCAAACCCAGTTTCATCAACAAATCAAAATCTTGCAATCAGATAATGGAACTGAATTTTGCACCTTAAAGCATACCTTTCTGGAAAAAGGCATCATCCACTAAACTAGTTGTGTCGAAACCCCGCAGCAAAATGGAGTGGTTGAGAGAAAACATCGACACATACTTGAGGTTGCACATGCCTTACATTTTTAAGGAAACCTCCTTATAACTTTTTGGGGTGAATGTGTCTTAACCACCATCTATCTCATCAATAGGTTACCCATACCAATGCTTGATAATAAAATACCATATGGGCGCCTTTTCCAGAAACTACCCTCATATAACTACCTTCGAGTCTTCGGTTGCTTATGTTATGTATCGACCCTTTCTCGAAATCGTGATAAATTCTCACCTTGAGCATGACCATGCATTTTTGTCGGTTACTCCCATGGTTAAAAAGGATATCGAGTGTTTGACCTCCAAACCAAGAAAATAATTACAAGCCGCGATGTAATTTTCCACGAACAAATTTTTCCATATACCGAATCTTCAGCATCCCCCAAAAATCACAACTCCACATCTCCTTTGCCATTATCAGTTGATGACACTAGCAACTCAAACATCTCTCCCATCCACCCTCACCAACCCATGACCCTGCCTCAATACCTGATCCTCAAATCCAAAAACCAACTCCTAACTTGGGCTCTGAGGTTATAATACCAAACTTGGCAGATAATTAACCCAACCTTCATGACCAGATTCTTACAGGTTCACCTCACAGTAATGTGCCTAATCCAAATCCTCTTCCATCCAAGAGAATTCACAAATAACCCCCTTACCTAAGCGACTATGTTACTGAGATTCCAAAAGCATTACCTGAGTTGTTTAACAACCCTCCATCGTCTTCTTTGTGCACAAGTTCAACAAAAGGTACTCACATACTTTAGCTAACTATATCTGATATGATAAGTTATCTCTCAGCCATCACAATTTTGTTTCAGCTATATCCTCAACTCTCGAACCTACCTCTTTTTCACAAGTTGTACAAGATCCAAAATGGCGGGAAGCAATGGAATTCAAATTTTGAGCACTTGAAACCAATAAGACGTGGGTCTTAACCACCTTGCTGAAAGGTAAAAAGGCAATAGGTTGCAAATGGGTCTATAAAGTCAAGTATCGTTCCGATGGATCCTTTGAATGATATAAAACTCGTTTAGTCACTAAAGGGTACAATCAAAAAGAAGGCTTAGATTACCACGAGACCTTTGCCCCGGTGGTGAAACTAGTCATGGTTCGAACCCTTATCGCAGTTGCTTCAATTTGCAAATGGCCTCTATATCAGCTGGATGCACAAAATGCCTTCCTACACGGAGATTTACATGAAAATTCCACCTGGATTTTCTCAAAAGGGGGAGCATCGGGTGTGTCGCCTTAAAAAATCTTTGTACGGTCTTAAACAAGCAAATAGACAACTGTTCACCAAAATCTTAACCAGTCTCAAAGATGTTGGATTCCAATAATCTAAAGCAGACTACTCTCTGTTCACGAAACGGTCTTTCGAGGGTTTACTTGTATTCTTATATATGTTGATGACATCATTATTAGTGGGGATAATACTCAAGCTATAGCGGATCTCAAATCGTTCCTCCAATAACGATTCCATATCAAAGATCTTGGCCCCTTGAAATATTTTTTGGGAATCGAAGTTGCCCGCTCCTCTGAAGGCATCTGCTTATCACAAAGAAAATATGCGTTTGAGATATTACAAGATTCAGGTTTGATTGGAGCTGAAACAACCCCTTTTCCGATGGAACAAAACCTTAAACTTAACTCAAACGAGGGTGAGATTCTTTCTGACCCAACAATGTATCATCGACTGGTTGGACCTTCATTTACCTCACTATAACCAGACCTGATATTGTATTCTCGGTGAACCTCCTTAGTCAATTCATGAATCAACCAAGGAAACTACACCTTGAAGCAGCTCTACGAGTACTTCGGTACCTTAAACACAATCCAGGCCAAGGTATTCTTTTATCTACTCATAGTAGCTTACAACTTGAAGCTTACTGTGACTCCAATTGGGCTAATTGCCCGACAACACGATGCTCCACCACAGGTTATTGTATCTTTCTTGGGATTTCTCCCATTTCTTGGAAAAGCAAGAAACAAGTCACCGTCGCCCGCTCTTCTGCCGAAGCTGAATATCGAGCAATGGCCTCAACATCGTGTGAAATTACTTGGCTTCGATACCTATTAAGGGATTTTGGTGTCAATATACGTCAACCTGCAGTATTATGTTGCGATAACCAACCCGCGCTCCACATTGTTGCTGACCCTGTGTTCCACGAACGCACGAAGCATATCGAGCTTGATTGCCATTTCGTTCGGGAAAAGTTGAATGACAGTACTCTCCGGACGTCATATGTTTCGACAACTCGGCAAATTGCCGATATCTTTACAAAACCATTGGGACATCGACAATTTCATTATCTCATGGGCAAGTTAGGTGTTTTTGACATCCACACTCCAACTTGAGGCGGAGTGTTAGGATTCCTTGTAGAATCCTATAGAGAGATTATAGGATTGATAAGTCCAACTTAAACTTATCTTATCAAGTTATTATAGATAGTTATATATCCCATCTTACGAAGGATCTCTAAATATGTAAAAGCCTATTTTAAGGCAAACAATTCTCAGAGAATAAATATCAAGATTTATTTTCTTCAATCCTTACTTCTCCTAGTAATTCTCATATCTCGGACTTTACATCAAGCAATAAAAGTTACTATTACTAAAACCCCCAACTCGAGGTCGTGATTTTTTTACCTATTCAAAAAATTTTCACGCTAAATCACCTGTGTCATTTCTTGTTTTACATTAGTTTTTGTCACAGGTACATTGGTGTAAGAGTTAACTCCGAGTCATTTCGAGCTAACGGAATTAGGCCATTACAATGATGACTTAGTCACGATCACCGCCAAAGCAACCTGGCAACTGTCCTCCCCGTTGACTCATCAGTATGATCATTTTTGTAATTAGTATGTTATATTGACCAACCCGTATAAGTATCATTATTTTTACCTTGTAGATGAAATCCCATGGAAAGAACCCAAGAAGATCTAACGTGAAACTTCTCTTTGCGTAGCTGCAGATACATAGAGCTCAACTTATAAGTCTGAAGGAAATAACTACAACAACGGATTATTATATGTATACGACACTCACCGCTTTGCAATTTTTTTCCAGTCATAGACCATTTAATAGGTGTGAAGGTCTCTACAAAGAACTGCAATATGACATCTGCAAAGAAGACAATCTGTACGCTGTCGAGGTTGTGAAGATACCGTGGCAAACCTCTAAAGAATTCAAACTCTATTGGTATGAAGAATGAAGAGTATATGGACCATAAGAATATAATGTTCACCCGACACCTATACAATCTGCAAAAAAAAAAAACATATTGTTAATATTGGATAAACCCGTGATGCATATTCAGATTACAGAGCCTCTGCAAGCCACAGAGATAACATACCTTCCATCGGGATTTATAACAAAGCCACTGAAGTAGTCCTTGGGAGTTATAAGAGTACTTGTATTTCCTAACTTGGCTTTTCCAGGATTGAACTCCCTAGAAACCAAACACAACCGGCTTCCAACTGATCTCACAACGTTGCCATCCACTTCAGTAAGCTCAAAATCTTCTTCTATCCCTCGACGTCCCATTTATTTTCTTGAACACTTGAATCTCTTGTGCTTCATTTCTTATCATTATAGATGACAAATGCTTCGTTGCATCTATTTATAGGGCCCTTATCAGAAAGAGAAAGAGGCAATGGGAGTTGGAGTACCATGATGTCCACTAGGAGTTGTTACAGTTACATAATGTTTGTTATGCTTTAATTGTTTTGTCAGCGTGATTTCATCTTTAACTTGACAGAATTTATTTCCTCTGATTCAAATAGTCCGTACTGAATTACTTGAATTCTCCGTTTAGGCCTGTTGATCAATAAATTGCCCATTATTTGTTAAAGACCATGTCAGACCCGAAATAGCTAAGGCCATTCTAGGCATATTTGCTTCAAATCGAGACATCTTTAGTCTGATGAAGACCATATAATCGCCTGAAACTTGTAGATTAATTTATTTTTAACAAATTGATTGAGCCTTCATTATCAAGGTACTCAAAGAAGTTTAGCAATTCATGACATAAAGCCAAAGTCGGGCAAGGAAAACTCATTGCGCTAGCTACTAATCTAATGGAGAGCACAAACATACCAATCACGTAAAAAGGAAACTATCTATTAATATTTTTTGTTATTGGGAATGTTTCATCACGTTTTGAGGATAGTGGTGAACTGTCCAGTCTGTAAAGACTAAACTAAACGAAGATAGATACAAGCCTACCTCCCCCTTGTTATATTAAGCATAGTGATCCCTACTGATGGATTAGTTTCTTAATACGAGATATAAAGCATTTGCTTAGTGTTTCGATTATATGTAAATCCCTTTCTTTTAGGTACCGTTCGTACGGTCTTGTAAACTGTTTAAGAAATGAAGCTTCTGGTTGTGCCTTGGTTTTTTAAATGATGCAATGTGAAGATGGAGAATAATAGGTGGTTAGATGATAAGCTTATCAAGTGGTGGTTAAACAAAGAGAGAGAAGTGAAGAAGAAGAAGGAAGAAAGAAAAGCAATGTGCAAACAGCGGTGACCAGTCCGTCCAGTCCGTAAATTGGCAAGGGTGGGAGAACTCCTACATATACGGACCGCCAGTTGACCATGATCAGTGATATTAATTAGTAAAAACTAGCAATGATCAGTGAATTATGAATCACATCTGAAGTACAAAACTCTCTATCATGACCATCAAATACAAAACCATTAAAGCCAATCTAATTGCAAGTTCGCACATTCAGGACTTCCAAATTCCGGTCTAGTTACTGTATTTCTAATGATAGTGGCAAACTAATATTTATGTTTCGCGTTACCATACCACTCAGAGGAGTTCCTTCTTAGAAATTGCACATAGTGTCATCATAAAATCTATAGTCCCCTTTTTCAATGATGAAATGTTTCCATAATTGGTCTCCGCACCGTACAATCATAAGCAATTGCGTGCTATAATAATAAGCACCCTTTGAATTGTATCGTCCTATTTCAGTGCCTGTATTATGTAAAAAAGACCAAGGATGATCACGGTCAGCTATTTGCCTAACTGATCCCAGGCTAGTCAATCCCCGTCTAATAAACATGCAATTTACACCAGATTTTTACTCATGGGTGGCTCGACCGAGAATCAATCTAAGGATTTTTGCTTCCTGAGGTTAATATGGTCCCTTCTGCAAGTAATTATCTATTTCTGATTTTTCACAATAGTGATTCAGAGCATCTCCAACAATGCCCATAGTTGGAGTTTGAAATTCATAGTACCAACTCAAATGCTAAACTTGTCAAGTCATAACAATTATTATGTCCCCACAAATACTCCCTATAAAACATGTATGCCTAAAAAGGTTGAGAAACACATAACTATTATGTGCCTCTTAAAATATAAGAGAGACGCATATATATGCTCCACCAGTCGTTTAAGCTCCAATCACAAAATCGAGAAAAAATGACTTAGAACATCTCCAACAATGTTTAGAGTTGGAGTTTGAAATTCAGAGCACTAGCTAAAAACACCAGTTCAAATGCTCCAATAAGGGTTCACTTGTCAAGACAACAATTATTACGCCCCACATATACTTCTCACAAAACTTACATCGTGAGATAACCACCTAAAGAGGTTGAGAAATGCATAACTATCATGTGCCTCTTACAATTCAAAAAAGACGCATAAATACACTCCACCATTAGTTTAAAGTTTGAACTCCAAACACTGTGTAAAAACTAAGAAGCAAGTTTGGTGTTTTCCTCAATTGTATGGAGAGATCAATGTTCTCCATATTATATATAGCCAAAGAGATTACAAGATATGGAAAGTATTTGCCCTTAGGTTTAGGGAAAAAATTTCTTACAAGGAATTACATTGAATACAATGATCTAAAATATATGTTCACCTAAAATACAAAGATCTAGATGTACCTCCAACAGCAATAGTAAGTTGTTATTGTCGAAAACGTTAACACCCTCTCTCAAGTTGGAGCGTGTATGTGAATAATGCCCAACTTGGAAAGAAATGGGTTAAAAACATTTTTCCCTAACGATTTAGTGAGAATGTCGGCAAGTTGCGCCAAAGAAGGAACAAAGTGGGGCTGAATTAATCCGGATTGAATCTTCTCGCGGACAAAATAACAATCAAGTTCAATGTGTTTGGTGCGTTCATGGAAGACGGGATTGTTGGCAATGTGCAAAGTTGCTTGATTGTCACAATAAAACGCAATAGGAGATGAATTAGTGTACCTGAGATCTTTAAAGAGATAATGTAGCCATTGTACTTTACATGCTAAGGTGGCCATAGATTTGTATTTTGCTTCAGCAAAAGATCATGATACAGTACTTTGCTTCTTTGTCCGCCAAGAAATTAGGTATGAACCTAAAAAAAACACAATAGCCTGTTGTAGAACGACGTGTGTAAGGGCATTTAGCCCAATCAAAGTCGCAAAAGTCGCCCAAAGAAGAGGTGCTAAAAGCGGAGAAAAAGAGGCCATTGCCAATAGAACCTTTTAAATATCGTACTAAACGGTGAGCAGTATCCAAATGTGTACTTCGTGGGGAATGCATAAATTGGCTCAAGACATGAACTACATAAATAGTTGATGTCAGGCCTTATAACAGTCAGATAAATGAGGCACCCCACTAGGCGCCAATAGGGAGTGGGATCTGGTAACAAAGTGCCATCTTCTAGTGATGAACGGAGGTGTTGTTCCATAGGAAATGGAGAAATCCGACCACCAATAAAACCCATATCACTAACAATGTCGAGCGCATACTTTTGTTGTTAAAGAAAAATACCTTCAGATGAACGCGCCACTTCAATCCCCAATTTTTTTTTTATTTTACCAAGATAAAAAAAACTTGGATTCCAAGAAACGCTTGACACGATTAATTGCAAAAATTGTCGTTGCCAGAAACGATAATGTCATCAACGTAAATAAGTAGATAAGTAGCCGTAGTACCTTCACGAAGAATAAAATGGGAGTAATCAGCTTTTGATTGTGAGAAACCCGCTAGCAAAAGCACAGAAGAAAGCTTGGCAAACCACTGACGAGATGCTTGTTTCAATCCATAAATGAACTTGTGGAGGTGACATACCCTCGTTTCCCCTTTTTGAGTAAATCCTGGAGGCAATTTCATATACACCTCTTCATCTAAATCGTCTTGTAAGAAGGCGTTATTAACATCCATTTGGTGAAGAGACCATCTTTTAATGGCAGCAAGAAAAATGAGGGCCCTAACTGTCACAAGCTTAGCAACAGGGGTAAATATATCGTGATAATCAAGGCCTTCAATTTGTGAGTAACCTTTAACAACTAACCTTGCTTTATGGCTCTCCACTGTACCATTTGAATTGAATTTTGTTTTGTAAACCCATTTGCAACCGATCGGCTTTTTGTAAGTAGGTAGAGGGACAAGACTCTAAGTATTGTTCTTCTCCAATACGGCTATCTCGGTGGACATGGCATCCTTCCAATGCCAAAATTGAATAGCTTGGGAGAAAGTACATGGGTCATCTATAGATGAAACGACAAGGAGAAAACTCTGATGCGGAGCTGAAAAATTTGAAGTATTGACATAGTTGTGAAGAGGGTAAGGCGTACCTGGCAACTTAGAAAGTGATGACGAGGGAGAGCATCCATGAGAAATGAGCGAACATACATAATCATTCAAGTATGGCAGGCGTTGACGATTTCTGGTTGGTTTGGTGTTGCATATGGGTATGGGTAACGAACTATCAACATTTGTAGACTCAATGGGAGGTGTGTCATGTTGTGGAAATATAGAAGTTGTGATAGGAGGTACTTCATTGAAAGTGATAGGAGATACTTCATTCAAAGGAACAGTATCGACAAGCAGAAACTCGAAAGTACTTGTATCTTTCATTGGCAAGGCAATGGAGTGACAAGGAGATGAGCAATGTTATCATGCTTTAACATAGTAGAAAACGAAAAAATGCTTTCATGGAAAATAACGTCACGAGAAGTGTAAATAGTTTTGGAATCAATATCAAATATGCGATACCCTTTATGGGGCCCACAAAAATGCCAGGTTTGGAACGTCGATCGAATTTATGTTGTATATTAGCATTGCGGGCAAAGCAGAGACAACCAAATGTACGTAAATTAGTTTAATTGGGTGTTGAATAAAATAATAATTCATGAGGTGATTTTCCCGAAAGAAAAGAGGAATGCATTTTATTTATGAGATAGACAGGAGTTAGAACGCTTTCACCCCAGAATTGTAAAGGTAGATGTGCTTGAAAAAGATGAGCGCGTGCCACCTCAAGGATGTGGCGGTGTTTGCGTTACACAACGCCGTTCTATTGTGGAATACCAACACAACTCCTTTGGTGAATGACGCCATTGTCTGAAAAGAATTGGAGCATTTCTTTTGAGAAAAGAAGTGTTGAATAAATTCGGATCCATTGTCTGATTAAACATTTTGGATTTGAGAAAAAAAATTCCCCCCATTGCCAGAAGAAATAGAAGATATATTAGATTGAAACTGAGTTATAACCATAGCAAAGAATAGTTTCAATAATTTCTGAGTTTGAGATTTGACATGCATTAGAAAAATCCATGTGCATCTAGTATAATCGTTGACAATGGTTAAGAAGTAACGAGAACCACTAATAGAAGTTTGCTTGAAGGGCCCCAAATATCACAATGAATGTACGAAAAAGGTTTATTCGAAGTAATCGTACTGGAAGGAAAAGACAATCTTCCCAACTTAGCTTGTGGACATATGTCACACAAGTTTTTATTTGAACAGGAAATATATGCAAACTTATGAAGTAAAGGTCTTAAAGAACGAAAAGATTAATGTCCTAAGCGCCTATACTAAAGATCTACAGTAGTCGCTGAAACAATGGACATAGCTTTTGGGTTGGGTTCGTAGTAGTAAAGCCCGTCATGGATGTTACCCCGTCCAATTGTCTTCCTCGTTGACAGGTCCTGAAGCACACAATAACCGGGGAAGAACATTAGGAAACAATGATTGGTTTTAGTAATCTCACTAACAGACATCAAGTTAAATTTGAACGAAGGAACATGGAAATTTTTTTTGAGACATAAGGAATTGGAAATAGATACAGTTCCAATATATAAAATGGGGGCATTAGAGCCATCAGGTAACTGGACAAAAGATGGTTTTAGACATGGTGTATAAGATGTAAATAATGACAGAGGCGAACACATATGGTTCGTTGCTCTGGTATCGGTCATCCAATTATATTTTAGAGAAACTGAAAGAGATATACCTGCAAGTCCAGAAGTGGCTGGTTCGATATTACCTAAGGCCATCATTGCAAGCAACTTATAATATTGGTCTTTTGTAAGTGAATAAGCAAGTGGTGAATACATATTTTGAGGCTTTGGTTCACCCTTAGGTGCGGGCTCCGTCGCGTCGAGCTTGCGTGGTGGATACCCATTAATTTTGAAACATCGTTCTCGTGAATGTCCTTCACGATTGCAATGTGTACAAAAATATCGAGATTTGCCGGATTGGCGGTTGCTTCTAGTAATTGGGCGTGAAGAGACACCTCTATATCGTGTGAAGTTGAGAGCTGCAGCTTCTGGAAGAGGAGATGCAAGAGAATGTATTTCCTGTTGTTTTTCCTCTGGCCTAATAAGGGAGTACATCTTAGTAGCATTAGGAAGAGGGTCCATTAGGAGAATTTGGTTGCGTAGTGCACCAAAGTGGTCATGGAGACCTTGTAAGAACTCCATAGATCGATTTTGTTGGAGCCTTGTAGAAACAGCTTTCCCGGTAGCGCAAGTACAAGGTTGAAGTGCATGAAAAAAATTTAGTTCGTCCCATAACGACTTTAGCTTGGTGAAGTAGGCCGAAACTAACATATTGTCTTGTTTCAATGAGGCAATTGCTTACTTCAATTGGTAGATCTTAGGAGCATTAGTTTGAGAGAAAAGCTCCTCGGGATCAACCCATATTTATCTTGCCGAGTTAGCATAGAGAACGCTACCGCGAATCTTCGTGGAGACTGAGTTTAGTAGCCAAGAACTCACAAGATCGTTGTACCTAACCCATTGGTGCATGGATTTCGCATCTGTAAAATTGGGTTACTGGATAGAATCATTAACAAACCGAAGTTTTTTTTTGACATTCAAGGCTTTAGTAATGGCACAATGCCATGAAGGGTAATTATCGCTAGAAAGAAGAGGCGTAACTAGGACATCAGTTGGGTTATCAGAGTGATGGATGAAAAAGGGATCATTGGTATTGGGTGTTTCGGGGGCATTGGTGTTGGGTGTTTCACTGTCAATGGTAAAATGATTATTGTTCTCTCATTCAGTAGCCACGGTGGTAAAACAAGAAGGATAATAGGGGGAAAAAAATATAAGAAGGACCTAATTGCTCTGTACCATGTAAAAACTAAGAAGCAAATTTGGTGTTTTCCTCAATTGTATGGAGAGATCAATATTTTCCATATTATATATAACCAAAGAGATTACAAGATATGAAAAGTCTTTGCCCTGAGGTTTAGGGAAAAAATTTATTACAAGGAATTACATTGAATACAATGATCTAAAATATATGTTCACCTAAAATACAAAGATCTAGATGTACCTCCAACAACAATAGTAAGTTGCTATTGTCGAAAATGTTAACACACTGTGTTCTCAAGATAACTCAGAGCTATGATCTCAAGCAGGGTTGACCCTTGGGGTGTGCAAAGTGTGCGACAACACAGGGCCTAAGCGCAAAAGGGCCCAAAAAAATAAATTGCTTAAGCCCTTAAAAGAAAAATAAAATTTATACAACCGCAACCAGTTTCGATTTAGCCTGTTGGGCTTGGGCATTAGGCCAACTTAACTAAACCAAGACCAACCCAACTAATACTTGTATTAGTCTTTCCATGAATTCCTTCTCACTCTCTCTCTCTCATTCTCTGTCTCTATCTTTAGAAGAAAAAAAACTTTCATCTCCATACTCGGCAACGGCTAGTTTCAATTCTTGGTTATTTACTTAATTTGTTTTGTTTACTCAATTGCTCTTTCTCTTTCTCGGTTTGGAGGTCTCCGATTGTGTGCTTATAATTCCAAAATCAAGGGTTTATTCAAGAATTCAATCGTCATTCCAATTTCCAAAGTCAAGTTGATCGCAAAATTTGAACGCAAAATCAAGGGTTTGATATTCACTGATTCACATGCTCATGTGATGTGAATTACGTATTTGAACACAAATTTGAGAGTTTGATATTCCAAAATCAAGGGTTTATTGATTGTCCTCTAAGTTCCAAAGTCAAGAGACAAGAATTATACTTTGCTCTCCTCAGTCTTAATCCACAATTGCTCTCTCTGGTGATCTCTATCTATTATTATTTACTAATTTGCTAGCTATTCTATTAATTTATTTACTTGATTTAGTATTTAATTTCTAGATTTTACCATAAAATGCCTCCTAAACAATTAAACGAAAATGATAAGAAAAAAAGGAAGAGAATCGCTAAAATCATACAAAGTCAATGAGGAGCGATGGAAAAATTGATTTATAAAGCCCCGGACAATTTAGAAAACTTAGGTCATGAAAATGTAGGATTGAATGATAATATAAATATTGGTTTAGATTGTAATGAAAGTGAAAATGCTGATATCGGTTTGAGTGACAATGTAAATGTTGGTTTGAATTGTAATGAAAGCGAAAATATTGATATTAGATTGAATAATAATGTAAATGTTGGTTTAAATAATAATGAACAACCAAATACTATAGATATTTATGACCCAATAAATTGGGATAATCTTACCCAAAACTCTATAGATGAATTAGTAATAAATGGATGTACACGAGATACAATATTTAAAAAAGGCCATAAAGATGAAACTGGAAGACGTTTCTCTTCAACGCATTATACTCATTATCTACCAAACGGCAAAAAACATGTTATAAAGTGGCTTATTTATTCACAAGATACGAATAAAGTTTATTGTTTTTGTTCTAAGTTATTTTCTAAAGGACTACGAGTGGGTAATTTAGTAAATGAAGGATTTAACGATTGGATACATATTAGTGTTAGGCTTAAAGAACATAAGTTGAGTAATGAACATATCATGTGCATGACTTATTGGATTAAATTAAGAACGAGATTAGAATCAAATCAAACAATTGACAAAGATCTTCATAACCAAATCAACAAAGAAAAAGAACATTGTAAGGTGGTAATGTGTAGAATAATTTATGTAGTAAAATATCTTAGTAAGCAAAACTTGGCATTTCGTGGAAAAAGTGAGAAAATTTATGAAGAAAATAATAGAAATTTTTTAAGCTTAATAAAAATGATTGGAGAATGGGATTCAGTAATAAAGGATCATATTCATCATTTTCAAACAAGTAAGAATCCGCATAACAAATCTATAAAAGCAATTCATAATCATTATTTGAGTCATAAAATTCAAAATGAATTGATTATTATTTTATCGTCCAAAATGAAGAGTGTGATCATTCAAACTATTAAGAAATCAAAATATTTTTCGGTAATTCTAGATTGTACTCCGGATTCTAGCCATAAAGAACAAATGTCATTGATATTACGATGCGTAGACGTGTCGACGAGTCCCGTAAGAATAGTAGAGTATTTCTTAGAATTTTTACAAGTACATGATACATCGGGAAAATGACTTTTTGAAGAGTTAGAAGATGTACTAAATATGTTTGATCTTAGCATTTATGATGTTAGAGGGCAAATGTATGATAATGGTTCTAATATAAAAGAAAAACACCAAGGTGTTCAAAAACGATTACTAAACCTAAATCCTAGAGCTTTTATATGTTCCATGTGATTGTCATAGTCTAAACTTATCACTTTGTGATATTGCAAATTGTTCTAGTAAAGCAAGAGATTTTTTTGAAGTGGTACAACGTATTTATACCATATTTTCTTCTTCGACAAAGCGATGGGACATTTTGAAAAATAATATCGGATCCGGTTTAACTCTCAAATCTCATTCGGCCACACGTTGGGAAAGTTGCATAGCTAGCGTAAAAGTAATACGTTATCAAACTCATGAAATTAGAGATGCTTTACTTGATTTAGCTAAAGATAAATAATTAAAAATAAGTAGTGAGGCTAATTCATTAACGAGACATGGACTAGACAATTTTGAGTTTTTAGTAAGTATGATTATTTGGTATGATATATTATATGTTGTTAACTTAGTTAACAAAAAGTTACAAGCTAAAGACATGCCTTTAGACATTGCTATTGAGCAAATAAAATGGTTGCGAAAATATATTCTAACATATAAAACAACGGGGTTTGAAGATGCCATAACTATTGCTAAAGAATTTGCTAATAAAATGGATATTAATCCTATATTTGTTGAAAAACGTATTATTCATAGAAAAAATCATTTTAATGAGAATGTAAATCATGAAACACCAACACTAGTTCCGGATTCACCTAAATATTTATTTAGAAAACATTATTATAATTTTATCATTGATAAATTTCTTGGTTCATTAGATATTAGGTTTGAACAATATCAAAAATATGAGAATATCTTTGGATTTTTGTTTAGTTTTGATAAGTTAAATTCATTAGATGATAGTTATTTAAGTGCACATTGTGATAATCTTGAAAATGTTCTAAAGCATGAGAGTTTAACTGATGTTGGTGGAGAAGATTTGTTTCGAGAAATAAAAGCCTTGCGCACGATGTTACCAAAAGAAACAAATACCGTTTTAGAGATATTGACTTTCTTGGATAGAATTGATTATTTTTCAAATGCTTGTATTGCTTATAGAATATTATTAACGATACCGGTTACAATCGCATCTGGAGAAAAAAGTTTTTCAAAACTAAAAATACTAAAATCTTACTTGCGGTCGACCATGTTACAAAAAAGACTAAATGGATTAACAATGATGTCTATAGAAAAAGATTTCTTACAAAATCTTGATTATAAGAGTATAATTAACGAATTTGCATCTAGAAAGCCTTGTAGACAAATTTTTGAATGATATTTTGTTGTTGATTTTAGTTAATGCCTCATGTTTGTATGAATTTGACGTCTTTATTCCATAAAATAATAATTAATGCATAGTGCTTTTGTTTGTTTTTTTTTAGGTTTGCATTCGAGGAATTGATCGAAGATATTGGTGATTTCGAAAACGCTAAATGTGTTTTGCTTGAGTTTTGCAACATTGAAAATATATTTTCATAAATGTACAAATATTATTTAATATACTCCAGTTTGTGTTTACTTTAAGAATCAATATTATACATTAAGATGTATGCGTTATGCTTAATACTACAAAAACAAATCTCAAAACAATTTTTTTATTATAGTAAAAGGCCCATTTTCCCCTTTGCACAAGGCCTTAAAAAGGAGGGTAGGGCCGGGCCTTGATCTCAAGCACAAACAGAGTGAAAAAAATACCGGTTCAAGATGTGGCCGTTTGCAGCGAAATTGCAAATATGAAACTCAAAAGGGGAAAAAGAAAGCACCAACTACAGGCATTTCTGTTGGAGATAGTCTGAAGAAGAACAACTGAATAACATAAACCCACTACTAATTCTTCTCCTCAAATTGGAAACCTCAACAAAGAACAACAATGGCGAAGCTCACCTTACACAACCTTCGTCGATTACGATATCTATCTTCCTCCTCTTCAATCATTCTCTCTCGCTCACTCCACTCTCAAATCCCTAATTCCCTCTTATCATCATCTCCTCTAACCCTCATAAACTCATCTCATCAATCACGACCCAATCCAAACGTTCGAAACAATTCACTCGCATTCTCCAATTTCACTCTCACTCGATCATTCTCGATTCACTCTTCGATCGATAACGATGAAAACGAGGGGGTGAAGCTCGATAAAGGTGGCGATGGTGTTGTAGAGGAGTTGGTTAGTATTAGTGGTGGCGGTGGTGGGGATGAGCATTGGTATGATTTGTTTGTGGGTACACTTACGTCGTTGCTCGATGGGTATCATTATCTCACTGGGCTTCCTTGGTAAGTTATTTCGCCTTTCTTTGTGCATTTTTGTTTGGTACTAGTACTACCGGTGACGACGCACGGGCAATTATGTCGACTCGCCGAAGGCGCTATCTATTTTTGAACGTTGATATTGGCAAATTTTAATTGCTACTATATTAGGATATACACTAAGTAATTGAAATTGTTTAGAATGAGGTTAAATTTGAAAAGAGTTTAGAATATGCAAAAAATTAAAAATTAAAAATAAATAAGTTTAATATGATTTGTGCTAGTATTATAAAAAAATATACAAATTTTACGATACTAAATAATTGAAATACACCTTCATATAGTTCTCAAATGATTTCCAGCATAGTCACAACACGATCATGATATAGGCAACGGTGTTCGACGTAGTTGACATCGTCGAAGGCATCTGATTTCATTTCCACTCCCTTCATGTAGAACTAAAATTTTAATAATAGAAATGTACAAAGTTAAAAATATGGAAGTACAATTTCGTGCCTACTCAAGAGAACTTGTTGATAATTATGTGTTGAATCAATATACACCAAATTAGACACACCTCATCAATGTCGACGCGCATTTGGTGCTATATCTGAAGCATTTTGGTGCCTTTGACGCACCTTTGATGTGTATATATATGTTTTCAATCTTATTTTCCTTTATATAGTTTTTACTCCCGTGATATGCATAATGCATTGTGTTCCATTTCTTATGCTTTAAGATAATTTAAATTAGCATGATGAAATAATCCCCTATTATATTTTCAAAAGGAAACTCGCTTAAACACGCCCAAGATCCGTTGTTATGGTACCTACACTTGGTGTACGTATCTTGCTGATATTGGCCCCTAACATACGAAAGTTGCAATTTAAATGAGATTTCATTATTTACTATTCATTAATAATAATAATGCTAAACAACGGTATTGAAAGGTGCTCTACGGACTGGTTTGTAACAAAAGATTTGGTTGTCGTGTTAAAAGATAATACTAAGGGAAAAAAAAATCAGAAGTAGTCTCTCAGTTTCTCTTGATGTCTCCCTTATTGTCCAACAAAGAAAACCTTGTAATAAAATTACCATCAATTTCAATGTAAACAACAGTTGGCTCTCTTTATCGGGAAATCTTCCAACTTCAAAACAACCACCATAGTAGACCTCACAGTGATTTCTTGGCAAATAACTATTTTATAAATCAGCTCCCTTGGTAAGGTTTTATTAAGTTGGGCCTGATAGTGTGCGTAAAAGTGTTTTTACTTGTGCCCATGCATGCGCACTTTCTTAACAATTGTCTACCTACAAACAAATGATTCCCACGATCTGAATTAGTTTGAAAGTAATGAAAGAGTAAAAAGACAATGTATATACACAAAATTAGATCATTGCGCATCTAAGCTAGCTGAAGTTCCAAAAAAGGAAGAAAAAAAGGGTAAGAATTTCAATCATGGTAAAATAGTAAAAACATATGCAATTTGCAAAATTGAAGAGTTAAACCTAGAACATGATACGTTTAGACTGACGATGTAGAAGTAACATCCTATACAGATTCTCACTTGTGAACCAATTCCAAACTTTCACTTTGGAGCTTGTAAGAATCTAATCAACATCGATCTGCATTGTTCATATTGTCCCCATGATAACAAAGCATTCCAATCCACAAAGAAATAGAAAAAAAAAATGAAATTTATTTATAACTTGAACGCCAAATCAGTAAAAGAAAAACATATCACTGATTAAACAACATATTCAAATACATCTTAAAGTCAATGGTAGTAATGTTTTTTTTTCTATTAAAAAACCATCGTGTGTTGCCATGCATATTAGTTGAGATAAGTTCATTCACTCCGTTGATCAACTTAGGATATAAGTTTAGCCACGGGTCTAGGCATTTCCTTCTTCCCATATCTTCTTTACTATTTTATGGCGACAATAACAAAGTATGACATCCAATTCGTTCATCTCATGAGAGAAATTGTTTGTCCATAATCAATCTTCTACTCGACGTCTTTGAATGCACATATCAAGCATAATCTCTATAAAAATATCAAGAGGGAGAAATAGATCACTGCAAACACATAATCGTTGAAGGGTTTTCGAAGATACCGACCCCATCCATGGTTCAAACTCAAGGCTACTCCTACCCATAATCACCATGTCTAAAAAGAACAAAAACTCCCCAAAATCAAATTAAAACCATTAAACAGTGAATCAATGTTATAGAGAGAGAGAGAGAGAGAGAGTAGGAGGGACACTCAAAGAGGTTGAACCGTTGAAGGGAGATGTGGGTGGTTTTAGTTTCAAAGGAGTTACAGTAGTTAGGTTTGGGTTTCTTCTGAGCGACGTGGGCGGCTTTTATGTGAATAAAACTTATTTGTAATGAAGTATATTTTCCTGCAGAACCAAGCAAAGATTAGAGTTACCCATATCTAAGTTTTATTTTGTAAATTTATACCAAAGCCAAGCAGGTCTAATGGTTTGCCATAAGATTTAAATAGTCGAAGAAGTTAAATGCCAAGGGCTTAGACATATCTACACATGTGAATTTTTTTATTTTATTTTAGGAGAACACATTTTAAAATTTGCCCAGGTAACCACTTTTTAGGGAACTATTCAATTAGAGACCTAGCCAAACATGCCTTAAATATAGCCATTACCAAAAAGAGTTTAATATGAGGATGAAATAAAACCAGTTAACTAAGACATTAAATGAAAGATATCATAACCGAGACATTATAGCAAGAGAGATCATTTTTTTTTCTCTGTAATCACAAAGTTCTTCCCACAAATCCACATATCAAATACATAATTCAAGTATCAAACTACATGTAAGAAATGAAGATATTAGATATAAGTGTGATCGAAATGGAGTTGCAGACCTTGGAAATGAGAACAGAGTAGAAAATTTTCTTGTAGATTCTTTAACAGTTGTTGAAGATACTTTATGGAGCCTGAGGCCGTTGGTTCAAAAACAACACTTTAGTTATCTTAGGAAATGATGATTATCAATCAAGGAAAACATTAAAGCAAATGGTCAATTAATCATAAAAATAGAAATTGCAATAGTTGCACAGTAAATAAATAATGGGTAATGCACCTTAGATCATAACTTTCACGACTTCCTTCGAACTTCCATGCGATCCTACCTTCCTGAATTTCACAACAAGCCATGCAAAATGAGGGAGAACATATTAGTGAGAGAGAGAGAGATACCTTTTATTGACGCATAAAGGTTATAGTTCAGAGAGGATGATTTGTGGAAATTAATGGCAGTGGTTGGTTAAGGAGAATGAGGAGAAGTAACATGCAATTTGTTCTTAGTTCTTCTATGACATTGCTTGTTGTTGATACGTGGTTTGTAATAGGAGGAATCTGGACATGTGTTTTGTTGGTGGACAGGTGCTTGAAGTAGTTTTGGTGGAGAGAGAAACTGTTATATTTTGGTTTTTAAGTAGTACAAAGAGTCGGGGTAGGCAGTTTTATGCAGTTATTGTTTCTTGAGTAGTTTGGAACCACTACAACTCCATCTTGACCTTTAAATCTTACTTTTTGCCTCGGAGGACGCATTAAAAAGAGTTTGCCTTGATACAAGTACCCTAAAATGTAATATAGATAGTTTTAAGGTAGAATTATAGTTATTGTGGAGTAGTTTGTTTATCAATGTTGGGGTAGTGATTTGGTTTCATATATAAACATTCGGGGTGATATAAATGCGAAACGGTCTCTTCTTTGTGTAGAAAATACATGGGAGGATTGAAATTTGAAATAATGGGTGTATTGAAATGTGCCATTTACTATCGATAAAAACTGAATGGATAGAGGAGCGTTTTGCTTATAGAGTTTTAGAGAAGGGCAGTCTCAGAGTGAAGGATGTGTGTTTTAACGAATTGGTTTTTATTGCTTTGATGATGTCTCAGGTGGGTGGTAATTTCTTTGTCGACTCTGTTCCTGAGATTGACATTGCTGCCGGTGCATATATTGCAACTTAAGAAGATGAAAACTGTCTCAGAGTTTCTTCCTAAATGTGAGTTAATTCCCGTTCTCTGTATTGTTGTAGCTATGTTGAGTGTTCCATTTTCTTTCGTTAGTGTTTGTTGCTTTTGAATTTGTCTTGAATTCTTCGAACGGCTCTGTCTATTTTGTGCTAGTTTTTGTTGCACTTTCTTCACCTACTTTGAATAGAAAGGGCTTGGAATTATGCCCAATAAGGAGATGATTGATCCTATTTATGAAAGGGTAGTTAATGTAAGAAAAAATGATAAATTGACTTAAGTTACTCTCACACTTTGAGTAAACCAGAGTGGGAACTGGGAAGCATAAGAAAAGGCGATCAATGGTCTCTGTGTCCTCACCAAACATAAAGGAAAGCAAAGCGACATTTAACCTAAGAAGAATGCAACTTTTTCTGTAATATATCTGTGTGAAACAAGATTTAGTAGAAAAGCTTAACTGGTAATCCTCAAGGGTATTGAGTAACTCCAGCAGCTTAGCCTCCAAGAAGTAAACACAAAAAGATTGACCTTAAAATTTCACGTCTTTAGACCAGGACCACTTCCATTTTCATTCAACATGAGAGAAGGACGTAAAGAAATTGCAACAAAATATCCAGCTTCCAAGTTGTATATCACCATGATAGATGCAAATCCATTTCCACCTATGTGACATCCAACATCAGGGTGTTGTAGACTTCATTTTATATTTATGCTGCCACCCCACCTAATGTATAAGGCAACCCCTAAGGGATGGGTTCTTTAGGCAACGGGAGAGGGCCTAGGGAAACCTTAATTAACAAAATTATATAACCTGTCATCTTATATGTTAAGAATGGAGAAGAAAATACTGTTCGTATGAAATAGGGCTAAGCATGGGTCGGTTTTGAACCAGAACCGGAACCGAAATTTTCGGTTTCTACAATTTAAAACCGAAACCGAACCGGATCATGCCATGAACCGAACCGAACCGAACCGAACCGAAAACCATAAAACCAAGCTGAAATCAAAACCAAACCGAACTCGATCACCAAAACCAAAATCCCTAAAATTTTCTCCACATACCGAAAATTTTTCTAGAAATTTAGAGTACCTTTTAACTGATAAGACTTCTACGAAGCATTTAACATCAAAAATTGAGGATTTCAATTGAACATTACAAGAAAATAAAAGTTGAACAAATTTGGTATAAATTGATAACTAAGAATTCATCACAAATTTGGTATATCTTGGGAATGTACTTCTTATTGACACCACATTCTACAACAACGATTTATCAAATGGTGATGATGGTTGACTTGACAAAGCATTGAATCTCAAACCCTAAAATCTGTCAACCTTTGTTGCAAAGCATTGTATTCAAATCCCTAGAATATGAGGAAGGAGGTTCGATGGTGATCATCACGATTGTGTTGTAAATATGGATGAGATTGAGGCTTTAAAACCTTGAGAGAGAGAGAGAGAGAGAGGCAACCCCTGTGTAATGTAGGTTCAACTTGAAACTTAAAAGAGTGAAAAGATATGAATTTTTTTAGATTGTTTGACTAACTCGGTTCGGTTCGGTTTCTTATGGGTTTTTGTGTTGAGAAACCGAACCCTAACAGATCTAGAAAACCGAAACCGAAATATGACTACTAGAAACTGAACTGTTTTGTAAAATACGGTTCGGTTTGGGCGGTTTTTTGCTCAACCCTAGTATGAAATTTAGTGCAATATCATGTCTTTTAGAGTTTTTCTTAAAGGTATCCTCAATACTTACTATTGCTTATCGAAAAAAACTGTGGACTTTTACTCTTCCCCCCTACCATTATAAAAGCGAGCAATTAAGAAAATGTGTAAACTAACCCGGAAGTTTTTTAGTCTAACTTACACTTGTATGAGTTGCATCAGCCTAAGCACTTACCATTGCTTGGTTGGCGCATCAAAACAGAATGACCGTGTATGTGAATGGCACTGTTTGCAAACCCAGTGAAGTGACAATCGAGTGTAGCCCAAAAAGCATTACAATCTCTGGCAACAGTCATTGTGAATTCAAGTTTTCTCCCTCTACCAATTTTAGTGTAGATTCTTTCTCTACTTTATTTTTTTTATTTTTCTATATTCATTTTATCCCTCTACATGTGTATATGTATATATATGGGCCCACATTTGTTTCTCTATTTATTCTCTCCAGATTTTCTTAACTTAAGGTTTTTTTTTTCTCTTTTTGAATGTCTCACTCTCTTCAGATTTCTCTTTCTTGATTTTTTTATATCTTTGTTCAATGTGAAAAGATAAAATATCAAGGGAAGGAGTCTGAAAGGAGCATAAAAGTGTAATAAATTTGAAGAAGTGATATGTGGATTGAGATTCTGAACTTTTTAGACTATAACGGACCTTGTCAACAATAGCTTTGAAACTTTGACACATGCTTTGACAAGATTTCCATATGTTGGTGCACAATTTTGTGTGTGACAATTATAGTAGTCTTTGTATGAGATTTCGGCACTTATAGAGGTTTTGATGCACTGTATGCCGTTGACAGTTTTGTTGACGAGAATTCTACCTACGAATCCTAGAAGTTTGTAAAACACTTTTCTACAGTTCATTTAAGTACTTGACATAGACTATCACAGCATAGTAAAAATCTTCATATTCTTGTCAATAAATTAGATTCTATGTTTTGGTGATGGTACCACATGACTAGGAATTAATATGCCCTCAAATGTCTATGAGTTGAGATATACTAGTAGTTTCTAAAGAAAAGGAAAAGCAACATATCTTTCAAATGTTAATGGAGGTTTGATAAGATAACTTTTGCCCAATTTTTATCCAACAACCCCAATAGTGAGTGGATAGTTTTCTTTTTGAACTTAAGTTGAGATAAGTGGAGAGCTCAATGTTGACAGGCTTGCAAAATTACTTTTTGGACCTATGCTAGTTAGTAAAGTTGGAAAGGCAAAGGTATATACTTCAATCGAGCTGAGCTGCAATAGCTTTTGAGGTTGCATGCCAATTTTTTTTTCCATGTTGGACGGGTTTGCGCGAATATCATAATGATTGAGATAAATTTCTCGATTTTTTTTGGTTTTGAGCATCTAAGAGCGATTTATTGGTTGTGATTAACGTCCCATATAGCCTCAGACTATTTTAAACACCCACAAATTTGAGGTACATCTGTTATCTTTTGATCCTTGTCTGTTCATTCATACAACAAGTCTTTGATGGTAAAGATTCTGATGTTTACCACGAGTTTCTGATGTTTAAAAGGTTGTGGAATTTTCTTGTGAAATATCTTTAATTGTGAAAGTACTTTGGAATTTCTTGTTTTCCGAATTCGTGGGGATTGAGTGAGAGTTCATCATGGAGACCGAGACTGTGCACTTGCCTTTATGGTCAGTCTGCCTTCATTGACTCACATCTAAATTCTGTGACTTATTTAGTGATATTTCCAAGAAATCGCATATTTTCACAAGAGCATTTTAATTCTTTTCTTGACGGGCGAAAGATAAATCATTTTCAACGGAAGGATAAGAATGTAAGTTTTGTGATGATCACTTTACTGACTTGTTGAAGCAGTCATTTTCTTTAAGATGTCTCTAAAGCCTGGACAATATATAGGGGACAAGGTACAAATGATGCCCAGATTATACATGCTACCACAACATGCATCTGGGAGTTAAATGTTTTAGATTGTTTCTATATAATGTGGATACACCTAAGCCACTCTCACCTAATTTGGTACGATATTTCTTTCTATGGCAATTAGTACAACTTTCATACTAAGAAGGTAAGGAAGTTGTAATAGTTTAATGGATAAATAAAAAAATTCTACCAAATTGTATGAGTAGATTAATTATATCCACATCATTTGCAATAAACCAAAATATTTATTTTGAAATGCAAGTTATGGTATCTCGTAAAACATGTGTTTCATCTTATACCTTGTCGCAAAATTTTAGTGAGGCTTTTTACTGATAAACTTTCTTGAAAATGACCACCTCATTAACTTGGTAAAGTAATCATCACCAACTTAATCATTCGTATCCTTCCTTTTGATTTGATGTGTCACTCGACCCTAATAAAGGATTAGATCATTTTCGCAAAATGCGTGATTTTTTGGATATATTGTTGACGAATGCACAAGATTTTAAATGCTTGGGCAGCTGAATGAATAAAGGTAGGCCAACCATAAAGCAGTTGATCATGATTTCCGTATTGTCCAAGTGTAGCATTGCAACCTACAATATGTACTCTACTCTAGGGCTGTACACGGGTCGGATCGGCCTGGGTTTAGGCCCAGGCCTGATCTGACCCGAAAACTTTGGGTCACTAATTGCAGAACCCGAACCTTAACCCACCAGATCAAAACCCGAATCAGAATCGAACCGGATTTGTCGTCCTTGAGTCGGGTTTATTTATTTTTTCAGCTGCTTGAATATGGAGTAGAATAATGATATAAAATCCTCGAGATACCTATTATGATACATTTGATAACAATCGTATCCTTTATCAAAGTTATAGAAACTAGATTCACTACATAGAAGTATATATACAAAAACCTAAAAAAGGGGAAAGACTAAACTACCCTTACAATAGATGTAACATTAATACCCCCCTCAAACTCAAACTCACGAAGGTACAGTGAAAAACATCAAGAGTTTGCCAAGAAGAAAATGGAAGCGCAAAATAATAGGAGACTTTGTGAAGAAATTTGCCATCTGCAGAGTAAAAGTGACAAACGACAAAGAGATTATGCCATGCTCTAAATGATGATGCGTAATATGGCAATCAATCTTGATATGCTTGGCACATTCATAAAAGACAGAGTTATGTGCAATCTGAATAGCACACTTGTTATCACAATATATAGGTGTAGGAGATGGAAGAGAAACGCCCAAATCATCAAGTAACCAACGCAACCAAACTATCTCAGCAGTCGAAGCCATATCACGATACTCAGCTTCAGTAGAAGAACGAGAGACTATATCGTGCTTCTTACTTTTCCAGGAAATGAGAGAGTCGCCTAGAAAAATACAAAAACCAGTAGTAGACTTACGATCCGTGGGATCACCAGCCCAATCAGCGTCAGAGAAAGACCAAAAGTTCTAAAACAGATGTAGAAGGAAGTAACAAACTTTGATATAAAGTACCACGAAGATAAAGTAAAATACGAAGAACTGCTGACCAGTGAACAGTAGTGGGAGAAGAGACAAATTGACAAACAATATGAACTGCATAAGCAATATCAGTCCTTGTGATTGTAAGATATACTAAACTACCAACAATAACCCGATATAAGGTAGGATCATCCAAAAGAACACCGTCAGAAGGAGTATAGCGAACATTCAGTTCTAGAGGAGTCTCAACGATCTGCGAATCAGTAAAACGAGCTCGAGAGATAACATCTGCTGCATACTTGGACGCATACTTGGACTGAGAAAGAAGAGATCCTCTGGGAGAATAGGCTACTTCAATGCCAAGAAAATAACGAAGAAACCCTAGATCCTTCATCTTAAATTTTTGTTGCAACTGTAACTTCAAGGAAACAATACCATTAATATCGTCACCCGTCAAAATCATGTCATCCACATATATAAAAGAAAAATACGTCTATTTGAAGTTGAGCGAATGAACAAAGCTGCATCATGAACGGTAGCATGAAAACCAAGTGCGGCCATCACTGCAGAGAACTTCTCATACCAAGCTCGAGGAGCTTGTTTGAGACCATACAATGCCTTCCGAAGTCTATGTACCTCCCCATGATTGTGGGAAACACCTGAAGGAGGAACCATGTAAACTTCTTCGTTTAAGTCTCCATTAAGAAAAATATTTTTCACATCCAATTGTGACAGAACCCACTTACGAATAGATGCAACCGCAATCAAGGTGCGAATGGTCGTCATTTTGGCAACTCGAGCAATTTTTTTCTCATAATCAATCCCATATTCTTGTGCAAATCTCTTTGCAACCAATCTAGCTTTATACTGCTCTACGGAATCATCAGACTTAGTTTTTATTTTATAAACCCATCGACACCCAACTGCAGTTTTACTGCAAGGCAAAACCGCAAAAGAACCAATTCCTACGTACCAGTCTAATGAAAAACAGTAAGTTTTTCATCCAAAGCCTGTTGCCAATGAGGATCAAGAACAACTTCCTTATAGGAGGTAGGCTCAGAGAGAGAGAGAGAGAGTGAATAGATGCTAAAAAGGAAGAAAAATTAGTAGAATAACAAGAATTAGAGAAATCAAAACGATCAAGAGGCTTACGATCGTGGGGAGGGTAGCGAGTTTCCACATTGCCAAAAACTGTTTGAGAGTCCGCCGAGAGAGATGGAGGATTACCTGCACAAGAAACATCCTTTTTTCGACAAGAGTAAGTGTGAATAATTGGCGGACGAGCAACTGTAGAAGGTTGACTTGACTCATTATCAGGATACGGGTCAATGTAAAGAAAATCAGGCTTACTCAATGTACTAGAACTCGTAGGAATGGAAAAGAAATGAATATGCTCAAGATAAACTACATGACGAGAAACATATAATTTGTGTGCAACAGTATCATAACAACGATATCCCTTTTATCCTTCACCGTAACCCAGAAACACACATATTGCAAAACGAACAGATAATTTTGAACGCTCAACTTTGGGACGAAAAATAAAACAAGTACAACCAAAAACCTTTAAAGAAAAATAATCTGGAAGCTTACCACACATTCTTTTAAAGGCGATTTACCAGACATAAGAGGAGTTGGAATTCGGTTAATTAAATTGACAGTAGTAAGAACTGCTTCACCCCAAAATGCACTTGGAACATTAACATATAACAAAAGAGATCGAGCGGTCTCAATGATCTGTCGATGTTTACGCTCAACAACACCATTATGTTCAGGCATGTTAGTACAAGTTGATTGTTGTATTGCCCCATTAAATGAAACATAATACTTTGATCCTCCTTTAGTAGGAATAAGAGCAGGCCCCCAAGCGTCAGAATGAATTAAGTTAAAAGGTACAAGAGAAACAGTTGCACTTTTATTAAAAGGTAATGCGGAAAATTTTGCAAGTTTGCAACCACTACAATAAAAAATATTATGACTAGGCAAATTCCCCAAAACTCTAGAAGCAATTAAGTATTTTAAGCGAGAACTAGAAACATGTCCAAGACGAGAATGCCATAAATGAAAACTAGATGATCTAGGACTCAAACGAAAAGAAGAAAGGTCCACGGAGGATGCAGAAGCGGCAATAGCTGGGATATAGAGCGTCTTAACACATATAGTCTTCCCTATTTACGACCTGTCCCAATCAACTTCTGGGAATGAAGATCCTGCACAAAACAACGAGTGGAAGAAAACAAAACAAAATATCCAGTCAAATAATTGACTAACAAATATTAAATTCACAGCAAGTTGGGGAATATAATATACATCAAAAAGAGATAAGTTAGAAGAAATAATAGAGCTAGTATCATTAGTAGAGCCAGTACCTACCAGTGACATAGGAGTGCCATTGACAGTTAAAATCGGGAAAGAGGAAGGAAAAGACATAAGAGATGTGAACAAAGAAGGATCATTAGCGATATGATTCGTAGCACCAGAATCAAAAATCCAAGTGGAATAAAATATACCTGAAGAAACTGAAGAGGTCAAACCTATATATGGAGAGGCTGCAATGGCTGTGGTATGGGGAGAAAGAAATTTCTGCAACTGCTTAGCAATGGAAGATAATGATGAAGCTGGTGAAGGTGACCTATTCTCAAATGGCATAACTGCAGCGGTACGATAATCCCTTTGCTTTGAAGTTTGTTGTCCCTTATTCAATAAAAAAGGACATTGTGCTTTCTAGTGACCATTCTTTTTGCAAAAACTACATTCATCAACACCAACTCTAGTATGTTGCCGGTTTTGTAAATTATAGGAGGACCTGTGCGGGACGGCCAAGACCGTTTGACTAGGTAACGAAAGAACACCATTTCCCTTATGCGCTTGAAGACGTACTTCTTCGGCTAGTATTTCGTTAACTACCGAATCAACTGAAGGAAGCGGATTACGGTGAAGAATGGAACCATGAAGCGCCTCAAAATCTTCGCGAAGTGCCATTAAAAATTGAACCAACTTCTGTTGTTCTCTGTATGTGCAATACAACTCTAGACGATTCTGTGAGTGTTAATTGATCCCAAAACCTTGTCATAACAGAGTAAAATTCTTGTATACTTTTCTCCCCTTGTAGAGCTGGCCGAATGTATGATTCCAACTAATATTTTTTGGCAAAGTTGGACTGTACATACAACTTTTTAAGATAATCCCAAATTTCTTTTGTTGTATCAAACTCAGCTAGATGCACTCCAATAAATTGATCAACAGAGTTGTTTATCCAAGTAATAATCTTGGAATTATTCATTTTCCAAACAGAAAACAATGATGCATAATTCTCAGCTTTAGTTTCAGCTGGAGCTTCCTTAGTCCCAGACACAACCTCACATCTCTCTATCCATTAAAAAGTTTTTCATAATATACGCACAATAAGCATAGTTATCACCCGATAATTTCGTACTAATAGCATGAAAAGAATCTTCGCGAGTAGCAACCATAATTAACAAATAACTATTTGGAATAAAATCCCAAATCCCAAATCAAAGAGATCGAAGATAGAGTTCCACCGACTACCAAATTGAATCGATCAAACTTCAAGTAGAAATCTGCAAACAACATAGAAGAGAGATGCAATACTATCCAACCCAATTTTCTGATCTTAAAGCAAAAATTCTAGGGTTTTAAAGAACCCCCAATCAGATTTGAAAAGTAAAAGAAAGAAAAATCAAAGATCTTGCAGACAGAGAGAGAGGTCTCCAACCAAATCAGATGTGCAAAGATTTCACGTTTGGCTCGATACCATGATAACAATTGTATCATTTATCAAAGTTATAGAAACCAGATTCACTACAGAGAAGTATATATACAGAAACCTAAAAAAGGGGAAAGACTAAACTACCCTTACAATAGAATGTAACTCTAACAACATCAAACCCCTAAATACAACAAAACTCGTCCACGGGCCTCGTTCTTTCTAGATTCATCGTCTGAGTGAAAGTTTCAGATCTAAAGAGAGAGATCACAAAAATCCAACTTTAATATTGACATTGAATGTGTTTGTTGTTCCAGGAAGGTCTTGATAAAATCTCTTACTTGGGATTTAATGAAGGGTTCACGGGTTGGTTAGGTTTCCAAATAACAAACAAGGTGTAGTTAAAATGGATCTCTATTGTGGAGAGGAGGAGAATAGTGGTTAAGAACTCCCAACGTCAACAATAGAAGCCCAACACGATTCTAGAGATCATGAGAAGTACAAAAACAAAAGTAATAGTTGTAGAAGGAGATAAATCTAATGGAGAAAGAAGTCATTTCTTGAGAGAGAGGAGACTAGAGAGAGAGAGAGAGGGGGGAATATATGTTTGTTTCTGCAGAGAGAGGTAGTAATTAAATCATTTCACGTACTTTAAATCCGGTTCGGGTTTAGTTGGTCAACCCGAGACCTAAACCGAACCCGAACCCGAATCCAAACCTGAACCAGAATTGAAGAGATCCGGGTTTCTAAATTTGAACCCGAACCTGAACTTGAACCAGTTAACCCTGAAAATCGGACCGAACTGACCGGTTTGGGTCGGTCTGGCCCGGTTCTCGGGTTGACGGGTTTGGTGTACAATCCTACTCTACTCAATCTGAATAACAAGACTTCCTAAGTGTTTCACGACTAGCGTTATTCTATAACATTTGTGAATATCTTCTCAACAATGCTGAAAAACTACCCAGTAATTATCTTTATTTTCATTGTTGAAATTTTGTTCGAATGTGGACACAAATGATAGTCCAAGGGAAAAAACTGAGTCAATAACGAACAATTCGCTCCCAAGTGCTCCAAATTAAAAGGGAGCTAGAAATGTATCCCAATCGTTTTAGCGTTCGCGCAACACTTCACCCAACAAAATTAACTGATCATGAGACCTCAAAAGCACATGTAGATTAATTTGATTGAAGTCTACACCTTTATATATGCTAAAACAATATTAAATTCTCTCCTTATTCTAGCCTCCATTCTTCTCCATTTATTCTAACCCCTATTATGATATTTAAGTTTATAAAATTGACTGTGATTTATATACAAGTTGGGCTAGAAAGGTTATCGTAAAATTTGTGATTCCATGTATCGAGATTATTGAAAAATTCACCTGTGTGGTTTACCTTAACATTGTATGATCTGTTGCATTTTCTTAATTTACTAAATACGTGGGAGCTAAATTTTGATCCGTGCACACTGATAGTATACTGATGACATGCTTTATTCAAGTCATGCAATAGTATCACTACTAAAAAAGTAATCGAATTCATTAGAAAGCATATTTCATTATTTTAATTACGTAAGAGTCTTGGACCGGGAGCTGTAAAGATTTATAGATGCAAATAATCTTCGCAAAAACCTAAAGATTGAAGATGCAATAATTAAATAAACGATAATCAACTACTAATTTATTGATCTTTATACGAAACTAAACCTAAAACAAACTCCATCAACAACCAAGTAAAAATTAAAACCTAATCACTTTTACATATAAGCTTTCTAATTCTTTCGTAATTAAGGGTTTCTTATTTAAAAAGCAAAAATGTTTTTGAACAAAATAAATACTAGAACAAAAGGGAATCTTCTAGGAGGAGAGAAATAACTTATGCGGGTGGGGACGACCGTTCGTCCACGAACTTCAACCTTGTGTAGTCCTCCTTTACAATATCCATATTCTTCAACCCTCGGATCCTTAATGGAAACTTTTCATATCCAGCAAAAATAACATATTCTTTCATACAAAAACCTATCACATGATGGTCTGAAACCTATCACATGATGATCTTCATGCATTAAATAACATACAGTATGCATCTTTGGCGTTACACGATCAAAATGACAAGATTCAAAGTCCTCCCAATGGGGATCAACAACTACTAAGATCATTTCTTTAGACAACTCTTCTGGATACTCCTCATTATGCTTTGTATCAATTAAAGGCTCAATATATTCGTCAACATCCGAGTTTTTGTCAAAATTTAAGGATTTCTCGCATTTAATATGCTAATGGATTGGGCGGTGGTTGATTGAACTTGAGCAATATGTGATTTTGGTTGGTGAGAAACGCCTTCATCATCTCTTCCAATCTGATCTATACTTTGAGTTTTTCTTTCATGCCTCGAATCGCCTCAAGTATTTCTTACATGTCTTTCATCCTCTCTTCAGGTCTCGAGACAATTTTCTTAGAGGAGGTTTTTCCTCTCCTCTTCCCTTCCCTTCCCTTCCCTTTCCTTCCCTTCGTTGTTGATGGAACAAAAATATGAAGAAAATATGTTTTGTAACCTGAATTTCAATATTGTAACACTTATTGTAGCGAAGCACTGTCGAAAATAATCTTCAAGGAAATAAACTACTTCGATGCCAATTTTGATGCATATAATCTTCGTGGAAGCCTAAAGATTGAAGAAGTACAATTAAGTAAGCAGAAATGAACTTCCAATTTATTGATTTCTCAACTAAATTAAACCTAATAAAACAAACTCTATCAACAACCATGTAAAAAACTACAACTTGGCTAGGCTTTGTAGGACTAGCTTAACTAATTCTATTATATTAATAGTTTCTTATTTAGTTAAATTCTTAAATAAAAGAGAAACTTCTAATGAAGAGAGAGAGGGATTGACATGGGTGGGGGATGACCCTGACCTATCATTTGTAGTAAACCCTTATAGAGTCTCTTAGTAGTGGAAAAATCGTGCACCGAGATCTTTTCGACATACATTGCATCAGTGAGTTCCACTAGTGACTAGTAATCATTTCTTTGAGCACAAACCTTTTAGATCGGAAGTGCTGTAACGATAGGTACATCTCTTAGCGCCCATTTTGTGGACTCATCAAGCATCATACCAGAAGTTGATCTTTCATTGTCTCTCCAATAATCACCTTAATGATACCTTCTTTGAGAAGATCCCTACTATTCAGGATGGATCTCCATAGGCCAACTCATAAGTAATCCGATGAGTATTCAGGATCCAAGCAAACTCCTAAATCCAAAGTATACTTTGTTTCACCACCTCAACCCACAACCACGGCCCTTCTCTTACAGTTTTTCCAGATACCATTTTCCGAGCAATACTGAATTCTTTGAAGAGCTTATATTGCACTCTCTCCTCGTTTGAGTGCAAATGAGTTCCATGCAATTTGGTGCGTCGTTTTCACTGATTAAATAAAGGTTATAAATTTCATCACTTGCTCATTGTTTCATACATCCACCTGTAGAAAACAATGGTACCCTTGACTTTTGTACTAGTATATACATGTGGAACTTAGATAATGAAGCGTTAGACACTCAGGGATGAATTTGGTGTTTACCTTGTGTTCAACAGCTTCTAGGGAGTAGCTTAGCTTAGGAGTTGAGGGGCAACACCTACACGAAACCCTGAAAACTAATTCCATCTATCTGTATTGACATCATATCAGGTCCTTGAGATATTCCTCTATCTCTGCCTCTAATTTTCACTTTCTTACAAAATTTTAGCAGTTTTTGGTCGTACTACTTGTTACAATACTTTACATGGAGCGAGGTGTGTTATGAAAGACCAACCGAGTGCTATTCCTTGAAAACATGTCAAACACATTTTGTGTTATTGACTTAGATTAACATGCATATATTAGGGAAACAATTAAGGTGATCCAAATTCTTTGCTTTTATTGGATACTCGAATGCATCTTCAAATTTAACTAACTAGTTTATTGACATCCTCATTCCTCACACCGAACTATTTAATGTAAGTGGATGTGCAGTATTCAACTATATATTCGTTCCACAAAAGTTTTTGGAAAAAGTATAATGTAACCCTGGTTACACTTGGATCATGATTTAGCAAAAATAAAAATAAAAAAATGGTTTGGATCATGGGTCGCTGATATATTTTTTTTGTCAATCTTGTTCAGCTACGATTTATGGATGTTTTATTAGCAAATTTTCTGGTTTCTACTTAAACAAGGGATCTAACCTATTATTTGGAGTAGCTTAACAATTTGACTTACATTTTGATGATTTGTCTGACTGCTAAATGCATTTCTTAAAGTGCGTCCTCCATTCCCACCACCTTTATCAGGAAAGAGCTATATAGAACATTTCTTGTTGTTTCGAAAGGAAAGGCGAGCGATTGGTTGCCCTTCATACATGTGGTCCCTAGTATCTGCTACAGTCCAGGTAAACTTCATCTGTGATATTTTCTAAGAATATCTTTCTATTTGTAAAAGTAACTTTTATCCGAATGGGTGGATATTTGGTTCAATCTAGGAATATAATTATAATATTTTTCTAAGTTTATGTGGAAATAATGCAGTAATATTATTAACATGCTAAGTAAAATGGAACTTAACTTTTTATTTTCTCTAGATTTTCAGTAGCTTTGCTTGAGTTTGTATCGGGATTTAGGTCTATAGAGTTTGGACTTGGTTTCAAGCACAAAAGTCTAAACCCAATCCATATTCAGGTTGATTTCATTTGTGGGCTCGGGCACCCATCTGAACTGATTCCTACTTAAATGGTTTTAGATATAAAATATTTCACGTGGACTTGTGTAAATCCAGTCCTTATTATGGGTTGGTAGAGTCGATATTTTTGTAGAGTTGAATTTTAACTTTTTTGCACTTATCGTGTAATGTTATAAGTAATGATCTTTGAATGGGCTACGGCACACCAACCCAGAATTACACAACCAGCCTGAGCAAATCTGACTAGGGCCCAAGCTAAAGAGTACACTGGTCGGGCTTCGGTTTAAAAGCTAATGACTTGCTCGGTTTTAGTCTCGACTCAGATTGTCATATGGGAAGTTGAATTGGGCTTGGTCGACTCTAAACCCGTCCTGAACTAACCCGCTGGAGTTGCAGTCCTACCTCTAAGCTGGGGAATTGTATTGCCAAAAACTACTTGTATATGCATATGCATTTTCTCTTCTCTGTATTGATGCTCCAATTATACCATTTTGTGTGGAATTTACAGGTTCCCTTCTTTCTTTTGTGGATGACTACTATTAGAGGGATGTCACTGAATAATTATCCTGAGTTCGAGTCTGTAAGTAACAGATATATTTATTTGTATACCTGTTGTATCTTATGATTATGAACTAAAAAAATAGATTAGAAAATGGTCCTTTTACTTACAAGTTTTCCACCTGCTTGGCCTGATATTTCTAAAAAAAAGCAGACAAACCAGTCCCTAAATGTACTCGCTGTCTTAGCTATGTTACATTGATACAACCTTCTGAAAATAATAATCCTGTGGCCTCGAGTCAGTCATGACACGCTAATAGAAAGATATTCTTGAATTATACTTTTGTCGCAGATGAAGACAAGAAACAAAAAAGACATGCTAGTCAGAGAGACAGCAAGTACGGGGGGGGGGGGGGGGGGGGGGGGGGGGGGGGGTGGACTTTCTTGTCACTATTAGTAAGTGAATTTTTTTTTTTTATATTCAGCTGAAGTTAGTCAAATTCATTTCAGGGTGGCACATTATGGTTCCAAAATCTGACTGAATTGCCGCATGGTATGCTAGCCCCAGTTTTTCCTCTATTGATCGCTGGTCTGCACTATCTAAATGTTAAGGTAAGAATTGTATTCTTAATATTTTTTTTTGTCAGGAAACTATAGGGCAAAATTCATTTGATAGTGGCTAGTTGATCTTATGTTAGGAGAACTTTTTTCCTCTATTGATCGCTGGTCTGCACTATCTAAATGTTAAGGTAATAATTGTATTCATAATATTTTTTTTTGTCAAGAAACTACGGGTAAAATTCATTTGATAGTGGATAGTTGATCTTATGTTAGGATAACTTTTTTCCTCTGGGTCGCTACTGCCGTGCTCCTTGCCTCAGGTCCCTCATAGCCAAACCGGCATTGTCTTGCATTAGTTCACGTTATCTCTTGATCAATTTACCGTTGCATTTCTTTTTTTTATGTATCTGGTCATTGCCTCTGCCAAGTTACAGTCCTTACTTTTCACGTACTTCCTGATTTTGGTTGCAGTCTCCTTGTCAACTCTTGTTGTGACTTGTGAGCATCCTTGACTACCTCATTTTTTTCTTCCTATTTACTTTGTTACAATCTTTACTTTTTGCCTCCTTTGTCATAACATATTTCATCTTTGGGGGTGGGCGCCTGGAAGTTGAGACCAGTAGCTTCAGTTGATGACCAATGCGAAAAATTAATATTCGTAACTTTCTTTCAACTCGCCAAGCTATTCACTGACTTCCCTGGTAGACTGTGTAAAGTGCTACATTCTTTTCGGTGCTTGCTAGATGATATTTCAATATTGAAATGCCAATGGCATGTGTTGAGAGCATTCAATCCTCTTAAGTATTCTAGAATGCTTTTCGATTTCATTAGTAGCATTTGAAGTGTTCTTGGATTTATAGGTTAATGGTTATGGCTGTATTATTTTCAGAGATCTTTCAAGACATCTATGGTTGAAAAAGGGAGTGGTCCAGTTCGTTTATTGGCGAAAGTGAGTTAATAAATGATCTTTATGTTTACATTTTATAAGGACTTATATTAATATTATTGCTCACATTACCAAGTGTAACATATTCTGCAGTATTACAAGCTCTATCTGGAAATTCTTGTGATCCCTATCTTTCTGGTTGGGTTTTATATTCCTCAGGTAACTCTTATACCTTGCTAGACTTTTTATTTATTTCTTGTTTTCTCAATTTGCCTCTCTAACCGAGTGCTTTGCGTCTGGAGCAGTTAAACCCTCAGTTTTTTCTTCTAAAGACTTGGCTCCCTAGACTCAAGTTTTCTGTCATAAATAACTGGATATCACTCAACCCAATCAGTTTTCTTATGGCTAGCCTGCCCCCTGCTAATTTTTTTTACCAAATTACCCCGTTCATTAAAGCAATATAGTGACACGTATACTAATCTCGTAAGATCAGCTTTATCAGCCAAAGTTGGGAGCACTGCTTTCTCAATCCTTTTCAGCTGACTATATATAATTAGAACTTGTAAGATATAAATTAGGTTAATCAATATGAGAATATAGGCATTGATGCGGACGAACACAAAGCTTCTTTTGATGTAGGAGAGACTCTAGGAAAGTGAAGAAGAGAATGTTTTTCAAATTGGTTATGATCTAAGTGCCAAATGAAATTGAATTTCATCGACACAATGTAACAGAAGAAAGTTGAAAAGACAATCAAAAAGGTTGAAGAGGAAACAAAAGACAAATGTGTCAATTTATATTGTGTTCAACCTGCTGAAGATGCTATTGATCAGAAAAACTCCTTTTACAGGGTCTTATTGGTCATAGTACTGATCAAGGTTACTATCATAAAAGTTTGATATAAAGCTTAATTACCTAGCCAATCAGAAACTTGAATTTGATTGAGATAAATGGAAGGATGCAAAATGAAATCCTTGTAACTATAAATAAGATCTAGATTACCTAAATGCTTCAATACGCCTAGAATAGCTATACTAATACTGATCCTGTATGGATACTTCTTTGCTGTAATTTACATTTCCCTTGTTATTTAGTTGCTTAGTGCATCTTTAAAAGAGTAGAAAAAGGGATTAGAGCTAGCCAAGGTGCTCTAATAAATTCAATTGTGCTAACCAAGTCGTTGCTATCACTACATTCTCACGTTAGTAGCTACATCTGGCTATTGGTGTGTATAGCTACTTTTTTCTTTGATGCCAACTCGTTGTTAGATGTTCAAAGCCAAGGTTTTGACTTTTATTGTAGATTTGGCAGTTAGTTTGTTAAAGTAGAGACTTGGGCTTTTACAGTAGACTAATGTGCTTGTGCACGCTCATTGTCCGTGCTGTGTCAAAAATACAGCCCAAGTTCGTATGCTGAGACACTCTAGAAAGAAAAAAATATTTTGCATACTTTCTTATCTTGTTTCTTAATGCGGTATTTTTTTGTACTGTTTTTATTTTTGTTATTGTTGTTGTGCCCGAGTCGATGTTTATGTAGACAAAAAGTACGTGCCAAATCCAAAGATAAAATAAAATATGATGTGAGACTAAGTGTTTCACTTCCCTCGCCACTTGTGGTCTCTCTTTACTCGATGTGTTTGGCTCTGTCACATGGGACCTTTATTGATTTTTAAATGAAGAATTTTGCAGCTAAAACATGTCACAGAGTCACGCAATATTTTTCAGTTTTTCGGAACTACGGCTTTCCAAGCCGTCACTATTGGTGCGGAGAGCCACATTTGGTAGATAATTGACCCTATTGAAATCTTTTGAATTGTGACCTACAAATGCTATTAATCTTTCTCTCTCTCTCTCTCTCTCTCTCTCTAATTTCCAATATATGAAAATATCTATACAATGTTCTAACGGTTGTTCCTATACTTGATGATGATGCTCCAATGGATATGATTCCAACCCTTTTTTCAAAAATATGTATACTGCATAGTAATGTGAAAAGTGTTAGGATCAAGACTGGCTGGGCCCACCCGAACTGGGTTTGGGGTGGCCCACCGACTTCTAACCCTAAGCTCATAAATCTAGGGTCTATGGGAGAGAGTTTTAGAGAGTTATCTAGCCACCTATATATATCCCTAGAGATGTATCTCCTGTAACTAAGGTTATTCATTAATCTAATAAAGGCCCCCTCTCTTTTCTCTACATATTACTGTTACTGTGGTTGTGATTGTGTTTGCTAGTATTAGAGGGATAGCTTTTGTTCCGTACAAAAAGGAGAAAAGTTGGGAATACCGTCCAAAAGTTTTCCTCTTAAGGCCCCGCTGTTGAATTTTGACTTTACTGGGAGAAGTTCCTGATCCATCCCTGTGTGTGGCTCAAAACAACAATGTTTTTTGTGATTTACGCAAATGCAGCAGCTGTTTCTTTAATTTTTTGAATTGTATAGTTATTTTCTTTTCTTTTATTTATTTATGGATTTTATCTTCGAACCTAAGCTATGTGTCCTTAAATTGTGACACCAAATAAGTTGGTGTGAAATGCTAGAGCCTAGTGAACGCGGTCAGCTTTTGTTAAACAGAAACTGATACATTTTGCTGGTGTATATGCTGTTACCCTTCTCTTGGGGATGCTCTAAAGGCTATTCCTTATTAGTATTTTGGATAACGTGTCTCTTTAAATAAGTCATTGCGGTTGCTATTTCCATAGTGTTTAATTGCTAGGCTCTTGGAGATCCTCTTAGCTACTATTATCTTTTGTATAACAAAAATTAAAATGTGTCAATACTCACTAATTCGTCAAGTTTCAATAAATCAGGTTTACTAAGTATAATCTCACTAGCTTAAAACAAATCAAAGAATGTATGCTGAGATTTAACCTGTGTTCGTATCTTTGCCCTGAACTTTTGGCAGTGAGGACTCGAATCTCCTTTTCATTTACCAGTGTCCTGTGTCCCTGGTCACTGAAATCTTAATTAGATAGAACGAGTTTCTGATTATCTATTTGTTATTTGAGTATATTTGAAGTACATTCTACCCTAAAGTGTCCTACCCAGATTTTTCTTGGGTTTATATCTCTTACTAGACTTGATTAACCCCAAATCATCAAGGTTGTGATTACTTATCCCGAAATGTACCATCAAGGTTGTCATTCTCCTAAAATTAAATATGCATTTGTTTGCTTGCACAAGAGGAAGAATAGCTTTGAAGAAAAATACCAAACCTGTTCTTTATTCCTTTGTATTTTGTAGGTTGTTTATTTTGTTTGCCCTTTGATCTGCAGGGGTGTTTAATTTATTGGTCCTCGAACAGCTCGTTAACTGTCATTCAGGTTTCCCCTCACACTTCATTACATTATATGTTGAGGAGGTATGCTAACTCTTAGTATATAGACTTACTGACTTGGTCATAATTTTATAGCTAAATTAGTACTCATGCTTAGAATATTGCAAGTCATCAATACTAGCACGATTAAATTAAAGTTTGATTGTAGTAATAGTAGTAATAATGGCTACATAACCGTAACACCCAGAATCCATTTCTTTAATGCAACACAATGACATTTTGATGTTTATTCATTGTACTTCTCATAAGGAGCTATACTCGTATGTTTGTGGAGACTTGATGATGAGAAGATATCATGAATGATGATTGGATATTGTTACCAACTACAAAATGTTTATCCCTAAGACGAGCCAATGAATATCACGTCTCCATGTTTTCGCGTGTCTAAAGACGTTGAGCTATCGAATTTAAGCTAAACGACTGATATTTTTTCTAGTAATGACTGAGATGTATTAAGAACGATTTTGGAACATATAGAATTTTACCAAGAATGTCTTTTTTTCATTGAGATAAAAGATAAAGCTTTATTACTAAATTAAAAGGAGAGTACAATGCAAGAAAAAAAGAGCCCAAACCTACACGATTCAGGGTATAGAAGCTATCACATATACTTAAAGAACATACTTGTCTAGGAGCAATTCCTAGATAGTCATCATGAGCTAGAAGCATAAATATTATATACCAGGTGAGGCTCTAAAAAGAAAGGAGCAATCATCCAAGTAGAGAGAAAACAAAAGAAAAAGTACAGAGCAATGTAGATAGCCATGATTGCAAGTTTATCGGCTGAAGCATTGCCCTCTGTGTTCATGCGAGAGATCTTGCAATTAATGGATCTTAAGAAAAAGAAATGTAAGCAGTTGAGCCATATAGTTTTAAGCCTCCAAGGAACTTCTTTTGAGTTAGAGAGAAGAAGATGAGTCGCGGGTGCTCAATCTAACTTGAGCAAGACGTGGGAGATTCATAGTCTTCGCAAGCTCCAAAAAATGATAATACCCATGAGTTTGGCATAGAGGGATATCTGATAGGAAGTGGACAGACCACATGCTGCTACAGAATCACCGTCAGAGCTTCTGAACACTCCACCTCACCCAGGGAACTGAGTTCCTTTTTGATTCATCATCAGTATTAATCTTTATCCAGGGGGCAGGAAGAGACCGAATAACCTGTTTTATAGTTGGAGCAGAAGACAGCCTTCCTGAGATGTAAGTGAGCATAAATAACTACTATCACCAAAATTCATCGCTTTTAGAGATAGAATCAGAATCCACTGTTAGAAATGTTTTGAGCTAGAAAAAAATTGTCTTACTGTTCAACCGGAGAGAGTTCTAGCCTTACATATGGTTCAGAAAAGAAAAATGATGGCCACTTTCCAAAGAGCTCCAACTTTATTGCTAAGATTGTTCTTCGCTGCCAGTCATGCCATGCTGCAAACTGTGTAAGATTGGGAGAAAATCCTGCCAAAAGTTTTCCTGGTCCATGATCAAATACCCCTAGCATAAGTATACTCATGGAAAAGATGTTGAGTAGTTTCCCTATGAGATGGTGTGTTTCACAGAGCGCAACATGTAACAAGACCCATTCCCCTAATTCTGATATTTACGTTAGCTGGTATTCTATCTTGAAGCAACTTCCAAGTAATAGTAAAGAGTGTTTTGGAGGTATGGAAGGAGAACAAATAGATTTAGCACAAAAACTTGGAGCATTCTGTTTCCTGACATGTTCAAATGCTTCCTTTAATGTGAGTGAGCTTTGAAAATTGTGTTTCCAGACCAGGCAACTGGGTTCAACTTCAATGAGGAGAGTAATACTTGTGATTTCTTCAATAAAAGTGGGGGATTGTTGATGCAATGCATTAGGTATATACCACTTACCATTGATTGTAGTCTTTGAATTTAGCCTTCAATGTCTTTTTATGCTTGGAGGAATGGTATGAGTTGATTTTATAATGTATGAGACCCATTCATCATTCCAAAATGAAACTTTAGCACCGTCACCAATCGCACATTTCCTTTGAGCTTGGGCAGAGGGGAGAACAGCCTTTAAACCTGACTGTCAAACTTATTTCCTGCAATAAGTAATAGGTGTATTAAGATGAGAAAGAGACTTAGCTATCATGAAAGACGCCCATGCAGAATCTTCTGATAGCATATCAAAATTAAACTTGTGCATAGCAACAGAATTGAGAGAGTGTAAATTTATAATCCCCAAGCCCCTTTCTTCTATAGTGGAAGTGTGAACACATGATATTCCAGGGTGTTTGCCACGAATGAGTGCTGATAGGAGGACCCCTGGGTTCCCCTAGGCTTATGACCATCTTGCTGGTAATGACACGTGTAATACTACGAACCGGTTGACTTCACCGGTTCCAGCAACAAAATGAAAAAAAATAAACAACCAAAAGTGGCATTCCCTATCATTCTCTTCCCGCAAACAACTCTTATGTTTCCTATCATTGAACCATTCTTTTTTCAGATTTCTCTCCTTAGATTTCATCTAGATCGTCTTATAAATGGACTTTCCATTCAATCTCTTCCCACAACTATGTAGCCCTGGTTCCTTGGCCTCGTGACCTTGGTGTCATGCAAGTATTTCTCATCACCAGTTTCATAGTTCCAGGTTCTCCAGACCATATAAAATTCTTGATCCATGTCTCAAGAGTAAATATTAGAGAGCATGGCCATTTAAAAATAAATAAATTATACATAAGAAGGCCACAATCATGAATTAACTAACCATTGTAAGAATGTGCTCCTTCCATTTAACAAGCTTGAGTTTCACTCTAGCAGCAATGGCTTGAAAATGAACTCTCCTAGGTTGTCCCTTGAATAAAGGAACCAGTTAGTATGTGCTAGTGAAAAGGTCATCACGCACACCAAGAATACCCAGGATATACTGGGTATTGTTTTTCCAAGTTTTATCTTCTGGAATTTTGATAAAACTGGAGTAAGATCCCCATTAAGCACTCTAATTATCTTTGACTCCACAAGAGAATCTAAAGGGTCTTTAATACATTCAACACTGTTAGAGTAAGCATTGGATTTGTTTGGATTTCTTGCAAAAGAGTTGTTATTAGAAGCAATGAAGAGTTCAATGGAATCAAGAAAATGGTCCTTAAAAGGGCAGTGAGCATTAAGCTTATGTGAATGCTCAAGAGAACTCTAAGCCTCATGAAGAGATGAAGATTGTGTTATATCTTGTGATGGAACATGAGCATATTGAAGTAAGTTCTAGAGGCGATGAACTTGGATAGTAAAGGTATTTTGTAAAATTTTGGCTTCCGTCGAAACTTGAATGATTGGGAATAGGATCTTGTTAACTCTTTTTCGATAAACTTACTAGCTTTCATCATTGTCGAGGAGAAGATGATAGGATGGTTTGGATTGAATGTGCTAAGTGCGTGTTCTCTGTTAAGACATTTAACAAGGCTTTGGATAATCCAGCCCAATATACTTCTTTAACCTTCCCTTCTAAGAAAATTTGAATTCCCAAGTTGCCTTCTAAGGTGGTTTTGTTCGCTTGGACGTTGGTCTTGAATAAAGCTCTTAGTATTTACAATCTTCATAAACGCAAAATTCTTATTGTCAATTTTGTTTCAATGTGTAAAAAAGATGGATAGAGTCTATTGATCATCTTTTCCTTTGTCCATTCGCTGAGAGTATTTGGATTGAATTATTTACTGGGATTGGTATTTCGTGGCTAAATTTTAGGATCGTCAAAGAGCTCTTAACAAATTGGAAGACGAGGAACTTGTCAGTCGTGGTAAGGTATTGTGGTGCTTTCCACCTTTTGCGGTGATATAGGCGATTTGGATAGAGTGGAAGGAGAAGTTAAGATCCTCGGCGTTAGTGTCAATTAAAGTTTTAATCTTTTGGTGGAGCAAAGCCGCTTCGGATATGTCGGGGACATCTTTTAAGTCGCTTATGATTAAATGGAGGAAGACTATCACGTGTTCCACTTAATAGGTCTTACTGTAGTTTTCGTATTTTTTATCTCCTCCTAGAGGGGCGGGTTTATTTTATCCTTGTTTCTGTTCTTTTTTGGGGTGTTGTGTGTGTTCTTTCATCAATAAAATTTACATTCATAAAAAAAGAAACAAATTAAAGTAAGTTACCTTGTGGTTTATAATGTTCAACAATTTTATCATAGGAGATGTTTATCATATCATGCACAACATTATTTGCCAAGTTATTTGCAACTTGAGCAAGATTATTCTCTTAGAATTTCTACCAAGGTTGATGATTTCAAGCCATCATTATTGGTTTTCTCAGCAATGCGGTCTTTAGAGTTTGCATCCTTGTTAGGTAGAACAATTTTCTCTATAGATCCTGCATCACAAATAGGTACAATTGCATTTGTTATCGATTCGGTAACATCTCTAGGAAGATTGTTTGTAGCAGAAGAAGGGACACTTGGCCTTCAAAGTTCTTTTTAAACAAGGGGTTTAGAATTAGGTTGTACCCTTGAGATCTAGATCTCCCTCTAGATTGATTAGTTTTCTTGGTAGTAGGTGGGGGATTAACTACTTCGCCTTTAGCATTTTTGAACTTACAAGTTGGAGCAGTATGACCTATAATAGCAAAATCCACAAATTGGGATATTCTTGTACTCAATAGTCATGTTAAAAGCAAACCCATCTCTCTTTCCCAATACTTCATTCATAAGGGGCTTACTCATATCAGCATCAACAAGTACTCTAGATAATGCCCAAAATTTCTTTTCCCTTGTCGAGTGATTAAGTTGCAGAGGCAAACCAATTCCTCTCGCAACTTGCATAATAATATTGGGGACCCTATCTTCATGACTAAGGTTATAAATTTAAATCCAAAGTATTCTTTTCCTTGTGTGGGTTGAATCTGAGGTCCATGGAGTAAGCTACATGATCCCCTCCCCAAAATTACAAAATCCATAGAACCTAATTCTTTTCATATTATCATCATTAGAGAAGTGTCCCGTACCTAAAGGATGTACCCTCCATGGAGCCATTGGTTTCCACAACTTTTCTCCCTTGGAGACAAAATCTGTAGCTTTAATGGTTTTCTTTCCCTTCAATAGAAGTAAACAAGTGACCAATGACACTATAATTACATTGAGAGAGCCCAAGTATACGATTTTGACTGAGATGTGATCGATCTTGAAGCATGGAGGCGGCAACTAGCTTAGGTTGAAATCCAAAGTTTGAGCAGCAGCAGAAGCATGCGATTTTGATTTTGTGGTTGGTTTGGTTTTGATTGTTCAAAGATCTTTCATGGGCAGAAAACTCGTTGCCTTCAATTGATGGATATGCATCAGATTCGTGAGGGTTCACCATTAAGCAATGTAAAAAGAGGAAGAAATTTAAGATAGGGAAAGATTCGGCGGCTGTCGTATTTGCCCGAATTCTTAAGATCGTCATTAGGTTTTCTATGTAGGTTCCCAAGTTTTCCACAGCTTTTTGATGATTCAACTGTATAAATCTGTTGATACCATTTGAAATCCTTACCAAGAAAGGTTTCAACTCATATTACTGCACTTTTTTACGTTTGATTACAATATCCACTTTTCAGTTCAAACTATGAATATCATTAAAATGCTTAAATAATGTCTGTATATGAATAATCTATGATAAGAAAAAAGAGATCCAACATATTGGTTGGATAGTAGTCGTTTGATTTCACCGATGCGAGTAACGAGGCGAGTTTGGATGGTCCTCATGGAGTTTAGGTGGGTTTTGTCATATTGAAATGATATGGTCCGTTGAAATCCTATTCTAGGTTTCCTCCCTCTCTAATACATCAAGCGTTCCTCCCTCTTCAACTTTCTAAACATCCCCCCTCTTCAACTCTCTATACCCATTGAAAGTTCTCTCTTCGACTATCTAACATCAAAGGTATTTTCCTCTTCTCCTAAGTTCATATGTTTTGTTCACCAAGATAAGCAATACCAAGGATTTTGTTCATCACACTATGATGTGAACCTTAATTCTAAATTAGTATTAATATTCAGATTTAGTTTTTTTAATGGCAGGTTTAACAAAAGTTTGGGGTTATATGTATGTTTAGTAATATTTTTGTTGAGATATATAGTCCCACATCGGGCATATAGAGCGTTGCACCTCAAAATATAAGATCACTGGGGCTACTCCCCTTATAGCCAATTGGTTTTGAGATGGAACCTCCATTTCTAATATGGTATCAGAACGGGCCTTTCTTCCACGTGTCGAGCCCAATGACCCAAATATTCGTCCACTTGTTGGGCTTAAAAATTACGCCACACGTGAGGGGATATATAGTCCTATATCGGGCACATAGAGCCTTGCACCTCAAAATATAAGATCTTGGGGCTACTCCTCTCATAGCCAATTGGTTTTGAGATGCATCCATTGATTAATCCCCATATTGATATATGATAATCATCATGATGTTCACAATATCACGAAGACGCTCAATCGTTGAATCTTCATTGAAACTGTTGGCTCCAATTTTGTGAGTATATCCCTCAAAGTATTGTATTAAGTAAATACAACAAACTTTTAGCCCAGGGTACTCCAATGCGGAAACAACAAACAATGATTATTTACCCATAAAGACAGTATAGTCACATAACCATCTACAATCTTAGAACTATTACACTTTCCATTCACAATTACTACTAATAGAGAGAGAGTGCAATAATTTATTTAGAAGTCGGGTAAGTAATATGTCAAAAAATTAAGCTCAACCCCAACTTTATTATTAAAGTAATACGTTTGCACGCGTGATAGCGCTTGCGTAATTGCTTGTATGAAAAAAAAAGTAAGAGCATAGGATCTTATCAATCTATCTTAAAATGTACAAATAAACTTGATAAGACTCGTGCAGGGAAATGAAAGCTGATTGAGATGGTTTGGTCATTAACAAGAAAGGTTGGTACCATAGAAGGAAAATGACATGAATTTTGATTAAGAGTGTGTTTGATTCTACATTTTCAAGTGGAAAATAAAATATTTATGAGAAAATATGGTTTTCCAATGTTTGATAGTATTTTATTTAAGGTTAGGAAAAATTTCCAAGTCAAGAAAATTTTCTTAAAAACAAGCCATTTATTTTCCTAGCTCACTCTAATTTTTTTTTTTTTCTTTATGATTTATTTTTGAGCCTCACCTATCTCTTCTCTCTCCTCTCGTCTCTTCGTTTACATAGAGATACTCAATAAAGGTGATTATTTCCAATGTACAAGTCAAACAACTTATATGTGGTTTTCCTTGAAAATTTTCTCAAAACTATTTTCCTTGAGAAAATGATATTTTTCTTGAAATATTTTCTATGTAATCAAGCACACCCTAAATTAAAAGTGCAATCAAAATTTTGTTAAAATCCATGTTTATGAGATTTGACTTGTGATGATAATACCATTATGGATCACACTTACATAGACTCTTCTCTGTTATATTAGGTTAAGGAGCAGTGATTGTCCGGGTTTGATATACTACCATATTGTATATTCTTATGAACTAAACCCAATGATCATTTTGCTTATTAGACAAAATAAACTATTTCTGACAGCCCGACAGCTGCGTTACTACAAGAAATCTTGTTTAGCATCGCTAGAAACACTCTCTGGCGCAATATTAGGATTTAGGATGACAATCATGGTTGCAAATTTGTAATCCTTGATATATTATAGATGGGGGGTTTACGTTAAAAAAAGTATATTTAAATCACGCATCGAAAGCACCATTTGTGCTGAATCTTATCTTCAGCAAATATAACTTGCACTATTGTTTTTAAGAGAAGCCTTCTGACAATCATCTCTGTTTGCAGCATTTTTTTCTAAATCACGTTACAATTCGTGAGAAATTGGGTCTTCCTGACAACACTCCTCCGGTGAAGTCTGAGATCCCTGAAAGAACGGGTTTAGTGGAACAAAAAAAATTGGCTGTACCACTAGAGCGCAGAATCTCCGTAGAAAACCTTTCCCCTAAGGAATTGCTGTCTGTAAGTCTTCTAGTATGATCACTCATATATTCAATTCAGATTATTTTAAATTTCATCATGGTCTTTATGTTTAGATTTCTTACAGCTCTCCGTCCAATTCTTAGCGAAAGGGCTTCAAGATAAAGCAATTCCATTGCTGCGGTAACATGGTTTCTTTGCACTACTTTCATGACATGCCAACCACCACCATCACAGACATGCACATACACAAACATATACTGGCACTTGACTAGAGGTTTTGACTTTTACCCTATATTTTAAAAGCAAATTAGTTTAGAAGCAAATTTTAATGGCAAATACCAGAAAGGGGGTAAGTCAATATTTTAGAGTAGCCTGGTCAAAGTCTAGTTTAGATAATGTGGTGGGGTCAAAGCTATACTATCCTTTCTTTTTTGTAAGTAAAAAATAACTTTTCTACAGACTGGCACTTGAGAAGGATCCTGGATATGTCAGAGCTTCGGTTGTTATGGGGCAGACTCTAATGCAAAAGGGAATGCTTGTGGAGGCTACTGAATATTTTGACAGTGCTATCTCCAAGGTTCTTTAGCTATACTTCTAGGAAACTGACATTTCCGGAGCAGTTTTCCTATGCTTTTGCTAGATGTTTTAATAAAAAGATATAAATAACCCACTTAAGAAAAAGATTGGTTTTCAGCTGAAAAAACAGCAAATCTCTGTTCTTTTTATTAGGTGTTTTTTTTTTGGTTTGTTCTTCAAACATAAATTGGAAGCATAAAAAAGTTGCTGCTACGAAAATATCAATTTCCTTTTTCAGTTCAGATTTTTCATTTGAATTTGATACTCGTGTCTTGTTAAATTTGTGGTTGGAAGATAGAGCGCTAGTAGTCAAGTTATTTTATCTTGGCTCTTTTACTAATTATAAGCTTTTATGATTGTGTATAGCTATTTCTAAATGGCTTTCCAATTGAAGTTGAGGATGTTGATCTTTTGATCATTGCTTCTACATGGGCAGGTTCTACATGTATTCGACAGGTGAGTTCAATTGTCTTATCGTTCAGCTTAGATTGCACTTCTAGCTAAATATAAAAACAGTTTACCAAAATGTTTAAAACGAAAGAAATAGTCTCTTCAAAATTTAAGTCATAAGCTTTATTTGTAAAGCCGATGTTCTTAAGCAGACAATATTGAATTAATATATTGTAAATTGAGGGTTACTATTTATCTATCCATCATTTTTTTGAAACTTTGACACCATACCCTTCAATTTTGGGCAGGGGAAGAACCCCGAAGGATTGGAACACCTACAAAGAATAGCAGATATGAAGGAACCAGAGGATCCTAAAAGCAAAGCCCATTACTTTGATGGGTTGATATTTTTAGCAAGGTGTGAATTCTATAATTGAAAAACTTCACCTTCTATAGATCTCTGATGACAGTCTCTGAAACAGTTTGTTGAACTAACATTTGTGGTTTGCAGTGCACTCATTAACAAAGGTCGAAAGGATGAAGCAGCTCAATATTTGCGCATAGCTGCTGCTTATGACCCTGCCTATAATGTATATTTACATCAGTGTTTAGAGGATACTGAAAATTCCAATGAAAAGAGAAATTAGGGTAAATTTTTTTGGGTCCATCCATTGGAAGCGGATATTCAATTTTAGTCATACGATTATTATCAATGTATAGAGTTGATTTATAATTTATTATGTGTTTCCTTCTATCATGGTTTCATTCATGTTTCAAAGATTCAACTCGTGGAATAAATGTTGCTATTTCACCCAGGCAGACAACAAATAAGTAGATATTGTGCCTTTGGTGAATGCTGCAGATTTCAATGGACCATTTCCTAGTAATGTTGACAATAGTATCACCGATGATAAATCTTCACGATCAAACTTTGAAGGAGGGAACTTGCAAATGTATCTTGGGTTGTTGGTGTGTTGGTGTGTTACCAAGATTGACCATTTACTGCTGTTGTCATTGTCAACTGGATTGGTGCGTTGGTGCGCTCATAAGATTGAAGCATACAAGCTTACAGGTGTTCACTGGGGCAAATAAGCTTGTTCATGATGTATGCGAATCGGCATGTTTGAAAGGAGTTTTTTGACTAGAGGTGCTCAAAAAATGCTTGGAAATCTTGATTACCTTGATAGGGGAACATGTTAATGGGAATATAACTCAAATAACTAAAGCTCGAGTGCCCCGAGCGACATTTGGGATATTAGAATTAAGGCGGAACTAGTATTTTTTTATTTTTTCAAACTGAGGCTAAACATGGCGTGATTACTACGAACGCGGAAGCGAGATTCGTATGAATATCACGTTGTATTTGTTTCAACTAAACAAATTAGCTTTCTTTAATCAAAATCAACTTAAAAACAAATAACCTAGACCTCACATTTTATAGAATACAAGGGAGGCTAGAATTAAGAACTCTAATTCTAATTGAAATAAAATTCTACTTAAATTGGGAAACTGCTAACCACCCACGTGATGCCTTCTCTTCTCCCTCGATCCTGAGTTCTCCATCTTTGCCGATCAAAAAATTGCTGACTGTGGTTTTGACCCCGATCCCAATTCTGGTGGAAACACTAACCGGAGGGTTCCATTGTAATTCGTTGTGAACTCTGGTAATTCATTTGTCGATAATCCTCGCGATATCACGAATTGTGACGGAGCTTTTTATCGTTGATGGTAGGTCATTGACCGGACCTTCCAAGACGGTCGGAGCCTCTTTGCTCACCGTATCGAACATCGAGGTTTTCGATCTCACGCTATCGCTATCGACGGGAAGACATACAAACAGAGTTTCCGTTTCACCGTTCTTTGCGATGGTGCTTCAATCTTCGGGATAATCGTCGTAAATAAACGGTAAAATCGCCGTTGATTGGGGGGGGGGGTGGCGGCGGCGGGAAAAAGACTTCTCTACCCAAAACCTCGACAAGCTTATTAAGCTTATCCTCTGCTACATCGTCGACGAGTGTAACTTTCTTCATTGTGGGTCTTTCACGAGGCATCTTTGCTCTTGAAAATTGACTACACTGGATTCTAATACGGCTCTGATACCAATTGACGTGATTACTACGAACGTGGAAGCGAGATTCGTATGAATATCACGTTGTCTTTGAGAGTAAGAGAAAACTAGGGTTTTAACTAAACAAATCAACTTTCTTTAATCAAATTCAACTGAAAAACAAATCATCTAGACCTCCCCTTTTATAGAACACAAGAGAGGTTAGAGATTTGGTATGAGCTAACCGGGTATGGGGGTGGAGAAGTATAAGCTGCTCAAATTCCGTCGGGGATCGGGCCAGATTTGGGACTACTAGCATAAAATCCGTTATCCGCCCCACATCCGACCTACTAAATATTAATCAATACTTTTACTATTATACCCTTAGATAATTTAGATTATTAGAAACCTTACATTCATACATTCACAACAACACAGCAAGCTCTCAAGTTTCAAATCCTCTTCTCTCTCTGTATCTGGTCTCTTCCATGTATCTCATTGAATCATTATGGAAAATCGAGGAATCATTAAATCCTCTTCTCTGTATCTCACACATAATTGAATCCTCTTTTCTGTATCTCTGCAGTCAATCGAGGAATCAATCGAGGAAAATCAAAATCGAAGAAAATCAAAATCGAGGAATTGGGGGAAAATCAGAATCAAGGAATTAGGGGAAAATTAGAATCGTCGGACCAGGCTTCATTCCCCTCAATCATAGCTTCCACCTTTTTATAGTCTTACCATATCTATTCAAGCAGAGCTACTTGGTTTGTTTCTCTCTCTTTAACTTTTTCTCTAATATCATGAAATTTCTTGAGTTTGATTGGTTATTGTTAATGGGTTTTTGATTTTAGAGAAATTGGAGATAATGGGTATCTGCAGATTGGTTTAATCATGAAAATTTTGACTATTTTTTCTTACTTTTATTGGATATAATGCCAAAAAGGCTTTCATCATTGTCCTTTACTTCTTAAATCTTTCAATCATGTTTTTGCTATTAGGGTTTTTTAGTCATAAGATCTGAGGTCTAATCGCAAAGGAGATAAAGAAGGGGGCATGACTAGTGATATTCTCTAACTCTTTGTTAGATCTATCAAATTTTGGTCAATGAATGTAGTTGATGAGTTGATTTTGATCTCTTCAATGGGTTTAGTCTAATCCATTGATCTAAGTTTGTGTTGATGAGTTGATCTTGTGACATTTTCAGCTAACTCTTCCATGGGGTTTTACAATTTTGTTTCCATGGTTTTCTAAGATAGGATTGATAGTTTTGCTTGATTATTGCCTAGTTTGAGAAATAATTGATAGATCTATCATTCTCTTAAGAGTTAAAGAATATTGTTGTCACCATTTACTATGTTGTCTCCTACATGTACAAGTTATCTTAGGCATCTCATTATGAGCTCCATTAAGTTTTAGTTTTTTTTATTATTATTGTTGATATGTAAATGCACTAAATTAAATGAGGTTATCCTTGGATGTAACTCCATTGAGAAGTTAAGAAATTCATAAATCTATCATTGTCTTAAGCTAAGTCATATGTATGGTTTGTTTTGATGCTCATACACATGTATAAGTTATGTCTTAGGCTTATCATCTTTGCCCCTACTAAGTTTTATATATTCATTCAGCTCAATATGCTAATTACAATGTGAGCTTAAATGAGGTTATCTGCTTTAAGTAATAACTCCATTGAGAAATCTCAGTTTAGGTAGACATTGTTCTTCTTATATCTTTGTATTTTGAGAGTGAGAGAGAGAGTAAACAACAGGGACATATATGCAGAGGGAAATTGAAAGAGGGTATGATTATTTCTGCATAACCAAAAAGAAGATACTTTCAGATCTTAAAGATAGTAGGGCTACATTTACAAAAGGCCAGATGCACAATACAGCTTATGATCTAGAATTCTTATTTCAATTAAGATCCAAGGTAAACCTAAATGAAGTCTAGTAGTGCAGTTTTTCTATTGGGTTCCTCATGCAGCAGATAAAGTTAGAATCTCGTCTCTTAAAAAAAGTAAGAATCTCTTGTCTCTTAAAAAAAGTAAGAATCTCTTGTGATGGTGTATCACTGGTGAACCCTGGATCTAGTGGAGGTGGGGCTATTTTTAGAAGCCATGACTGTTGAGTGATTATAGTAATAGTGGTTCACCTGGGAATTAAAATTACCTATGAAGCTGAATATACTGATATGGTAGAAGCTCTGGAGCATGCAGTGAGGATGGGTATAGAAGGGGTATGGGTGACAACTGACAACTGACTCTACAGCAGCATATTTAGCTTTTAATTTCGACACTCTACCCTGGAAAACTCAAATCAGGTGAAATAAATTTAAGCCAAGGTTTATCAGAAGCAGAATTACTTCAATATGGAGGGACATAAATTTTTGGGAAGATGAAGCAGTTAAGAGGGGAAGCAAACACCCTCCAATCACAAAGGAATGGCATGATGGGACTCTATTTATTTATTTCAAGAATAGAGGATACTACTATCAAATATTTCAGGATCTTAGTGTAACTTTTTGGAGCTGCAAATGATTATAGGATATGTTGATGATAATAAGATCCCTTGCTCAATCACTGCTTGGTTCTATTTTTTTAGAATATCATAATATGTAATGATGTAAACTACTTTTTCGGAATATGTAATACTGTAAACTGCGTGCTATGCTTGCTCAGAATATCAGAATATGTATTATGTAATGCTATAAACTGTTTTTTCAAAATATATAAGGATTGTTTTTTTTTTTTTAATAAGTTAAATGGGGCAGGTCTGGTATTGAACATATTTATGTGGAGCGGATTTGGGGATCCCTCGCCTAATTTAAATGGGGATTGGGGTGGGGATAGGAGGTGGGAACCTAAGCGGGGATGGGGATGGTATTGGCTCCCCCGCCCCAAATCCGCCCCATTGCCATCCCTATTTTTGGGTATGTTAGTCCAACTCCTTAAAACCTTAACCTTAACCTTAACCTCAGAGAAACTATTATTTCCATATAAATCTATGTTTAGTGTATTAAAGCAACGTCTACTCCATCTCTTACAAGTATTGTTTAAATACTCGTGTCATGACCAAGCCTGAGGGGTGTGCGATGTGTGCGGCTGAATCTCCTTTAGGTGATTTAAGTAGTCTAACCGTAATGTATATCTTTGTCAATCAACTCTCATCTATGTATATCCCTACAAAAATAGTAGTATGTTTAAGTATGTGATGGAAGTTTCCTTACACAACTCTAATTATATCACCATTGTTTCCTTAAATGATTTGAGTTATCTAGCCGAAACTGAAATAGGCAAGTTCTATTATCAAATCTCACTAAGTTCTAGGAATTATAGGAAGTTAAAATAGTTATCCTGTGAAAAATCATCATTAAAGAGATAATATTACCACAGCTACATAAACTTACAGACCTTGATGAAAGAACTAAAATCAGCAAGAAAACTATGTTATGATTTCATGAAAAGGAAAAGAATAACACCTTTATTAGCTGAATGTAAACCCTATTTAAGGACGCCCTTCTATTATGTCCAAAACTGATGTGACACGGGTCACATGGTCGTCACTCGCCCACGTGGAACATATTCTATTTTAATTAGATTACTGCCAGAGTTGTTTTAATATTTGGTTTCCTATATTGTTGGGCTTGTAGGAGTGGGAGAGATATTTCAGGAGAGATTCTAGGGAGATAATTAGGGGTTTAGAGAATAAATGCAGGGAGGTGGTATAAGGGTTCAGAGGTTGTTGAAGCTGAACTCAAGTTTGAAATTAAATTTATGTTAATTTAATTTGTTTTTGTCCTTAGTTTTATTATTAATTGACGTAGAATTGAAACGGTTCCGTTTCAGCGTCGTATTCTCGTCATATTCAGTATCAGAGCAATTTTTCGATCCATGGGATGGTTTTGATTCGGTTTGCAATAGCTCGAAAGAAGAGCAATGCTACCATGGCGGATAGCCTCGTCAAATTAGCTACAAAGTTAGATGAGCTAGTTACTAAATTAACTACAAGGTTCGATGAGCTTGTCGAAGCTTTGTGTTCGAGAGGATACTTAACCGCTCCCTAAAAGAACCCATTTGGGGCAACGACATGTGTCGAATCCGACACGGCATAACTCTTTGGAAGGTAAATCGGTGCGACTATTGAGAGCGAAATTTTTTCCGGAGTGAAAGGACCGAGCAAATATGAGTTTTGTCTTATTATATATAAGGTCGGGACAAAAACCCCGGCATTGGCTGCGTTTTCAAAAAAAAAAGTAGCAGGTCGCAAAGGGAGAGAAGAGTTATCAAGTGAGCAGTATGAGGTAGGGCTTACGCATCACAAGAACCATCATGCGATTGATCCGGGTGGGACCACAAGGGTTCCCGTGAATAGTGAATTACCAAAAGAAATCAAAACGACATTAGTTACGATGCCTCAAACAAGATACAGACACGCATCTTTTTCATGGCCAGCCCTGTAATGGCCAAATTCCATAGCTCGATACGATTAAGAATTAGCTATCACACCAATGATTCTATAACAATACGATAATGGAAAACAAGAAATTGAAACAGGTGTTGTAGCGTGGAAAACCTCTGAATAAGTAAAAAACCACGACCTCGTGTGGAGAATTTTTGTAAAAGTCTCTTTATAGCTTTGAGTGGATATCTTTATTACAAGTGATCTTTAGAATATAAAAATGCCTTTGATCTCATAAAAAAGAAGTTTGAGTAAATTTTCTGGTCCTTGTCTCTTTTGGAACTTCTCCTTTTTATAGGCTTTTCCCACAGCTCTTCGTCGTGCTGGAGCACGTTTCCTGAATAATGTGGTTAGTAGCGGTTGAATGAATAACTAACGAGTTTATGAGAGACAGTGTCTTTGACTAAATCATGTATTTTGGTTTTAGCTCGATGTAGTTTCTTATGTAGTTTGTGGGGTTGGTTAGAATGTCTGACTGAAATGTTGTGTGCTAAAATTGTGTGAACCTGAGATGGAGGTAATTCGAACTGGATGAGCCCGATTATAAGTGAGGTCGAGGAATAAGCCCCTACAATCGCCCTCGCAACTGAAGTCACGGGTGGCTTTGGTTGGGAAAGAACATGTAAAAAATTGTAATCTTAAAACGGAGCAATGATGGGGTTTGACTGGGTGGAAGTTACGTGGTTTTGGGAAGTGATGGGTATTAAATGATTGTGCGGATGTATGTTACGGTTTGAATTTAAATAGTCGCGTCCATAATTAATGACAACACTTGGGAAAACGTACCTGCACAATAAAGTTAGGGTTATATAAAGAGTACCTTTATCCCCTTGTTTAGGTAAATACTTGCATGCGGGACGCTCCCTGAAATAGTGAAAATGTGGAGTATGGTTCTTGAAGAGAGAATTGCGTCTGAAGCGCAGCGGTTGAAGTTGAAGTACTTTAGTGATCATTCTCTGGAAATGGCGATCCCAGTGCCTGTTCCTCCGACGTATTGAGGCTTGTCGGGAGAGGAAGCGGTTGAAGCTGAGGAAGATTTCTACTGGAAGTGGAGATTTCATGTCTTCGTCTTGACGGGCGAGGAGCGTAGGGACTGTCTCCGCACTCTTGCGGAAGGCAGGGTTAGGGCTTTATATGCAGGGAAAGGTGTATCTGCAGGGCAGATGCACTGATTTTCTGCAGTGCCAGGGATTCTAAGGTCGGGCCCACTTCATCTCTACCAACTTTGCGGTGGTGGTAGTTATACAAGAGACGGTGATGGTAGTGGAGGAGGATTACTGGTAAGAAGATTCTGCTGAGCCATTTCCATCGTGACGTTGTACTCTGAAGATCTTTCCATCTTGTTTTGTGGGAGCGTACTGAGTCTACTGCTCACATAATACTTGCCTGGAGTTCGATTGTGCTTCATCCGAGCCATGTGAGGATGGCCTTTTGCAAGGAAAACTTGTTACCTGTAAAGAACTTAAAGTTCGGTGATGGACGGATAACATGCTGTTGTATTCCTGTGTGAAAACTTGTTATCTGTAAATCATGCTATGAATAATATGAATAAAAATTGATTTCCACGAATTTTGAGCATAGAACTTTTCTTGATTCCATCTGAAATGTGTTAGTTGAATAAATGTTTTATAAGTATTGAAACAACTTTCAAACTGCGATGAATGAAAGATCTATGTTTCAACAGGAAATGAAATAGGAATTGTAGAAATATGTTAATTTGAGTTGTCCTAAGGTCGATAGAGATTCTATATATAAGGTTGATTGTATTACGGAGGGGATGAGTTATAATAAGTGAGTCCAAGATATTGCGTTTCTATTACGCGATACTACGTAACAACTGAGTAAAAGAAGTAAGTGATTGGGAAATCTTACAAATGTGGATAGGATGACCTGCAAAAGCTCTGGGGAAGGTTAGGGTGGTACGAACTCGATCTCAGAGGATTCGTCACGCTGCTGAAGGTCGACTAGCCATAAAAACTACTGAGGTGCGGGAGAGAATTTTCAGCTCGCTCGGCTATGATGCTGAGTTACCAATGAGGGTGTGCCAGCTTGAAGGGTTGGATATCAGGAGTAGAGAACTTGAGTATGCTCGTTACTTCTATGAGTCATTCTTTCGTGTATTCATGAGGGATCAGGCAGAACGACAAAGGGTGGTGGGTTTGATTGCTGAAGTGGAGATCAATTTTGAAGATATGAGGACTGGTGAATGATGCATGTTGCTAAAATTTTCAAGATCGTGATGGATATTGTGCAGATGCTCTTATGAATAAGCTAAATGCTGGAATGTAACATAAATAATATAAGTCAATTGGATCCTCAATAGAGGGGATCTGTTTAGGAATTGTTAAGTAAGCAATTTAAATAAATTTGAATATTTGTATGACTTTGAAAATAACGTCAATCACTATAAGTAGGATAAACAAGTTCTGTGAAATCGAAATATGTGAGTGCAGAAGCTTCTAGTTTTGTTTTGTATAGAAAATAATATAGAACTCTGACATCTCACAGTGCAAATCATCATGAGTGTGGGGATGTTGAAAAAAGATATGGAAAGAGGGCAACAAAATACGTTAATAAATGAGGAGAGTTGTTATGATGGAAATGTGGTTTCATCGAAAAGGTACAAGGCGTCTGACATGGAGAGTGGAAAAGACGCCTCAGTTCTGGAATCAAGGACGGTTTGTGTGAGGGGCAATAAATGCCAGCCGCATGAGTGAGAAAAGATAAATAGTTCTTCTTTGTCTCCAAACAATCGTTTTACCACAAAAGACTTGGAGAGTAATCATAGAGAAAGGCGAAATATCAGGGGAATAAATCAAGAGTATTCTGAAGACGATAAACGGTTAAAGAGGGCGAAAGGTTCGGGATCTCGTAGGTGGGAATACAACAGTGTAGTGAGGAGAAAGCTTGACACTTCAGTCGATTCGCATCCGGATACCGAAGGTTAACAGAGATACGTATGTAATATACTATAAAATTTTATAGTGTGAATGTATGCATTATGCATAACTTTTTATCAGAGATATATGTTGAATATATAAATATATACGTATACATAGATGGAAGAATGATAAATACTTTAACCTGTATGTAGGTCGAGCGTGAGAGGCATCTGTGTAGGTTAAAATAATCATGTAGAATCTGATTAAGATGGGTAGGTCATCTGTTAATGAGGTTTCAACCTCTGGTAGGACAAATGAGGCTGATAACGAGGGGGAGGGATGATTGGAACAATTTTCGGATTTTCCTGGTCAGTTGGTGTTATATCCTTCGAGTTCTGATGCTTTTAGAGAATTTTGTAAACCCAAGGGGGCTATAGGAGGTAAGTGGGGTTAATGTGTAGAGTTTGCCGGTAGGCAGTTTAGGGGTTATACAGTAGCGGAGGGGGTGGAATATTTTTACCTTTTGACAGATTTGGAAGCAGAGAAATGAGATAGGGGTATAGACGGATCGATCTCATTAGAGTATTTTGATGGAGATATCCAGAGTGACCTTTCGGAGGGCTTTCTGCGTTACCTACCTCAATTAGAGTATGAGTTGTGCCTCCCCCTCACCAATTTGGCGAAAGGGGTAATGAATGCAATTGGGGCATGTTCCGTTCAAATGTACGGGAATATATGGGTGGTCATAACTGTATGTGATCATCTAAATGACATGTGGGAAAGGGAAAACAAAGTGAGGCGGATAACCCCCGAGGACATTCTGCAGTTTTATGGGGTGAAGTATTTTAAAGCCAGTGGGGGGTCGTACTTTTGTGCGTGCGTTACAAGGTGTCATTTTTTCGATCTGAATTCAGCAGGTCGAATATGGAATGACAACATCATATTGGTGAAGGGTAATTGCCTTCAAAGAGATGACGAGGAATTTATGGGCCTCCAATTTAGATCTGTAAAGCAAAGTAAGTAAAACCATGCATAAATAGAATTATCGCTAATTTCTATGAAAAGTATATTTGATTGAAAAATATGTTTATTGCAGGTGTGAAGTCTACAGTGGAAAAGAAAGAATCTCTGTTGAACAAGGTCGCAGAGGAGGGGACTGAACTCGAACTGGTCTTGGGGGAATTCGGCCTGAGTAGAATGAAGAGAGTCGAAAGCAAGTAAAAAAAGGTTGCAAAAGTTCAGTCTGCTAGGTCGATGGCGGGTGTCAACGAAGGAATGCGGCAAACAAGTGGGGATGAGGTTCGAGCTAAGACTTCTGGGTCGGGCAGCTCAGCTCAACCGAACCTCACGAAGAACAAGATAGCCCAAAAGTTTCTGAAGAGACAGATAAAAAGGGTTATGCCAACCTCTGGTGCCACAGTCAGTGGTGAGGTCACGCAAGGGAAAAGGATGAGGGTTGAGCCCTTGGGGGGCTCAGGAGAGAAAGTCGCTGAGGTGCGATCTGTTTCGGTGGACGACCTCTTGAGGTCAAGGATAGGGCTAAGTTAGCGATTCTATAAGGGAAGGAAGATACGAGCCAGATGGTAAGTTTAATTATGAGATTGTAATATTTAATATTCTCGAGTTAGTAACTGAGCTCGATATGATTTTTGCAGGTTGCTCGCCTTGTCGAGGGGATTTGGCTCGGCATAGAAGAACAGGAGTCCGAGCTAAAAAAGGCAAAGAACAAACTGGAGAAAAACCTGGCTCGAGCCAAGACTGACGCCCTGAAAGAAGTCAAGCAGCTTAAGGCCGCTCATGCCGTGATGATCAGCCTGTTACAGGTCGAGGCAAATGCCAATTTAGACGAGACGGCTGAGGAGCGTAACATACTAGGTCGTCACCTGATGCTGAAGGGCTACTCTCAGGAGGAGGTAAATACTATTAAGGCTGACACCTATGTCGAGGAAGAAAAGGAGGAAGCAGGATTACTTGGGGTTGTGGACAGTTTGAATGGTGTCTCCCCTCAAACAGTGTTTGATAACCAAGGGGACGATGTGGAGCTCCCTGAAGATGGGGGTAAGAAGGTAGGGTAGTAAACTTTTGTGGAGGGAAAGAACTGCTGCATGCTGACTTTATTATAAATCTTTTGTAAGTAGTTAAAGAGATGAGTCTCAGGATAAATGACTTAGGATCTGGACTTGCCAGGGAACTTGAGACCTCAAAGGCCCTGTTGTCTGCGCAAGCGAAGTTACAGGTTAGATTTAAAATAGGTTGCTTAATCTTCATGTATACCATCGCTAAGTTAAGTAAATGGGATAGAAATGAATAACAAAATTCTAACGCCATTAATACTAATTAGGATATCAAAACTGTGCACCTTGTATGATGGAAGAGTTATAGTGAAATATTCACCTGAGAAGGGTCCTCAAATGTTTTAACCTGAAAGTATTCGGGAACCAGATGCCTAGAACCCTAGAATTCTCCCAAAATGTTGTATGTGTTCGTAGAAATGATACTTTGTGAATCGAGCTGTACTAAAACGTCGTTAAATATCTCAGGTCGAATTGGATGAATCTCACGCACGTGAGGATTAAGCACTCATGCGTAATCAGGAATTTGTGGAGCAGTTCGATATGATGAAGGAGGCGAATGAGAACTCAGAGGATTGGTTCGTAAAAGTACACTTTAGATTAGAGAAGTTGAATCAGGTCGTCTCCGATCTGACTCGTTAGGTCGAGGAGAAAGATTCTAGAATTAAGAAGGGATTAGAGGATTTATCTGAGGCGACAAAGAGTGCCGAGGATCTTCAACGCCAGGTCGATGCGTTGGCTGCGAAGGGTAAGCAGGCGGATATGGCTCAATACCGTATCCAGGCATTAGAACGAACTGTAGAGTTATTTCGATCTGATCTTAATAGCTGCAGGACCGAGCTAGAGAAAATAAGATGAAAATTTATTAGAAAAGCTGATGAGTTGAGGGTAGCTCGAGAGAACCTATCGGCGTCGGAGGCTGCAGCTGAACATTTGCAGACAGTCCTCCCTGCCAAAGATATGGAATTCAGGGAAATGCAACGCAGGTATGATGGTTTAAACGAGAGAGTCGCTCGACTCAAAGCTAAAAGGGATCACGCCATTGCTCGTACCAAGAAAGCTGAGTCTAGAGAGTGCTCTGGGGGAAGTAGGACTGTGAATAAGGCTCCTTTAGTTCGAGGAGATGTCGTTAGTCTCTCAGATAACATTAGAGAACTAGAAGGTGATGTATCTCGATTTCAAGGCCATCTTCAGAGGGGAAATGCAGACCTGAGGGAATGTTAACATAAGTTGGATACTGCTCTTATCAAGGAGAAAGTTTTGGAGGGTGAGATACGAGCTAAGGATTTACTACTGAAGAGAAAGGATGATCCATTGAAGGATGTGCCAGCGAGATAGGAGTTGGAAACTGAGATTGAGATGTTTTGTGCTCGGGTAGTAGAATTACAAGCCGCGGACTTGGTTGAGTCGGAGCAGTATATTGTTAAATTAGAAGAATACATCACTCGCCATGATAAGATCGCTGAGGATAGGAACGCTTAAAAGGATACTTATGTCAGTGTAAAGGCGCGCCACAAGAGATTGAAGGCTAGGTTCACAAAAGCGGTAGTACCTAATGTGTCTCAATCTGATTTGTTAACGGTGATCATTGCATACTTTATAGAGGAAGTAAAAAGACTAGAGGCGGAATGAGATACCTTGCTTAACGCTCTGTCAGATAAAGGATGCACCAGTAGAGTTGAGATAGATCGAGGCAACTGTCTGGGCGTCATGGAGACCCAACTGGGCCCCCGAACTGCTAATTTAGTTGAATATGGTAGGGTTATTATGGCCCACGAACTGAAAAATAGACCTTTTGATGATGTGGGGGAGAGCATTGCAGACACTCCATTGGTAGAAAATAATCTTTTGTAATATGATTTTGACCTGGAAATAAGTAAAAATGTTGCAGGCACATTGTTATAGATGAAAGTTAGTATGACCATTGGTTTATCATGTGCCTGGCGGGATCCTTGATATAAAACAAATTTGTACATTCGTTCTAATCGCAGAAAAGTAGAGGGGTTGCTAGACCAAATATTAACCTTGACCCAGGCTTGTAGAAATGTCACAGACATATTGAAAGAGATGAAAGCTAGTATGACCTTTACCTTATCTTATGCCTGGTTGTGTCTTTGATGTGAGGCGAGCTTTTACATTGGTCACAATCGCAGAGCTGTAGAGATTCAGTTGATCCAAGTTATATGCTCGATCCAGCCTACCGTTGTAGGCTAAACAAGTTGTAAAAGAAGAAGACTAGTATCACCTATGTCTTATCTTTTTCTCAGCTCTTTGAAGTTGAACAAGTTTTTACCCTTGCCTTCTTCGCACATATGTAGAGATTCAGCTGAACCAAGTTTGTATGCTCGATCCAGCTTACTGGTGTAGACCAAACAAGTTGTAAAAGATGAAGACTAATATTACCTATGCCTTATATCTTGCTTGGCTCTTTGAAGTTGGACAAGTTTTTACACTTGCCTCCCTCGCCGATATGTAGAGATTAAGCTAAACCAAGTTATATGCTCGATCCAGCTTACTGGTGTAGACCAAACAAGTTGTAAAAAATGAAGACTAGTATTACCTATGCCTTATCTCTTGCTTGGCTCTTTGAAGTTGGATAAGTTTTTACACTTGCCTCCCTCGCTGATATGTAGAGATTCAGCTGAACCAAGTTGTATGCTCGATCTAGCTTACTGGTGTAGACCAAACAAGTTGTAAAAGATGAAGACTAGTATTACCTATGCCTTATCTCTTGCTTGGCTCTTTGAAGTTGGACAAGTTTTTACACTTGCCTCCCTCGCCGATATGTAGTGGCAGAAGCCAACGAAGTTCCTTGGACGAACTTAAAGAATGTGGATGGTAAGCTAGTATTATCTATGCTTGAATCTGTGGAATGTGAATGACTGTTTTGAGAAGAGATTGACATGATATATTAACAAAAAATTTTCATTGATAAGTTCAGAATATACATTGGATGGAGAAAGAATCTCACTTTTGGAATTGATAACAAACAGCAAAAAATGGAAATGGAGAAGTGAGGCGACTATCGCTAGTATCGCTTCAGTCGCTTAGTGTTCTAAGGATTTGAAATGGGGATTCTCTCTTCTGTCATGAGATAGTATGATCCCAGGCCTGAGAGACCTGTGATAATGAATGGACCCTCCCAATTGTCAGCTAATTTTCCAGCGTGAGGCTCTTTGCGATGTTGAGGAATTTCTCATATGATTTGGAAGGTGCGGCTCCTGACTCGTTTATTGTAAGACCTGGCTAGCATATGATGGTATCGACCTAGGTTAGCAATGGCGCGTTCCCAGGCTTAATCTATCATATTAAGGTTGCAAGCCAATTCGAACTCATTTTCCTCGTCAGTTAGCGCGTGATCTCGAACTGGATGATGGTATTCAGAAGGAATAACTGCCTCAGTGCCATAAGTAAGGAGAAATGGGTTATAACATGTGGATTGTCGGGGAGTAGTTCGATGAGCCCACAGGACGTGAGGTAGTTCGCGAACCCAATTGCCTTTTTTTCTGTGAGTGAAGCCGCTTCTTGAGTCCATCCACGATGGTTTTGTTGGTGATTTCGGCTTGGCCATTGCCTTGAGGATAGTATGGATTTTATGGTGAATGGATGATATTGTGGTAATTTTGAAAGGTTACAACTTTTTCTCCCATGAATTGGGGCCCGTTATCGATACAAATTAGGTGGGGGCACCCGAATCGACTGATTTTGTGATTCCAGATAAAAGAGATAACCTCTTCTTCTCTGGTTTGACATAGTAAAATTGCTTCTACCCATTTTATAAAGTAATCGGTAGCTACAAGTAGGTGGTTGCGATTACTTGGAGAGTTAGAGAATTTGCCGACGAGGTTTAGTGCCCATCTTTTGAATGGCTAGAAAACCTTGCTTGCATGGAGCTCGAGCACAAGGGCGCATGTCATATTTCCATGTCTTTGGCAAGTGTCACATTTGCGGGAATATTCCTCTGCTTGTTTACACATGCCAGGATAGAATACTCCTTGAGTTATCACTTTGTTTGCTAATGACCTACCTATGGCGTGGGAGCCACAAGTTCCTTCGTGTAATTCGCGAAGCAACTCGTCTGCTTTTGATTTCGAAAGGCCTTGAGGTAAGGCCCTGTAACGGATAGACGGTAAAACATTCCATTCTGAGTAATGTACCATTTTGAGTTGTTGATCAGCTGTCTACATTTTTTCAGACCTGATGGAAGAGGTCCTTTGATTTATTGTCGACACCGTGGTAATCTAAGAAAAACTTTTGCCAATCGTCGTTTCCCCCTTTATCGTCTCCAGTGTTGATTGCGCATACTGATATGTGATCAATGCTGGGGCTTGAAATGATTTCAATCTGGAGATATCGAGCCTCTGTACCCAAGATCCCGACTTGATACGCCATGGAATCGGCGTGTCTGTCCTCCCCTCGAGGATGATATTCGAGAGTCGCTTTCGTGAACTTACTCATCCTATCTGTAACAAGGGCCACATATTCAATCATCTTCCCATTCTTCTTGTACTGCTCGGAATAATGATGAACGATGATTAATGAATTTGTGTAAACTAAGAGTTCGGGGACGTCGAGCTCAAGAATGAGGTCGAGTCCGTGAATGAGAGCTTCATATTCGGTGACATTATTTCAGGTCTTGAAGTTCAGGCAGATTAATTTATCAATTCTGTCATTTGAAGGGGCAATCAAAACAATCCCAATTCCTGACCCTGCGGGTCCTATGATCCATCGGTTATAAGTCTCCGCCCTGACGTGGCGATCGAGTCAACTCGTTCGTCAAATGGCTCGGAAGGTGAATTGCTTGGCGTGCTTTCAGTAAGGTCTGGATCGTGCTCCCCCCACTCGGGATCTTCTACTAGAAAATCTATGAGGAAATTGGCAACGGCCTGACCCTTCTCTGAGTGACGTTGTTCGAACTTTATATCATGTTTGCCCAAATTGACTGACCACTGTTGCACTCATCGTGATTTCTCTTTTTTGGATAGAACTTCTCAAAGTGGGTAGTTCGTCATCACTTTGACGGAATGTGCTTGGAAGTAGTTCTTGAGTTTTTGCGAGGTGTAAACAAGGTTGAAAAGAAGTTTCTTAATTTTAGAGTACCTTGTTTCTGCTGGTGTAAGTGTTTTGCTGATGAATAAGACTAGTTTCACGATTTTCCCTTCTAGACGAATGAGAACCGATCTAAGAAAATTGTCGGTGACTGCTAGGAGGATAATAAGTTCCTCATTACCTACTATAGTGCTCATTATGGGAGACCTCCCCAAATAGATTTTGAGATCCTGAAAAGCTGCCTCGCATTCTGGTGTCCATGTGACTTCCGCGGTTGGCTGGACCTTTCCTCGCTTGGTACATCCTCGAAGTAACAGAAATAACCAATGACAGGGTCTGAAGATTTGGAAACGAAATGGTTGATCACGGTAATCTTGGCGGCAAGTTTTTGGACGTCTTTCATTGTCTTTGGAGAAGACATGTCGAGGAGGGTGCGGATTTCATCTGGGTTGGCTTCAATCCCTTTCTTGCTGATGAGGTGGCCTAGGAAGCGGCCAAAATGTACTCAGAATTGATATTTATCTGGGTTGAGACGTATTCTGTAAGACCGAAGGGTGTTGAATATTGTATTGAGATCTGAGAGGTGATTTTCAGACTGTATACTTTTTGACAAAAGATCATCGATGTAGACTTCAACGATTTTATCCAGGTGAGATTTGAACATAGAAGTCATCAATCATTGGTATGTGGCCCCTGTGTTCTTAAGCCCGAAGGGCATAACTTTGTAACAGTATAGGCCATTTTCAGTGATGAATGCTTTCTTATCTTGATCTTCTTCCTGAAGGGGTATTTGGTTGTATCCTGAGGCTGCGTCCATCATAGATAGGAGGCCGTACCCTGCAGTGGAGTTGAGGATCTGATAAATGTTGAGAAGAGGGAAACTATCTTTTGGGGTGCGTTTATTTAGATCTGTGAAATCTATGCAAACGTGAATTTTTCAGTTCTTCTTGAGGATAACGACAATGCTGGATATCCAGTCTAGATACTTGGCTTATCGAATAAATCCCACTTTGATCAATTTCTAGATCTCCGTGTTAACTTCATCTCGAAGACGTGGTGAGAGTCGTCGCTGTTTCTGTTTGACTGCTTGGGCATTGATGTTGATGGCGAGCTTGTGGCAAGCCATAGCTGGATCAGTTCCAGGCATTTCTTAGAAAGACCAAGAAAAAATGTCTCGATTGAGTTGCAGGAACTAGATGAGAGCTCATTTCTCGTGTTGAACCAACTTAGTTCCGATGAATGTACCTCTGCTTGGCCCATCAATGTTGATGTATTCCGTGGGCTCCTCTATAGATGGTTGGCCATCAAGGTGATCCATTTTATGGAATATCTATGCGGCAAATTTGTCTAAAGTATTGAGGATGGCTGAGACAGTATTTTTATAAGCTCTAGAATGTTTCTGGCTACCTCGGATCTCATAAATTCCATTGCCGTGCTTGAAGCAGAGTGCTTGATGATAAGTAGAAACGATTACTTTCATGTTATGCATCCAACAGCGGCCCATAATTCCAAGGTAGCGAGACTTGGCATTGATGACGTAGAAAGCAGCGCTGTTAGTGGCTGGCTCATCAGTGATAGGTAAGATAATCTTGCCTAATCGTTCTTCTCAGGAGCCGTTGAATCCGCAGATATCGCTGTCGCTCTTAATGACTTGGTCGGCCAATCCTATCTGGTCGCTCTGAAAAAGAATTTTAATACCGCTTCCAGTATCGATCATCATTGTGTGCATGAAAAACTGCTTCATCTTGAGCATAATAACTAACGTATCATGATGTGGAAATTTGACATGACTAGTATCGCAATCCTCGAAAGAGATTCCCAGCCTGCGATTGCTTAACTCTGGAAGATGTTTAGTTTTTTTATCTTGAGGTGTAAGATCACAGCATTCGGAGAACCTTATGCGCTTTGATCGAATAGAATTGCCGATCTGGCTGATTTTGATCATGTTGCTGAGGCGCATGTTGTAGTGATGCTTATCCTTAGCCTTGTTGTTGACCTGAATAACCTTGAGTTGTTTCTTATGGTTGCCATCCTGGTATGACTTCAGGTCGACGATGTATTCGAGCATCTTCCCTTCCTTAAAAATGAACTCGAGCATCTGCTGTAGCAAAGCAATTGTCAGTAGAATGGAGGTTGACCTTATGGTGCAGGCAAAATGGCCGACCCTTAATGGGCTATAGTGGTCGAGATACGTTGTAGAGCGGGTCCTTTAACAGTATTGGCCAAAGTGCAGAGACTCGGACGTTCAGCTTCGGGAGTACGGGTTTGTTCTGCTGGCCATTCTGTGTGGGTATTCAGCATTTCCCTTGGCGTGTTTATGATCCCCTTGTTCCTCCTTTGGCTCGCTGGTCCGCTCGGCAGGTGGGGATTTGGTGGAGAGGACAGACTTAGTAGATTTTTGTCGTTCAGGCATCATCCTCTCTAAGTCGACGTAACCATTGACTTTGGTGATCATCTCTTCCAATGTCGTAGGTTTGTTAAGGAATAGGTATTCCTTGGCTTTGCAATCGAGCCGGAGAGCATTGGTGAACGCGGCCTCAACTGTCTTAAGGTCGAGATTATCTACTTTTCGTGCAAGCTCTAGGAATTTCTTTAAAAAATCTTTGAGCTTCTCCCCTTGTGACTGTTTAAGACCTATTAGAGAATACAAATTCTCCTCTTTGTCTCTGTTGTGGGCATATGTTTTGATGAACTGTTTCTACAGCTGCTCGAACATGTAGATAGATTCTTCAGGAAGAAAGTGGAACCATCAGAGTGGCTTTTCTTGTAAAGTTGTGGTGAACAGTCGGTAAAGAATGTGGTTGAGATTTGAGTGCAATCCTAATGAATCGTGGTATTGTGGGATATGCTCCTTCGGGTCTGTTCCTTTGTACTGGTGAATTTGGGGAGTATGGAAACCTTTTGGTATTTCCATATTGAGCAGTTCTTTGGCAATCAGACTTCCTTGCAACATTGTAGTGTCGGCGATAGCTCCCAGAACTTGTGCCTCGATCAGCTCCTTAATTTATTAATCCATATGTTCTTGTGTGATGTAATGACATGTTGGTTGAACTGTTGGACATGTAGGCAGGGGACGATGAGTCTCCATACCTTCGTTCAAATGGTCCTATGCTGGAATCTGACAGAGAGTTCGTTGGTCTTCTTCCTGAAGAATGGGAATCTAGCGACCCCGACTGATTTCTGATTGGATTTCTCCTCCTAAGTGGATGGAGGATTGTGGCCCATGTGGTAGATTTTTGGAGATTGCTTTACTGGTGACTCCCCTTGGTCCTAATCTTTCTCTTGCCGAGATGCGGGAGGTCTCTGGAAGTTTATCGTGGCCTCTTGCAGGAGGGGTTTGTTGAGTATTTTACAGAGCCTCGAGTGCAGTCTGCATTGTCGTCAACTGATCTTTGTATCGTTTGAGCGCTGTCAAACGAGCTTGTCTTTATGCATCGAGCTCCTTCTTTTGGATTTCATGATCTTTTGTCAATTTAAGTTCGAGCTCGGCACGTTTCTCTGCTTAGGCATGTAGATTCGCCTGTAACTCGGTGAGTTGTCTTGGATCCACAAAAATTTTGTGCTGAGTTCCTGCTGCTTGTCATCTAGAAGAAACCATAGTTGAAAATTGTAATGAAAGACTGCCTTTGGATACCGTGGATATGCAATCTTTCCCACAGACGGTGCCAAATGTAATGCCCAAATATCGTAGCTCGTTACGATTGGGAATTAGCTATCGCACCAATGATCCTGTAATAATACGATAATGGAAAGTAAGAAATTGAAACAAGTATTTTAGCGTGGAAAGCCTCAGAATAGGTAAAAAACCACGACCTCGTGTGGAGAATTTTTGTAAAAGTCTCTTTATAGCTTTGAGTGAATATCTTTATTACAAGTGATCTCTAGAATATAGAAATGCCTTTGATCTCGTAAAAAAGAAGTTTGAGTAATTTTTTTGGTCCCTGTCTCTTCTGGAACTTCTCCTTTTTATAGGCTTTTCCCACAGCTCTTCATTGTGCTGGAGCACGTCTCCCGAATAATGTGGTTAGTGGTGGTTGAATGAATAACTGACGAGTTTATGGGAAACAGGTGTCTTTGACTGAATCACGTTTTCTGGTTTTAGCTCGATGTAGTTTCTTATGTAGTTCGTGGGGTTGGTTTGAATGTCTGACTGGAATGTTGTGTGCTGAAATTGCTTGAACCTGAGATGGAGGTAATTCGAACTGAATGAGCTCGATTATGAGTGAGGTCAAGGAATAACCCCTAGAAGCCCCACGATCTTCAATGGTAAAAGAAACGATGATTGCGCCAGCACTAGGGCATGTGACTTCGTTATCACGTGTTAATCCTTAAAAGGATAACGATTTGTCAACTGTTAGGTCTAATTCTTTCCATACATCTGCAACAAAAATAGAAATAATGTTGTCTTCATCACATGTTTCGGTAAAAGCAGATAATGGCAGATTAAATGTTAATTTTGATATATCTTCTAGGCATGCAACCTTTTTGGCATTATCATTGGCGTGCTGATGGACATGTCATTAGTGATTCAAATAGATTGAGGAATGCTTTCCAATAGTGCACGAGCCAGGAAAATGCATGAAACACGACTAAATAACCACCATTTGTGTATTCGATGTCGAAAGGATTTTTTTGCATATTTTGAGAAGCGAGTCACACTAATCTATTTAGTTTTGGGCGTCGATCGATGTCGACATGTTGGTAACGATATCATACCTCTGCTCTCAGGTACAATTTTTGGGTACGGAAAAATCTACGGAAGACTTCAAGATTTCAAGAAGAGTTTCACCTTGCTAATTTTGTGGATGAAAATTTCCAAGTGTAACACGGGTTACATGGTCGTCTCTCACCCGTGTGAAAGATAGTTTATTTTAGTTAGATTACTGCTAGAGTTGTTTTAATATTTTGTTTCTTATATTGTTGGGTTAGTAGGATTAAGAGAGATCTTTTAGGTGAGATTCTAGGGTGATAACTTGGGGTTTAGAGAATAAATACATGGAAGTGGCGTACTGGTTCGGAGGTTGTTGAAGTTGAACTCAAGTTTGAGATTAAATTTATGTTAATTTAATCTATTTTTGTATTTAGTTATGTTATTTATTGGCATAAAATTAAAACGGTTCTGCTTCCGCGCCGTATTCTCGTTAAAAACACCGAAGTACTATAAAATGCCTTTTTCTTCTCCTTTTTCATTTTAATTTAGTACTTCAATTCTTTTAAGTATATAGAGAAGTACCTAAGGAAAATGCGCATGTGTTGTTTGATTTGCATATTGGAGAAGAATGATGGATGTTGAGAGAGGTAAAATTATAAGTAATCTACGTCATACAACTAGCTAAAATTATGTCCACTTGTTATTTTGAGGAGTTTAGTTTTTGTAGAACATTCAAATCTTATTTCCACGTTATACCACTAGCTAAAATTATAAGTAATCTAGACTGGATGCTCTAAAAGAAAGAAACTTAGAAAAACCTTACATCGTTGAGTACTAATTTTGGCAAGAAAAAAAAATACAAAAAACATCCAAAGAAGTTTGCAAAAATAAAAAAAAAAACCTCTAAAGAAAAGTTGATTTGTATTGTAACAACCTAATTTGCAGAGAAGGCCTTCCTTAGAAAGAGAAGTTAATTCAAGAGATATTGCAAAACTTTTGGATCTCTTCTTCTGTGATATCGGAGAAGCTTCAACAACTCAATGAAAGTGAGTGAGTGTGAGAGAGAAAGAGAGGTACCTTGATTGTGGCAGTGTTTATACTTATGCAAGAGAAGTGAGTTGGAGTTAGAGTTGCGAAAGGACTAGGGAGAGATGTATTGTAAAGGCCTAATTTTGTAGCTCGAATGACCTCTTATACCAAATGTACGTGTGACAGAAATATAATAATTGAGAATATAAATTGACACAAGTATTAGCGTGAAAACCCCTGAATAGGTAAAAACCACGACCTCAATTCGAGGATTTAGTAAAAATAATTTTATAGTTTGAGATTGATGTACTTTACTACAATTTTAGATCTCTTGAGCCAAAAAAACTTGGTTCCTTTCTCTTCCCGCTTTTATCTATTTTATAATCCTTATTATCAGTTGGTTTTCGTTTATTAGCACGTTCTCCTGGAATGGGGAAAAATTGGAAGTTATTCTTGTAACTACTACTTCATGGGAGATAGGTGCCCTTAACTCATTCTATTTTACTTAGAGTGCTCGAGCCACGTTCCTTCTTTGTCCATTGTCTTGGTGTAAATATTAACAAGGTGTATGTTACATATCTTTTGCGCGAGTCTGGGATGGTACTAGGTCGTTGTTAACCCCGCTCGAGGGACAGGTCCCTATAATCACCCCATCTCAACTAAAGGCACTGGTGTTTTAAGATGAGATGTTCTAATCGAGATTGTTTCTTTAGAATTTGATATTTCTTTTCTGAAGAGTTAAATGATGGGTTACTGATGTGGATTTCTTGGATATTGTAATAAACTGTTGGAGATTGAACTGATGTAATGAGTGTGACTGTTGTAGTTGGCTGCTGGAGTTTCCAAAAAATGTTTCTTTTAATGATGATTGCATTGGAATTCATTCTCAGCATTAATGCAATCCCTGCTATAAGTATCTGCCTTTGTTGTTCTGACGGTTATTCTTCCGTAAGTACACTTCCTTCTTCTTAAAGTCTTTTTCAAAGGGTTTTTTGTAAGGACAATGGTGATGACTAGAGCCCAGACTCATGAAACCTGAGTGGTGATGAAGATTCTAGAGCTTAAGTTATGTTACGTTGGGGCCCAGTCCCTCGAGATTCCTACTCTTATGCCTATCCGTCCAACCTACCAAGGTATGACATTTGAGGAGTCAGAGGAGGCGGATGATGATTACTACCAAATCGTATGGTTCTACTATATGGTGATTATGGGGCAGTGGTCCAGGGACAATCTGCGTCTTCTTGCGGAGTAGGCTGCCTTGAAGGAGGACGAAGCTGCTGGCGTCCGTCCAAGAAGTCTCGCGGCTGTCTTGTTTGTGATTAGTGTAAAAACTAATTTTGTACTCTGTATTTTTATTTTTTTAAGATAATAATAAAATTAAATTTTCTCGAACTGAAAGTATCAAACTTTTTGAACTAGATTATGTATTTTTGTAGTTTGGAAAAAAATGTTGTGTCGAACTGTGGAAAGCAGTAAGCTCGTGAACATAGTATGAAAATAAGTATGGATTTTTTAAGCTTGATTATGACATTGGATAATGATCTGTGTTGTAAGTGTGGATAACTATGCAGTTGTTTTAGGGTTATCATTTAGTATCCATATGGCAAGAAAGATTGGATTTGGTTTTATCGTACTTTGTACTATAAAATAGGAAGGTTATACCAAATTATGGAATCAGTAATCATGGTGAGGACTCACTCTCAGAGGGCTCATCGTGCTAGTGAGGGGCGGTTGGCGATTAATATAGCAGAAGTTTGTGAACAGTTGTTCAGACTGCTCGATTATGGTACCGAGCTGCCTGCTTCTAAGATGTAACTCAAAGGATTAACTACAAGGGAAAGAGATATCGAGGTGGACTGATATTTTAGGTGTGGTGTGTTTCATGACATGATCGTCGTCTTTGAAGCTTGAAAGATTGTTGTAAGAGAGATCGCTTTGGGTAAAATAGCTAATGAAGATAAGATGATTGTTGGTGGTGAAGTTATTAGATATGGTATTGCAGGACATCTTGGGATGTTTTAGATGTAATTACTTTTGAGAGCTCATTTGTGATTCAGGTCGACTTATTGTAAATGGGTTTATTTGGAAATAATATCTATTGTTTTTATTTTGCATATTTGTCTCTTTGTTCGGTGCGGATTCTATTTGAATTTTTATTTACGAGCATTGGGGGTGTAGCTGACGTGATTATAAATAAGTTGGATTTTGTTATTGAGATTTCAAAAAGTAGTAGGAGGAAAAAGGTTAAAAGTGGTAGGTCGAGTGTGTTGTGTAGTGATCATTGTTTTCATGGATGTGAAGAGGGCTGAGAGGAGTATGAGTAGGAAAGAGAAAGATGCATTTAATTATAGGTATGGGGGTAATTATGAAAAGGTATTTGTTCCCAAAAGGCATGAGTGGACTGACAGGAGCTGGGAAAAAGATGCCTCGGTTGAAAAACTGAGGGCGGCCTACACGAGTTCCCATAACTGCCAGCGGTTAGAGAAAAACCCTATAAATACTCCTTTCTTCTCTTTTTCAAAACTTTTATAAAAGCCAGAGTGACAAAAATTTAAAATGAGGGAGAAAAATCTTGATTGCAGAGTTTTAGGTAAAAAACCCCCGTAGATTTATCAACGCATTCAGAGGGAAGAGGATGTTGTTATCTTTGCGGAGGAGAAATATCATTTGTTATCAAGTTTTGCTATGAAGGAGGAGACGTGTGTAGTGCCAGATTCATCTTATGTCCTTAAAGGTTAGTGGTGTTTGCTTGATTTTCTTACTTTTCTGTGAGATTAATTATTGATATGAGTTTGTAATGATTTCCCTCGCTTTGGATTTGAATTTTGAATGATGTCTATATAGGAAAAGTTTTGTCATTCATTGTATTGAGTGAAAAATGGTTTTTCATCTTTTGGTTAATCTGTTACAATAATAAATACTGTAGAATTTTATCATTTTTTAACCAAAAGAATCAGAGAAATATATTGAAATTAATTAAAATACTTGGCCCTCCTTGTAGGTGTAGTTGCGTGCGAATGAACTAATAAGTAAACTTCCTTAAATTTTGAGCTCTTCATTCGAGATGGATCTTTCCACCTTAGGTTGTTGCATTGCTGAGGAGAATGTAGGTTTGAGGGTACAACCTCTATTGAGGTTGAGCATAGAAGTACTAGATCCAATGGCATTATAGTTTTCTCTGCTGAGGAGAAGGAAGTAAATTTAAAGAGTAGGAGTGATGGTTAGGAGTAGGTTGAGTTTCCTAATTTTCCTAGTATATTGCACAGGTATCCTGAAGGTTCAGACACCTGGAGGGAGTTATGTAAATATAGGAGTAGTGTAAGGGGTATATGGGGAGGCATGATGGAGTATGGGGGCAGGTCATTTAGAGAGTATTTTGATGATAATAAGGATAGTTCTTTTTTCTTTTTGCCTAATTTGGTGTGGGAGAAAACTCATAGGGGTATTCATGAGTCCATTTCTCTTGAGTATTTCAATGGGGATGGGTCAAAGGACTTGGAGGACAGTTTTCTAGGTTATCTTTCCCAGTTCGAATACGGGTTAACTGTACCTTTGAGAAACTTTGCAAAGGGTATTATGAATGGGGTTAACGTCAGTCCTACTCTGTTGAATGGTAATATATATGAGGTGATTTATGTGTATGAAGAGTTGAATAATGAGTGGTCTAGTTAAGGGAAAGAAAAATGGCTAACTTCATTAGATGTGTCTAAGTATTATAATATAAAGTATTTCAGCACCACCGGGGATACTTACTTCTCTTATATCTATCCTCGACCCCTTTTCATCGACCTAGACTCTGCAGGAAAGGTGTGGAATGATAACAGGTGTGGGTGAGTGGCGAGTATCTGGAGCGAGCTAATGAGGACGCCCTGGCTCTCTCATATAAATCATTTAAGAATGTAAGTAGATTTTACTAACTTCAAACTAAATATAAAATTAGTGTCCTATGTTTGATAATATCCTATTAGTATGAAGATCCTCGATGTACTATGAGGAAAGAAAAATCCTTGATTGACATAGTTGCTCGAGAGGGGACCGAGCTCGAAGCTGTATAGGATGAACTTGAGATAAGCAGGAGTAAGAAAGTCAATAGCAAGTCTCTCAAAGTCTAACAAAGCTCAAGTAAAGAGGAAGATGCATGGTTGGTACGAGCTCATCATCTAGATTGGTTCCCACACTGAATACTCCGGTAGACACTACGTTGACATTGCCCCAGATAAGTAAGGCCTTACTAGTGGTTCTGAAGTCACGACTCGTAGGGAACGGTTTGGCTGATACAAGCTTAAGGATGTCAAAGAGGAGAGACGTAAAAATGTTTGCTTCTACTTCCAGAATTGTTGAAGGTGTAGAGGTGGGGGCTGGCTTCAAGAAGAGGAGTTTGATTAACAACTCCCCTCCTGCTATGAACGAGCTCAAATAGGCCGTTATGGAAACGAGCACAGATAAGGATGTGCTCGCGCTGGAAAAAAAAATTAGGGTCGTTGCATTGGCAGACCCTGAAGGAGTACACTCCTTAATAGAGCTTAAGATTCAGAGGGTATGTTGTATTATCTGTAAGATTTTTTTTCATTCGATATTCATCAATTTCTAAGTTATATATTCAATGTACAGGTTTCCCATATCCTGAAAGGCCTCTGCCTTGGTTTTGGGGACAAGAACGAGCTGGCGCTGAAGCGGTCTGTAAAGCTAAAAAAGGATCTGGCTAGAGAATGAGTCAAGCTAGTGGAGGAGAGTGCACACTCGATCTCAGAGATAGCAACTTTAAAAGCCTCCTTCCATGAAATAGTAGACAAGCTCGGGAAGGAGTCCATCCAAAACATAACTGAAGTGAGTACTACTAGGGACAATCTAGCCCAATGTCTTCAAGACGATGGCTATGCTAATGCCGAGGTGTTAGCTATTATGGAAGGAGGATCTATGGACATCCCAGGGCCATATGGAGAAAATGAGGATGAAGTGGTGAGGACTCCTCTTCAAGAGGTTGTGTCAGGGTTAGAAGCTATCTCCCCTACAACTCAGTTGGAAAATCAGGAAGTGGACGAGCAAGAGAAGGTAGACTGAGATACTTGCGTGTAATATTTTTAGAATATTTCTGTCATTTTAGAAAGAGAACATTGGTTGTATTTGGTTATTTGAATAGTGACTTTATGGAACTGGTTTATATGTTTTGATATAAAAATTATTATGTGTAGGAACTTAACGAAGTGCGCCTCACAATTGCGGATTTAAAGAAAGAGCTTGCTAAGGAAAAAATGCTTCATATGTAGCAGCTCTCATGACTGGACGCACTGAGGCTTAAGTTAGAAAATATAGAGATCTTAGTAAAGAACACTGGAGAAACTTATGTGAGGCACACTTAGGATGGGCCAAAGATATAATTGAGAAGGACGAGATAATTAGAAAAGATAGGAGTAGGTATCTAAGAATTCAACCTATCATTTCTCATGGTATTAGAGAAAATACCCCAAAAGTAACCAAAGACCTTATGATGTTGACCATTTTTCTAGAAGTTGAGATAAACAGTAAGGGAGGGTTAAAGGAAGTGTACCTTAAAGTTTTAGAAGATCGAGGCATTTGTCTAGATCCTGAGATTATAGGCCGTATGGCCACCAGAGCGAGAAACCTACATTGCTTAAAAGCTAAAGATGTATATGCTCGTGCTGGTGTGCTAATAATATATGTATAACTTAGGATTGTAAGACTTGAAATTAACATTTATGTAAACTGTTGCGATGTACGAACTGTTTGTTCTATGAGGAATATATTGTAGAACTACCAAAGCTATGACATGAGAGATCGTAATGTTGTGCAGGTCGAGCTAGAAACTTAAAGAGTTCATCAAAGAGCTCTTACTGAAACAAAAGAAAAACTTATATTTGATTTGAGCAAGTCTCGCGAGGCATTAGAGAATTCTGTGGAGCTAAGCATGAAAATGGAGTTCAAATTTACCCAGTCATAATATCTGGTAAAGGATCTAACTGAGCAGATAAAGAAAAATGGATATGATTTGGTTTAGTACTCAGGGCGCTGTGAAGAGGTTGACTTAGCGTATAAAAAGAAGGGAAAGTGACTTGTCTAGTACCGAAGGAAATATGAGCATATTGACTGATCGATTGAATAGAATGGAGGCAGATTCATGGAATGCTCAAGGGAATTTTAATAATCTTATGGAAATATTAAGGAAGAAAGATCTTGAGGTGAAGAGTTCGACTGAGTGGATAAAGAAGATGGAGGCTGATCTTGTACAAGTTCAAGCTGTTGTAAGGAATTCAAATCAACGAATAAGAAATATGAAAGCCGAGCTTATGAATTCTTGAACTAAAGAGAGGGGGTTGAGCGAAGTAATACAAAAATTGAAGGAAAATATTCTATTTCCCCAAGGAAAAATTGAAGAACTAGTCAAACATAAATTACAAAGTTAGGTCAGAATGGAGAAATCATTGGTGGCGATGAAAGAAATGATTGAAGTCACATCAGTATTGGAGACCCGCAATGCGAAGGTGCTTGCTAAAGAAAAAATTTGTTTTAAGAAACTAGAAAGATTGTTATAGGGTATGGGCGTAAGGTTTGCAGAGTTCGTTGTATCGAACAGGGACATACTTACGGCTAATGTGGTGCACACGAAAGAGTTGATAGCAGTGATTACATTTTTTATTGTGGAAATCAGGAGAATTGAAGGAGAAAGGGATATGCTGCATAAGTTATTATCAAATATGGCATTCCCTGTGGAGTTGATATAGTTCATGGAGAATATCTGGGCTATCTAGAGACTCATATTAACCCTATTACTCAGGAAAGAGTAGAATATGGGAGAAATATAGTTGCTACTAGAGCTCAAGATTATCAGCTTTCAAGTGCTCCAATGGTTGGTAGAAGCTCATCTGGTGCAAACCAGCAAAAACCTATTGTAGAGGATGCTTGAATAATTTTGTGGCTGCAATTTCAGAGGTTAAATAGATTAAAACATGTTTTACCTTTTGCTTAATCATTCGTGATTTAGTAGATCAGATTAGATATATGATACTAGAATGTGGGGAAAAACTTAAAAAAGTTTTCATTAATGAGAAAAAAATGTACAAACTGTTGCAGATCGTATCTTACTTTTGGAATCTAAATAACAATAGTAAATGTATCTTGTGGTTGGAAAATTATGGAGCTAGCGATAATATTTATTTAACCTCCTAGTGTTCCAAGGACTCGGTATCCTGATGCCTACTTCTTTCATGAGGTAGTAGGATCCGAGGCCAGTTTGTCCCACTACGAGGAATGGACCTTCCCAGTTCTCTGCAAGTTTCCTTGCATGTAACTCCTTTTTGTTTTAGGAGATTTCTCGGAGTACTAAGTTGTTTACTTCAAATTCTCGATTTTGAACGCTTCTATTATATGAATTGGCTAACATATGATGATATCGATCCAAGTTTATAACAACTCGAGCTTGTATTTCATCTATCCAGTTCATATTACATGCTAATTCGAACTCATTTGCTTCATCAGTGAGCTCATGATCTTTAACGGGATGGTAATACTCTGTTGAGATTGCGGCCTCAGTTCCAAAAGCAAGTAAAAATGGGGAACATCCCATTGACTATCTTGGCGCAGTGCGGTATAGCCACAAGACATGTGGTAGTTCCCTTATCCAATTACCCTTCTTTTTTGATTTGAGTTTCTTTTTGAGGCCATCTACTATGGTTTTTCTTATGACCTCGGCCTGTCTATTACCTTGGGGGTAGAATGGATTTGAGGATGAATGAATGATGCTGCATTTGTTTAGGAATGCTACTACGTTTTCTCCAGCAAGCTGTGGTTCGTTATCAATCCAAATTAGTTGAGGGCAGCCAAATCTTGTAATGATATGTTCCCAGATAAATAAGATGACCCCTTTTTCTTGAGTTTGATAAAGGGGGACTGCTTCCACCTACTTTTCCAAAATAATATGTCGCAATAAGTAAGAATTTTTGGTTATCCGATGTGTTTGGGAATTCTCCCACGTTATCAAGTTCCCATAGGGCCAGAATATTTTACTAGCGTGAAGTTCGAGTGTAGGATCTCGTATTTTGTTACCATGTCACTAACTTGCATCGTATTTGCATGAGTTCCCTCTGCACATTTTCTTATTCTTGGCCAGAAAACTCCTTGTATAATTGCTCTATTTGCAAATGATCGTCCCGCGGTATGGGAGCTATAAGTCCCTTCATGTAAATGTTTTAGCATTCCTTCGACATTTTGTTGCAAGAGGCATTTGAGATATGGTCCGGTTACCGATTCGATATAAATTACCTTTATGTATTGTGTACCACTTAGAGTTTTCAACCAACTGTCTGTGCTCTTTTGGTTTCCTCTAATCGTTTTCCTTCTCTTTATCACCCCCAGTATTGATTGCACATATCGAAGTGTGATCGATGATGGGGGTTGATATTACTTTGATTTGCAGGTATCTTACCTCCGTACCTAACACCTCAACTTAGTAAGCGAAGGAATCGGCGGGGTAATTCTCCCCTCGAGGTAAGTAATTGAGCGTAGCTATATCAAATCTTCTCATTCTATCTGCAACGAGTACCGCATAGTCGACCATCTTTCCATTCTTCTTGTATTATTATAAGTAGTAATGTACTATCAGCAATGAGTCAGTATATACTGATAGTTCAGGAACTTCAATTTCCAAGTCCATATCCAGACCATGAATTAACGCTTCATAATATGTGACATTGTCTGAGGTTTCAAAATTTAATCGTATTGACTTCTCAATTATGTCATTGGAGGGTGTTATCAGCATGATTCCTATCCCTAACCCAGTGGGACCTGCTGATCCATCTGTAAGAAGTCTCCACCCTTTTTGTGAGATCCATTCAGCTCGTTCTTCAAAAGGTTTAAAAGGTGGATCGTCGTCGACCTCTTCTGTTAGATCAGGATTGTGTTCTTCCCAATTTAGATCTTCTACTGGGAAGTCTATTAAAAGTCATCCACTACTTACCCTATTTATGAGGTTCTCTGTTCGAATTTAATATCGTACTCCCCCAAACTGACTGACCATTATTGCACTCTTCGTGACTTATCTTTTTTAGATAACACTTCTCGAAGGGGATTATTAGTCATGATTTTGACTAAATGAGCATAAAAATAGTGCTTGAGTTTTTGGAAGGTACAAACGAGTATTAGGAGGAGTCGCTCTATTTAAAAATATCTTGTTTCTGCTAGCGTAAGGTCTTGCTTATGAAATATGCTAGCTTCTCAATTTTTCTTTTGAGCCATATGAGGACTGAGCTTAGAGAGTTTTCTTTAACTGCGAGGTAGATTATCAATTCCACGTTGTTGATCGGAGTGCTCATTATTAGAGACTTCCTAAGATACCGTTTAAGTTCTTGAAAAGCTACTTCACATTCTTTCGTCCAATCAATCTCCTTGTTTTGTCGTCCTTTACTACTTTCGGTGGATCAACGAAGCAGCATCAATAGCCATCGATATCGATCTGATGACTTTGTAACAAATTTGTTAATGGCTGTAATTTTACCAATGAGCTTTTATACATCCTTCTTTGTATTTGGAGATGGCATGAAGATTAGAGCTTGAATCTGATCTGGATCAGCTTTGATCCCTTTCTTACTAATGAGGTGTCCTAGAAATTTACCAGAGTGTACCCTAAATTGATATTTGTCTGAATTAAGTTTTATTTTGGATGACCATAATATGTTGAAGACTGTATCAAGGTGTGCAATATGATTATCTTTCTTTAGGCTTTTGTAGAACATATCATCAATGTGTACTTCAATTGCTTTCCCCAAGTATTCTTTAAACATGCTTGTTACTAGCCGTTGATAGGTTGCTCCTGTGTTTTGGAGGCCGAATGACATGACTTTGTAATAATAGAGTCCTCTTTCAGTGATGAAGGGGGTCTTTTCTTAATCTTTATCTAAGAGAGGTATCTGGTTGTATCCTGAAGCAACATCTATCATAGATAGTAGTTTGTGTCCTGCTGCGGAATCTAGAATTTTGTAGATTATGGGAAGAGGGAATCTGTCTTTCGGTGTATGTTTGTTTAGATCCATAAAATTTACATAAACTTTGACTTTCCCATTCATCTTTGGAACTACTACAATGTTCAAAATCCAATCTGGGTATTTGGCTTCTCGAATGAAATCGACTTCGATTAATTTATCAATTTCTATGTTGACCTCATATCTGAAGTCAGGTGAGAGCCTCTTCTGCTTATGTTTGACTACTGTAGCGTTATCTTTGATACTCAATTTATGACGAACCTTTACTGGGTCAACTCTTGGTATTTTTGGGAAAGTCCAAGCGAATACGCCTTTGTTGGATTGAAGGAAATGTATTAAAGTTTCTTTCACCTGTTAGACACGCTTGGTACCAATGTATATTCCCCTGCTATGCCCATCAATCTCAATATACTCTGTAGGTTCGACTGTGAAAGGCTAATCTTTGGCTTGACCAACTTTCTGTAATTGCTATGAAGCAAATCTTTTGGATGTACCGTGAATGTTAGATACTATGTTTTCACAAGCTCGAGCAAGCTTTTGACTTTCTTTTATCTCATAGATGCCCTCATTGTATTAAAAACAAAGTGCCTGATAGTATGTGGAAGGGATTGCTTGCATGTTGTGTAACCGATAACGCCCCATTATGTCCAAGAACTGAGACTTTGCATTAATAATATAGAATGCGATGCGGAGTGTTGTGGGTTTGGTTGTAATTGGTAGGATAATTTTTCCTACTCGTTCTTCTTTAGATCCGTTAAAGCCACTAATATCTATGTCGCTTGGTATAACTTTGTCTGTCAGCCCCATTTGCTCGATTGTATGCTATAAAAGGATTTTGATGCCGCTGCCCATATCTATCATCATGGTATGCATGATGAAGTTCTTCATTTTGAACATGATGCCCAGTGCGTCATGATGTAGGAACTTGATATGACCTATGTCGCAATCTTTGAATAATATTCTCGTTTACCGAAGGCTTGATTCGGGCAAGAGTTTAGCTTCTTTCTCCTGAACTCTGAGGTCGTAGTACTCTGTTAACCTCATTCACTTGAATCTGGTCGAATTGTTGATCTGATGAAGTTTAATCATGTGGTTAACGTAGAGGTGGTACAAGTACTTTTCCTCTGATTGCTCTTTGACCTGAATTACTCCTGACCTACTTCTTATAGTTTCCATTTTTATATCCTTTTAGATCGATAATATATTCGCGCATTCTTCCGTCTTTAAAAATGTACTCCAACAATCTCTGTACGACATAGCACCTGTCAGTTTTGTGATGCGTTACCTTGTGGTGCATGCAATATGGTTTACCTTTGATGGGCTCTAGAGGTTGAGCGACATGAAAAAAATTATCTTCTGCCAATATATGGCAGATTGTTGAGATCTTGACATTCAGCTTTGAAAGGATAGGTTTTGGTAATAAGCTTCCTTTTTGTGATTTCCCCGTATCTGTCTTAGCTCGCTTTTTATCACCCTGGTCATCATTGTTGTATTCACTGTCTCTATCTGTGGGTAGACCCTTTGCAGCTAGGATGCTTTTAGTAAATTTATGCCTTTCAAACATCATCCTTTCTAGATCGATATACCCATTTACCTTCTAAATCATATCTTCCAAAGTTAAAGGTTTGTTCAAGATAATATGTTATTTTTCTTTACAATCGATCAGCAGTGCATTGGTAAACGCCAATACGATTATTTTATGATCGAGATTATCAACTTTCCTAGCAAGTTTGAGAAACTCCTTCGTAAATACTTTGAGCTTCTCCCCTTGAGATTGTTTGAGGCTGATAAGAGTGTACAAGTTCTCATCTTTATCTTTGTTATGAGAATAAGTCTTGACAAAGATTTTCTGTAACTGGTCGAATGTAAGCATAAAATTCTGAATTAGAAAATGGAACCAGCGGAATGGCTCCCTTGGAGACTTTATACATGTTCACCAGGATCGGTTCCTTGACTTGTATATTTTTGGAGTGTAAAATATTGTTGGAACTTCTATATCGAACAACTTTTTAGCAATCAGACTACCTTGAAATTTGCCCAAATTGTCTTTGTTGTAAAGAGCTTGAGCTTTTATTAATTCTTTGATTCGCTGATCCATGTGTTCCTATGTGAGGTATTGGCAAGGTGCTGGAGCTGTTTAATGTGCAGGTGGTAGATTATGATTTCCACTTCCCTCACTCAAACGTCACAAACTGACACTCTGGATGGAGGTCGCGACTTTTCCTCTTATCATTTTGAGTGTCCGCATCCCCTACTAATTTTTGACTGAGCTTCTCGTCCTAGATAAATCAAGGCTTCCGGTACATGGTGATCATTACGGTGGTGTCTGGAAGCGTTTTTGCTAGCAGCACCTCCAGGTCCCAATCTGTTTCGTACTGAAATCCAGGAATTCACGAATATGACCTCACGTTCCCCGGGAGCTTGATCCTATTAATTGTCTTGCAGAACTTTCAAGGCAGTCTGCAATGTTATCATCAGTTTTTCATGTCGTTTGAACTTCATTTGCCGAGCTCTGCGTTCCTCTTCGTGTTCCTGTTTGCGAAGCTCTCGGTTGTGCATCAACTAGCGTTCGAGTTCGTTCTATTTCTTGGTTTTGGTGTTGAAGTTCACCATTAATTCTGCTAGTGGACCGGGTTCTATCAAAATTTTATGTTGAACCATAGAAGCTGGTGTTTAGGATTCACCATGATGGAATGCTGATCTTGGAGTAATTGTCTACCTTAGCATTTCGTGAAATGTCTTCTTTCCCACAGACGAAGCCAAATGTAAAGGTCTAATTTTGTAGCTCGAATGACTTCTTACACAATCATAGCCCCTGATTTCTAAGAACTAAACTGAATACGACATTTTTCTACCTGTTTCATTTGATTTTTGCATACCTCGTAAGTGATCTGGACATCAAATATGACTGTGGATGGAAGTATATAATAGGACAATGCATAAGCAGTCCTGAATGAATATATTTACAGACCTAGCTCACAAAAACAAAACAGTTCTAATCCAAAAGGATTATGAGAACAAGACAACAATGTAACACGATTTTATATCTTTACCCTGAAGTCGATGCAACTTTAAAGTTCATGAGCTACTTTTACTGAAGACTTCGTCATTCCATAATCCATAACCATTTTACATGGGTACAACGCTATGTAACAGTTCTGAAACTTACCCATAAAAAAGTTTTGAGCTAAGGTATCTTCAATAGTTAACATCATTTGTCGAGCCAACTCCACTAGCTCCGCAATTATGGACTGGAACACAGGGTGATCGAAGGTAAACTACAAAGGGGCTGGGGAGAATTTTTCTAACCCTCCCTTAGTTCCCCATCTCTCCTATTTATAGAACATAGAAAGGGCTGAGTCACCAAGGTTAGGTCAGATTATAAGGGTACCGTCCGAATATTCCGGATCTGTCACTGTAATAGTTGTCAGGTCCGTCTTTGTACTTTTACACTGTGGCAGTGGTTGGGCCTGTCACTATAGCTGCAAGAACCAACCACTGCGCTGTCTTGTCTAGTGAGCTGGCTGCCTATCCCGTCATACTTCGACCATGTACAGATATGGTCGAAGTGTTTCTGCTGCAATATGTGGAGGCCATCCTTGAGGCTTACTTAGAGTCAAAGCTTCATCTTCGGATGATCTTTGGGAGGCTTGGTTGTGGATTTGTCTTGACTTCGATATGTTCGAGTAGGCTTCGAAGTAGCCTTCGAGTATTTGTCTAGGGTTGAAGGCTCCGAGTAGGCTACTACATTTGCCCCCTCTCAGCGAAGGTCTCAAAATCAGGTAGAGGGGAGTTTGTTGAGAAAGTTATTTACTGAAAAATCTATTTGCAGTCAGAAGTGAAACTATTGACCATTGGTTTTTCGAAGGAGGTAATAAAAGAGGGCAATAAAGGGATTATGGTAGTTATAGGGTAATAAATGAAATGAGGCTATAAGTATAGGTTATTGAGTAGGGATATTGTGTAATCTTCTTTTATTTTCTTCTCCCTTTCTGTTACAAAATTTTGAAATTTCTATGGATACCAAGCCCAATACGCGATATCAGAAGAGGATGGGGTTCGCTCGAGATCGTCGTGTAGAGCGGAAGACTACTAAACTACATATGAAGTTCTTCGAGTATCATGATCTGAACTGGGACATGCCCGAACTGGTAGAGGTAGAGGCTCAAGAGCATATCAGAGGGGAGCCTTATACCTATCTTTAGGACCAACTGAAGTACAACTTTACTACTACGGAGAAGCGTTATCTCTTTCTGTCTACCTTGGCCGAGTGCCACGTTTGTGCAGAAGAGGAGATGGAGGAACAATGCTCGGTAATTACAAGTGGGCCTTCTGGAAGTAGGGCTATTATTTGAGGTGGTGATGATGGGTCTCTTTATATTGTGAGGCCTTATGTAGAGGAATTTGTATGAGTTGTTTGTATGGATGTATTTGGGTTTAAAATTTTGTTGTTTTGTAAATCGGATTATGGAATGGAAGCAATATTTGCTGAAACTTTGTGTAATTTTATCTGGTTGATATTATAGACGAGTATGTTTATAGGCGTGGTAGCAAATGCATGTCATCGAATGTTACCATGTAACACTTATTACTGCTATGAAAGGTTTCTCGAAGTATAGCGGTATGGTCGAAGATATTTGGCTCTTTATTAATTGGGACTTTGTGGAAAAGGTTGAAATTGAAGTGTGAAGATGGTTGAAGGTTCGATACTGGAGGTTTTCTTAACTACAAGTCCTCGAGAATAAGGTTTGAATGCAGATGCAGATGAATCGGTTATGTCTAAGAAGTTGGAAAGTTATGACTGTTTGGTTTTCAAGGAGAGGACTTGAAGACCGTAATGAATGAATGCTTTAAATGTACCTTTCTGTATAAATTATTGTGTTGTAAGGAGAATTCTTCACCTTCCTTCACCTTTCTTCATTTTCTACTTTTGTGCTCATATCATAATGGTTTTAAATGTTCCCGCACAAGAGAACCAGGCAGCAGTAAGGTCCAGGCGAGTGCGGGAGGCGACGTTGGGGTTACGAGGAAGGTTTGGTATTGAGGAGGATATTGATTCTGAGATGCCTGATCCTTTTGAGGCGGAACCTGGGATACCTATTGCTGGTATGCCCTTCGCATACTGGTAAGAAATATTGTAGATCATGCGACCATTACCCGGCCACCGGTTGTCCCTGCTTAAGTCGTTTGCAGAAGAGATTGTGGACACGGAGGATGCCGGTGTGGTGCCTGTAGTCGATGAGGAGCAACCCGCTGATAATTAAGGTCCTCTGTCTATTGAGTGTTTTGGTTGGCTTTTGTTGTTACTTTTTTTTTGATGGGGTCTATAGTTTGTACTTGATGTCTTGTCTTGTTGAATGAAATTGGGATTTTGAATCACTGTTGAAGTAGTATTTTGTCTTTTTATAAGTAGCAATTTGAACTGTCATACTAAAAGTCTAAAATATCGATGCAGAAATTCTGAACTGTCGAAGTAACGGTAAGATCTGTCGAAGCAGGATTTTGAATTCTTGAAGTAGTATCCTGAACTGTCAAAGTAATAGTATAATCTTTCGAAGTATGGTATTTGAACTGTCGAAGAAAAATCTTGAATTATCGAAGTTCAAAAATTGTGGTCTGTCGAAGTAAAATTTTGATTTATCAAGGTAGAAGTCCGCTTGGTTGAAGTAAAAATTGTAACCTGTCGAAGTAGATGGATGATCTATCGAAGTAGTATGGACATAAAGTTTTGAACTGACGAATGTGTTTTATGTCGAATGTTCGATATATTTGTGAATCGAAATTGAGGTTATCTGTTGACGAATGTTCGAGATGCAATATAGTCGATTACTAATATGTGAGAAGTGTGTCGAAGGTTTTGCTTGATTTAACTGGTCGCACTGACAGTCCAGATAGGTGGTCTGTCAGGACGGCACGTGCACCTGGGGCAGTGTGTCATAAAGGTAATCATGATTTTTATACATTTTATGGGAAAGATAAGATTAGATGTTGAGATTTGAATGGGTGGCTTCGAGAGAGGTTCAGAAGGTTCGAGAAGCGTTGATTTTGTTGTGAAATTATAGTGAGCGTGTGGCTCGCATGTGAGGGAAATAAGGGGTAAATCGGTCAAAACATATTGTAGCCGAAAAGCCAAGGTAGTGGGGGCGTGATAATGATAGCGGTTTGAAAATCGAGGCAGTTTTGGTTTTCCGAATAGGTATATATATGGGAGGGAAGTAACAAAATGTACTGTTTACTGAAGAAAACTAACCAGAGAGTGAAAGGAAGAAGACTGGTGTGCCATTGCTAGGTGAAGGAGTTTACTAAAGTTGTTGCATTGATCTTGTTATTTCGAGTATACTTCTTCTAATACAGTTACGTCACTTGATCTCTGTCTATTCTTATTTTGTTTTGCCTTCTGTGTCTGTGAGTAGAATCTTCTGGGTTTGGAGTTTGAGGGTTATCTTTGAGGATAAGAGAATTCATGAGTCCGTGTTCTAATCCATTCAGGGAATTTAGGGGTTTTGAAGGAGGCGTCGGGTTTAAAATCGTGGTTTCAAATGTATGCATATCTGTTGGATGGTGTAGATAAGATATGGGTTATTGACATGTAATTATTGAATTTATCGATCTGATTGCGTGTCTCTTCTTCTGTAGGCTAAGATGCATGCCCGTCAAGCTTCGAGACAGAGGCTGATAGATGAGAAAATCAAAGCATTCGAAGCTAGTAATTCTGGTCATGCTCCCATAGATGAGGACAGCGACTTAGAAGTGTTAGATGTTGTAACTGATACCCCTTTGGCGATGGTGTTGCCGGCTAGTAAGGTTCTGATTACGAGACGTTGCAAGACGATGGTGAATGAGGATAGTAAAGAGGAGGAGATACTATGGGGGGAGAGAGGTAAAGGTAATGCGGCCGGGGTCTCTTGGTGGTGGAAAGGGAGAAGAGGGGCAGAGTGATGAAAGTGGGGGTTCGACTAAGTCGGATAGGGTCGAAGGTTCTGTTTCGGCTAGAGATAAGGTAAGATTAGATTAATTTGCTACCAAGCTATAACTGTCGAAGGTGGGGGTGTTGTTGAGTGTGGCGGGAGCAGGGTTAACTTTCAAATTAGACCCTGGAGAAGGGATAATGGCTTATAGAGGCCAGATTCGATTAGGAATGAAACTTCCTCTTCGACGGCTACTGAAGGAGGCGTTTCATTTTTGGGAGGTTGCTCCGGTGCAAATGAATGGAAATTTTTATGAGATGATATTGGTTATAGAGGGGATGAATGCAAAGTTGAGCAGTGAGGGGAGAGGTTTAATTAAGTGGTTTGATGTTGGGACCTTCAACTCGAAGAAGGCGAGCCAGAACACAGGTACCTACCACATCCAGTGTCATCCTGAGAAGCCCTAGTTTTTTTAACTATGCCCCACAGGTCAAGGGTGGAATAAAGACTTAGTTATAGTGCGGACAACTATGAGAATATTGAAGGGGAGGACCTTTATAAGTTGTACCTTAGGGTCTAAAATCAGAGTAAGTGTATTGTTGAAGGATTTGTTTTGATGTACGTAAGCGGTGATAACATTTTGTTTGTTTTGCAGGTCCAAAGAATCTATCTTGGAACAACCCGAGAAACTATATTGACGCCTTGCTCGGAGCTAGTGAGGATTGGGTGGATTATGCTTTCGAAATTCTTGGTATCAGGAGGAAGAAAAGGATGAAGACGGATTCCCTGCTTCGAAGTGTATCCGTTACACCGAAGTCATCAAAGAGGAGGAGAGGCAAAGGTGGTACGAAAGTTCCCGAAGAAATAGGAGGGGATGAGTTTCCAAGAAACGTTTAGTATGTTTCGAAGTTGAAAAGGGCGTCGAGGCAAATGGTGCCAGTGCTCAAAGTGACCAGTGACACTTGGAGACTGAGACTGAGGTCGAGGCAGGCACCAACACAGGCTGAGAAAGGGAAGAGCAAGGTTGTACCCGAGGCACCGAAGATACAACAATCGAGGGTTGTTCAACGCAAAAGGCGTAGGGCGCTGGGGGAAGATAATGCAGCGGATAAGGATGAAGAGATGACGGAGGCTGAACGACGAGAGTAAGCAGTAGCCAAACACGCTTCGATGGTTGAACTCTGCGAAGATGACCTAGGCGAGGCTTCGAAAGAAATGAAGAGGAGTATGTTTCAGGTAACTATCTATTAATTTCTTCTGTGAGATTCTGAGATTACTTTTAAGCTCATCGAGTTTCGAGGGGTACTGACTGCTCGAATATTCTAGCTGATGGATGCCTGGGCGTAATCTTCTAACAAGGTAATGAAGTCAGTAAAGGGGAAGCTGCAGCAGGCAGTTGAAAGTCTAGATTTTGCTCGAGGGACTGAGGCTTCATTATTGCCTGAGGTTAAAGTTTTGAAGTGAGATTTGGCGGCAATCATGGATTTCTTCCATAAGAGGCTCGAGAGTCAATGGTATATGTAGGATTAGGTGTGGACGGTGAAGCTTGCTACGAAAGAGAAGGAGAAGGTAGAACAGAAGGTATTGTACCAGGCATAGTTTGATGGTGAATGTAAAGTGATTGTCAAGCTGAAAGAGTTTATTGAGGATCAGGGTTTTGATCCTGACACGTCTGAACGCCTTGTGGAGGAACCTGTTAATGAAGATTCTGTTGCTGAGGATGCTTTGCGGACTCGTGAGAGAGAGGTTGAAGTTTTTGTCGAAGGTATCGAAACACTTATGGTCGAAGGTATAGCTGTTGGGGATACCACTGATATGACTGCAAATAACGCGGGATCGAGGCCTTCGATTGTGGGGGCGGAAGGTGATGCTGATGGGCCTGTTCGGGAAGAGGATGCAGCTGCGGCAATATGAGGTATTTGTATTTGAGTTCCTTGTCCGCCTTTTCTGATTTGTTGTTGAGTTGTAATATTTTGAACCATGCTTATTTTTCTGTGGAGTTGGCCTTAGAACTTGATATTTCTGTGAGCTGTTGTATTGTACTGATGCTACTTATCTGTTAAACTTCTAAATTTGAGGCTGACCTGCTTTTGAAATTATGCCTGATGTTCTGAACTGAATTTGCTGTCTTATTATGGATTGTTGAAATATTGAGGCTAATTATGTTGACTTAGCTTGAGTTGTGTTGAAACTGCTTCTCTAATGTATGATATTTTGAGTCTTCTTGCATTGAGTAGGATTGTAGATATTCATGTACCATAGTATCTGCATGTACTATTTGCACCGAATGACTGTAGAATGATCGAATCCCTGAAGGGCTTCGAGGATGTTGTGACATCACTTTTGAAATTAAGGGATCTGCTGGACATCGAAGGCCTAAGCCAGAGCGATGAAAGACATGGTCACCCCCAATGCATTCCCAAGGGCCCGGTCGGTTGACCATTCGTGCCCCTCGAGTCCCTCGAATGTCGGAAGTTTGGAAAATTTCATGGTCGCCCCCGAGTATCAATCGGGCTGAGGGGACGTGATACCAAGGGGAAACCCAGAAATTCACTTGATTTCGAAGGCCTAAGCCACAGCGAAGCAAGATGTGTTCACCCCTAACGCATTCTCGAGGGTCCGGCCTTTCGGCCATTCATGCCTCTCCAGTTTGCTCGAATGTTGGAAACTTGAAAATTTCAAGGTCGTCTCCAAGTATCAGTCGGGGAGAGGGTGGACGTGATACCCCGGGTAAACCAAGAAATTGACTGGACTTTGACAGTTTTGAACCTGATCGAAGCATATTTGTTTGACCTAATTGTATCCCCGAGGGTCCGGTCTTTCGACCATCCTTGCCCCTCGAGTTTGCTCAAAATCGGAAGCTTGAAAATTTCAAGGTCGCCCCTAAGTATCAGTCGGGTCGGAGGGTTGACATAATACTTAGAAGAAACATGGAAATCGACTGGACTTTGAAGGCCTTAGCCTCAAAGAAGCATATTTGTTCTCCTCCAATAAATTCCCGAGGGTCTGGTCTTTCAGCCATCCATGCCCCTCGAGTTTGCTCAAATTTGGAGGTTTAGAAAACTCAAGGTCACTCCTAAGTATCCGTCGGGTCGAAGGGCTGACATGATACCTAAGTTAAACCAAGAAATTCATTGAAAAGAAGAGACAAAGTATGGGTGGAAAAACTACTTATTAATTATTCTGTGTTACATCAGTTGTACAAGGTTCAGGCCATGGCCTGTTATTGAAGACAAGCTATATTGTGTTCCACGATTGTTAAAGGCTCTTCGTTCTCTGTCATCAGATAGTAAGAACCCTTATCAGTTTTATCATACACGACATAGGGTCCCTCTCAGGATTCGGCTAACTTGCCAGCATTTCGAGGCTTCGAGGATTGGTTGATATGTCGAAGTACCAGATCTGTGATGTTGAAGCTTCGTGGTCGAGCTCTCTTGTTATAGGACTTCTAAGGTAATGTATGGTAACGACCAAGGTTGGCGATAGCTCGGTTTCTGGTTTCATCGATCCATAACATGTTGCATGCGATCTCAAACTCATTGTCTTCGTCTGGGAGATTAGGATCTCGTGTAGGTACTTGGAATTGATTAGGGAGCATAGCTTCGGTACCGTATGCTGGAAGGAATGGGGTGCAGCCTATCAATTTTCTTGGTATTAGTCGATAAGCCTAGAGGACATGCAACTAATCTTGAACCTATCGACCTTTCTTTGCATCGACTCTTTTCTTAAGGCCGTCGACAATGGCTTTATTGATTACTTCGACTTGACCATTTCCCTGAGGGTAATAAGGTATTGAGGGTGAGAGGATAATGCTGTGTTTCTTGAGGAAGTTTCTGAGGGCAACCAATGCGAATCATATGAGGGCAGCCAAAGCGTGTGATGATAATTTCCCAACAAAATTTAATTACTTCTTCTTCTCTGGTTTGGCACAAAGGTACAGCTTCGACCCATTTAGTAAAGTAGTCTGTTACAACAAGGATGCTTTCTCGGTTACCTAAGGCTTTAGGAAAAGAGCCAATGAGATCGATAACCCATCTTTTGAATGGCCAGGTGACTTGACTGAAATGGAGGTCTTATGAAGGACTGTGGATGTTGTGGGCGTGACGTTAACATTTGTCACAGTGTTTGGCGTACTCTTCGGGTTTTTTTTTCATGTTCGGCCAGAATAATTCTTGAGAAATGGCTCGAAGGGCTATAGAACGACCAACAGTATGAGCACTGCAGGTACCTTCGTAGAGTTCAGCTAAAATTATAGAGGTTTTGGCTTGAGATATGCATCGAAGGAGGATGCCATTTGGTGATTTGTGATGTAATTCCTGTTTATGTATGGTGTATCTGCGGTAATTCTCTAACAACGATCGTCTGGCTTTGGGATCATCTAGGAGGGTTGTATTGATGAGGTAATGAAGGAATGGTGTTCGCCAGTCGCTAGGTCGAGGCTCTCGCCCCCAGTATTGATGGTATTGACTTCCATCTGGTTGATACTTGGGCGTTCAAGTAGTTCGCTATGGAGGGTCCAGGATTCTGAATGGCCTAGCATGGCTGATATGTAGGCGAGGGCATCTACAACTTGGTTTTCTCCTCGAGGGTAATGAGTGATAGTAGATTTTTCGGGGAAACGGTCCATGCGCTGTCGAACAAAAAGAGTATAATCATCCATGTGACCGCTAGCTTGATTTTCACCTGAGTAATGCCTCTGGACAAGTTGGGAGTCTGTAAAAACTGTAAGTTTGGGAATATCGAGGTGGAGAGAGAGGTCGAGATCGTGGATCAAGGCTTCGTACTCAGCTTCGTTATTGGAACATTCAAATGTAAGTTTAACATCTTTCTCAATTCGATCATTTGTGGGTGTGACTAAGACTATATTGATCCCTGGACAGTTCAGCCCAGCGGATCTATCAGTGAATAGATGTCATCCAGTGTTGGGGTTCCATGGATCTATTGTTTTGGTTTGATCATTTGTTAAGTCATCCTCATGTTCTTCCCAATCGACGTCTTTGGCAGGGAAATCAGCCAGGAAATCAGCTACTGCTTGGCCTTTCGGGGATATCTGCTTCTCGAAGCTAATGTCGTGTTTTCCAGGGTGCATAGACCACTGTTGTACTTGTCTGGATTTCTCTTTTATACTGAGTACTTCTTGAAGGGGATAACTTGTTATAACACGGATGAGGTGGGTTTAAAAATATGGTTAGAATTTTTAGGCAGAGTAGACAAGGTTGAGGAGCAAACGCTTAAGTTTTGAATATCAAGTTTCTGCGGGTGTTAAAGTTTTGCTGATAAAATATACAGTCTTCCCGACGTTTGAATCAAGTCAAATAAGCACTGAACTGATAGAGGTGTTTGTAACAACAATGTATAGAGAAAGTGTTTCGCCTTTGATAGGGGTGCTGATAATGGGTGGTCGGCCAAGATAAGTTTTGAGCTCAAGGAAGGCCTGTTCGCATTCGGGTGTCCAGTTGATTCGGGGTTGTTTTTCTTTTTGGTCACGTAAGAGGGAAAAGAGCCAAGCTCATCTATCTGAGGATTTGGAAATGAAGCGGTTGAGGGCTACTATCTTACCAGCTACTTTTTGGACATCTTTTTTGGTTCTGGGTGAAGGCATGTCGATGAGGGCTCGAATGTGTGTTTGGTCGATCTCTATACCTCGTTTACTGATGAAATGGCCTAAAAATTTACCAGACGACACACCAAATTGACATTTATCTGGGTTGAGTTTCATGTTATATTTTCGATGTATTGAAGAGACGTCGGTTAAATCCTGAATGTGGGTATGTTTTCGAAGGCTTTTGCATAACATGTCGTTGATGTAAACTTCGACCGACTTACCAAACAAGGGTTTAAACATGGTTGTGACAAGGCGTTAGTAAGTGGCTCCCACATTTTTAAGGCCGAAGGGCATGACGTTAAAATAGTAAAGGCCATATTTAGTGATAAATGAATTTTTAAGTTGACCTTCGGGGAGGAGGGGTACCTGATTGTAACCCAAAGCTGCATCCATCATTGATAGGTGTACATGTCCAGCAGTGGCATCGAGGAGTGTTGAGATGATCGGGAGGGGGAAACTATCCTTCGATGTGTGCTTGTTGAGGTCTGTAAATTCGACGTTGATTCTGATCTTGCCAATCTTCTTGGGAATTGCTGCAATATTTGATATCCAGTCAGTGTACTTTACTTTTCTGATAAATCTTGCGGCTATGAGCTTGTCTACTTCAAGGTTTACTGCTTCTCAAAGTCGTGGTGATAAGTTACACTTCTTCTATTTTACTGCTGAAGAATAGGAAATGAGGCCGAGGAGATGGCACGCCAGACTAGGGACGACAACGGGCATCTCCTAAAATGTCCATGCAAAAACATCTTTATTTGCACGAAGGAAATCTGTAAGTTCGAGGAATTCTGCTTTGTTTAGAGAAGTTTCAATGAATGTAACTCGACCAAGACTGTAAAGTTTGATATAAACAGTGGGTTCATTGGGTGAGGTTGTATCTGCCGAAGGTTGGGGGATAGAGAGAGACAGTGATTTCTATGGGCGGCTGACGAGTTTCCGGGTTTGATCGATCTCTGGGTGCTCGCATGAACGGGCGAGGCGTTGAGAACCTTTTAAGTTCTAGTAACCTTCAGGGGTGGTGGAATGAAGGGTCTGATGGTAGGTTTAATGTATGGCATGCATGGTGTGGAGCCAGGTGACTGGATAACTGGTTAACTGGCTTGAAGTATGACAGGACCGGTGGTGACTGGTAGGCTTATTCGACTACCAGCTACTAACTACTGTGGCCCCATTGAAACTTTTTAATTCAATATTAGCAGCTGTAATGAGATCTGCCTTCTTCATGGTCACAGTTTGGAGGAAAAGGACATCAGCGTCACTCCCAGTATCAATCAACTTGGTGTGGAGGACAAGGTGCTCAATCTTAATCATGATGACTAATGGATCAGAATGGGGGGAACGGACGTGTGAAGTGTCACAGTCAATGAAAGAAATGCCTTCGAGTGGAGGCCGAAGGCTCGATTTTGGCAGGAGGGCAGGTAACTTCTCCTGGTAAGTAACTTAGTAACATTTTTCGACACGCTTACATTTGCCCTTTGAACGGCCGCTGTCGATGTTGTTGACCTCGATGAAACAAATTCGGTAGATATGCACCTCGGTGGCGTCAACAGCAAGGGTGGGTTGGGACTTGAGGTATGACCCGTTAAGGTAGCTGGGAAGGTCGGCAACGTACTGATGTAGGCGACCTGCTTTGAGGATGTTCTCGAGGGAGCGCTAGAGGGCGAAACATTTATTGGTATGCTGACAATTACATTTGTGATTTGCACAGTAAGATTCTCATGGTCTGATTTTGATAGGTAAAGGGATACGCCAAATGGGGTCTGTCTGCATGTGTGACAGAAGGGTGCTGAGAGGGGCAGTATGTGTGGGCAAGATTGGCTTTGGTCGCTTCTTGCAAGCTTCAGCGCTGTTGTCGATGTTAGGGCATTTGTGGCTCTCAGTCTCCTGTTAGATAGGAACGATCAGGGGTGTTAGAATTGGAGACATGTTTTGTCGAGGTTTATTAAAGTTGGTGGTATTTGAAGGCTGGCTCTGTTTATGGGATTCATGAAGGCTCTCGAGGTTGATATAACCATTGACCTTCGAGAGTATCTCTTCGAGTGTTCGGGGTTTATGGAGGACCAAGTATTCTTTCACACGGTTGTGATCTGGTAGGACATTAGAATACGCGGGTACAGCATTCGCACAGTCAAGATTCTCGACTTTCCTTGACTCATCAAGAAACCTCTTGGTGAAGGCTTCGAGTGTCTTGTTGTTGGATTTTATGAAATTGAATAAGGCATCAACTCGGACTTCTCTATCTTTATTGAAGGCAAATTGGGCAATGAAAAGCTGTGATAGCTGCTCGAAGCTCTGGAGCGAGCCATTTGGAAGGTTATGATACCATCGAAGGGGGCTATCGGTAAGGTTGGGTTGAAATAGGCAGCATAGCAGGTAGTCGGCCGTGGAATAGTTACTCAGCGAATTTTAGAATTTTAGAATGTAGGATTTTGGGTCTGTGTTGCGGTATTTACTGAGTTTGGGAGCACAAAAATTGGTGGGTATTTCGATAACCAGAAGTTTAGGGCAAAAAGGGTTGTTCAGTCGACTCCAAGAGTTGGGGGTTGGACTCGCGCTGATGCGAATAACGGCTTGTATTTTATGGTCGAAGTCTGGCTGTACTACATAAGCAGGATGAGGGGAAGATCGAGGGATTCATGAATTGTGAGGTCAAGCATGCGGCATGTATTCGGCACTGCGTTCCCCAAGTCATTCTCGAGCAGGACGCGTCTGGGGTGTCTGGAGAAGCGGAGGGTAGAGTCAGACGAATCTTCTGTAAGGTGAATCCTGAGATGGATAGAACCAGTTGGGGAAATAGTACGAGAAATGCCTTCGGCACTGGTATGTACTGGGGGTATCTCGAGATTTGGTGAGGGTCCTAGACGAGCGCGGTCAGATACGTGTGATGGGCCTGGTGTTTGGGATGGTCGTACAGCTTTCAGAGGCTGTAGTCTCTGCAGTTCTCGGACGGCGTTACACAGTTTGTCAATTGCCCGGTTCTGTCTGCTCTCAACCTCCAGGCGGCGGTTCCGTTCGGTTTCCAGCTTCTGCCGGTGCTTTTTGCGTTCCTGGTAAAGTTGTACGTGATGGCGCTCCTCGGCTTAAGCAACTTGTTGAGATAGTAGGGATACTTAGGCTGCCACTCCGTTGACGGAGATGCCGACATGAGTTGAATAGGAATGGAGGGTGGGTGCCATTGAAGATAACCGGTTGAAGTTGAGGACAAAGGGAGGGGGAAAATAGGTGATTGGTATTGTGGGAAGTACAGACGGCACAAAATGTAGGGGCCTAACTTCTTTCGAAGGGGAAGTCGGCTCTTATACCATGGGGTTAATCCACAATAAATGGAATACAAGTAAATAATCTAGAGCGTGAACGATCTATAGACAATTTACTTGCGTAGAGGCCCGAATATGATACTCTGCAACCTCTGATGAGGATTTTTAAGAGTGTATTTATTACTGATGAGTAATCGAAGGTTCGAGTACTGGGTTCTTACAGGGTGACCGAAGGTAAACTATAAAGGGGCTGGGGAGAATTTTTCTAACCCCCCCTTTCTTCCCCATCTCTCCTATTTATTGAACATAGGAAGGGCTGAGTCACCAAGGTTAGGTCAAATTACAAGGGTACCGTCTGGATATTTCGGCGTGGGTATGGGCGCCGGAAATGCCAGAACTGTCACTGTAACAGTTATTGGGTCTGCCCCTGTACTTTTACACTTTGGCATTGGTTGGGCCTGTCACTGTAGCTGGAAGGACCAACCACTGCGTCGTGTTGCCTTGTGAGCTTGCTGCCTGTCCTATCATACTTCGACCATGTATAGATATGGTCGATGTATTTCTACTGCGATGTGTGGAGTTCGTCTTCGGATGATCTTTGGGAGGCTTGTTTGTGGATTTGTCTTGACTTCTTTATGTTCGAGTAGGCTTCAAGGTAGCCTTCGAGTATCTGTCTTGGGTAGAAGGCTGCGAGTAGGCTACTGAAACTGATGGTCCTCGACAGATGTTTCCAGTATGCAGTATGGAAAAGCTCGTTTAGAGGTTGAAGAATAAAAGCTCTGCCTAGAACTCAGTCCGGTCAATCACTTATTATGGGGGAATGTTATCAAGTGCCTAAGCCAACAAATGGCCCTTTCAGGTATCTTCAATCCTGTGGAGAGGATCCCGAGTTTGCGGATATCGTAGCCTGTAGCTGGGGGAAGCCGATGTATGTTGCCCTTCATTTCTCTATTATGCTTAAACTATGAAGACTTAAAGCTGATATTAAGATATAGAGAAATGAATCCGAAATCCCATGAAAAAAAAAACAAACCTGGAGAGAGAGAGATGTTGAATCTACAAATATAGTTGGAGGAAGATATAACCAACGATTTGATAGAAAAGCGATACCTTGCTAAAATAAAACTCTTTAACAGATGGGATGAAACTGAAGAGATGGATTTGAGGCAAAAATCAAGATTAAATTGGCTTTAAGCAGGGGACAGAAACACAAGGTTTTTCCACCCAACCACAAAGGCTAGGAATGCGAATACACAAATATCCAAGGCAGCATAGGAGGAGTCATTACAAGCCAATCGCTCATACATGAACATATCACTAGCTACTACAAGGCCAAATTTGGTGCTTCAGATACACAGCAATATCTAGAACTTTTTGATCAGCTACCCAACAAAGTTACAGAAGCAGAAAATAATAGTCTCACTGCAACCCCAACCATAGAGGTAATTAGGGATGAATTTTTCTCTATGTATAGCAACAGTGCCCCCAGTCCAGATAGATTTTTTGGTGCTTTTTACCAAAAATTCTGGGAATTCCTGAGCATAGATATTAACACTGGGATAATCTCGTTATTTCTGGATGGTATGATTCCCATGACATTTAACTTCAACCTTATAGTTTTGATTCCCAAAATCAAAAACCCATCCAAGATTGAACAATACATGCCGATTTACCTCAGTAACTTTCTTTTCAAAATCATCACTGAAATTCTTGCCACTTGGTTATCTCCTATTGCCGACAGATATATTTCGAGGGACCAAAGTACGCATATCAAGAATCAAAACATCCATAACAATATTTTCATGGCCTCGGAGATGGCTAATGAGATGAAAATTAAGAGGAAAAATGGAAATGTGGCTCTTAATATCAATATCAGTCAAGCATATGACAGTGAGTTAGAATTACCTTCTCATAACTCTTCAAGCGCTTGGGTTTGATTTGAAATTCTGTGATTGGATGCGAACTATTTGCAGTAGTAGTATGGAATCTATTTTTATCAATGGTAGTCCATCAGGATTCTTCCAGATGGCTAGGGGTCTCAAGTAGGGGGACCCTCTCTCCACAATTTTGTTTGCAATTACGAAAGACATACTGAGAACCAATTTTTACAAGGCCAGAGAATAAGGCAGAATACAGACCATGACATCAATAAAGGGTACGCATGGCCCTACTCACCTACTTTTTGCAGATGATATATTCATCTTTGTAAACGTGAACAACAGATGCCTGAGACAGCTTCAACTCATTCTTACCAAATATCAGAAGGTCTCCGGACAAGAGATGAGTGTGACCAAAAGTAATTTTTTTTTAGTTCTATACCAGTCACCCGCAGAAGAGTGGTCACTGAGATATTTGGCTTCAAAGAAAGAAAATTTCCAAAGAGGTATTTGGGTATTCTACTCATACAAGGGAGTGTAACAAAGCAAGCGATTTTACCGCTATTATAAAATATAATAAATATGGCTAACAGCTAGATAGGAAGCATGAAGCTGCAAGAGGGGTGATACTATTCGATATTATAAGCCGTCTACTTTATGGGTGGGAATACATACTGGAAAAGCCATTTCGAAACCACATATAGGATGGCTCACTGGAGATGAACACAAAATTAATTTTTGGAGAGATACCAGCTACCTGGGCAACAGATATCCCACTTATGGAACATATTGATATGCCTCTCGACACTTATGGAAAAACTTCAAAGCAATGCTCAGCGATTTTATCAACCCACAAGGCTGGCATTTCCCTAGCAACATATTACTCCTACTGCAAGCACTAGGAATCAACATCCAGAACATCCAATGCAGCCCCAGTTCCCATGATACTATGATATGGAAATAAGATATCCAAGGTGTTTTCTCTACCAAGAATACATATGAAACACTGCTCATTAAGGAAGATTTGGCATGGTGGTAGAAGTACTTCCAGAGATAAGCAATCTGCACTAGAATGGATGGGTTTTCTTGGCACTTGTTGAACCATATACTCCCTATGGATGATGCCATAATGAAGAGAGGCATTTCTATTGTGTTGGTATGCCACCAATGCCATAACGCATAAGAAACGGAGTCTCATACTTTGCTGCAGTGCCCTTTTGCAGTCTCTATTTGGCTGAAGGCTATGACGTGCTTCTCATATGTACCTATCCCCCCATCAGACAACTGGAGAAACATACTAGAGAGCTGTAAAACATCTAGTCCATACATTGTTGATCTATGGGTGGCCATGGTTTTTGTAATCTGTAGCAACATTTGGAGAGCTAGAAACAAATGGTTGTTTGATGAAGTCAAAATCCCTATCCAGCAAACTGTGCTACACATCCTGTCTGACGCTACAGATGCCTCTCTCCTTTTCAAAAATACAATGAACAACACCATCCAGGACCTTAGGATCATCAAGGGGCTTAATGTTCAGTGCAAACCAAGAATAGGCAACAACATAGAGAGCAGTAAATGGGGGCTTCCTACTCAAGACAAGGTAAAAATTTGTTGTGATGGATCGGTTCTAGGCAATCCCAGCATAGCAGGTATAGGTATTATTTATAGGAATAATAATGGGGAAGTCTTGGGCACATACAGTAAATCTATTGGGCAAGCTACGAACTTCATTGCTGAGATTACTTCAATCATTTTAAAAGTTCAAAGAGTTGTAACATAAGGGTGGAGAAGAGTGTGGGTAGTATCCGACTTGGCTGCTGCAATTATAGTGTTCATCAAGGATAAAATACCATAGATGCTTAAATCTTCTTGGGACCTCATCATCCCCTACCTTCTGCAAATCTGATTCAGCCATGGACAAATGGATAAAATACCATAGATGCTTAAATCTGCTTGAAGGAGAGGGTCAGACCCGAACTAACCAGCAGAAGAATGGACAAATGGCAAACCGGATTACTTACATAATATTGAAGACCATGTCACAGACTACTTCCGAGTCAGGAAATCACGCTAAACAGGAAATTATACAGCACATGGTATTATCGAATCGGGAAAGTCGTTCAAATGAATTAGGAGGCCGTTCGAACAAAAGGGCAACTATTACAATTGTCGAGACAGACAATAAGTTTAAAGGCAATTTTTGACAATTCGTTCGAACGGACTTTGAAGTCGTTTGAACGACTTGTACATTAATCTCAAAGCCGCTCTTTCATTTTGTCGAAAAAGGCGACAATTTCTAGTTTTTCCTTTTTCGTTTGAACGAGAGTGGAGGTCGTTCGAATGAGACTTTACTCCTGTTGTTCGAACGACTCTGGACTCGTTCAAACGAATGCATGCAATTTTCTTGTTCATTTTCTTATGTATTTCCTTATTTTCGTAGAGATCCCACATGCATATTCCCTAGTGCCATGTACTAGAGTATAGCATGATTGGTTTTCCCTCATCTTGTAAACGTTTGTTTGGATATATTTTATTAAACTTTTTGCAAAAAAAAATGCAATCTTCTGATTGGACAAAGCAAACCAAAAATATATGCGGCAATTCAAACTAATTAGAGATCAAATTGTGTGTGATTTAAATTATGCAAGTCGAGCTAAAAATAAAAAAATATATTTATACTATACGTCCGTATGACGTATGAATTGTGATGTTGTATATATAGATAAGTATAGATGTACATGTACTTTTTTGTCGAACTGAAGAAGTATATAGAATCAAGCTGAATGTAATGAATTTGGTATAGAATTGAATGTGCTAAAACCAAAAATCAAGCTATTGACAAATTTCTTAAAATATTTAACATAGGGGAGAGATTGTGAAAGTTAGTTCAAAGAAGTGATGGCTGAAATGTAATGAGGTCGATTTGGAAAGATACACTCTAACTTTTTAACATGATCTTAGGGTTGTCAGTTATGGATGATGGGAATGGATACGTTTTGACTCATGCGGAATGAAGGGGATCTGAAGTTATCGTAATCTTTAGGTATAAATAATGCTTAAAATGTGATTGAGAGAGGAGAAAGAAATAAAAATGGTAAGGACTCATTCGCAGAGAGATTGGCATACGTCGGAGGGGCTTTTAGCAATAAAGATTGCAGAAGTACGGGAAATGATCTTTGGGCAGTTAGATTATGGTGCTAACTTGCCAGAATCATAAATTCAGTTTGATGGGTTAACTATGAGGGCGAGGGAGTATGAGATAAGGCGCCCCTTGTACTTAGAGATATTTTGCGAACTGGTGTCAGAGCCTGAAACTTGAAAAGTTGTTATGAGGAAGATTGTTCTGGAGGAAATTGCTAAGGAAGATGAGGGGATTGCTCGGTATGAACTGATTAGGTGTGGTACTCCAGGGAATCTAAGATATTTTATGTGTGAGAGAGCAAACTTATTCTGGTCAAATAACTGAAATATAAATAAAAGGGAGAATACTTCCTTCTGAATTTGTGCCAAGTTTGTTGAGAATGTTGTTTGAATAAGAATTTGAATATTGAAATGTTATAGCATTGGGAATGACGTTAGTAGTTCTATAACAGAAGTAGGAGTAGAGAAATAACATCGTCTGTATATTTTTTCTTTTCTGTAGTGGTAGAGAAAGTTCGATTACGCATCAGTAGAAAGTCATCATGTGTGTGGGAAAGTCAAAAAGAAATTTAGGTAGAAGAGAGAAAAATATATATAAATTTAGAATATGAGATAATGATGGGAAAACATTTTCACCCAAAAGGTATGAAACGTCTGACATTAATTGTGGAAGGGACTTCGGTTCCAAAATAGAGGGCAGCTTCTATGAGCTCCAATAACTGCCAGTAGTTAGAGAGAGAAACTATAAATAACCATTATTCTTCTTCATTCAAACGTTTGTCAAACTCAGAGAAATAAAAAACCCGAGAGAGAGAAAAGATATTAGGTTACAGAGATTCTAGAGATAGGTTGAACAAAAGCAAACATCGCAGCCAGAAGGAAAAGGTTGTTGTGGTAGAACAAAGTCTTTTGTTACACAATGCGGTAGCAAAAGGGGATTGTGTACTACTCCAAACTCTTACTCAGACGTTGAAGGTTAGTGGTTGTGATTGATTATGCTAATTTGTGATTTGTAATTGTGGGTAATCGTTTGATGTATGATGTGGAGAGTACCATATTTGTGTGTTTTCAAAATTTGAAAAGTTTTCTATTTTTAGTAAACCTTTAAAAAAATTTGTTGTGCATGGAAAAATATCTATGTATGTGTAAGATATATGTATGTGTAGAAGTATAAACAAAAGATAATGGTAGAGAAAATTGATTGAATACCTGAACCTGTATGTAGGCTGAGGCGTGAGAATGCTCTGTTATAGAAATAAGCCTCATCTTCAAGTCTATACTCGAGATGGAGACTTTGACCTTTGGTCCTGTGATTAAAGTAGTATCTGATTAATCTGAAAATGTAGATGTTGTGGAGGGGCGACCTAAGAATGGAGAACCCTGATGTTGTAGAGGTAAATTCAGAGGGAGAGGACGAAGTAGAATTTTTAAATTTCCCTAGTCATCTAGTGTCCTATCCTACAGATTCTGATATATATTTAAGGAATTCTATAAAAATTAAAGGTAGTTTAGGTGGTGAATGGAGTAATTTCATAGAATACGATGGGAGGTCGTTTAGGGGATGTTCTGTAAAAAAGGGGGAAGAATACATTTTCTTGCTGCCCGATTTAGAACAGGAAAAAGTTAATAGGGGAGTAGAGGAGTCGATCTTCTTTGAGTACTTTAATAGGGGTGTCCAAAGTGATTTAGACCAAGGTTTCTTATGTTATCTGCCTTAACAAAAATTCGGACTGATGTTGCCTTTTAGCCACCTTTGCCAAAGGTATTTTGAATACCATAGAGGCCTGTCCTGCACAACTTAATAGGAATATGTGGGAAGTGATAAATGTCTATGATAACCTGAATAGATTGTGGGCTGAAAATGGGCTGGAGAGGAGAATAACTCCCATATATGCTTTGCAGTATTATACTGTGAAATATTATGTGGCGACTAAATGCGCGTACTTTTGTTTTTGTTTGTCTCGACCTCAGTTCTTCGACTTAATTTAGCAGGGCGAGTCTAGAATAATAATTTGATATGGGTAAAAGGTAATTGTCTCCAGAGAAAGGACAAGGAACCTATAGACCTTCTATATAAAAATCTGATGAAATATAAGTAATAGTTTGTGATATCGAACTATTATAGTTGTAGTAGTGTTCTGTCTGGTTAACAATATGTTGTGTAATTTTATAGATCGTCGATCTCAAGTGGCGAGAAATTTTTTACTAATAGATACAGTAGCTCGAGAAGGCTCTGACCTTGAGATTGTTCTGGAAGAGTTTGAAATAAACATATTCAAAAGGGCTAAGAGTAGGTCAGAGAAAGTGCAGAGTCTCAAGTAAAGGGAGAAATGATAGGAACTGGAGCTGGAAAGAAAGTAGCAGCTAATGGTGAAAAATGTTCAGTATTACCGAAGGCTGCTCCAATATATTTAAAGGCAGGTTCTGGGGGTACTACGTCGAGCAAGCTAGCTCAAAAGCACCCAAAAAGGATGGCTGTGAAGGGTGGCTCAAACTTGGTGAACACGGAGAGTGGAGAGGTCGAGATGAGTTCAAAAAATAAGAAGGTAAATGCTTCTGCTATAGTGAGCATGGCGAAGGGGGTAGAGTGAACCTATGGTGGAGGACGAGCTACTAGCAATGGAGAACAGGCTGAGTTGGAGTTAGAGTTGAGTAGGCTACCTCATTTATCGATTGTGACAGAAACCTCGGCTAAGCCATCACAACGTTACCATCACTCTCTTTAGAACTCATACAACAAAAGGGTTTACCGGTGTAGTTTCAATATCAGAGATTTGGTACTTCGACGGGTCACACCCTCTTTGAAGCCTCGCAATGCTGGCAAATTAGCCGAATCCTGGGAAGGACCTTATGTCGTGTATGACAAAACTGACAAAGGTTCATATTATCTGATGACAGAAGCAGAAGAGCCTCTACCCAATCTGTAGAACACCATTCAGTTAGTATCATTCAACAGGCCGCGACCTCCATCTTTTCAACTAATATAAACGTAGTATAATCAATGAACATATTTTTCCTCTGAAACTGCGTCTCTTGTCTTCCAGTAAATTTCTTGGTCTAACCTAAGTATCATGTCAACCGTTCGACCTGACTGATACTCGGGGGCGACCTCAAAGTTTTTCAAGTCTCCTAATTCGAGAAAACTCGAGGGGCACGAATGATCGATAAACCAGACCCTCGAGAATGCATTCGGGGAGACCACGTTATGCTTTGTTTAGGCTCAGGCCTTCAAAGTCTGGTGAATTTCTTGGTATAACCTAGGTATCACGTTAACCCTTCGACCAGACTGATACTTGGGGATGACCTTAAATTTTTTAAGTTTCTAAATTCGAGCAAACTTAAGGGGCACGAATGGTCGACAGACCGGACCCTCGGGAATGCATTGGGGGTGGCCAACTTATGCTTTGTTTAGGCTCAAGCCTTCAAAGCCCAGTGAATTTTTTGGTCTAACCTAAGTATCATGTCAACCTTTTGACCAAACTGATACCTGGGGGCAACCTCAAAGTTTTTCAAGTCTCCAAATTCGAGCAAAATTGAGGGGCACGAATGGTCGATAGACCGGACCTTCAGGAATGCATTGGGGGCGACCATGTTATACTTCGTTTAAGCTTTGGCCTTCGAAGTCCAGTGAATTTTTTGGTCTTACCTAACTGCCATGCCAATCCTTCGATCGAACCGCTACGTGGGGGCGCCTTCGAAACTCCTCAAGGTTCTAGTTCAAACCTTGTTACAAACATGCCAAATTTCCAACACCAAAATATGCAAGTGTACAGGAATATCAGCAACTCAGCCACAAACATCTCAAACCCATTACATTCGAGCAATTCAATTCAAACATAGCCAGACAGTTCAAGTTCAAACAAGTTACAACTACAAACCATTACTCAAAGTTATCACATAAGTTACAAATCCTTCATGTGCAAACATCCACTCCAAATTACCAACATGATAAGAGAAAAGAGTTTGCTACTACAGGACAACAATGACAGTACCTCAAGCAGGAGTAGCCTCATCACCTCCTCCTATAACCTCTTCAGCACTAATACCTTCAGTACCCTCAGTTGAAGGGTTCGACCCCGCAGTATGCGCGGCCCCTTCGGAAATAGCCATAACAGCGTCTTCGATAGTAGGTTCCTCAGTTATGGGGAAACGCTTCAGAGTTATGGGATCATATCTCAAACTATCTATGAAATCTTTTAAAGAAGTGGTCGTCTCATACTCCTTGTCGAATTGCCCCTAGAAGGTCTCCCTCTGTTCTTTCATTTCCTTATCCTTCTCAGCAAGCTTCGCTTCCAGCACCTTCAGCATTTGGGTATGGCTGTCACGCTGAGCCTTGATCTTCCTCTTGCATTTAGCTCTGATTGTCAACTGCTCTCGCTTTAAAACATTAACCTCGAACACTAGCGATAACTCAGTCCCTCGAGGAAGCTCCGAATCGTCAACCGCTTGCTTCAGCTGCCCATTTATTACCTTTTGGGCCTTGATAAAAGCTTGAGACAAAGCATGTGACTGCTAGAATATTCAAACCATAAGTGTTGGGACCTATCCTTCGATCTCACCCAAAGTCGAGCTCACCTAGTTTGAATTACCATATATTTTAAACACATTTCCCCAGTCAACATTCTAACCTACCCCACGAACTGGTTAAGAATGTGGGCCGAACTTAAATCAAAAAATCTTATCCAGTTAAAGGCACCTATCACCCACGAACTCGCCAGCTATTCAGTCAACTGCCACTAACCACATTGTTTGGAAATCGTGCTCCAGCATGACGAAGAGCTGCAGAGAAAGCCTATATAAAGAAAAAGTTCCAGAAGAGACAGGGACCAGAAATATTATACAAAAGATCATTTAGAAACTATCGATTCGAGATTCTCAACAAACATTACAAACTTCTAACTTACAAGGTTCAAAACATTTCTATATCACTTGTAATAAAGATATCCGCCTCAAGCAATAAAGATACTTCCACAAAAATCCTCCACACGAGGTCTTGGTTTTTTACCTATTGAGAGATTTTCCATGCTAAAATCACATGTTTTATTTATTACTTTACATTAGAATATTATTACAGGTTCATTGGTGTGATAGAGAATTCCAAACCATTTTAAGCTTACAGAATTTGGCCATTACATTTGGCACCGTCTGTGGGAAAGATTATATTTCCACGATATCCTAAGGCAGTCTTTCACTACAACTTTTAGTCACGATTACTTCTAGATGGCCGGCTGTAGGAACTCAACTCAAAGTTTCCATAAAGCCGGGGCTACTCACAAAGTTATGGGCGAATCTGAATGCCAAAACAGTGAAACGCGCCAAACTCAAACTTAAGTTAACAAAGGATCGGGAGCTCCGGGAAAAAGAGCTCAATACAAAATGACATGCCCGTTTGACAGCGCTCAAACGGCATGAAGATCGGATGATTACAATACAGACTGCCTTAGAGGCTTTGCAAATACTCAGCAGGCTCCTCCAGCCAAAGGTCTCGATCAGCTTCCAGAGACCTCCCGTGTTTTTGCATGGGAAAGATTGGGACCTCGGTGAATCACCAGTAAAGCTATTTCCAAGAATCTTCAACATGAACCACAACCTTCCATATATTTGGGGGGTGAAGTTCATTCCGATGTCAGTCGAGGTCACCGAGTTTCCATCCGCCAGGAGGAAGAGCGTCGACCTCAACATCTAGTTCCAGTACGAGATCGCCTGAGTGAAGGTACGGGCACTCATCATTCACAGCCAGCTCGTCCAGCGATTCAACCAACACGTCATTACATCACAAAAGAGCATATGGACCAACGAATTAAGGATTTGATTAAAGAACAAGTTCTTGGTACTACCGGCGATGCCATAAAGTTACAAGGAATTCCGATTGCCAAGGAGTTGTTTGATATGGAGATACCAAAGGGTTTCCATACTCCAAAAATTTGCAAATACCGAAGGAGCACATTCAGCAATGCCGTAATTCATTGGGGTTATACGCCAATCTCAACCACATCCTCTGCCAACTATTCGCTACAAGTCTACAGGAGGAACCACTCCGATGGTTCCACTCTCTCACTGAGGACCCCATCTGCACATTTGATGAGTTACAGAAGCAGTTCATCAAGACATATGTTCATAAGAGAGACAAAGAGAAGAACTTGTATTCTCTTATCAGTCTTAAACAGTCGCATGGAGAGAAGCTCAAAGATTTCTCAAAGAAATTCTTAGAGCCCACGCGAAAAGTCGATAACCCCGAACAAAAAATGGCTGTTACTGCTTTCACCAATACTCCCCGGCTTGAATGCAATGCCAAAGAATAACTCTTCCTTAACAAACCTGCGACCTTGAAGGAGATGATCACCAAAGTCAGCAGTTACGTCAGCCTGGAGAAGATGATGTCCGAGCGACATAAATCTACTAAATCCGTCCTCTTCACCAAAGGCCCATCTGCAAATCAAACCAGTGAACCAAAGGAGGAACAGGGAGATCAGAAGTGCACGAAGGGAAACACTGGTTACCCTCAGAAAGGCGGTCCAAAAAACAAACCCATCCTCCCAAAACTGAACGTCCGAATCTTCACAATTTTTCTACTACAATTGAAAGTTCCTGTAATGACCCAAATTTTTTATTTTTTTATTTAGTATCAATTATCTACTCATTATATTGTCACTCTGCATATTCCTATACATTACCACTCTCATGTTCCGATACTTTAAGCATTCCACATATTTATTCCGAATCCAATATGCATATCTAGTCCTTTCTCCTTTATATATATCCTTTTGTATATGGATTTTTGGCAGGTTTGGCATTAGATTCCTTTCCAGTAATTTCTTTATGTTAGGGCGGATTAGGTAGTATTGGCAACTTGGGAACCCCTGTGTGGGTTGGTGTTGGTGCTGATGTTAGATTGTGGTGTTGCGATGCGGATATGATTCCGGAGAAGCATTGTATGCCCTTGAGTTTCTATGTTTGTCCATTGGATGGATTCCTCTTACCAACTGTTAAATTTTTGGTTTGCTTATTTATGTTCGGGCATATTTTGGTTATGCTTTTCCCTCTGTTTTTGTCCGAACATCTGTGAGCTTAGACGGCCAAGTTGGGTTTGTTTTTGGGTGATCCTAAGGCATCGGTGATGTCTCGAGATACGTATTATATCTCCCATATAAATACCCAACCTCCTCATTTTCACATAGCACTCTCTCCCTAAAAACTGACTTTCGCACTCTCTCCTTCAAAACCAACTCTAACCCTCTATCCAAATTCCTTCTCTCTCGGACAATTTTGGGCCGTGATTGCCTCGCCTAATTGCTGATTTTGAGCCGTGAATGCTTAACGAGCTTTGCGGAGCCATGGCGTGGAGAGATTTGTCGTCACCCTTTCCGGACTTGGACACTCCCTCCCCGTGATTGTTGTTGCTGATTTTGGTACTAGGGTGCTGATTTCAGATTATTGGGTATGCTATTGTATGATTTCAGTGGTTGGGTGAAAACCATAGCTTAGGGTTTGTGATTAGAGAATGTATTAGGGCTGTTTTTGATATCGCAGTGCATTTAATTTTAGGTTTTGGGTTCAGCTGATGTATGGACTAATTTGGGTGATATATGGACTGATTTGGGTGATGCATGGACAGATTTGGGCGGCGTTGTGGAGGACGGGTGGTCCGGTAACTTAATTGCGGGACTCTTTTGTGTTGGATACGAGTTGCTTAGTTCGTCGAGTTCGCTTTTATCAGGCGAGTGTTCCCTTCAAGTCTAAATTCGTTACTAATGTTACCTATGCGGATATGAAATGACACTTTGGATGTAATATAGAGTCATTCTCATTGTTAAGCTAGTTATCACATATGTTAGATATGTTAGCATAGTTAATTAGTTATGTACTTTCGGACGTTAAGAACGGGTTAGAAGTTGTTAAGCTAGTTTTCACAGCTTTGTCCTTGAACCCTAATAGCGTAACTACTCTAGACTCGTCCTAGAAGTTGATTATTAGCGGAACTTAGTATCTAAATGCTTGTAGAGTTGTTGTTTCTATATAGTATGGTTTGTAGCCTTGCATGTTGTGTATTCCTGTGGCTTGGTCCTTGAATACTGTTTATTCCTTTAAAACTAGTATTACTGTTGATGCTGTGACTGCTAAGTCACTATACATTGGGTATCGGCGTTGCGACAGCTGAGTCGCTGAGTGTCCGAGATTGATGTCACGATTGGATATCAGTCGTTGTTTATCTGATGTTTTTAATGTTGTGACTAGAAATTAGTTACTGTTCATTGGTTGTTTGACATAGTGACGGGTTAGTCACTGTCTATCAGTTTATTGTCTTGAAACCAGTAAGTCGCTGGCCATCGGGTTTAGATATTGTGACTGAGTCACTGTTTGTCAGTTTTAGGAGTAATCACTGCTTTCTTTTAGTTGGTAGTCATCCTACGTGCGCATGCCAGGTTAACAGCTACAGTGTTTTGGTCTCTGATGGATCTGTTTGGATCGATAGGGTCCCTTGATCAGGTCAAAGTTTTAGAGGTGAAGATATGGTTGGAATGGTATTTCCTGGTGCCCAGTCTTATCCGGCGAGGAAAGATATGGTTGGATACAATTTCCTGGTGCCCAGTCTTACCCTGTGAGGTGAAGGTATGGCTGGAATAATTCTCCAGGTGCCCAGTCTTATCCTGCGAGGAAAGATATGGTTGGATACTATTTCCTGGTGCTCAGCCTTCTCTTACGAGTGAAGTCATGATTGGATATTGTCTCACCTAGTCAGAATGATATGAGATATCTCTCCTAATATACAAAATTCTCCTTCAAGGTTGAAACACCTATGTTATCCTCGGGTAGAGCCTGTTCTGCATATCTGTCCCTTTGTATTTAATGATGATCTCTCATATGTTCGAGTCCTTGCACTAGCGGTTAAGAAATCAACTATCATAAGATTGAGTCCATCAATTTAACTTTATACTTCATTCCAGCATCAAACTTCTGCATCATCATATTACTTCCTCTCATATTATGTATCTCTCTGCTTAGTACGACTGTCCTTACTTCATTCCCTTACTAATTAGAATTGCTATATTATATCACTATGCTTCATAACATTATAGTTGATTTTTCTTGTTAGCATTAGTTGTGTTAGTATAGTTTTTAGCCTTGTTGGGTTATAGTGAGTTGTGGTTTGCTCACTCTCGTTGTTTACATTTCTGAGGTGGAGTAGTTTCCGTGATCTTCAGTAGATATCAGAGTTTAGATCTTCTGTTACCAAAGGTCTTTTGTTGTATATTATAGATTAGTTATATTTTGGTTGATTGTTGTATAGTTTTGAGACATTGTTCATATTTTAGTTTTGATATGTATATATCTATCTATCTTTTGCTTCCGTAATTTATTTTGTGCTCTGATGAATTTCTATATGTTAAGGACCGAGCCAAAATTTGTCTACGGCCCGGTTGTTCGCGAGATAATTCTTTTAATTTCCTACCTTTTTGGGGCGTGACAGTTCCCCTCTACCGAGTCTCTCTACAACTGGAACTAATCAATAATCGACCATATTGCCTACATCATAAGGTATATCATCATACTACTGACAATTTCTCTGCTCTATAGCGGTTGCTCGATTACATTTTTAAAGAGGGAAGGATGCTCGAATACATTATCGATCTGAAGTCGTACAAAGATGGCAGCTATAAGAAACAGCTCAAAGTTATTCAGGCCAATGATCAAGCTGAGGAAAAACATCTCTACCATATGCACCACAATAACATGATCAAAATCAATCAGATCATGAATTCTAGCATATCAAAATACAGGAGACTATCGGAGTGCTGCGATCTCTCACATTAAGAGAAAAAAGCCAAGCTTCTTCCGGAGTCGAGCAATCACTGACTCGGGATCACCTTCAAAGATTGCGATACAAGCCATGTCAAGTTTCCACATCAGGATGCATTAGTCATAATGCTCAAGATGTCATGCACACAATGATGATCAATACCGGAAGCGGTATTGAGATTAATTTTTAGAGTACGATCGACCAGATGGGTTTGGCCGACCAAGTTTTTATGAGTGACACCGATATCAGTAGGTTCAATGGTTCCAGAGAAGAATGAGTAGGTAAGATCATCTTACCTACTACTGTAGGAACAACCAATATTAACATCATTTTCTATGTCATTAATGCCAAATCTTGCTATCTCAAGATTATCGGCCGCTGCTGGATACACAACATGGAGGCAATCGCTTTTACCAATCATCAAGCACTCTGATTCAAACACGACAATGGTATTTATGAGATCAGAGGTAGTCAGCAGCTTTCATAAGCTTGTGAAAATACCGTCTCTGCTATCCTAGATACATCAGACAGATTTGTTGTATAGAAATTATAGGAAGTTGATCACCTCAACGATCAACCATCCGCAGAGGAGCCCACAGAATATATCAGCATTGATGAACCTAGAAGAGGTACTTTCATTGGTACTAAGCTGGTTTAACATGAAAAAGATGCTCACATTCAGTTCTTGCAACTCAATCGAGACATTTTTGCATGGTGTTTTGAAGAAATGCCTAGGGTTGATCCAGCCATGGCCTGTCACAAATTAGCTATCAATATCAACGCTGTAGCGGTCAAACAGAAACAACGATGGCTTTCACCTCGTCTTAGAGATGAAGTTAACACCGAGATCAAGAAATTGATCAAAGTAAGATTCATTCAAAAAGTCAAGTATCCAGACTGGATATCCAACATTATCGTAGTCCCAAAGAAGAACGGAAAAGTTTGAGTTTGCGTAAATTTCACAGATCTGAACAAATATACTCCAAAGGATAGTTTTCCTCTTCCCAACATTCATCAGATCCTCGATTCTACAGGAGATCATGACCTCCTATCTATGATGGACGCTGCTTCAGGGTATAATCAAATTCCACTTTTGGAAGAAGATCAAGAGAAGACAACTTTCATCACTGAAAGAGGTATTTATTGTTACAAAGTCAGGCCTTCGAACTCAAGAATGCGGGTGCCACATATCAACAGTTGATGACTACTATGTTCAAAACACACCTTGGGAAAGTCATTGAAGTCTACATCAATGATCTCTTGTACAAAAGCGTACAGTCAGCCAATCACATCTCAGATCTCAATACTATATTTAACATCCTTCAATCTAACTGGATGCGTCTCAACCCTGATAAATGATAATTTGGGGTACATTCTGGCTGCTTTCTAGGCTACCTCATCTAGAAGAAAGGGATTGAGGTCAATCCAGATCAAATTTGGGCACTCTTTGACATGCCCTCTCCAAAAACAACAAAAGACGTTCAAAAAATTTCCGGCATGATTGCCGCTATCAACCGTTTCGTTTCAAAATCTTCAGATCGCTGCCATTGGCTATTCCTATTACTCTGCAGATATACCAAATGAGAAATTTTTTTGCCAAATGCAGAGGTCAAATGGACACTAGAATGCGAAGTAACTTTTCAGGATATTAAAACCTATTTGGGGAGGTCTCCCATAGTGAGCACCCCAGTAGATAATGAAGAACTGATTATCTACCTAGCAGTCACAGATACTTTTCTCAGCTTGGTTCTCATTCACTTGGAAGGGAAAATAGAGAAACCAGTCTTTTTCATCAACAAAACTCTCACACCAGCGGAAACAAGGTACTCTAAAATTGAGAAACCTCCTTTTAACTCTTGTTTACACTCACAGAAACTCAAATACTACTTCCAAGCTCATTCAGTCAAAGTCATGACAAACTACCCACTTCAGAAAGTTTTATCCAAGAAAGAAATATCAAGGAAAGTGTAATAGTGGTCAGTTAGTTTGGGAGAGCATGATATGAAGTTCGAATAAAGTCATTCCGAAAATGGTCTGGCCGTTGTCGATTTTCTCGCAGATTTTCGAGTGGAGGGTCCTGAGTGGAAGGAGCACGACCCTGACCTTACAGAAGTAACACCCAAGTGTGGAGACTTCACACAGATAGATCAGCAGGACCCGCTGGGTTAGGAATCGGGATCGTTTTTATTACCCCTTCCAATGACAGAATTGAGAAATCAATTCGTTTAGATTTTGAGGCCTCAAATAATGTCACCGAGTATGAAGCCCTCATTCATAGACTTGGCCTCGCTCTTGAGCTCAATGTCCCTGAACTCTCAGTTACATAGATTCATTACTCATCATCCACCATTACTCAGATCAATACAAGAAGAATGGGAAGATGATCGAATACGCAGCCCTCATTACAGATAGGATGAGCAAGTTTACAAAAGCAACTCTCGATTATCTTTCTCTAGGTGAAAGAAGATGCGCTGATTCCTTAGCATATCCAGCTGGGGTCTAGGGTAAAGAAGCTTGATATCTCTAGATCGAAATCATTTCAACCCCCAGTATTGCTCGTATTTCTGTATGCACGATCAACACTGGGGGCAATAAAGGGGGAGATGATGATTGGCAAAAGCCTTTCTTAGCCTACCTCGGTGTCGACAACAATTGTAATGGACCACTCGCAGCAGATCCAAAAGAGTACCAATAACTGATCAACAACTCGAAGCGCTATACTAATCAAAATGGTGTGCTATACCGCCTTTCCGTCACAAGGTATCTCTTCAAATCTAAAGCAGATGAATTGCTTCACGAATTACATGAAGAGACTTGTGGCTCCCATGCCACAGGTCGATCGTTAGCAAAGAGAGTTATTACTCAAGGACTATTCTGGCCTGATATGCGCAAGCAAGCAGAGGAGTACTCCCGCAGATGCGACACCTGCCAAAGACATCAAACTTTATGTAAGCAAGGTTTTCTAGCCATTCAAAAGATGGGCACTAGATCTCATCAGCGAATTCCCTAACTCTCCAAGTAACCGCCGTCACCTAGTCATAGCTACCAATTATTTTATAAAATGGGTAAAAAATTCTACTATGTCAAACCAGAGAAGAAGAGGTCATTTATTTTATCTCGAACCACATAATCACTCGATTTGCGCACCCCCACCTAATTCATATGGATAGAGGGCCTAAATTTATGGGAGATAAAGTTGTAACCTTCCTAAACTACCATAATATCATTCACTCACCATCCAATTCTTTGTATCCTCAAGGAGACGGCCAAGCCGAAATCACCAACAAAACCATCGCGGATGGACTAAAAAAACGGCATCACTTACAGGAAAAAAGGAAATTGGGTTCGCGAGCTGCCTCATGTCCTATGGGCATATCATACTACTCACCGATAATTAACTGGGTATACCCCATTCCTCCTTGCTTATGGCACTGAGGCCGTCATTCATTCTGAATATTATCATCCAGTTCGTGATCACGAGCTAACTGACGAGGAAAATGAGTTCGAGTTGGCTTGCAACCTCATTATGATAGATGAAACCAGGGAACGCGCCATCGCTAACCTAGGTTGATATTATCATATGTTTGTCAGATCGTCCTCAGAGAAATTTCTTAACATCGCAAAGAGCCTCACGCTGGAAAATTTGCCAAAAATTGGGGGGGTTCATTAATTATCACAGGTCTCTCAGGCCTGGGATTATATTATCTCATGACAGAAGAGGAAATCCCCATTTTAAATCCTTGGAACACTAGATGACTGAAACGGTACTATCGTTAAGCGTCTTACTACTCAATTTCCTTTTCTCGCTTTGTTTTTTGTTTTTCAATTCCAAAAGTGAGATTTTCATCTCCATCTAATATAAATTAAAAACTTATCAATGAAACTTCCAAGTTTTTCACAACATCTCTCTGTTTACGTAGATTCAACCACATTCTCTAGATTAAAGCATAGATAATACTAGCTTTCAATCAATCTTATTCCAGTTAAATCAAGGATAATACTTGGTTTGGCTTACTCTACTAAATCTCTGCGATTGCAGCAAGTATAGGAGCATGTTTCATATCAAAGACTCTACCAAACATTAGATGGGGCAAAGCTAATACTAGCCATCATCTACTTCAACTTGTTTAGGTAATTATACCAGTTAGCTCAAGGATAATACTTGGTTTGGCTCACTCTACTAAATCTCTGCGATTATAGAAAGTGTAGAAAATTATGTCATATCTAAAAGTCTACCAGACATCAGATAGGGTAAAGATAATACTAGCCTTCATCTACTTCAACTTGTTTATGTCATTATACCAGTTAGATCAAGGATAACACTTAGTTTGACTGACTCTACTAAATCTCTTCGATTGTAGCAAGTGTAGAAATTTTTTTTCATATCTAAAAGTCTACCAAACATCAGATAGGGCAAAGATAATACTAGCCTTTATCTCTTTCAATATGTCTGCAACATTTCTATAGTTCAATCAAGCTTTAACTTGGTTTAGCTCAACCCATTTGTGCGATTAAAACAAATATAAAAACTTACTTTATATCAAAGACCCCACTAAACATAAGATAAGGCAAATGTCATACTAGCTTTCATCTATTTCACTATGTCTGCGACAGATACTATTTATTTTCAGGTCTTATTTAAATGGATATTTTTTCTAATGTGGGGAGGTCAACAATGCTTTACTCTTCAGAAGGCGGTCAAATAGACTTCAGTTCGTGAGTTACAACAACTCTTCCCATCTCTAACAGATCAGCAGGTCGAGGGCCTAAATTGGTTGCCATAAAGGCCATACAGTTGCCTCGATCTATATTCACTTTACAAATGCATCCCTTGTCAGATTAGTTCTTCAACAAGGTATCTCGTTCTTACTCAAGTCTTTTTATTTCCTCTACAAAATACACAACGGTCGACTTTAACAGGTCTTCCCATGATGGATGACCTAAGATGATCTTTAAAAAGTTACGTCATACCTTCTCAAGGCGTGACTACAAATGCGCGTACAGATTCTTCTGATGTACCATTTTCCTGTCTGCCAAATCATAAAAAGCTATATTTTCTTCCACATTTTTGTAATTTCTAGCTGATTCAGTCTGAACAGTGACCTCCAAATTTTCCACCTGAGCACGCAATATCACAATTTCTGCATTCAATTCTTCCCGAGCTGAAGTATCATTTAACGAATTATCTTTCTTCTTCATTAAAGTTTCATTTGCCTTGATTTCCCCTTCTAAGACCTTCTCCCTGATAAGAGCAACATCTAGCTTGTGTTGATACTCCCATAAGATTGCATTTCTTCTCTGAACATGCCCTTGAATGTGAGACACATCACTCTACAGCTTTCTAATTCGGCCTGAGAGACTAACTAAATCCCCTTGGACTAGAGAAGCCTTAACCTCATTTCTACTTCCCTTTGAGCGCTCTCTGGCCTCGGCTATCTTGGCACGTGCGATTACTTGTACCAGTTCGGCCTTCAATCGTGCCACCTTCTTATTTAATTCGTTACACCTTCGTTGCATTCCTTGAAACTCTATATCCTTTGTAGGTAAAGCTATATACAAGTGTTCAGTCGTGGCTTCTGAAGCTGATAGATTTTCTCGAGCTACCCTCAACTCATTATCTTTTTCAATCATTTTTTGTTTCAGTCGCTTCAGCTCATTTCTATAATTCTGAAGATTAGGTTGAAATTATCCCTCCAATCTTTCTAGCGCCTGAATACGGTATTGAGCCATTTCAGCCTGCTTACCCTTAACCATCAACATGTCAACCTAACTTTGAAGCCTCGTAGTGTGTTCTGTTATCTCCGCTAACTCTTTTGGCCCCTTGCCTATTTTGGCATCTTTCGCTTTGACCTTATGAGTGAGGTCAGAAGCAGCCTGGGTTGCCTCCACAAGTTCAAAATATAATTTTACGTGTTGATCTTCTCTATTCTCATTCAGTTCTCTCATCTAATCCAACTACTCTGTAAATTCCCGGTTCCATTGGAGTACATCGTCCTCATGCGAGTGAGCTGAATCCAATTCGACATGTAAAATATAAATATATTAATACAGTTCGATTTAGAACACCATCAATATGCATATGTATATATTTTATTTCTAAAATTCTATATGATTTCTAACATCTGCGGTGTACAAATACTTTTAGACTAAAAGGTCTGGGTACATTATCAGATAAATACTCCATGAGGTATATTGTGAAGTCTAAGGTACATGCTTTCGATATGCAACTTTATATAAAGTGCTTTGAATTTTTCTATGCACTATATTAGTATTATTTTCCTAAAGCTAATAACAAAATTTTCTATCTGCATCTACATCCTATTTACTTGGTAGTTTTATGTCGATATAGCATATAAGTCGAAAGACTTATTCAAATTAAACCTGCAGCTCTGCTTGCGAAGATAACAAGGCTGTAGAGGTCTCTCTTTCCCTGGCAAGCCTAGTCTCTAGCTCTTTTATTTAAAGACTCATTTCTCTAAGTGCCTGCAAGATGTTTAAAAAAACTAGTCAACCTACAGAAGTCTCCTCCATACACACAATCTAACAGTTTACAAATATTCATACAAAAGCACATTTATACTCTACCTTTTCATTATTACCCTCTGGGATCACTACACCAAAATCTATAATTTTCCACGGATGTTTTCTTAATTTGGTTGCGGACTAAGTCTATGGCACCGTTATTACTGATATAGTCTGTGGCATATATTAAACTATCCATAGCAATTTCACTTTTAGTCAAGGTTTTATTTTCTTCGGTGTTGTTTAAACATTTTATTTCGTTTCTTTCTCTTTCTTCTATCTCTTACCTTTAACATTAAACTATCATCTCTTCTTAGAACCACAAAATTCTCGACGTTTCTATCAGAAATCGCTTTAACTTTTAGTTGCAAACTAGATCTATTAACTTCTCTTCAGAATCTTTGTGTTAATTATCAGAAATTGATCCATTTCTTCATTACTGGTAGAGAAACCATCACACTCTTCTTTCAAATCCGAGCTCGATTAAATTAAGGGTTTGAATTCACTTTGAGATTCTATCATCACCCCAAAGTTTAAGCGTTTCGCTAATCACTGCAAAGGTTTCAATCACAACTACAAATGCATCAAACATTCGATTTTTAGAAATCTCTATGATTGTAGAAAACTTGAACTTTGTTAGCTTAGGGTACATTTATCTTAATGATTTTTCCATATGCCTTTTGTTATTGGAGTTGAAATCTGTGATTTTTTTCTTTTTCCAAGTTATTTTAATAAATTTATAAATTATGTGTAATATAATTGGGAAAATTTGAGTTTAGGTTGATTTACATTGGAAAAGGAAAGGGGATAAAAATTGGTGCTGATATGCCTCATTGAACTTATGTTGTTATCATGTGTATGTAACTAGAGTTACCAAAGGATGCATCAAAATTAAATTCCTTGAATTGACCTTATTATATGATCTCAAGTTGATGTTGTATCATCCTTATAGTCAACTAAGGAATCTAAAGAACCAGGAAAATCTGCAAGCCCGTGTGCGGATCAAATTATATTATGTTTGGGTTGGGTGTAAGTTGATCGGATCCAAAATAAAGTAAAATCTAGATCCGGTTCTGATTCAATAAAAAAAAGTTATTCGAAGTTTGATTCATTATTAGTTTTAATTAGATCTACCAAATATATTTTATCCTAACTAGTTTCTTGGTGTCCTGTTTATATTTTGTTAAATATGTAGGTGGAGAAGAGAAAGCTATTTTATGCTTTCTTGAAGTAATTCCTTCTTGTTTACAATACATGGAATCCTGCATATTCCGGACAATTGTCAGAGTTGGCCACCAATTATCCTCTAGGTTCTGTTGATATTGTAAAAGGCTGTTATGTTGGTCATCCGCCTGAAATTATTCTTGTTCTAACTCAAGAACTTGTAGAGATAACTGCTCTTGTAACTGAATGTAAGTAAAGTCCGCATGTTGCTTACCATACTAATTTCTTTGGTTCTTGCTTCCATTATTTTTCTTTCTATCTTTTTGTAGTAAATAACATTATTGACACATTTAGGCTATGATCTTCTATTTTCTATAACAACTTAACAAGATTGTATAAACTTAATTAATATACAATTTTTTTGTTGGTGCATTCGCTATAATTATATGTCGAAGAATTTTTCTATTTTTATATGTGATTTGGACATTATTATTTGTTTGCTTGTTATGCCCTATTTTCTTAAATTTTTAGAGAAATTAAAAATTAATTTTAGTAAAAAATGCTTAATGATCAGAAATTCTATGAAGTTATTAAAAAACAGGGGTAAATACCCATTTTTTGATTGTATTAGTTACTCCCCCTTCAAAACCTTTATTTATCGATAATAACTTCATTGTGAACTCAACCTATTCAACTAAATGTTTTAGGAATTATTTGCACAACTTAAGTTAATATTTTTCTCTTACTGTTTCTTTTGTAATTTTGTAAACACAGATACCGCTGAATCAACATCATACCACTCACAGACTTCTCTTTGTTTGAACATAATTTCTGAAGGGCTGCCTATCTTGGACGGGTTGACAATTGTAACTCGTTCAATGCACAATTGCAGAGTTTTTGGCTACTATGGAGGGATACAAAAGCTTATAGCTCTAATGAAAGGTATTTATCATTTCTTTTCATTGATTTTTTTCTTTGCACATCTCATTTTGATCTTTGCAAGAAAAAGTGGACCATCTAATAAATCGTAGCATAGTTTAAGGGGTTGCACAAAATGTTAACATTTAATGTAGACTACCGACGCATGGATAAATAACTCGCTACTAATGATGGTATATCTAACTTTCAAGTTTACGTGGTGGCAGCTTTAATCATGTTTTTGTAGGCATTTCTCATCTAAAACCGAAGCCCAAGTTTACATAAGTAAATTGTTTCCCAATTATAAAAAAATCACATAAGAAAGTATATATTTCAGAGAGAACATCATTAAATCCATCTTTGGTAATTGTCCGGTCGCGATGGTGTGGAATCATTTTCTTAATCTCTTAGTGTTTCTTAGGGTTTTGGTCAAAATTTTATTTCTTCCTTAAAATCGTGGTGGGCAAGCTGTTTATAAGGAATACGGGAAGAGCTCTTTGTGACCTTACTCTGTTTGCTATTGAATGTGTTTTATGGAAGGCGTGAAATGAAAAACACTTTGATGGAAAGATTAAGTTCGTGGAAGCAATCATTCTCCATGTATACACGACTCGATTGTATTGGTCTTCTTCTTCCATTGTCATGAAACATTTCGTCTTGAAGATCATGTGACACCATGAAACATTTAGTTATTACAGGTCCGACTCGATGCTCAGTGATTTGTATTATTTTTTCTTTTCTTTTGTTTTCGGGTTGTAATCTTTCCTCCTCGAAAAGTTTCATTAAGATCATCAATAAAGTATTTTACTTTTGAAAAAAACAAGTTTTGAGGGAGAAAAGATAGATTCAAGGGTTCAATGGATGGTTTGGAAGATATAGGAGAGAGGCGTAGGGTTGCAAGGTTTGAGAAAAAGAAAAGGGAGCAAGGAATTTGGTGTAAAGTGATTTTTTTGAATGTTAGTTGATTTTGGAGACCAATCTTTCCCTCAAATAATTACAATTTTGACTATAATAAATGCCACAAAATCTCCATTTGCAGATATGCATATGGTCTACCCATCTTTTTTCTAGCAACATTTTAGATACCCCAAACATTATATTTCCCTTATTTTTCCTTGTTAAAATGTACATCTTTCAGGGTTTTATAAAAGATATATGGGCAGATACATCTTGTATCATATTAAAATTCGAGGAAAAATAAAATTAAGCAGGACACTGAGGGGAAATACTCACATCATAATAAAAGGACAAATACTACTAAGAAAATTATAAAAAATTCATCAAATAGGACGTAAATACATTAGGTGAATTAAAACCTTTTTTTCCAAAAAAATAAAATATTTATAAGGAAATAAGGTTTTACAAAGTGGATACCTGAGTACCAGGTAGCCACGATACTTAACCTCAAGATAGCTGAATGTTACTTTAATGCAATGTCAAATAAAGGAGCATAGGGTGGTACAACAGCCCTTCGGTCGGAGTGGCTGGTGGAGTCATTGTTACGTGGGATTAGAAGATTCTCGAGTTTGATAAGGTTTTTATGGGTAGCTTCCCCGGTCTCAGTTTATGACAATGGCTTTAGGTGTGATATTAAGTTTATCAAAGTCAGAACTTTCTAAATGGTCTGACATTTTATAAGCTCTCCTCAGCATGGAGACCATCCTCACCAAGATCAGCCTTTTCAGAAACTTCTTGATCCACATGGTTGACCATTGATATAAACACATGTCAAATTCATTAAGTTACTGATCCTGACCCCTCTATGTATATGTAGATGAGTCATATCAAATATATTTGTACAAAAAGTGAGCCTGGTTTGAGTAATCCCCATTGCTTGTATTGCAACTAAAGAGAGCTGCAAGCCAAAGCTTTCATCTAAACATATAAGAAGGGCGAACAAGCAAGAGGGTCTGTGAGATAGTCTTTAGACTGCTACTTTGTTTTGATACGATTTATTTAATTAAATCTGCCTCCTTGTAAATGGCTACTACGTCTTGGTATCTTACTCTCTACAGAATAGGGATTTTATTGATTAACGATATGGAGTTTTTTTTAAGCTGCAGTTGTCCAACTCAAAGCGTTCAATGTTGTAGTTGTTTCCGATGATAACAATTTATCATACCTTAATGTAGAGAAGACTAAATTATTGCAAAAGATACTTGTATAAGTGGTTTCAGTAATTTGTAGTTTCGTCGATCTGAACCGAAATGTGTATGAAAGAGCTCAGGTGTACACTAATACAGTAGAGTTTTCTCTTCCAAGTGGCGATGTGAGCACAACAAATCCATCTAGTAGTGGAAAAGATCAGGTTTCTGCAATAGGGCTTCATTGGATTCAGAAGGCAATTGTATCAGTGACGCAAGCCGGTGGCCTTACTTGGTTAGTAGGTAAGGTATGTCGTTAACCAGTTTTGTGTAGTATATTGGTTGATTAAAAAGAGATAGGTACATGCATAGGTTATCGTCACACGCAAAATGTTTACACTTCTATCTGTAGTTCTTTATTATTTTGTTAAGTTATACTACTAAGAAAAAGCATAAAATATTCTAAGAGCCTAAAAAGGGCATAGGAGCAAAGGCATCATATGAAGTTGTATGACATTCCTGCGAGGTTGGCACCCCATGCAATTTCAATCAGTTGCAGCTCCTATACAAAAATTACAAGAATTGAATTTAGCTACAGGATTTGAAATAGTCCCCATAAAAGGGGTGGGTGGTACATTACAGGGGAGTGAGTATTATATAGACAAAACGATGATGAGCTAATGAGTGATACCAATAAAATAGGAAATGCCACTAAGAAAAAGCATAAAATATTCTAAGAGCCTTAAAAAGGTATAGGAGCATAGGCATCATATGAAGTTGCATGACATTTCTGCCAGGTTGGTACCCCATGTAATTCCAATCATTTGTAGCTCCTTTACAAAAATTACAAGAATTGAATTTAGCTACAGGATTTGAAATAGTCCCCATAAAAGGGGTGGGTGGAACATTACAGGGGAGTGAGTATTATATAGACAGAACGATGATGAGCTAATGAGTGATACCAATGAAATAGGAAATGCCACTAAGAAAAAGCATAAAATATTCTAAGAGCCTTAAAAAGGTATAGGAGCATAGGCATCATATGAAGTTGCATGACATTTCTGCCAGGTTGGCACCCCATGCAATTCCAATCATTTGTAGCTCCTATACAAAAATTACAAAAATTGAATTTAGCTACAAGATTTGTAATATTTCCCATAAGGGTACTCAATCCTATCCATAAAAGTGAGCCTGCCAATGTGAATTTCCACAACTCAATTAGAATGCCTGCATACGCTCTTTGAAGCTCCATCAGCAGATAAATTCTGCTTTCTCCACACTGCATTTAATTTTATTCTTGAAAAGTAAGCCTTGAGTCCATGCCAATCAATATGTAACTGCCAAGGAATGACATTGTTTTTAAAGGCTTCGAAAGCAACTTCAGAATCAAAGGTCACCCAAACATTTGGAACCTATATTTCTCTTGTTTGCTTTAGCCCATCAATTATAGCTACAAGGAATGCTATTCGAGTTAAAAGTCTGTACTACTACATTCGAATTAGAGACCACCCATATTCTTTTGTAACTCAGAATTAAAGCTTTGGCCAAAGCTTCTATAATTGAAGTACATTAAGGGTAATAGGATGTAGTTTGTACCAGGTTGATAGTAAGGATCCCAATAACAGTACTGGCACTTCCATGAAATACTGCACCACACCCACCCCTCCCTGGATTGTCATCGATGAACCATCACAGCAAATCCTTACCTCATCAGGGGAAGGAAGAATTCATAAGCTATACTTTTAGCTTAAAAAATTAATTGCATGACAATTCATGTCTTTATTATAAGTTCAGACTTTGGTCCCACTTTGTTCGAGCTTCACTCTCGAGTTTTGATACTGCCTGGTTTTGATTTTCTTAGTATATTTTAAAATGATTTATATTGAGTAATATTTCAAGGATCTTTGGAACTGACGAATTGGTGGTTGTATAGGCTTAGAGCTGCGGGGGGTAGGGCCAATAGTGACATTGCAAAGAAAACTAGAATATGCGATCGAGCTAAAAGAGCAATTCCTGCACTAGTAGCCAATGCCGAGCTGCAAGTCAATCTTCATATACGTCAGAAAGATGCTTCTCATCTCATATTCTTTTTCTTAATTATTTTATTTGAGTTACATTAAATTATTAAATTCTAGGCATGACAAAGACATGTTGGAAGCAGTTAACAACCTTCATTGTATTTAAAGGTTTAATAACGCCGTTTGAGATTCTTTATGATTGAGGGTTTTACTGTTGAAGCGAAGAGGAGGGATTGTAGTTAATTGCAGGGATGAGAAATAACATAGAAAAATAGCCATATGTGCCAAAATTTTGACACGAACATGTTAATAAATGTGGTGATAATATAGAGTTGATACAAACATCTAGCTTATGAATTCCTCCTTATTAATTTAGGTGGTGCAGTGTTTGGCACTAAAAAGGTTCATGGTGATAATATAGTAAAATAGTTCCATAAAGTTTGACATGAAAATGTCAATACACTTGATTTTTTTGAATTTTTCTGAATCTTATTAGTATTTGAGCAAAGTAAATATAATTTTCAGCTCTGACGTTGCTCAATTGTTTAAAAATCTGAGACAAAATAAAGCAACATTCATAAAAGTATATATGTATATGATATGAAAGTAAACAGTGGCAGTTTTCTATTTCATGATTCATATCTTATATAAAAGCATGGTAGCATATGAGCCACAAGTCTGATTTCCTTGCACAATTTCTCAGTACTCTTTTTCAGGCTGATATTGATGGATGGATTGAGGTATCTGCAAAGAACAAGAGTACTGAGAAAGAGTTGGTAGATCTGAGCAGTCACCATGGTTATAGGGAATATGCACTTGTTGTTGTTGTTGCTGTTGTGAAAATGAGGAACACTGTGAGTAGTCACTAATCACTAGTCACAAATTTTCTTATTTGACTTTCTATTCATAGGGGGTGCTTGTTTTTTGATTTTCAAAGTGATGAATGCTAAATAGGGCATGCAACATATTCGTCTTTATTTCCTCCTTCTGCCTATGCTCTGAAATTTGGACTTTACAATGATACTTTTGTGTAAAATGCATTGGTGGCTGCTTATGCTAATGAAGGGAAGAAATTGTTTCATGAGGTTGAGGTCTTAGGGAGTATTTGGCTAACGATTGTTAACATTCTCTGCGCGGTTGGAATGACTGAGGATGTTTGGTTTGGGAGATATATTCATGGGTTTTGTGGTTTGTGGGAGTGGAGTTAGATGTGTATGTAGGCGGTACTCTTCTAATATATATGTACATTGTGGTTGTTGTACGAAAGTTGTTCAATGAAATGCCAGTTATAAATACAGTTTTGTGGACTGCATTGTTGCTGGTTATGATCATTGTGGGTAAAGGTAGGCCCGTAGAGCGATCATATGCGAAGGTGGGATGAAGTTGGTATTTGTAGGGGCAGAGGTAGGCCTGTGAAGCAAAACCAGAGGACTTGGTGATGTTCTTGGAGGCCTACCACCAGCCATGGTGGTATGGATTATTTTCTCAATATTTTTGTTTGATCCATCAATGTACACAGCTGAGATATCTATTCTCTGAGTTTGAGCTCAATTCGTGTATGTAAGCTTGATGAGAACATAAATAACTAATTTGAATTATTAATCTATTCTTTCTAGGCTAATGGGCATCGGGTTATGACGGATTCTCCGTGTTACAATCAATACAAAGATGTTTGGAATGCAACTGTTTCAGTTGAGGTGATTTCTTGGTCACTCTTGTAATTCATCTACAAAAAATATATCACGAATGCTACTTATCCCAATCAAGTGTAAATTTAATATCTAATGCTATTTCATTTTGGCAGATAAAAGTTGGGGATAAAATTGAAACCGTTCAGCTTTTCCACTGCTATAAGCGAGGAGTTGATCGTGTTTTCGTGGATCAACCTATTTTCCTTGAGAAGGTTTGGGACAAAACTGCATCTAAAGTCTATGGCCTATGACTAGAAAGGATTACAAGGATAACCAACTTCGATTTAGCCTATTGTGCCAAGTAAATTGTAAGACATTATTTTCGTAAAAAAAATTTTTGCTCTCTTTTTGTATGTTTGAATATGATATCTAGGTAGCCTTAGAAGCTCCAACTGTTTTGAGTCTCAACAGTAACAAGTATTTCTCAGGACCTTACGGTATAAGCTTTATTCTTTGTCTCTTTAAGTTGGTGCCACAGCTTTCTATAAGAAAAGTTGCATACTTTAGCTTTTACTTAATTATCATCCATTATTCCTCTTGTACACAGGGGATGATGTTGTCTTCATTGCTAATGATTAGCAAACTACTCTTCTCCCATACTACATCAAAAGTATAAATCAAGGGATCTACGAAAGTGCTAAGGTGTGTTTTCTTCTTAAGTTACTTTATATATCAGATCATATGGAGGCGTAAGGACCAAATCTGTTTTAGTTTACCTACCACATAACAAATTTGTTTCATATGGAGACACTTATTGATCCTTTTTTTCCGATGATTATTTTCGGTCAAGTATATTATATCATAAAGTAGTTACATTGTTTAGTCGTTTATGATATGTGGAAAAGGTATATACTTAATGTACATTAAAATTTTCAACTAGTATTTTATATTCGTAAATATATTTACTATGATAATTAGCCATATGCCTAAGGTATGCGACTTGTGAATGAAAAATGTGGATAACATAGTGTCAGGTAAAATGTGATGACTTGTGAATGAAAAATGTGGATAACATAGCCATATGAGAATTACCTGACACCTTCGCAATATGTATGTGAATAACATAGTGTGAAATAGTAATATTTTCACATATTTTCTTATTTAATTTGAAGTTTATGTTATGTATCTAACAATATCTTGACTGTTGAATTCATTAGGAGTCACATCCAGAATCTACTTAAAATCGTTGGTGATCTTGGTCAGGTTCGTGGAGGTTGGAACAATGCGTTGTCTGTTGGGAAATGGGTTTTCAATCGGAGCGAATACAAACTTAAAATAAATATGTATTTTTTATATCTGGTTGCTTTAGTGTATTTTTCTGATAAGTAAAATTGCAGTTTTTCCCTTAGAAATATATTTGGCTGCTTTAGGGAAATTGTTCATTGATGGAAGTAAAATTATGTTCTTGATATGGTTGTTTCTCTTGTAGATTTCTTTATACAAAGCTCTTAGAAGTTCTTGGGAAAGTACGCATGCCAGTGAAGCATTACGTATTTTCATGGTTTGAACACCGCTATATTAATCATTTTCTTTTGAAGCCAATGTGCTTCCATTTTTTGTTTCTCACTCCATGATTTCTTTAGATTTATTATAGAGAACATGTATATAGCTTGTAACCAGTGTACCTGGATTTTTTGGGCCAATATTTATAAATGAAACAAGTTATTGAATTGTGTGTTTTTGTTTATATATGTGTATAAACAGGTGCAATTTGTTTTTTTGAATTGTAGGTTTGGTGGCTATTTTTATGATTTTTTTAAAAAATAAATAAAAATTAAATTACCACGGACTAAAGCAGTGAAAAATATCCTAATTATACTACAGATATTATCCGTAGTAAAAAAATTGCCACGGATTTACTTCGTACCAATATAAATTAGATAACCATAGACAAACTCTGTGGCATAAATTGCCACGGATTTACTCCGTATCAATATAAATTTAATAGCCACAGATAAACTCCGGGGCAAAAAAATTGCCACAGATTTACTCTGCAGCAATATAAATTTAATAACCACAGGCAAACTCCGTGGCAAAAAAATTACTACGGATTTACTCCGTAGCAATATAAATTAGATAACCATTAAAATAAAGTCTGTGGCAAAAATATTGCCACGCACCTTTTACGATAGACCTCTACTACAGACTTTATCGGTGGCAAAGCGACTATTACCACAGATTTTATCCGTGGTAATTTAGTAAAATTGGTGTAGTAGATGTCGTTGTCATCCTCATGATTGTCAAGCACCGTCTGACGGGAGATACCATCCAGACCATCAATGAACCTCACCACTACCTCTTCCACTTCTTCGTTATCTCCCTCCTCGACATAGGTATCAGCCTTAATGGCATCCACCTCATCCTTGGAATACCCCTTCGACATCAGGTGGTGCCCCAACCTTTTGTGCTCTGCCTTCACTTCCTCAAGGGTTGCCCTGGCCTTCAATTGAAGATGGCAAATCGCCACTGCATGAGAAGCCTTCAGGGCCTCCAACTTCTTTGCTACCTTGAGAACATCCACCTTCGATCGAGCAAATTTCTGTTCAAGCTCAATTTTCCCTTTTTTTAGCTCGAATTTCTCTTGTTCAATTCAGAGCCAAACGCCCCTCATCAAACGAGCAACTTGCAAAACACAATTCGACCTCAGCGTGAGCTAGGAACGCAAAACATAACATATTTCACATAATAAAGCATAACGACTTTCCATCTTGCTCACGTCCTCTTCACCTTGAAAAGCGGCCAGCCTAGCCCTTTTCTCCACTGCTTCGAGATCGTCCTCAGCAGAAGGTCAGTATTTAACGACCTTTTCCCCTGACCTCCCTAAAGGTTCGATCCTTCTCCTCTTTTCTTTTCCGTCACCCTCACCACTTCCTGTGGTACCAGAAGCCGACGGACGCTTCAACATTTGTTTCTTCAAAAACGTTGGAGCTAATTTGCACGACGTAATAGACTCCGGCTAAACCAAACTGTATATTCTAGGGTCTTGGCCACATTGGTTCGGCCTTCCCCACCAGCTATAATCTTCTTCCCATCATCAACACCGCCATCAGCCTGGCCGGTTGAGATTTTTAAACCTTTTTTAATTTACTCCTAATCCTTTTCTTCCTGCTAAGGCTGAGTCCTTCCAACACAAATTCAAGCTCAATCACTTCCTCCACAACTTTGTCTAACAATAAATCTTTCCTCTCCACTCGGGACTTCGTACTTGCCATGCACAACATTTATTATTATAACAAAAGATCATCAGTTCGCACATATCAATATTATACTTTATGCATTGTTATACTTACTTTGTTTTACAGTTCTAAACAGAAGATCCAAAGGTTCTTCATCATCTTTCTAAAAGAAATTACCCTTCACCTATATTACATTGTCATTCCAGGCTTGACCTGTTGAATTAAGATCGAAGAAGTGAAGTCGTGTTACACTCGAACAGAAATATGCCCCACCACTGGCCTTATAATTCTTCACCCCATAAAACTCTAATACATCATCAGGGGTTATCCTCCTCACTTTCCCCTCATTTTCCCATTTTTCATTCAGATGATCATAAACAGTTATTACCTCCCACATATTCCTATACAATTTAACGGGACATGCTCCAATCGTATTCATAATCCCCTTAGCCAAATTGGTAAGGGGAAGACTCAACCCGTACTCTAATTGAGACAGGCAATACAAGATGCCCTTTGACAGGTCACTCCAAATGTCCCCATCAAAATATTTGAACTAGATCGATTCATCTATACCCCTATCTCGTTTTTCCTCCTCCAAATCGGCCAGCAACTAAAAATACTCTTCCCCCATCGCTGTCATAGACCCCCTAAACATCCTACTAGCGTATTCTAGGAAGTTACCCTATTTTCCTCCTATGGCAGCTTTGGCTTTACAAAATTCTCTAAATGCATCTGAACCAAGGGGATAGGCCACCAATTTACTAGGAAAACCTGAAAATTACTCCAAACCAACTTCTACCTCACCATCAGGCTCTACCGTACGACCAGAGGACGAAACCTCGTTAATAGGCAAACTATCCATCTCAACTACAATTTTGTAGGCAACAATTGATTCGACTCAAAATACCTCACACATTCAGCTTACATGCAGGTTCAGGTATCTATCATTATTTTATACACATCGATTATTCATATGCAACTTATCTTTCAAAGATTCTGTCTATATGTCAAATATCATGGATTATTATAAATAGTGATTTATTTGGATTTGCTTAAACATATTACAATAAACACAACACACGTCTCTACTAACCTTCAGCATCAGAATGAGAATCCGCAGTAGCGCCGAGTCCTTCCCTCACAACACTGTTGTACTGCCACCTACGAGATTTTGTGCCTGCAACTCTCTTCGATTGTTGGTCACCCTCAGAAAAATCCTTAGCAAATCCTCTGTAATTTTTACGCGCTTCTCTCCCAGTACTCTCCAAATTTTCAGAAGTTAAGAAACGTTTGAATGATGAAGACAAACAACTATTTATTCTTTCTCTCTCTAACGGCTGGAAGTCATTGCACCTCGCATGACCCATCCTCAGTTTTGAAACCGAGGAATCCTTTCCACTATCCATGTCAGACGTCTTGTACCTTTTCAATAAAACTGCCTTTCAATCATTACCCTTACCTTCATATTTTAACCTATTTTTATCACTTGTTACCATATTTTTCTCTGTCCTTCCCGTACACATGATGAATCACACTCCACGAAATCAGATTTTTGGAGCTTTACATAAAAAATAAACCTAGAAACTCTGTATTTTTTCTGTTCCTGTTTCTTATATTTATAGTACTAGTGACATAATTTTCAAAGCTAACAAAATTTTCAAACTTATTTAAAATTTGTTTATCTAAACAGTCTCAAACGACATTTGTAATTATAGAAAATCACTTTGACTTCTAACTTTTCTGGTAAACTCTACAACCTTTATATTTATTTAGGATAACGTTTACATGTAATTACATCTAAAGAATAGGCTTGGTGACCTGAACAACCACATCTGCTCAAATCTCCTCACTCAATCATCCCATCTTCAAATTCGATCTCCACCTCAATGATCAATTCGATCATCTCTTCTTGTTCTGCAGGATCCAACACCAATTCGCAAAAGCATACCTCATAGAAATATCAAGCATATTCAAGTTCCTTATCCCTTACATCCAATCCTTTGAGCTGACATCCCTCACTGGTAACTCAGCATCATAACCAAACGATCCAAAAATCCTCTCCCGTACTTTAGCAATCTTAATGGCCATTCGTCCTTCTGCGGTATGACAAATCCTTTGAGATCGAGTCCGCACCATTATAATCACTTCTCCTTAGTCAAGAAATAATTGTTACCCTTATTTATACAGTACTTCGTGCTTAAAACATAATTTTGACCTTTTATCTCGTAACAGAAAACCAAAATCTTGAGATAGGCTATTTGAACTTATCCCTTCACTTCAGTACCTACATTACATTATTTTTTCTAGTCGAGCTTAATCTATCGAGAGTTATTCTTCAATCGACCTATAGTAGCTTAAATTGTTAGCATTACATATTTCCTATAATTTTTCTCTCCAACATGTTTAAACACACAACAATATTATACTTACATCACAAATGTCAATTTCCACACGTATTTATCTTAGTTCGAACATCACAACAACAGTGTTTTTAATACTTATAAACTCCTATTTATTTCATACATCGTACACGATTCAGTTCGATTCTAAGATACATTTTCTATCTACATGACACAAGTAATGGGATGACCAATTTTTATTCATGTCGAAAACATTACATACGATTTTACAGATAACAAGTTTTTCAGTACATCGATCTCCGGTATACAACATAAACTTTATCTGTCCAGTACCGAACTCAGGTACTTTACAGATAACAAGTTTTTTCATGTTTTTAAAAGTCACAGGTCATTCAGGCACGCCGACGCATCAACTCCTCTAATTCTTCTTGCTTCAGTGATCTTTCACCCTGATACAAAGCTAAAATTGGAACCAACAAAGAGCTTCCTTCGAATGAGTTTGGTTAAAATCTAGTCGAACTTTAAATGGAAACTATGCAAGCAGTAGACCCAGTGCAAGAGACAAATTCTCAAAATGAAGGTCTTCCGAGCGCCAAAATGTAATGGAAATGCAGAAGCAGACTCCCACTGGTTGTCTCCCTCCTCTACTCCATCACCCCCTTCTCTGAAACCGCCACCTCCAAAGAGTTGGTAGAGAAGAAGAGGTCCCGACCTTAGAATCCATGGTGATGCAAGAAATTAGTATAACTACCCCGCAGTTATGCCTATCCCTACATATGAATCCCCAACCTTGTCCTCCGCAAGAGTACGGAGACAAGCCCAACATTTCTTGCCTGTCAAGATGATGACATGAAACTTCCACTTACAGTAGAATTCCTTCTCAGCTTCAACCGCTTTGTCTTCCGACATGCCTTGATAAGTTGGAGGAACAGGAGTGGGTATCGACATCTCCAAGGATTGGTACCGAAGTATTTTAACTTCAACCTCTGCATTTCAAACGCAATCCTCTCTTCAAGGACCATACTACGAGTCTTCACCATTGTTAAAAAAAATTCAAGGAATTTCACAAAGGACAAGCATAGTCTGCTTTTAAAATCCGATGCAAGTATTAATTATAAAACCCTATATTTAATGTACAGGTATATTTTACCAAGTGTCATCATTCATTACAGACATAACTTTTCAAATCATAACCCTCACATACATCAGTATCCACATCCTCATTAAATATACGTCATTTCCCAATAACCTGAATAACTCCACACGGTCAAAACCATCATTATTCTATTTCAATTATCAAGAATTTTAACCCAGATTATAAGTTGATCATTTCTCAACCAAAGCCACTCGTGACTTCGGTTGCGATGGGGCGATTGTAGGGACCTATCCCTCGATCTCACCCAAGGTCAAGTTCACCTAGTTTGAATTACTTCTATCTCAGACTCACGCATTTTTAACACATTTCCCCAGTCAACATTCCAACCTACCCTACGAACTAGTTAAGAACGTGGGCCGAACATAAACCGAAAAACCTTATCCAGTCAAAGACACCTGCCTCCCATGAACTCGTATATTATTCAGTCAACCGCCACTAACCACATTGTTCGGAAAACGTACTCCAACACGACGAAGAGCTGCGGGGAAGGCCTATATAAAGAAAAAGTTCCAGAAGAGATAGGGACCAGAAAAATTATACAATAGATCATTAAGAAACTATCGATTCAAAATTTTCAGCAAACATTGCAAACTTCTTAATTACAAGGTTAAAAACATTTCTATAATTAAAGATCACTTGCAATAAAGATATCCGCCTCAAGCAATAAATATACTTTCACAAAAGTTCTCCACACGAGGTCGCGGATTTTTACCTATTCAGAGGTTTTCCACGCTAAAATTACCTGTTTTATTTCTTACTTTCCATTAGAATATTGTTACAGGTTCATTGGTGTGATAGAGAATTCCAAGCCATTTCAAGCTTACAGAATTTGGCCATTACAATAAGTACTTCTCGAAGAATGATGAACTTTAGCAAAATATTAGAATTTTAGATTCCATAAAATAGTTACCTAATGAAGTACCTTTTTCATCTGCCTCCCAGCCTCCTCTGGGCCATTCATGCAGAGAGTTGCCATCGAAGAAGCAGTGGCTCAAGCATCCTCCTCTAGTTTGGCCTCTGCCCGCGTTTTGTCCACATCCTCTACATCATCATCCCTTAGCTCCCTATGTCTCTTACGCTGAATAACCTTTGGATGCTGGACCTTTAAAGATTCAGGAATGGCTTACCCTTCCCCTTGTCAGGTTGCGTCGACACCTGCCTCGATGCTTGCTTCGACACATCAAGCACTACTTTGGGCACCGACACAGTTTGTTGCCCCTTTGGAACATAATTTTCCTTCCGCGTCAATCTTACTTTCTTGGTCTCCTCGACCCCTCTCGAATTAGCTTCTCCTCCCTTCTTCTTTGATGGCTTAGGAGCGACAGGAACATTTTGGAGAAATGATTCTCTCCTCTTCTGACTCTTCCATTTTATACTTAGCTTCCTGAATACCCAGTTTATCTACTCCTCATTTAAGTCAATCAGCTCTTCAATATCCTTCCGCAGGTTCATCAAAACTCGGCTACCAGGTTTTACAACAACAACAAACATTAGAAAACAACTTTACCTATCTGTTTGACAAATATTTCAAAATAACCCTCGACCATCAACTTACTAAAATTATAAACCCTATGCTACAGCTTATACTCGTCCTCTCCTTCGTCAGTCTCATACTTACCTCGCACTATAACCAGATCTTTATCCCACCCTCGACCAGTCGAGCACAAGTCAAACAACCACGGCTTATCTGTATGATACTGTATGCGGTATGTGCTCACCTTCTTGCTGGCCTTCTTCGAGTAGAACGCTACAATATCATACCACTCAAATAGATCCCTCTTTTCCTGTCTCAATTCTACATTCATACCCTCTACCACCCTCATAATCTCATAGAAGTTCTCATTCATCTGGCACAGGGCAACTTCCCAGAAGTTCAACACCTCTTTCACCAGCCTTCGAAGGGGTAGCTGCATCCCTAGCCGAATCTGGCCTCTAAAAACCATGAAACCCTCTCGAAGGATAGACTTGAAGGTATAGTCAGACCCTACTGCATATAACATCACCCCCATCTTAGCCATAAATTGATATAGTTTTTGCTTCTCTCGAGCCGAGACTAGCCCCGTAGCTTCCTCCGAACCTGTCAAACTCTCACAACTATCACCCTCTTCTATCTCATCTCTCGAAGGCTCGATACTTTCATGTCCCCTTCTCTCTCCTCCATCCATCTTTTCACCAACCCTCTCCTCAGTTACTCAAACCTTTTGGCATTTACTACTCGAAGCCCCACCTTCTAGTACTACTACAGCTAGAGGGACATCTGTAACAACATCTAAAACCTCTATGTCACTGCTCTCATTCCTTGAGCCACGACCTGACACACTCACCTCATTTCCTTCGACCTCTTCATCTACCAGCACCATCCTCGAAGTTTTACAGGTATGCATAATACCATACAGAAGCAGAGGAACTCAATTTGATCGAGATATTTGACTATCACGTTTTATATGCTATTTTGTTCTATCACTCTAAATATACCCAACCCACAATCGAATGCTCGACCTCCACATATACCCAATCCTAGACACATCCTCAATGCCCCAAAGTCCCCAATGGGCCAGACCTCTAGCCATTTGGGTTACCCCCTTGTACTCGGTCACATCATCACAAATATTAACTCTAGCAGCATCTATCCTTCCATGTAAATCATTTACAAAAACCGAAAAAAAACATAACAAAAGCTAGACAACATACCTATTTGAATGGAGTACGTTTCCCTGCTCTCAACAAGTTAGACGGCCCCTTAGCAATGACCAAGTATCCTTCACCCTCAGCAATAACCAAGCTCTTTGGAACAATGGTGTATGTTCTCCTTCTCTATCTTTCCCTTTTTTTCTCTATGATTAGGTAACTGGGAACAATAGCGTTGTTCTTGCCTCTATTTATACCTGCTCAAAATAATTAAAAATTACCTCGATTTCCAAAACCGCCATCATTACTACTCCGCCACTTCCCCTATTTTTTGGTTGTGTAACGCTTTTACGTTTTAACCCTCAACTGCTCCCACATGCACCCCCCACACACACATTTAGCCAATTCTATAATACCGAGTTGAACCTTCGGGTACCCTGCCCGAAGTTGCCCAGTCATACTCATATGTCATGTCAACCTTTTTCACCTAACCCAAGAAAATGTTATGATGAACTGAAGGGCACTCTGCCCTAGGATCAGTTTACCCCCAGTCATGTCAGAGTTTTTGGCTGTCACTTTTTACAGTCGAAGCTTCTTTTTGAATTTTCTTTTCCCACTAAATTTTGCTAAAACCAACGACGCATTTGTTTTCGAACCATCTCATACATTATCTTCGATCATTACATTTTTTTAGAGACACTTACATGAAGAGTATTGCTACCATTATTATTTATTTTTATTTGAGAGCAGAGTTTCGATTTTGCACCTACAGTATATTCGTCTATCCTACTTGTTTGATACAAAACACATAATTTCTTTGAACCATTCTTTCATTATAATGCTTCGATAGTAAAAAACAGAAAACGAAGCAGACACAAAATACCGTCAAAACAAAAAGTATTTACCCATCACCACCACCCTGCCACCACCTTATAAAGAACCCTCCCTATTTTTAAGCGGAACAGTTCTTCTCGCCAAGCCATGTTCGTCCTCCAACAAATGGTCCTCTTCTTGCACAATACGCTCAGCCAAACTCTACAGAAAGTAGTACCGGTTCTCGGCCATTGGAAACATCCTTTGCAAGACTGCCCACCAGTGTGCATAAGGCTGCCCATTGATCGGCTCCTCGGACTCTAGCTCCACCAGGTCTGGCATGTCCCAGTCGAGCTCCCTGTTGCCAAAAAACTTTATCTTCCGTTCTGCCACTTTACGTCCTATATGGTCTCTGGCATGTCACATCCTTCTCTGATAATGAGTGTTGGGTATGGTTTCTATGATGTTTTCACGTAATACAGAGGAAGAAAGTGAAGACGAAGAATCTACAGAATTACCTCCTGATAACCCATATTTATACCTTCATTCAACTCATTTATTATACCGTAATCACCACTACATTCTAATTACCTTCTTTTATTACCTCCCTTGGAACTGTAAACATTCCACGGTCAACCTTTCAACTTCCAACGTCCAAACTTTCAGTCAACCTCTTGTGATCTTGCTCATAAACCATCGCCTACACTTTAAAGTGTTTGATACCCCGGTCCATATTTTTCGATACTTCAATCTAGATTATAGTTTTCTAACGAACACTCCTAAAAGTTTGACATTTGAGGAACTACTTTCGTGCCTAAATTACCATCGTCTATTGTGTTTGCTAAACTTACAACAAACAATTCAATATCTTACTTCGACAGTTATTTCCTAAATTTTCAATTTCATTCGGGCAGATGCCCTTACAACAAAACACAGATAAAAAAAACCAACATCAACATAAAACAACAAACATTCCTACCTACCACCCCACGCCAATACTTTTACCACACTCAAGAAGCACCTATTTGTAGACGGGGCAGTTCTTCCAGAACCCAACCTCAGCATCCTCAACATGATCTTCCTTGTCCACCAGATCCTCGGCTATAGATTCAAGGAAGGAAAACTGGTTGCTGGCGAGCGGTTTCATCCATTGCACCACCCACCACCAGTCCGCATACGTCATCCCACTGATTGGTTCCACTTGCTCTAGTTCAGCCAAGCCTGATATAACCCAATCCAGGCCTCGATCACCGAAGAACCTCTGCTTCAGCTCGAGGGTTATCTCTCATATGCAAAGGTCTCTTGTGGCCATTCTTCTATGGTATATGGTATTAGGAGTGTTTCCGCTGCTTCGGGAAGAGGATGCAGGCATCTTACTCGGGGAAGAAGGTACAAATGTTTGAAGTTCTCTCAAAACACCCCACTTATACTTGAAGGCAGATACAGTTAATCCCTCGTTAATCACAACCCTCATTAACCATAGTCTTTAATTAGCCTTCTCGGAATTACAATAATCACCCAGTCAAACTTTCTTCCATCCCAAGCTAAAGCATTTTTCTCAGCACGCGTCCTCTACACCAATTTTTGAGGCCCCTGCTGAGAGGGGGCGAATGTAGTAGCCTACTCACAGCCTTCTAACACTGGTTGAACACTCGAAGGCTATATAAAAGCCTACCTAGATGACTCGAAGCCTAGTATGTCAATAATCAAGCCCACAAAACCTTCTGAGACTATTTGAACACTCAAAAGAAACATCAAACCAGAAAGACTTCGACCATGTGCCCATGGTCGAAGAAGAACATGTCACACAGCCAACTCACCAGACAGAACAGTATAGCACGCCATACGACTATTGCGGCGCCAGATCCAACAACTGCAGTGTTAGAGCTGACAGCTACAGTGTCAAACTCGATAAATTACAGTGTCAGAACCGACTCTGGGTACAAGTCAGTTATCTCCGGAGGATACAGATGTAACTAGACCACCTATGGTGACTCAACCCATCCTATGTTCTATAAATAGGGGGAGGAGGAACTGTGAGGGGGTTACGAAATCTCCCCCAATAAGCCTTGCAAGTTTACCTTCGAATACCCTGTAAACACTACAAGAAAATGGGGCAGTTGCCACAGTAGACATTTAGTTTTTATCACTATTTTTTCCGTGACAAGCTACCACTAATAATATAGTGGCTACAAGACTAAAACGGTGGCCAAAATTTTATCAATCTAAAACGAAATTGATGATGACTGTGCTTATTTAACAAAACCGTGGGAAAAGGGTAAAAGAGGCGTGGCAAGAAAGTGTGCGGATTATATCAACTCGCGCCTTATATTTCAAAACAAGTAAACTTTACCTCCTCCTTTACTGATCTTCTCCTTAACCAATTTAATTTGTTAAACCAAGACTCAATTCTCTATCCTGTTAGCGTTTTGTTCTTCTCCTTCACCTGATTTCATTTTCCACACCAATACCATATTTTAAGAAGGATTTGAGCATGAAATTGGGATTGATTTGGAGGAAAAGAAGTAGATAGATGTAAATTCATGCCCCCCTCTTTGTGTACTTAGATTCGACGCTTCAGACTTGCCGGGTAAGTAATTTAAAATTCCAAGACCTGAACATTCGTTTTAGCTTAAGTTATTAGTTGTTTGGTTAGGGTTTCGAATTTGTAGTTCTAAGGTTTTCTAATTGCTAAAAATTCATGGATTTGTGGGTAGTTTGGGGTTTCATTATTTTCTAGATATGGGTTTAAGTTAGGTGAGTAATGCTTCAAAATAAACTCTCTGGTTTTGGAGCTTTTTGAGTTGTTTGGAACAATTTAAGTTCATGGTGATTTATGGGTTTTACATTAAAGTAAGTTTTAGGGTTAGATTTAGTCGGCATAGATTCTGTTGTTGGAATATTGAGGGTTTGGAATCTTTGGATATATTATCTGATTTGTCAATTTGATTGTAGAGTTTGTTGCTTACATGGTTGTAGAGTTTGTTGCTTGGTTCATGTACTTATTTACTTTTCTGTTTTTGGAATATCTTGCCATTTTTTCAGCCTTTTTGTCCTCCTATTGGTCTGTTTGTACTGTGATTTTTGCTTGTTTACTGACTTTCTTCTTCAACATTGCTTGTAGTTTCTTATTCATAGTTTTTAAGCAATGTGGGGTTTGTTGGTTTGCCTTTATAATGGTTGTAGGAGAACTGCTCTCTCGGTGAATTTTAGTGTCGTTTTGACATGGACAACGTATTGGTTTTAGTTACCTTGTTTCAGGCAGGAGTTGGACTCAAAGATTAGGTCCTCCAACGCCAGAGAGATTGAGAACACCCTGAGCTAGCTTTCACCTCTATCACGCTCCGTCCTCACACATTATTTCCCAGTCTCGTATTTTTCATAAATGGAGTATGTGAGCCCTGAAGGATTTCGCTTAGATGGACGTCGCCCTATGGAGATGAGGCAGTTACGAGCAAAAATAGGAGCAGTGGGAAAGGCTGACGGCTATGCTATTTTTGAGATGGGAATCACCAAAGTAATTTCTGCAGTATATGGATCTAGAAAGGTCCAGAACCGGAGCCAGTAAATTAATGACAAAGCGCTGGTGCGATGCGAGTATAGCATAGCTAATTTTAGTTCCGGAGACCGAATGAGAAAACAAAAGGGGAATAGGCAATCTACAGAGATATCTCTTGTCATTCGCCAAACCATGGAAGTTTGTATATTGACGCACTTGATGCCTCGTTCATAGATTGATATATTTGTCCAAGTTCTTCAAGCTGATGGAGGAACAAGATTTGCTTGCATAAATGCTACAACATTGGCACTTGCAGATACTGGGATTCCAATGTGTGATCTTGTAACTTCGTGTAGGGCTGGATATCTCAGCAGCACTCCTTTGCTTGATTTGAATTATGTAGAAGATAGCACTGGAGGCGCCGATGTCACTGTAGGAATTCTAGCTAAGTTGGATAAAGTTGCACTACTTCAGATGGATGCGAAACTACTTATGGATACCTTTGAAAATGTTATGCAACTCGCTGTAGAAGGGTACAAAGCAATAGAAAATTATATTCGTGAAGTACTGTTAGAGAACAAAAAGAAACTTGAGCACCGACGTAGTGTATAGCTTTAGGCAGGCATGCTTTACAGCCAATGTTGTCAATTTTATGCTAAGAACTGCTCAAATTTCCGCCCTTGACCTCCAGATTCTCCATTTTACTTCCTGTACTTCACATTTTATAGATGCCCTCTTCAGAAGTGAAAGATTCAACCCCAAGAAAAGGACTGTAGAGGATAATAGTGCTTGGTTGTTTCATTGCATATCTTATATTTTCTCTAACGGTTGTTTTAAGTTCATAGATAATTCTATAGATGTGTTGATCTAAAAAGAAAAAAAAAACGTTTCCTTTTTTCACAAAAATATAATGGAGAGAATGCTCACTATAAGGTTCTGCGGAACTCAAAGATTCTTGAGTTCACCATAAAACTTGTGATTCAAACGTGGATTATCCAATTGGACACTAACTCCCATACTCTACCATAAAGCTAATTAAGATTGTGGAGACTACAGCAAAGAAGCTCGAGACTGAAGTAGGACCAGGGAAGCTAAACTTTCAACGAAGGTCAATTTGAACAAAATTGCGATGAGTGTGGCAGTAGAAGAAAGAGATTAAAGCCCTACAACAAATAGATACAGCCTTTCTAATCCATCTTTAAAGGGAGATGAATCCAATAACATCTCTGGGTACAATGGCAAGATTGGGAAGGAAGGGACACCGGTGGAATCAGTTTTTGTATTGGATGACGAACATATTACAATTAAAGAAAACTCCGAGAGAGATTCCATGAAATCGACCATTGGAAACCTGGTGGTTTCTGATATAGTGGGACCTAAAAAACATTCACTTGAAGGTCAACCAGTCGAAGAGATGAACATTGATAATGGATTAAACCACACTAAGAAGAAAGATGAGATTGTGCCATTCAGACATAGTGGACCCGATGCAAACCCTATTACTCCCTGCAAGATGGAGATTTTGAGAGATAAGTGTAGTAACTATTGTAAGAAGAGAAGTGAGGCATCATGTGAAGTAGAGCACATCAAAGATGGATCTACCGACGGAGAGTACGAGCATTTTCTGAAGATGATCAGACAATTGGAATGTGAGGGTCACATTGAAAAGAGCTTTAGGGTGAAGTTCCTAATGAGGTATAGTTTGCAAGCTAACTCGAAGGATAAGAGAGTTGTGAAGGTGTTTTTCGACACATTTACCAACGATCCATCGTGTCTTGCAGGGTAACTAGTTGACACTTTCATGGAAAAGATATCTAGAAAGCGACCACCACCAGGTTCATGAAACAGAACACTGCTACTTTCCAGGTTCATATTCCAATCGATGACGATTCTACTGATTTTCAACATTCGGACAAAGTTAAATTAATGAAAGCGCCTAGACCTGGACTGATGGACAACTCTCATCTAATCGTAAATGGAAGTGAGGGAAAAAGTCATGATTTGGAGCTAATACAAACTCTGATGGAAGGGTGTGATTATGTTTTGGCTCCTCAAGAAGTTTGGAAAATGCTTCACTACTGGTAATAATAATAAAATCCATTTCCCCCTTTAAAACGAGACATTTATTATAGAACTTTTTATTTACATCCCAATGAAAACTTGTAAGGTCATCATGTAATTGTCTTTTGATGCTTAGCTTGCTTTGGTTTTATAAACTGATGTTAGTACGGCCGCTTTTCAAATTTTAAGGTGTATCATTGTTCTCCTGCAGTTTGCTTGATTCTCCCTTACAGTATGGCTCACACTTAACTAAATTTATTGTCTTAGTAGCATTTCAAGCTTCGTCGTGTTTGTATGTCAACCATCTTCATCTTTTCTGTATGTGTTTCCATCGTTTGCTCATATGTTTTGGTTTATTCATCTTCCTGCAGGTACAAAGGGGGGCCGGCATTACCTAGAAGAATGATTCAACAAAGTTCTCAGATCAGGTCATTTAGTGTAGAGGTTTACCCTCTTCGTCTCCAACTAACTGATGCTAGAGACAATAAACAATTTGTTATTCATATAAGTAAAAAGGTATTGTACCCTTGTTTGTTTATTTCATTCCAAAATATTTGATAGCTTTAAAATGGTACTCCAAAAGCGTTGGGCTTGTGGCACTCCCGATAATAGGGCATTTCTGTTCCCACACTTTATAGTCGCATCCCTTATTAAATTTGATGTTAAAAAGTGATTTTTTTTATGTATGGATATAGAAATATACGGAGTCTTTCATAAGTGCAGCTTCACCACACCAAACATCCTCCCAATATCTTGTCCTGTCTCTTCTATGTTTCAGTGTCACTAGGCTAGTTTTGCATCTCAACTCCTTGATGGTCTGTAAGACCCACTCTCCACACAGTACAACTGTAAAGCCACTAAACTTCAGACTATCAGCAACCTATGACCTCACCAAATTTGCTATATGACACCGTCAGACTAACTCAACCCAAATCTCCAAAGCTATAAGTAAAGTTTGGGAAACATGGATCAGGCTTGAAAATGGTCCAAATTAATAAAGAATAAGAAACATAGATTGGGTGTGAATGAGACCACCTGAGATGAGAATGAAAATAGGAAATTAAAGGCAAAGAGAGAAATAACAATGCTTGTCAAACACACAAATGAAAGGCTAGAAGTACCACGACATTACCCCTATCAGAGATCAAAGATCCAGTCGCTGATGCTGAAATATGATGAAACTGCCATGTTTTCACCAAAAAGAGGTTACTCACTTGTTCACCATGTACCTCGCTAAACTTCAACCATGTGTATTAACCGCTTCCTAAACTAGATTCTTCGGGATAGGATTAGTGATGTCCCGAGTCTACAATGCAGAGGTCCTAAGAGTCCCAATCATCAAAACATTAGCCTCCAAGAAAGAAACACTCAAGTAAGGCAAGTTGTGCTTCTTGCAAAGTTCTCTCACATATGGGGATATCTTCCTAAGGTTACACCTTGGCAACCTGGGGAACAAATAATGCTCAAATTGATACTGTAAACCGCCATGAAACTAATCCATCCAAGACGGCCATGTGATATCCAGCGTTCCAGTGTCTATTTGTTAGAAGAGATGATAATGACATGGGACCATATTCTGCTTGGAACATTACAGGAACATATAGAGGTGATTTTTTTTCCTTATTCGTTTTCCAATGATTTAATTATTTAGTAATTATTAGATAGCAGCTCCTGCTTGTTAGGGCTTTTGATGGATGGAGTTCACTTTCTTATTTTGAACCTTTTCTTAATGCATCTACCTGGTGATTCTCAGCATATTGCCAAATCTTTCTAGTTAGCATGTGCTTGATCAACCGTTCATTATTTATCACTTGAAAACTGTACACTCAACTGACTTATTATCGGAACAATGATGAGAACCTATTCCTCATGTGCTCACGTTGATTTTTGAATTTCCCCTTGACACTTCTACTTTTAAATATTAATGTTGAGGGAACCTGAAAAAATGTCTCTTCTTTTCATTTTTGATTGACCTTTGTAGACTACAGAAAGTTCTTTTCCAAGAAAATCTGCACCAAGCATGCTCAGTGGGAAGAAACACGTACAAGCATCTAGATCTCTTGTATGATACCATAATGACTAAATTCATTTGGACAGTTCTTACTATACATAATAATTTAAGTTGTTTTAGACTACCCCACACATTTTGACAAGAATTCCCCTTAAGAGTACTGGTAATATTGGAATTTTAGTCAAAACTCAGGGCATCTTTTGTCTAATGCGTGCGAGGAATTTGAATAACCAGTTTCTTTCTTCATACTCTTTCTCCTCTCTTCATTTGATGACTCTTCATTTGATGACTGGAGATTCGCTATCTTTTTATTACCATTTTTTAAGTTCAATTTACTGTTTTCAGTCGATTAACAAGAAAAGCGGTTCAGCTAAATCAGGTGCTAGCAGGAAAGGAGAGGGAGGTGGGCAGTCAAAGGCTTCGGGATCAGTTGAACATGAAGATATTGAGGTGAGTGATTGACCAGTTTCTATTTGTGGGATATTGTTTAAGGTGTTGGTATGCCTGTATAATCGAGTGCTTGGTAAAAAAATCAGCCATCAGAGATGGGCCTTGAAGAAATCGAGAGTCGACTTGGATCTCTCTTACAAGCTAATACGATTTCCCAATTGAAGAGTGGTGTCTCGAAAGAATGGCTTGAAGGTAGTACTCTCTTCTGCTTATATCATTATATATATAAATACATGTTAGTATTCTACGTGCTTATTTTAGACTATTTCTCTTCCTAAGCGTATGTTCTTTAGATTTCCCCTACTCTTCTTAATTACAGTTTTATGGTTATACTACATTTGTCATCCTAGTTAACCGTTATAGTCAACTTTGATCTCTTCTTACACCTGTAGTTTTTATTTTCCTTCGATGCTATGGTATAGGTAGGTATAACCCAACTTTGTTCAAGTCTATTATATTTAGTTATGAGCATACTAGATAATGTTTATTGTATTTAAGAATTTATTGGATATCCATGTTCTACTTATTAGTTATCCATGTTGTGTTTATTCTTAGAACTACTTTTGCTTAGTTCTGACTCTTATTTTTGCATTTGTCAACTTGCAGATTCTATGAGTGGAACGTTTTCCATCCTTTGGAGAAGCCACAAAAGAGACAAAAGAGACTGGGAACGTTTTCCATCCTTCAGCTGACACTTCATGTTTGAACCTTCTCCGCTATACGTTTTTTTATTATGTTCCTTTTTGTTTTAGCCAATGTCTGACTATTATATAGATTCTAAAGTTCCTTCTGCAGCCTTAAATTTATTTTGTGTATCATGTTTATATATAGAAACATGCTTATAATTTTTTTGTATGTTTTTAAAATAATTTTTTGTATCAAGTTTACTTCTCCAGTATTTTCTGTATATTTTGGAAATAATTTTTTTTTTGAAATAATTTTTTATTTATTTATTTATTATATGTTTTTGCCACGGATTCTGTAGTGGTGAAAGTAGGCTTTTGCCACGGATTTTTTAGTGGGGAAAGCATGCTTTTGCCACAGATTTTCTAGTGGGGAAAACAGGCTTTTGCCACGGATTTTGTAATGTGGAAAGCAGGCTTTTGCTACGGATTCTGTAGTGGTAAAAGCAGGCTTTTGCCACGGATTTTGTAGTGGTTGAAGTAGGTCTTTGCCACGAATTTTTCAGTGGCAAGTACCAAAGCTTTAGCCACCCTATCTACGCCCACGACCCTAGCCACGGTAAAAATACTTTTTGCCACAGATTTTTCAGTAGCTTATACCCTTTTATTTTTGTAGTGAAACCACACTGTACTCGATACTTAGACTACTCAATATTTATATCATCACTCTTAAAAATCCTCATCAGAGATCGTGGAGTAACCCATTCAAGGCCTCCATGCAAGTGTATTGTCAGTAGGATAAACTTCATAGTGTAAAAGTCAACTTCCCCTCTCGTGAAGTTAGGCCCCTACAGAAATAGCTTAAAATTATATCATATACCAAATGTATCTGTGATAAGAATTAGTATAATTCAGGAAATAACTCATGTGATTTAGCGTAAAAAAACTTTTGAATAGGTAAAAAAACCACGACCTCGACTTGAGGATTTAGTAACTGTAACTTTTATTGCTTGAGGTTGATATTTGATTACAAGTGATCTCTTGTGATAGAAATACTTGATCTTTAGAGATAAAAATTCTTTGTTCTTTCTCCTCTAGAACTAATCATTTATATAGACCTCACTCTCAGTTTTTTATCGTGTAGAAGCACATTCTCCTGAAAATGGGTCAAGTGGTAGTTGAATGTGTAACTGCTAGATCATGGGAAACATATGTCTTGAACTTGTTCATATTTATTATAGTGCTCAATCCACATTCTTTATCAGTTCGTGGTCTAGGTGTCAATGTTGATTTTACATGCCACGTGTATAATGCGTAAGTCTAATTTTGAGATAATTCGAGTTTGGACTAGGTCGAGGGATAGGTCCCTACAATATCGTTATAACTTAAAGTTGATTGCATATATAGACCAATGTCAAGAGAGAAAGAGAGTACGACTATGAATTAATCATAATACATCAATCTTCGGCTTTAAGGTTGTGCGTAAGAAGTGGAAATGACCATGTAAGATCCCGGTTTTTTTTTAATTTGTATCCATATCTATTATTCGTGCATCATACATAAAGCATTTACATCATGTTTAGTCATGCATCTTAGATTGTAGTTAGTTCATGCTTCTTTTAATCGTTTGAAGTCGTGTTGTTTCTCACATGTATAGGTGGGGTTTATCTAATTTGGGGCTTCCATAGTATAGAATCACTCTACCTTAATAATCTATTTTCAGAAGAAAGAATTGTTGGTATCGTTATTAACAGAAGAGTCTTCAGGAGATAGGAGACTTAGGCAGATATTGTGGAGAGATGAAGAAGAGAGGGAGACGGCTGTTGTTGTTTTATAAGAGAACTCTTCTTCTCTTCCTGTCACTATCCTCCAAATATCACATAAATTACTCCATTCTCGATCCATCACATACCTGTTTGCATCACCTCATCCTTCAGAGTTCTTCTCCTTAAAGTATCCATCTCTAGCTAGTAATTCTTTTAGACAAAAGAATGGTATCATCTACTATTTAGAGAGAGAGGTACTACTATTATTGAGAGAGAGTAGAAAGAGGTGCTGCTATTCAAGAGAGAGAGTAGAGAGAGGTACTGCTGTTCTAGAGAGAGAGAGAGTTGTTGCTATTCAAGAAAGAGAGTAGAGATAACTATTTAAATCACCAACCTGCTTCAGTTGCTGTTGCCATTATTGCTCTTGCTCTTGCTAGTTTCATTGCTTGTGATCGCAAGCTCTTGTTGTCATTGTTGCCATTGCTGTTACAGTGGGTTTGGTCTTCATCCCCATTAAGATTTTAGTGTATTGCTAGCTGTTCTAGAGAGTAGAGAGAGGTGCTGCCATTAACAATCTTCAATCACCAATAGGCCTTCACTTCTTACCAATCGCAGATGCTCGTTTCTAGTAAGTTATTCTCCCTGTTTTCTTCTTTGTTAAAACTTGTTCCTTTTGATTTTGAAGCTCTAGGGTCTGCTAGACCATTATCAAATCATTAAATCCTCCCATCCTTGAATGATTAGGTCCTTATTTCATCTCTTACCAATCGCAGCTGCTCGTTTCAAGAGTTGGGGTTGAATTCACTAGCAACTGCATAAGTGATTTACTCCAGGGAGTTCAGGTATGAATTCCATTGTTAGTCATTTGTTCCAGCCATTTTAGCAGATATGTGATAATTATTGGGTGGATGGTATATGATTGGTTAGGTTTTCGTTTAAGTTAGGCTTACTCTCAAGTGCTTATACTAGGGTTATAGCGGTGAAGTGTTGCTTGGCAAGTGAATTGATTTGAATAAATTAGTTCGTGATATATTATTGTCGTCGTATTGGTTGTTTAATCATCAAATGTTATAAGACGAGTTCTCCCTTCATGCTAAACTCCTTTACTGGCTTAATTGATCTTAGTTAAGAGTGATGTTCATAAATAGACACGATATATATGTTCTAGTATATAGTTAGATTTATGTTCATTTTGTGTAATTCGATAAATATTATATATGTTAGATACAATAGCTATTTCTTTAACTTAGTTACTATCTCTAGGTGACACGTGGCTTGGCCACTAGTTGACTTGATTGTCTCTGGACTTCGAGAATTGGTTAGAAGCTATTACGCTTGTTCTTGTGGTTTTATCCTTGAACACTAATGGTGTAGTTACTTCTAACTTATTCTAAGTAGCTGTTCATCACAGTCTATTGTATTCTAAGATACTTAGAGTTAGTGTTTCTTATTCGTTGTTAAGAAGTCGTGCATGAGTGGTGTTCTTGTGGCTTTATCTTTAAATACCGAGTTCGTCTTTTAGAGATTAATGTTGTCTAGATGTTGTGACTAAGTGTCACTGTCCATCTACGTTAGTATTGTTTACGACTCTTTCAGGCAAGTAGTTTATCCTATGTGTACTAACTATGTTAGTGGCAGTTGTATGTTGATCTTATAGATCTGTTTGCATTTAAAGGTCATAGGGAAATCTTCTAAAACTTAATAAGGTCAGATACATAAATCAACTCTAAATCGGCTAACCCCCGATAGGTTAGTAGGATTCCTAGCTCGGGTTAAAATAGTAGGCAAGTTTGGGCAGGTTATTATCATACCTATGGTACCCATCCTGGAGTGTGGGATGGTATGAGCCAGTTATCCTTTGGTACCCATCTTATTCTCCGTAAGGTTGAAATTCCTTTGAATAAAAATAGAGTGAGGATAACTAGGCTCCTTGGGTACAAGCACCCAAAACACTTTGATCAAGTGAAATATCCTTAGCTTGGTCGAGCTTGAAGAAAAACAAACTCCTTGTATCCATTAAATATCATCATACGTTAGTGGTTGATCAACCAAATATTTATAGGATTGAGTTCATCGGTCTAACGTCTTTAATCATACAATATTAGGGCATTAGTAGAATCATATCATTTTCCCATATTCTATTCATTTTTACTTAGTAATACCGTACATGAAGCATACCTCATCACGTTTATCTTTTCCTCTTCTTTCTAGCATCATCTTTATTAGTTTAGTTGTTTTAGCCTTCTTGGGTTATAGTGGGTTATGGTTTGCTCATTCTCGTATTTTATAACATTTCAGAGATGGAGTAGTTGTGTGGAGTTGTATAGAGCTACAACTAGGATTGAAGCTTAGTTCTTACTACTGCTGTTAGTCTTTATTCTATTCATTTATTTGAGATTCACACTCTATTGAACTCCTTTATTTATTTGTTATTTTAGGCTTTTGAGATTATTGATCAAATTTGATATTTATCTTTCGCTTTTGCTTTTATATATCCATTTATAACTCTGATGAATTGCTATAGTGAATGACTGAGCTATTTTCTATTAACATGGTTATTTGTGGGGGTAAATCTTTGGATTCCCCGACCTGTACGTTCTAAATGACAGTTGTTAAATATATTTTAATTATTAAAATTTGGGGGGTGACAGACCAAGTTCGTGGAAATGGCCCTAATCATTTCATTTTTATTGCAAATATTAAGAGATTCCCTACAAAGTTTACAGAATGTGAGTTATGGAGTAGATCAAGCTCGTGGAAATGGCTACCTTACACCTTACAACAACATCTTAAGCAGCAAGTCAAGCTGCATATAGTGTTGACTCATCTCTGTCGACCTTGACCTTTATCCCACCTTTATATCATGGTAAAAACAAAATTATCGTGTTAATAATTATCGTCATATAAATAAAAGGTAGAATACTGGCAATCCACGTAGAAGGCAAATTAGATGTTTTTTTTATATATGTATTTACAAAAAAAGAAAAAAACATCTACAGCCGACCACTCATATATTCAGGTACTAGTATACCACTGGCAAGAATTACTGGTACATAATTAAATGTAATAATATGCTACTTTTTTTTGAATTTATGGAGCTATACTAATCATAGATAGTTAAATTTAAAGAAACAATTCAAATCATGTTTATTTGTGAGATAACAAGTTGAGAGGAACATAGCAAACTTGCCTTAAAAAAGTACTTTTAATGCATGCTTTTGGATATAATTATGTAGAAGTTATGTGGTTATTTAATACGGTAAATAGTAATCATCTAAGTTCTATAATATGAGAGTGTGAAAACAACATAGAAAATAAGAAGGAATAAAAACCAATGGGAAAGGAGGTATACCAGTAACTGGAGAAATTATTAATTTACAACTTAGGACTTAAAACATGTTATGGAACTTGAACCTCCAATCATTGGTAAGTGAGATACAACTAAAGTACGTGAAGACTGATATATTATAGCTTAATGAGAACAACAAAACCAGCTATAACTTGTTAAAAATTGTTAAATTCCCCAATGTCTTTGCAGGACTATAAGACTCCTTCCTAAGTGCCAGAGACTCGCCATAATACCTATGCTCTTGTATTTGACTCTATTAGTAGGGATTGGGGCAATGGTGACTAGTGAAAGTTGTTGTTGCTGCCTATAGTGCTTTGTGCTTTAAGAGAATAATAGTTGTGAGTTTTGTGTTCCCCAAGCATCAAATATCCTTAATTTCTCATTGTTAAATCCCAAAATTCAAGCAACGATCAACATCAAAGAGGGTTATGGGTTTTTACCTCGCTGCTATCACCAAATTTCATTCTTTAACAAACTATTTAGTAGCCAAAAACACAAGTAGAACACAAGTATAGAGAATCGACAACATAAACACAAGTTATAGAGAATCAAGTTACAAAGCATAAATAGCATAAACAATTATGTGAATTGGTGTTAAATTTACCTCATGATTTAGGCCTCCAAAAAGAACAATTTCTGCATACACAACTTGTAGAGAATCAACAGTAACATTATACCAACCGCATGCAATTCTATTAAGAAACAAAGAGATCAAGCTAAACATATTGAGAAATCACATTAGAAATTTGAAGAGAGAATTGCAGATACCTAACAAACACAACATCGAAAACTTGATTTTAATGCGCTTCCTTCAAGGATTCTGTACTTAATCTCGAATTTAGTATTTTGATTACACAATTCCTCGATCCAAACAAAACCCTAACAGAATTTTATCGATCAGAAGTCATAAAATTTTAAACTGTTAGAGAGAGAGATAGATTGAAGACTATTTTGTAGATAGAAAAAATAAGGATCGAAAGATCGAGAGTAGGTTATAAAGGGAGAAGATTAGATTGTTAGGAATACGGCTCAAAAACTGCTGAAGTCGTTCGAACGAGTGGGAAGTCGTTCGAACGAAAATAACGTTTGGGCCAAAATTCCAAGGGATAGTTTAATTCGTTCGAACGACCTCATGACTCGTTCGAACGACCTCATAACTCGTTCGAACGACTTTGGCTTTGTTTGTTTGTTTTTAAATTCGTTTTGAAGGGGATTTAATCCAAAGCGATGGATTATCTCGTGATGCATATTTCGGAGATGACCTAATGGAAAGTCTATAAATAGAGAGTGTATGTTAAAGGGAGAAATCTAGGGTTTAGCTCTGGAGATGTTTCTTGGGTTTTCTTTCTAGGGTTTCTTGCTGGGATTATCTGTAAGGGTAGAGGTGAGGTTTGAGTGATCTCTGTAACCTTTTGTAACCCTTAGTGTGATAATAAATTTTTCGTGCTTGTTGTGGGGGTGGTTTTGATCCTGTTTAGGGTTTTCACCTAATTAAACCTTGTGTTGTATTTTTATTGCCTTTATTCAAATTCTCTTTGGTTAGGGTTGGTTCTTTGGGTTCTTGCTGATCGTATTATGCTTCTGCGTGCGATTTGCCCCCTCGGTTTTCCCAACAATTGGTATCAGAACGAGGTTTGGGGCAAGTAGAGTAGCAAGATAGGAAGATCCAAGTATTCTAACGCGATCAGGCTTGATGTGGAGAAGTTCGATGGGGAGATTAATTTTGGATTGTGGCAAATACAAGTCCAAGATATCTTGATTCAAGGCGGGTTACGCAAGACACTGATAGGGAAGCCTATACCTAAAACTCTGGTTGAAGGTATAGCGGCCCAGAAAGCGGACGAAGATGATGAAGAGGACTGGAAAGATCTGGATTCAAGGGCTACGAGCGGGATACGCCTTTATCTCGCTAAGAACATTTTGGCAAACGTGGCTGGAGAGAAGACCGCAAAGGGTCTTTGGGAAAAGCTTGAAAGTTTATATCAAACGAAGAGTCTTTCGAATCGCTTATACCTCAAGGAGCGACTTCATACACTTATGAATGAGGGTACGAGCGTTGGTGATCACCTAGGTTCTTTGAACGGGATCGTTTCAGAATTGGAATCGATCGGAGTTAAAGTTGAGGATGAAGATAAGGCGCTTCAACTCATATGGTGTCTTCCGTCTTCCATCAAGCATCTTCAGCCTACGTTAATATATGGGAAGGAAACCTTGAGTTTTGAGGAGGTTACATGTACGCTTCTTTCTGAGGAGAGATGGCTTAAGGGTAGCGAATCCTTTGGGGAAAACTCTGCAATGGTGGTTAGTGGGAAGAGAAGCTTTAATAAATTCAGAAAATGAACTTGTTGGAGCTGTGGTCAATCGGGTCATTATAGATCGGATTGCAAAGCGGGGAAAGGTAATGGAGCAAGTTCGGCAAGAGGCTCCGAAAGTGACACTAACAAACTGGCAACGATTACTAGTAATGATGGTGACGAGGTGTTCCTCGTGGTGGCCGCTGATGGTTCTCGCCACGATAGAGGATGGGTGTTTGATAGTGCGGCTACAACGCATGTATGTGCACACAAGGCATGGTTCGACAATTATGCAAAGTGTGAGGGTAGCATGTTTGTGTTGACGAGCAATGGCTCTCGAAGGCCGATTTCGGGAGTGGGTGATATTCGCATGAGGATGTTCGTTGGATGCATCGTAGTTCTTCATGATGTTTAACATGTGTCGAGTATGACTCATAATCTAATTTCACATTCCAAGTTAGATAATGAGGGTTACAATTACTCCGGGCGAGGTGGAGTAATAAAAGTCTATCGGAAATCTTCTTTGATCATGAAGGGAGTTCTAAGCAGGAACTTGTATGCATTGGTTGATAAATCAATGGGTGGAGATGTGAAGGTTGCGTGTACCAAGGAAGCTATGGAGATTTCTCGAAAGAGGAATTTAGTTCAAGGTGGAGCAATGGCACTGTCTACAAAGATGATCCGAAAGTGGGTTCCGATTGGTGGGTCTAGGAAAAAACTAGACTCGTGTAATTCTCTTAATTGAGAAGCGACAAGGATACACGACGAATGCAGTAGAAGAAACAGTTTTATCGCTGAGGTGGAGATTGTTAGGAATACGGCTCAAAAACTGTTGAAGTCGTTCGAACGAGTGGGAAGTTGTTCGAACGAAAATAACGTTTTGGCCAAAATTCCAGGGGATTGTCTAATTCGTTCGAACGACCTCATGACTCGTTCGAACGACTTTGGCTTTGTTTGTTTGTTTCTAAATTCGTTTTGAAAGGGATTTGATCCAAAGCGATGGATTATCTCGTGATGCGTATTTCGGAGATGACCTAATGGAAAGTCTATAAATAGAGAGTGTATGTTAAAAGGCCTCTGTACTGTGAGAAAGAGATAGATAGAGAAAAGGGAGAAATCTAGGGTTTAGCTCTGGAGAGGTTTCTTGGGTTCTTTCTAGGGTTTCTTGCTGGGATTATCTGTAAGGGTAGAAGTGAGGTTTGAGTGATCTCTGTAACCTTTTATAACCCTTAGTGTGATAATAAATTCATCGTGCTTGTCAGGGGGGGGGGGGTTTGATCCTGTTTAGGGTTTCCACCTAATTAAACCTTGTGTTGTATTTTTATTGCCTTTATTCGAATTTTATTTGGTTAGGGTTAGTTATTTGAGTTCTTGCTGATCGTATTGTGCTTCCGCGTGCGATTTGCCCCCTCGGTTTCCCCAACATAGATATAGGAAGATATTATGGTATTCGAAGAGGTTTATTAAGTTGAGTTGAGGACCCTCGAGATCGACTTGGGAAATCAACGGATGGGATGTATTTTTTTGAACAAATGTTTCGATCCCACGGCTCAAAACTCTGTTTTACGGCCAAATTTGTTTGCGACTCGAAAATGGATGACTGAAACCCAATAAAAAAGATGACCTCTTTTTATTTATTTATTATAGATAGATGTGTAGAAATTAGTTGATCCTGGCCAAGTCCAGAATTATGCTCTCAATTTTTTCAATCAAGTTAACCAGTATCTAGCAGCATGCTTCTTTGACTCGCTATTTAAACCATGTGGCGCTATGAGGATGGTATGCCTTTTTTTTCTTCAATATTATATGGTTAGGTAGGTTTATGTAAAATTTGATTACTTTGATTTCATACATTGCAGTATTTTTCTTGAGAGCATCCCATAACATCCCATACTCATAACATCCCAACTTCTGACCCAAAGATTACGAAGAAGATTCTTAGAACTGAACATGGACCTATTACTTCACGACTTCAGCTTGTGATTATTATTTTTCCTACAGAACCTAGCCAACACGGTGAGCAAAAATTATATAATTTTCAAAGGGTCCGGATCTATGGACAACAATAAGTAACAACTAAAATAACAATCCACTCAAAGCGTTGGATTTCTAGATGATCAACGTTTGATAAAGTATCTGACATGGAGGTGAGAGAATAAAATTATTGCCACATCATTTGTTTTGACCTCCATAGTAGTCCTCCTCTCTCCTCCTTTCATTTCATTTCTCGCAGTACCACTTTCACCCTAGTACTTTCACCTCAATCTAGGGTTTGTCTCTTTCCTACTTTAAACCAGGAAAAGTTTCGAATCCACCAATCAAAGAAAATGCATGTCTCTTTATCTAATTATATTAGTTCCCAAATAGTAGAAATATAAAAAAATCATCATCCATCTTTATTATGTGTTCTTAGGCACAGGAATAATATGGATATCAATATTAAAATTGATTTTCCCCAACAAACCATCTTCATTATGTGTTCATTTTTCGTAATGTTTCTACTAATTTTTGTACTTATTTCAATGTCACAGAATTATGACTAACGATTTCGAAACCCCGGAACACCCTACCCCATTAGATTAAACTCGATCATCCTCAGTCCAGGTTGATCAAGATGAATTACAAGATTGCCATACTCCAAATAAAGATGCCGCAAAATAACAAACACCTTATGAAGGAATGTTATTTGACTCGGTCGAAGAAGCTAAGAACTACTACGATGAATATGACCGATAAAATGGTTTTGGATTTGTACGCGTACTTCAAACATGGGGAGCTAGCGGTCCAGTGAGCTGACTAGTGCACAATTTGTTTGCTCTCATCAAGGAAAATTTGTTCCAAAGGCCGTGAAAGAAACGAGTGGAAAAGAAATGGTTAAGAAAAGAGGCAAAACTCGTTTAACTGTTAAAGGCAGGTACAAAGCTACTTTGCGGATTTTAAATGACAAATGGACTAATAAGTAGAAAGTGTCGATCTTTGACGATGATCACAACCATAAATTGGTTATCCCAATTAGAAGAATGAAAATGAAGTCAAATAGAAATATGCCAAAAGCAACAAAAGATTTGGCAGAAATATTTAGTAGAGAAAATTTTCTTGCTGGAATTTTTTTTGCCATATTAAATAGAAATGATATAGGTTTCGATAAACAAGACTGCTGGAACCACTAGAGGAATGTCAGACGCAAAGAGTTAGATGAGGGAGATGCACAATTTGTACTTAATTTCTTCATAAAAAAACAAATCAAGTTTCCATAATTTTTTTATGCAATACAATGTGATGCAGACGGGAGGGCAACAAATTTCTTTTGGGAAGATTCAAGGTCACGAATGGCATATCAACATTTTGGGGAAGTTGTCATATTTGACACAACGTATCGGTCAAACAAGTATGATATGCCATTCGCACCATTTATTGGACTGAACCATTACTACCAGACCATACAATTTGGTTGTGCTCTCTTACAAGATGAGATCGAGAGGACATTTGCTAGGCTATTTGAAATATGGATTGAAGCCATGGGAGGACATCATCCAATTTATATTATTACTGGCCAAGACTTGGCAATGAAGGGGGCGATTGTTAAAGTTTTTCCTAACACTCGGCATCAATTATGCCTTTGGAATATTAAGAAGAAATTTGGTGAAAAGTTGTCGCATATATATTTTAAGAGATCAAAATTCAAAGGTCAGATGAAGAAGTGTATCTCGTTGAAGTACAAGATAGAAGATTTTGAAGAGATGTGGAAGGCTTTAATTGTCAAGTACGAACTAGAAAATAATGAATAGCTTAAGCAACTTTATGATATATGTGCCTCATAGGTTCCTGTTTATAATTGAGGCAGATTCTATGCCAGAATGAACACTACTGGACACAACGAGAGTGTTAACAATTTTTTTGATAATTTCGTTACATCAATAACAAATCTTAGAGAATTTGTTGTCATGTAGGACCAAGCATTGAAGACGATTGTGAAGAGACAAAGTGATAAGAATTTTGAGTCAGAACACTAGTAACGTATTGTCAACGATGACAATTTTCTTTTGAAGTATGCGGCTAATTTGTACACAAGAAATATGTTTGGGAAGTTCAAGGATGAATGGATTAAAGTCAAGCGCTACAAAATTGAAAAAGAAGTTACAGGCCTTTTGTACAACACATACTTAGTAAAATCAAAAGTTGGCGAAATGGAGGAGTTTATTGTAAAGTTAGACTTGCAAAACTATAAGGGTACATGTGAATGCCAACATTTTGAGTTCGTTGGCGCCATTTGTAGGCATATCTTGAAAGTGTTTGTTTGTTTATATATTGATGAGATTCCGTCTTACTTTATTCTTGTGAGATGGAGGAAAGAAGCAAACAAGTTTTGAATTATGGACTCAGGAGGATTGGTGCTGAATGATGGCAATGAAGATTCAGAGGCTTTGAGACTTAGCCATATGTGTTGTACTAAGTTGGCTTCTCACGCAGCTTCTTCTGACGAGGCTTACACAATTTATATGGAAGGAATTAATGAAATATCTGAAAAGATTTCCAAGATCAAAATAGATATAACGCCAACAGAAGATACATTTGAGCATCCAGTTGATACATGTCAAGATTAGTGAACTAATATTACGTCTTTGTTATTGTTGAACCTGAATATCTCAAAGACAAAAGGTAGGAAAAAGGATGAAAAAGTAAAAGATAATGCGCAGGGTTCGGGAAGGCTAAAAAGTGGTATTGAGTTAACACTAAACAAGAAAAAAAGGAAAATGTAATTTGTGCCAGAGGTTGGGACATGATAAAAGAGTTTGTCCTTCAAATCCAAACAGGAAAAATAAAGGATTTACTTGTCAAGGTTAGCAAACTAACTTTTTTATATGTTATATTATTTTATTGTGATAACTTAGACAATACTGTTCTTTGCCACAATTTCAGAAAATGAAGCAGAGGACTTAGCGTTAAATGCTAAGACCAACCACAACGAATGAGGTTCTTGGATGGCAATAGTAAGAGAAAATGGACTCAATAAGCAAGCTTCGCGGAGGTATGTGCAAAAGCTGATGGGATTACTAAGAAAGAGCTTACAAGGACCTTATAAGCAAAGCAGCTTAGGTGGAGATCAACTTTAATTTTGCTTCCTTTAAAATGCTTTATTTTGAAGAACAAGATTATAGTTAGATGGATGGATTTGGTCAAGTTTGATATAACATGGGTATGCTTTTTGATATAACATAGATTTTGTTTTCAGCATCAGTCTTGCATTCAGATGAGTATGCTTTTTGAATCTAAGTGGTCATGTAGCTTTCTATTGCAATTATCTCATCGGCTAGTCTTAGCAAAAAGCGTTCAACTACTTTTGACTCTTTCTTTGTACTATAGCATTAGAAAAAGGATAGGTCTACTCGTGCATATAAATTGATTATGCTTCTTTTGAGTCTAAGTGGTCTACGCTTTCTTCGTACTATAACTTAGAAAATACGTCTCGCGCATTGCTATTACTATCATCTTCCAGTCGGTTCTGCATATGACTCATCGATTAATTAGGCAACCTCACGTTAGTGCACCCCCTAACGTGAATTTGAGTAGCTTAGGGGCATCTTTCTCATAACAATGTGCTTGCTCTACCTGTCCTCAGTGGAAATTGATTGTCTTTCGCTTTCTGTGTGAAAATAAGAATTAAAGACTTCTTAAGGTTTATCATGTGGCTCACCTCTCCACTTAAGCCTTGTCAATCGAAAGGAGCCATCCTACTGTGCTTTTTTCCTTTAAGCGGATGCTGACCGAAGAATAGCGACGGGTCTAGGATAGAAAGAAAGAAAATACAGCAAAAGAACGTTAGAGTAAAATGCGCTCAGCTTCTTTCGCGGGCGTTATGGACCGGCACTAGGCGGAAGAGGCCTGCGCCAACAATGCCTTTTCGATCTTAGTAACACTCATGTGAGTGTTTCGAATAAAAAGAAAGAAATCGATATGAAAATTTTGGCTCCATTCATAGGTATTAGCTAAGGATCATCTCATATACAAAAATACTACTCCTTGTCATTTGATCAAGCACCTTTAAGGAATTAAAACCATGACCTTCACTTTTAACCAAACACCTTTGAGAAAATTGAAGTCACTCCTCACTGTCAAGATAAGCTAGAAAATCAACACAGTTGCAATGGCTTTCAATCAAACACCATAGAAAAATTAGCCTCTTTCCCCACTAAGGATAATTGAAAGAACACCACCATTGCCTCTTTCCATTTAAACAAGGACCAGTGAGGAATTGAAATTGATCATACTTGAAACCTCTTGAGAGAGCTCGATTGACGTCCCAAAAAAAGGGAGAGAGAGACATAATTACTACAACCCCATTTTCTTCTTCTCTCACTATGTAATCTGTATCTCCTCAAAACAAGTTTGGTCAAGCAGGTAATGTGGCAGATACTTTAGTGATAAGTTTGGAGAGACTTTATCAACACGTTGATCATCTAGAAATCCAACGAGTGAATTGTTATTTTAGTTGTCACTTATTGTTGTCCACAGATTATGACCCAATTAACCCATTTTCAAAACCTTTCAACAAAATTAAATTTTTCACTCTCACTTTAATGCATTTATTCTTACTTTCAGGGATGATTAAACGTGTTTGTGAAAGGGAGTTGGGAATTGTTTCTCAATGTTGTCACTCAAAGAATGTTGAGAAGAATGTTGAAAAGGGACAGGGACAAGGACAAGGACATGGACAATACTTTGAAAATGTTTAACTCAAAATTAACGTTAAGGTTTGAATTTTAAAATATTATTTTCGTTAATTTTGCAAATTCTTCTTTTAGGGATATCTAATGTCTCAGTTTTCTTTTGTTTGGATTCAACTAGGTTGGTGGCAGGTAATAGAAATTAAAAGAGAAAAGATATTCTTTATATATATAAATGAATCATTACAAGTCTATTTATAGACAAATACAAAGTTAGACACTAATACATGAATTAGTTGTAAGGCAGTTATTCTGTTATAACAGTTAGACTGACTCAGCATTGCTGACTGTGTATGCATCATTATCCTTAACACACACCCTCAAGCTGAAGGGAGGAGGCTGATCTGAAAGCTTGCCTTTGAGATACGTGAATCTGTGAGATGAAAAATCCTTTGTAAAAATGTCTGCCACCTGATCTCTTGTACACAGATAATGAACTTAAACGTATTTATGAGTAACTAATTCTCTAATGTAGTGATAGTCTATCTCTATATGCTTGGTTCTAGCATGAAAAACTGGATTAGATGCTAATGAAATAGTACTAATATTGTCACACCAAATAAGAGGGGCTTGATGTATATAAATGTGAAGATCTGCAAGAAGAATACATATTCATAACAATTCTGCTGCAGTTAGGGCTAAAGATCTATATTCACTTTTAGTGGAAGACCTGGCCACTGTTACTTGTTTCTTGGCACTCCAAGAGATTGGATAATTACCAAACATCACACAATAACTACTGGTGGATCTTCTATCATATGGATCACCAACCCAATCTGCATCTAAAAATGTTGTAAGAAGTCCATTGCCTTTGGAAAAAAATATGCCATAATCAATTGTTCATTTAACATATCTGAATATCCTTTTTACTGCTGATAGATGTTATATAGTGGGATAATGCATAAACTGGCAGACTTGATTGACAGAGAATGCATGGTCTGGCCTGGTCCATGTGAGATACTGCAGTACACCAACTAAGGATCTATAAGTTAAAATGTCTTGTAACTTGACCCCATCAGATGGCTGTAATTTTGTTGCGGTGGAGCAGGGAGAAGAACGGTATTTTACACCATCTATGTGTAATTTTTGAAGAATATCTATAACATACTTTGACTAGAGAAGAAAGATTCCTTTAGAAGTTCTTGTGGCTTCTAACCCAAGGAAGTAGTGAAGTGGCCTCAAATCTTTCATTACAAATTTTGAACTCAATTGTTGGATCAGAGATTGGCATAGTTGAGGAGAACTACCAGTGATGAAAATATCATCCACATAGATGAGGATGAATGTTAAAGATGAGGAGGTTTTCTGAATAAATAAGGAGGTGTCTGTTTTGGAAGTATAAAAGCCACATTCATGAAACCCTTGCACTAGAGACTCATACCAAGCTCTAGGAGCTTGTTTCAAACCATAAATGGATTTTTGTAATCTACATGCATAGATAGGATGAAGTGAATCAACAAATCCAGGGGGTTGTACCATATAAACTTCTTCTTTAAGAGTGCCATGTAGAAAAGTATTTGTCACATCCAATTCTCTAATGGGCCAATCATATTGGACATCATTTTATGGCTTTAAGTACTATGTCAGCTTTGTAGGAGACTTCACTAAGTGTTGTCGGATTTTTCCACTTTGTAATAAATCTGATATCTACACAGTCTTCGTTTCATTCATAGCTAATATTAAGAAAAAATTAGATTTAGAAATAAAAACTATTAAAACTGATGGAGGGGGTGAATTCATTAGTCACACATTTGAAAATTGTCTTACTCTCTTTGGTATTTGACACCAGTTTTCATGTGTCCACACTCCTGAACAAAATGGAGATGTTGAGAGAAAGCACAGACACATAGTGAGATGAGTAGAACTTTGTTTGCTCAAAGTAGTCTTCCAACCCACTATTGGACTGATGTTTTTCAAACATTAGTTTTTCTTATCAATAGACTCCCCTCAAAACAACTCAATTTCTTATCACCTTGGGAGAAACTCTTTCATGAATCTCTAAACTACCAATTTTTAAAATCATATGGGTGTGCTTATTATCCTTAGCTCAAACCCTATACCAAGAATAAACTCCAAAGCAGAAGCAAAATGTATTGGTTACAGACTCAATCAAAGAGGCTATAGATGTTTAGACCCTCTCACTGGTCAAATCATAGTCTATAGGCATGTGATATTTAATAAAGATTCCTTCCCATTTTGTTCTTCTTCAAATACACAACCAACAAACTCATGTCATACATGTTCCAACCAACAGTCAATGTCCCTCTTTTTCTTACTTCTATAACACCCATAACAACGCCTCTCCAATTACATCAATATCATCCTGCAACCATAACTCAACAATGCCCTACACCCACTATAACATCAGACACACCTATTTCAATTCTACTACCTATGATTGATTTATCTTCTCCACAACAATTATCACCACATACACTTTTACTTCCATCTCCATTACTACTATCACCTTCCCCATTACCAGCTATTACTTCATAAACCTTACCAGTACCACAACAAAATCCTCAGAACCATCATATGGTCACAAGAGCCAAAAATGGCATTTTTAATCCAAAATCCTATTTTACCATCAAGCATTCTATTCCTACAGCTCTTCTTAGCACTTGTTCCTCCACTATACCTACTTTTTTTACCCAAGTAGTAAAAGATGCTTCCTGGTTGGGCCAATGAACTGAAAGTTTCTGTATAATCTATGCCTTCTTACTGATGATAGCCTTTGGCTACTAGCCTTGCTTTATATCTCTCTATTGTACCATATGATTTTTGCTTGATCTTATAAACCCATCTGCGCCCAACTGGTTTTTGTTTGGAATTGGAAGGAGCTAGAGTCCATGTTCATGTGTGGAGAATGGCATTTAACTCTGTGGTCATAGCATTTTTCCAGGAAGCATCTTTTACTACTTGGGTAAAACAAGTAGGTACAGTGGAGGAACAAGTGCTAAGAGGAGCTGTATGGATAGGATGCTTGGTGGTAAAATAGGATTTTGGTTTAAAAATGCCATTTTTTGGCTCTTGTGACCATATGATGGTTCTAAGGATTTTGTTGTAGTGCTGGTAAGGTTGATGAAGGAATAATTGGTGATGGGGAAGGTGATGGTAGTAATGGGGATGGAAGTAAAAGTGTATGTGGTGATAATTGTTGTGGAGAAGATAAATCAGTCATAGGTAGTAGGATTGAAATAGGTGTGTATGCTGCTATAGTGGGTGTAGAACATTGTTGAGTTATGGTTACAAGATGATATTGATGTAATTAGAGAGGTGTTGCTATAGGTGTTATAGGAGTAGGAAAGAGAGGGACATTGACTGTTGGTTGAGAATATGTATGGCATGAGTTTGTTGGTTGTGTATTTGAGGAAGAACAAAATAGGAAGGAATCTTCATTAAATATCACATGCCTAGAGACTATGATTTGACCAGTGAGAGGGTCTAAACATCTATAGCCTCTATGATTAAGACTGTAACCAATATATTTTGCTTCTACTTTGGAGTTTATTCCTGGTATAGGGTTTGAGCCAAGGATAACAAGCACAGCCATATGATTTTAAAAATTTGTAGTTTAGAGATTCATGAAAGAGTTTCTCCCAAGGTGATAAGAAATTGAGTTGTTTTGAGGGGAGTCTATTGATAAGAAAAACTGATGTTTGAAAAACATCAGTCCAATAGTGGGTTGGAAGACTACTTTGAGCAAGCAAAGTTCTACTCATTTCACTATGTGTCTGTGCTTTCTCTCAACAACTCCATTTTGTTCAGGAGTGTGGACACATGAAAACTGGTGTGAAATACCGAAGAGAGTAAGACGATTTTCAAATGTGTGACTAATGAATTCACCCCCTCCATCAGTTCTAATAGTTTTTATTTTTAAATCTAATTTGTTCTCAATATTAGCTTTGAATGAAACGAAGACTGCTTAGAAATCAGATTTATTACAAAGTGGAAAAATCCAACAGTTGTAAAGGCTGACATAGTACTTAAAGCCATAAAATGATGTTACAGAAGGACCCCACAAATCACAATGCAAAAGTTGTTAAGGCTGAGTAGTAATAGTAATAGAAGTAGAAAAAAGAAGTTTCATGTTCTTCCCTAGTTGGCAGTGAGAACAGAAAGATACATTAGACAACTTTCCTTCAAGAGGTAGGTGATGTTGATGTATGATTTTTTGGAGAATAGGAGTAGATGGGTGTCCCAGCCTTTGGTGCCATATAGTAGTTGATGTTCTTTCACCAATAAATGTAGTGTGTTGTCCAGAGGGTAAAGAAGGGGAGTGATTGAACTTGAAAGGATATAGGCCATTCTCATGAGGTCCTTGGAAAAGCATCCGCCCTGAGGGTTTGTCCTTGACATAAAAGGAATGGGTATCAAAAGTTAGAGAGCAGTTATTGTCTATCACAAATTTATGTATAGACAAGAGGTTGTTAGAGATATCAGGAACATGTAAAATATCCTTTAATTGAAATTTGGAAACTAAAGAAAAATCAGTAAAGACATTGGAAAAACCTGTGTTTTGGATGTGTAGTCCTTGTCCATTGCCAGCTGTGACCTTGTTTGCTCTCTAGTATTCCTCATGTACTGAAAGATTATTAAGGTCTGCTGTGACATGGTTAGTAGCCCCTGTGTCTGCATACAAATGTGATTCAGTAGACAATGATGCTTGATTCCCATTTCTAGTTGCTGCCATTGCAGCGAGCTTTGGTGTTAAAATCTTCCATTGATAGGCAAAATTCATGCAATTATGGCAGTCTATAGCAGTATTACCAACATAGGAACAAATTTGGCCTCTTGGTCTATTGGAGTTTTGGTTGAAATCAAATAAATTACTATGATAAAGTCCTTTCCCATGATTGTTGTATGAGCTGCCTTGACTGTACGTATTGCCTCTGCCTGGATTATTTTGTTGAAACATCTTATTCCCTTATAAACGAGAATTGTAGCCTCTTCCACTGTAGTTATTGTAGTTTGATCCTCTATAAGCAGGTTTGTTTTTTGAAAAGGTGGTGTTTTTGCTGCTTCAAACACCTGTGGCATTTAGTTGAGAGACTTATTTCATTCTTCTACTGCTAGTTTTTTACTTAACAAAAAACTGAGAAGATCATCCAATGTGACTTCCTCTGCTCGGACTCGAATTGATGTTGAGAATGATTCAAAATCAAGTGGGAGGCCATTCAAAACATGAAAAGTCAAATCATCATCTGAGATAGGAGAACCAGCTGCAGCTAAGTTTTCTGAGATGTGTTTGATGGATTGCAAATAGTCGGAAATCGTTCAAGAACCTTTCTTGAGAGATTGAAGCTTGGATTTCAGTTACATAATGTGAGAACGAGAGATTAATGAGAACCTTCGTTCTAATGTTGACCACAGTGCATGAGATGTAGTTGAGTTCACCATGTATGGAGAGAGTGAGTCGGAGAGAGAAGCATTGATCCAAATAAGAAGAGTTTGGTCATTCTCAATCCAACGATTAAACTCAGGATTTTGTGAGATTGTGGTCTGACCTAATGCATCAGTGATGGAGAGTTGCTCTGGTGGACACTTATTTGAACCATCAACATAACCAAGAAGCGAGTAACGATGAAGAATTGGTAAGAACAACGATCGCCAGACCACATGTTTTGAATCGCCATTGATTGAACTTGAGTGAATTAGGGAAGATCTGCCATGAGAGAGAGAGAGAGCTTGTTGCAGATAGCTAAATTTGAAGAAGATAAGCCTTCAATCACAAACTCAAGATCAATTTTGCCTCTAAAAGCACCAAATTGAGATCGATTTCGCCTTGAAATCGATGAATCACTGCACAAGCGAAGCTGGATTTAGCTCAAACACATCAAATCAATGCTGATTTCAGCTTGAAATAAAATAATATTTTTGAGAAAATTGGGGATTTTGGTTGCATAAATCCTAATTGGAATAGAGAACCGCAAGGTTAAATTGCTCTGACACCATAATAGAAATCATAAGAAAAAAGATATTCTTTAAATCTGTAAATGAATTATTACAAGTCTATTTATAGACAAATACAGAGTAAGACACTAATACAGGAATTAGTTGTTCTGTTACAATAGTTAGACTGACTCAGCTATGACTCAGCATTGCTGACTGTGTATGCATCATTATCCTTAACAGTAGGAACACATCTGAAAAATGTGAGAGTTCATAACCAAATTTCAGATAAGAAAACCATTATTTTTGGTGCGGATGTTACTCACCCACATCTAGGAGAAGATTCAAATCCTTCCAAAGCAGCTGTAAGTAGATGTTTTTTCGTGTTTCCTGCTTTGAAATTTTGTGATGTATATTGATTAACTAAAAATTGAGCTATTTTATAGGTAGTAGCATCCTTGGATTGGCCTTAGCTTACTAAGTACCGAGCTCTTGTGGCTACACAAGCCCATCGCCAAGAGATCATCTCTGATCTTCAGAAGATGATAATGTAAGATACTGAAGAAATTTTCATACTAATTTATATTCTCTAGAATTCCTATCAACTTGTGTTTTTTTCTTGGTTATTAGACAACACTAATGATATCTCGATACTTATTTAATTTTTCTCTATAATCCTCTCATCATGTGTGTTTTTTCTTGGTTATCAGGCAACACTTAGGTAATTCTTTTTGACGATCTCGTAAGTTTGTATGTATTATTTCTTTTTGATGTTTTCCAATTTTTGCGAACTAACTTGATGTATTTTCTAGAGATGGTGTAAGCGAGGGTCAATTCAGTTAGGTTCTGCATTATGAGGTGATTGCCATCTACAAGGAAAGTGTCAACGATATGGCCTTTGCGCTTTTTTTTCTTCTCTTTTCTTCTATTTGTATGCTTCTAATGTCAGTTTGCTTTCTATCTCTATCTATCTCTCCAGGCTTGTCAGTCTATAGAGCCGAATTATTTTCCTTGTCTGACATTTGTTGTTGTACAAAAGAGGCATCATACACGTCATTTTACTGCTGATCGTAACTCAGATAGAAAGAGCAGGAACATTATGCCAGGCTGAATTTTTTAAATCACCTTTCAGTTATATGTTTTGATTTCCCGAATATTAGGGTGTCTTTCTTTTCTAAATATTGTTGTAATGCTCCTTTGATGATACAGGAACTGTTGTTGATACAATGATCTGTCACCCCATGAAGTTTGATTTTTATCTTTGCACTCATGCCGGCATCCAGGTCAATGTCAATTTTTTCTTTTGACGATCTCTTATTTCTTTCTTCAAATAAAATGGATTTACCATAATTCAGACATTCTTTCGCTAATATATTGCTTATCTGTATATTTATTATATGCAGGGTACAAGCAGGCCTACCCACTACCATGTGCTTTGGGATGAAAATAAGTTCACGTCCGATGAGCTCCAGAGCCTAACAAATGACCTATGCTATATGTAAGTTTGCCTCATCTTCTTTTACTTATTTGTGTTTTATTAAAAAGTTTAATTGTAGTTAATGCTTATAACACTGTTTTAGGTATGCAAAATGTACCCACTCTGTATCAATTGGTCGTTCCTACACTTTTGTTTTTCATTTTTGATAGTGTTGTTTTCTTTAGCCACTGCCCACTGACTTGTTTTCTTTAGCTACTGCCCACTGACCATAAGTATTGGTTACTTTTGTAGTTCCACATGCTTACTATGCACAGCTGGCAGCATTCGAAGCACCTTACTACATCAAGGATAATTCAGAAGGAACTCTGAGAACGGGATCTCAGGGAGCGGCAAGTCAGGATGCAGAAACACCGGCACCACTTCACCAACTTCTGGAGCCCCAGAATCGGTCAAGAATTATATGTTTTATTGTTGAGTGGCTAGTTTACGTAGTTTGATATTTTAATCATTATCATACACACCAGGGCATTTATTTTGTTGCTTAATGTCTTAAGATACAGTCTTTTGGTTGTCTTTTGGATTGAGTTGGTACCCCTCCACATGTTTCTTTGGTTGAGTTATTATGTTATCTTGACATTATTAATGGGCATTGGCCTAATACTTTAATTTCCTTTTAATGCTAAAGTCTTGCTTACTTACAGTTGCTACCTCAGTGTTTACTATTGTTGTAGAAATGTTAAATGAGATTCGGTGTTGCCGTGTTGGTATATATTGTTATTAAGTAGTATCTTGTTTGCATACGAGAAATAGTGGTGTCTGCAGGTTTAAAAATGGTCTCTGTGATGATATAAAAACCAGTTCTGATTATCTGATGCTTCACATCATTGGCACATGCTTTGATTTCCTTTTATGAAGTTGTAGATGTTTAAGTCTACAATTCTTAGGATCAATATCTAGAGTTTTTAGCTTAAGTATATAAGGACAGGTGAATGTATTGGGTACTCATCTTCCTGCCTTTTGATCATACTCAAGTTCTCCATATCTGCTTCACTTTAGTAACTGAAGGAATTCAAAAATCTTTTTCGAAAATCTCCTGGTAAATGGCTCTTCTTCTTCAGTCTTTTTTTTATATTTTTTATCCTTGGCTCTTGTGAACTGTTCTTCCCTATAAATAAAATTAGAGCCAAGGAGTTGGGTGTGAACGATGACTTGAACCCTTATCAGTGATTTCTCTCCGTTTCTTCATTCTTGTCTTTCATAAGTGAACTACTACAATTGTGGCTGAAACAATTGGTGGCTGAAACAACTAGGACTAAGGTAAACAGTCCTTAAATACTACAAACCCTGAGAATCTTTGAATTTAAAGTGAAGCTGGATATAAATGAGAGAGCTGATATTCCAATAGTTTCGAGAATGGTAAAGTACATAGTTTTGAGAATGGCAAAGTACAGGGTGCTTCTTGCTCGTTTTCTGTACATTAGAGACCTTATAGTGATGGGAGAAAACAACCCATCCCAGAAGGTCACTTATCCCAGCAATGATGTACAAAGATTCTTCTTGACCAGTTGCAGACCGGTCGACATGTTGCGTTGTTTAAATCAGTACGAGTAAAGAGTTCCCTTGTACTAAACCATGTGATATTCTCACGCATTGAACTCTTCCCAATCCGTCTCCTTGTAATGATACGAGAAGTAGAAATGAAGATGCAGAGTCGGTGCCCAAGAAGGATTTTAGTTATTCTGATCGTTTTTACATTGAACCTGTGTTTCCCCAAGCTAAAGCAAAGTGGGCTGATCTTTTCAAAGCAGATTCCAAACTTGAGCACTGAGACACGCACTAATGCATGTGCTAGTCTGTTATGCTCAGAAAATATTTAGGCAATAAGTGTGAATATTATTTGTATTAATTGCAAAATCTGGGCGATCCTGAGATTGTTGAGCTAGGCTTAAAACATTTAAAACTGACATCGTTAATGGTTCTGTAATTGGTAAGGTTAAAGCTTACGTGTATGTTATAGAATTTCAGAAAAGGGGTAACCTGCATGAATGCGTTGATAATTCTTCATAAAGAAGGCCGATTAAAAGGTCCCGATGAATACGATAAAATTGTTCGAACTGAATTTCCAAATAAAAATAAAAAACTTGAACTATTTCAAATAGTTAAAAAATATATGGTACATGGACCTTGTGGTGAGATGAATTCCAAGTTAGTATAAGTAAAAGATGGACCTTGTAAGAAATGTTATCCTAAGGATTATGCTGAGCATACAATCCAAGGAAATGACTCATACCCTATTTATCGACGATGGAAGATGAAGAAATCTATACATGTAATAGCCTAATTTCGGGATTTGAACTTTAGCCTTTACACCAGATGTGTTTAGAACGTTCATGGACAATAAGTATTGACTAAAAAGATGATTTAGCGTAGAAAAACTTTTAATAGGTTAAAAACCACGACCTCTCTTGAGGATTTTAGAAAGAGAGATAAATCTTATTAAGATTGCTAGCTATTACAATGAGTGTCCTGAGTATTTTGAGTCTCCCTCATATCGAATTCTCTGGTTCCTTTTATAGGTCTTATAATATGACCGTTTGGCAACCATAAAGATTCTTAATGACGGACGTTACAAAATATGTACTTGATGAGCTTTAATCCGATTATATAACTGTCTGATCTTGCTGTTTTGTAACGGCTTCATAGATGAAGTTGCGTCTATCGATTCGAACAATTAGGTTACAAGTCGAAAATGACGAATAGAGTTGTGTAACTGCAAAGCGTTGTTTACTGTGCCACATATATGTTGATGAGTTCAAAAGTTCATATGGTGGCCAAAGATGAAGCATGAGCTCGAGATATGGAATAAGCCACTACACGAACTGTTATGGTAGAGGTAGAAAGTGATAAACTTTTTTTTTTAGCAAAAAGTAAGAGTATATTAGAAGAGAAAGAGATACAATTGAGGGGAGGCATGGCCAGGCCCAGTCAACTAGGAAAATCGATAGTAGCATATATGTGGTTCTTCCACTTTAGTAAGAAAACTTGGTCTGTCGTGAAATCTTTCAGAGCTACCTGCAGGTAGATGACTATGTAATTGTACGGTGTCATATATTATGCCACATGTATGTTGAGGAGGTCGAGTAGTCATATTCTGGTCGAGGATGAAGCAGGAGTTCAAGATGCGGAATAAGCCACTACAACCGCCCCCTCTCAGCCAACAGTACGAGAGGCCATGCGGGCGAGTGGTGTCAGTTGAGAAGCATCATTTAAGACTGTAATTAATACTTAGGAATTATTTCTAATGTAACTTCATGAATATCATTGGTGGCTTTTGGGTTTTCTAGATCCAATGGTTTTAGTCAATTCTGTTACATGGGGAATCTTCCAGACGTTGGGAATTTGAGGTGTTGGCTTTAATGTTGACCACAGTATAAAAATCACTCTAAGTTGTGTGTGATGAACCAAGTCTTCATCTCTGAACTATTTCTTTTGTATTCTTGTTTCTACAGTTAAAATACTTCTGACAGTTTGAAAGTATAGTAACTACAAGACAACAGTCTCAGGAGTCTAGGATTCGAAGGAAGATAAAAGAATTGTGTATAAGATATTTTGGTTACCAGCCTTTGCATCTGCTGATGCCAATTTTGGTGTCCCCTACATACCACCATATGTCATATGAGGAGGTGATGGAGGCGGGGGATGATTACTACCAAATGGTGCGCTTCCAATATTTGTTGACATCGGAGGAGGAGCACTGAAATGGCCTACGGCTACTGGCGGAGGAGGCTGTAACAATTAAAGATGAAATGGCAGGCGTTCGTCCGAGGGAGTCTCATTGGTACCCTACAACTGAGTGGGTCCTATCTAATAAATAGGATTCTTCATCTGCGGGGTGGTAAAGGTTATGGTGGAAGAGGTGTTGATGGCAGTGGTTTTTTTCCATGGGCCATAGATATTGGCCATGAAGAAGATCCTTCTGCTGGTACCGTATCTCTTCCATAATTTTCCTGTTCCTTTCAGGCAGGGGATCAGAGTTTGAAAGTTGCTTTAATTTTGCATCTTCTTCTTCGCTGACTGTTGAGAGGCATTTCAAACTATTTACTTGATATAATTTGGAAAGTAATCTATAGATTATCTGGAATGCTAGTTATCCGTAAGAAATTTTTTGAACTAATGAAATGTCAATGTTTTGTAATTTTGATGCTGTGTTTCAAACGTTATAGCTTCTTGTTCAGTAAATATGTGTGTAGGAGTATTGTTAAACAAATCGAACTGTAAGGAGTAATAAATGGTAGTGGAAGTCAAGGTTTAAAATGTAAAGAGTTTGTGTGATGATAGGAAGTAGATAATTTTTGTAAGATGATTGGGTGGTTGTAAAGGTATATGGTTATCTGCGATTTATGTATTCGAACTTGATGAAAAATGTCACTAACTGTGGAAGGAATTGAGAATATCCTGTAGGTGCTACCGCTGGACTTGCTTGATTTTGTATATTACCATCTTCATATCAGTGCGTATAAAATATGAGGATATATTTTATAACATGGAAAGAATGACATGTTATAATCTTCAGGATTGTCTATTGATATTCTTCTGTCCGAAAATTTTCTTGTAAAATATATATTTTCGCAACCTCTGTTGGGTGATATGGATTTTCATAGATCTCTCTGGTGCTTATATAAAGTAGTGATCCTTGGTTGTTGGGTTTTGTATCTTCTGTAGGGACAATTTGTTATGGAGGCAGTATGGTTAACCATGTTAAGGACACGTTCTTATCATGCTCGTCATGCAGCAGACGGTAGGTTCCATATCAAGGTTGCTGAACTTTGTGAGCGATATTTTTGTCGACTGCCTTATGATGCTGTGTTAGCAAAATGGCCATTGAATTTGAGGGGCCTAGATGATGAAGGAGGCGTGCAGAGTATAATCGCCTTTTCTGGTGCGATATGTTTTGTAGGTCTCTACTGGATGCCACAGTACGAGAAATAATTGTTTGATAGCTCGCATGTGACAAAATTGTTGAAGAAGATGCAAGGGCAGCTAGAGGAGAAATAATTCCCATGTGGGGAGGTGAACTATCCAGGCTGCTTTAAATGTAACTATAGAAGTTTGTAAGATCAAACTGTTAAAGTTCACAATAAAAGAGTAATATGTTTACAGTAATCTATTTGTGTTATCTGTTATATGTAAAATGAGGCAAAGTTGATACAACGATCTGAAATAAATAAGAATAAAGTATTATGTTTTACTGTTTATGTGTCAGATATTGTTGGTGACAGCTATATGATTTTAATAGCTTTACAGATATCTTCAAATTTTGAATATTGAACTATTTTCGGAATGTCGTATGATCTTGGTATAATATAAAAGTAAGGTGATTGGTCGTTTGTACTGTATTAAGAAAGAGGGGCAGAAGTTTTTTAATGGCAAAAAATAGAGACAGACGTGATGACAGCAGACATTATCACAGAAGTCATGATGATGTTGTTAACCAAAAAAAACATTCCTGTAGAGACAGTAGGGGTGACTGACACATGTCTGAAGGAGCCATCATTTCGTAAACCGAGGGAGAGTATACAAACTCAAATGATCACCTTGAATGGGTAGGGGGCCATGGAATGATCACCTTGTATGGGTAGGGGGCCACTGTATGCAGGTTCCAGATGATCCAGCGCTCGTCCTGAACCATAAATATTATAATCCAAGTACGTAACATTTATTATCTTTGAATACTGATTAGTATATCTTTGAGCTATTAACCATGATCTTATTCTTATTTGCCAAGCCCCAAGCCTTCAGCAGTTCCTAATAATTCCATCCTATTTGATTACGTAGCTCGCGAGCAGGTCGAGCTAAAACAAGATCTTTGTGAGTTAGGTATTCAAAGGGATAAGAGGGTAGATTCCATAGTGCCCAAAGTTTAGCGTACTAATGAGAATCGGGTTATAGCCGAGCTGAAAGCTCGTTTGTCTGTGGAGGATGTCACGAGTCTTCCTCCTCCGCTTAAAAATATCAAAGTTAAACGTGCTACTCGGAGGTCAAGAGAGGCAGCTCTGCCAGCTACATCAGCTGCTATGACAGTCGCAGAGCAAGAGGTTACAAAAACTGCTGCTAGAAATATTAAGGAGAGGCATTAAGTAAGTGAAGTTACTCATTCAGAGACTGAGAAGAGTCTGTTGAAGAGAAAATGGCACGAGGATGAGGTAGTGCTCATACTAGCGCTCAGGCTGCAACCAAGGTGAGAGAGTTGGAGCAAAAATATTGTATGATAGCGGGGACTAATTCTCAGCAGCTCGTTGGCGCTTTCCAAGAGGAAACTTTTGTGGTATGTTTTTGAAATTTCTTGATGTGAAGTATTTGTTAATATGATATATGATATTTGTAGGGACTTATCCCTCGATCTCACTCATAATCGAGTTCATACAGCTCGATTTACCTCCATCTCAAGCTTACGCATTTTTTAACACTTAACACTCTAGTCAACATTCTAACCAGTCCCACGAACTACTTAAGAACGTGGGTCGAGCTAAACCTGGAAAACGTTATCCAGTCAAAGACACCTGTCTCCCACGAACTCGTCAGTTATTAAGTCAACTGCCACTAACCACATTATTTGGAAAACGTGTTCTAGCATGATGAAGAGCTGTGGAGAAGCCTATATAAAGGAGAAGTTTCAGAATAGACGGGACTAGAAAAATCACTCAAAACTTCTTATTTACGAGATCAAAAGCATTTCTATATTCTAGAGATCACTTGTAATAAAGATATCCACTTCAAGCAATAAAGATACTGTTACAAAAATCCTCCATACGAGGTCATGGTTGTTTTACCTATTCAGAGGTTTTCCACGCTAAAAACACCTGTTTCTAATTCTTGTTTTATATTAGAGTATAGTTACAGGTTCATTAGTGTGATAACTAATTCCTAATCATATTGAGCTACTGAATTTGGCCATTACATTTGGTACCGTCTGTGGGAAAGATTGCATTTCCACGATACCCTAAGGCAATCTTTTACTACAATTTTCAATTTTGGTTTCTTCCAGACGATAGGCTGCAGGAACTCAGCTCAAAATTTTTGTGGCTCTGAAACAACTCACCGAGCTATGGGAAAATCTTTACGCTGAGGCAGAGAAATGCTTCGAACTCGAACTTCAGTTGACAAAAGATTGCGAGCTCCAAGAAAAAGAGCTCGATGCAGAGCGACAAGCTCGTTTGACAGTGCTTAAACGGCAAGAAGATCAGATGACAACGATGCAAACTATACTCAAGGCTCTACAAAATACTCAGCAGGCTCCTCCAGCCAGGGGTCACGATCAACTTCCAAAAACCTCCCACATTTCGGCAAGGGAAAGATTAGGACCTCGGGGAACCACTAGTGAAGGCATTTTCAAAAATCTACCACACGGACAACAACCCTCCATCTATTTGGGGGGAGAAGTTCAATCAGAAGTCAGTCGAGTTCATCAGATTTCTGTCTGTCAGGAGGAAGACCAGCGACCCCTACATCAAGTTCTAGCATGAGATAGCTTGTGTAAAGGTACGGGAACTCATCATACCCTGCCAACACGTCCAACGATTCAACCAACACATCATTACGTCACAAAAGAACATATGAATCAACGAATTAAGGAGCTTATCGAGGTACAAGTTATGGGTACTACCGGTGATACCACAAAATTACAAAGAAGTCTGATTATCAAAGAACTATTCAATATGGAAATACCGAAAGGCTTCCATACCCCCCAAATTCACAAGTACCAAAGGTACTGACCTAAAGGAGCAAATTCAACAATATTGTGATTCATTGGGGTTGTACTCCAATCTTAACCACATTCTTTGCCGCCTGTTCGCCATAAGTTTATAGGAGGACCCACTCCGATGGTTCCATTCTCTTCCTGAGGAATCTATCTACACGTTTGATCAGCTACAGAAGCAGTTCATCAAGACATATGCTCACAACAGAGATAAAGAGGAGAACTTATATTCTCTTATCGGTTTTAAGCAGTCATAGGGAGAAAAGCTTGAAGACTTCTTAATGAAATTCCTAGAGCTCGCGAGAAAGGTGGATAACCTTGACCAAAAAATTGCTGTAACCGCTTTCACCAATGCTATCCGTCTTGATTACAAGGCCAAAGAATACCTCTTCCTTAATAAGCCTGCGACGCTAGAGGAGATGATCACCAAAGATAACGGTTAAGTTGACTTGGAGAGGATGATGTCTGAGCGACAAAAGTCTACTAAGTCTGTCCTCTCCACCAAATCCTCACCTGCAGAACGAACCAGCGAGCCTATTGAGGAACATGGGGATCAAAAATGCACCAAGGGAAGCATTGGATACCCTCGAAGAAGCGGTCCGCAAAACAAACCCGTCCTCCCAAAGCTGAACGTCCGGATCTCTATAATTTTTCTACTGCTGTTGAAAGACATGCTCTACCACGTCTCTCAACCACTAGAGCCCATCGAGAATCGGCCATTTTGCCTACACCATAAGGTAAATCATCATTATACTGACAATTATTATGCTCTACAGCGCATGCTCGAGATCATTTTCAAGGAAGGACGGATGCTCGAATACATTGTTGACCTGAAGTCATACCAAGATGGCAATATAAGAAACAACTCGAAGTTGTTCAGGTCAACGACAGAGCTGAGGAAAAGCATCTCAACTAGATGTACCTCAGCAACATGATCAAAATCAACCAGATCACCAATTCCAACTGATCAAAGCGCCGGTGGCTCTTAGAATGCTGCGATCTTACACCTCAAGACAAAGAAGCTAAACTTCTTCCTGAGTCAAGCAATCGCCGACTCGGAATCTCCTTCGAGGATTACGATACTAGCCATGTCAAATTTCCACATCATGATGCATTAGTCATAATGCTTAAGATGAAACAGTTTATCATGCACACAATGATGATCGATACTGGAAGCGGTATTGAAATTCTTTTTCAGAGTACGATTGACTTGTTTAGATCATTTCAGTAGGCTGGATCAAGGATTACACTTGGTTCAGGTGAATCTTTATATCTCTGCGATTGTAGTAAGTGTACAAACTTGTTTCATGTCAAAGACTCAGCCAGGCATAAGATAAGGCAAAGGTCATACTAGCTTTCATCTCTTTTAATATGTCTGTGATATTTCTATAGTTCAAATAAAGTTTCTACTTGGTTTAACTCAACCCATTTCTGCGATTAAAACGAATGTAAAATTTTTGTTTAATATCAAAGACCCCACCAGACACAAGATAAGACAATGGTCATACTAGATTTCATCTATTTTAATGTGTCTGCGATAGATACTATTTATTTTCAGATTAAATTCATATTACAAAGGATTCTTTTCTGCTGAGAGAGTGTCAGCAGCGATTCCCCACACATCAAGAGGTCTCTTTTCCAGTTCGCGGGCCAAAATAGCTCTACCTTGTTTTATTGATTCAGCAGTTTGAGGTCCCAGTTGGGTCTCCACGACGCCTAGACAGTTCCCTCGATCTTTCTTAGCTCCGCAGATGCATCCCTTATCCGACAAAGTTTTGAACAAGGTATCTCGTTCTGACTAAAGTCTTTTTATTTCCTCTAAAAAAAATACAACGATCACCCTTAGGAGGTGGGATCGAGACACATCAGGTACTACCATTATTGCAAATCTCGCCTTCAACCTCTCGAGACGTGACTTTAACCTAACGTAATCATTCTTCCATTCAATTATTTTCGTATCAACCTTATCATGATAGATTACATCTTCTTCCAACTTGGCAATATACTTTGCTGACTTTTCTAGGTTCATGGCTTCTAAGTCTACTGGCCGAGCACGAAGTCTCCCAATTTATGCGTTCAACTCTTCCCTAACCGGCAAATCTTTTAATAATTCTTGTTTCCTCTTCACCAGCGATTCCTTTGCTTTGTTCTCCCCTTCCAAAACTTTCTCCCTGATAAGTACAACATCCAACTTATACTGGCATTCCCTCAAATTTGCATTTCCTTCTGAACAAGCCCCTGAATTTGAGATACCTTACTTTTTAGCTCTCTAATGAGACCTGAGAGACTAACTACATCCCCTCAAACTAAAGGAGCCTTAACCTCAGTTCTATTTCCCCATGAACACTCCCAAGCCTCGGCTTTCTTAGTACACGCAATAGCTTACGCCAGTTCTGCTTTAAGTCTCGCAACCCTCCCATTTAAGTCGTCGCACCTTCGTTGCATTTCTTGAAATTCCATATCCTTGGCGGGATGGGCTGTTTGCAAATATTCAGCTGTGGCTTCCAAAGCCGATAGATTTTATCAAGCTACCCTCAGCTCGTCGTCCTTTTTGACGGATTTTTATCTCATTTGCTCCAGCTCGTTCCAACATCTATGAAGATCAGATCGAAATTGTCCCTTTGATTATTCCAGCGACTGAATACGGTATTGAGCTGTGTCAGCCTGATTACCCTTCGCAGCCAACGCTTCAACCTGACGTTAAATTTCTCGGCACGTTTTGTTACCTCGGATATCTATTTTAATCCCTTCTTTATCTCAGAATCTTTCTCTCCGACCTAATGAGTCAGGCCAGAAACGGCCTGGTTCAACTTAACAAGTCTGAAATGCGCTTTTACGTATTAATCCTCTCTATTCACGTTCGCCTCCTTCATCGTATCGAGCTGCTCCGTAAATTCCCGATTGCCTATGAGTACGTTGTCCTCACGTACATGAGATGAATCCAATTCGACCTGGGAAATATAGCAAGTTTTAGTACAGTTCAGGAAGGCCTTTGAATATATATAGACTATATTTCTACGAGACTACATAATTTTTAAACATCTACTTCCAAGTACTTTTAGACTAAAAGTTTGGAGTCCATTCTCAGATGAACCCTTCATGAGCCTTCTTTCGGTGTACAAGGTACATACTTTCTATTTATTACTCTATATTAATAGAGTTGAATTTTGACCATTCATTCCTATCCTATTTACTTGATAACTAAACGCTGGTGTACCATGCAAGTCGAAAAACCTATTCTGATCTAACCTGCAGCTCCACTTGAGCAGACAGCAAGGCTTTAGAGGTCACTCTTTCCCGAGCAAGTCCAGACTCTAGGTCATTTATTCTGAGACTCATCTCTCTAACTACCTACCAAAGGTTTATAAAACAAAATCAATCTACAGAAGTTTCTTCCCCACGTCCAATTCAACAACTTACAAAATATTCAAACAAATACACGTTTCTACCCTACCTTCTCGCTACCACACTATGGGAGTTCAACATCATCCCCTTGGTTGTCAAGCACTGTCTGGCGGGGGACACCATCCAGACAATCCACGACCCCCACCACTTTTGCTTTCTCACCATCTCCTTCCTTAACATAGGTGTCAGCCTTAATGGTATCCACCTCTACCTCGGAATAGCCCTTCAACATCAAGTGAAGACCCAGCTTGCCACTCTCCTCAACCATCTCGTCTTGATTGGCCTTTGCCTTGACCTGTAGCTGGACAATCGCCACGACATGAGAGTCTTTCAGCTATCTAGCTTCCATCATGGCTTCAGTCTTGGCTCGAGCTAGTTCTTTCTCCAGCTCGCTCTTCGCCTTCTTCAGCTTGGATTTTCCTTCTTTAATACCAAGCCAAATCCCCTTCGCGAGATGAGCGACCTGCATAAAACGAATCAATCTTAGTGATTAGCTCAAAACACATAAAGCAACTCTTTCCCAATCAATAATACTTACCATCTTGCTCGTATCTTCTTCTCCATGGCAAGCTGCCAACCTGGCCCTTTCCTCGACCTCCCTAAGGTCGTCTACCATAGCAGATCGTACCTCAACGACCTTTTCCCTAGATGATTCGACCCTCCTCCTCTTTTCTTTTGCGATATCACCACTTTCCGTGGCTCCCGTGGCCGGCAAAGAATTTAGCATCTATTTTTTCGGATATTTTTAAGCTATCTTGCTCGTCGTGAGATTTGGCTGAGCTGAGCTGCCCGATCCAAGAGTCTTGGACAAATTAGTTCGAACCTCCTCACCACTTTCTTTTTTCCTTCATCGACCACCGCCATCGACTTGGTAGACTGAGCCTTTCTAACCTTGTTTGACTTACTATCAACCCTCTTTTTTATACTCTGACCGAGTCCCTCTATCACAAGTTTAAGTTCAGTTTCCTCCTCAGCAACTTTGTCCAACAAGGAATCTTTCCTTTCCATTGTAGACTTCACACTTGCAATATCACATTTTTACTATCAGCTACAGTTGTCAACAAAGCGTAGCAATTATTATATCTATGCATGTCTATACTTACTTTGTTTTACAGTTATAATCCAAAGGTCTAGAGGTTCTTCATCATCTATCTGAAGGCAATTAACCTTCACCCATATGACTTATCATTCAAGGTTTGACCTGCCAAATTCAGATCGAAAAAATGAGGCCGAGTTACACTCGCACAGAAATATGATCCCCCACTGGATTTAAAATTCTTCACCACGTAAAACTGCAAAATAGCCTCAAGGGTTATCCTCCTCAGTTTCCCCTCCTTTTCCTATTTTTCATTAAGATGGTCACATACGGTATCACCTCCCACATATTTCCATTCAATTGAACAGGGTATGCCCCAATTTCAATCATAATCCCCTTCACCAAATTGCTAAGGGGAAGAGTCAGACCATACTCTAATTGAGAAAGGTAACACAAAATACCCCCCTCGAGGTCACTCCAGACATCCCCATCAAAACTTTCTAACGAGATCGATTCATTTATACTCCTATCTAATTTTTCTACTTCTAAATCTGCCAGCAGATAAAAATATTCTTCCCCCTCCGCTACTGTACAACCCCTAAACTACTTGCTGGCAAACTCTGCATAATTGCCCCACTTCCCTCCTACAGTCTCCTTGGCTCTATAAAACTCTCTAAAGGTATCAAAACCAGGAGGATAAGATACCAACTGACCAGGGAAACCCAAGAATTGTTCCAACCCTACTTCCCCTTCATTATCAGTCTCATTCGTCCGACCAGAGGTTGATACCTCATTAACAGACGAACTACCCATCTTAAAAATAGATTTTACAGGCACGTTTTAGACCTATACAGGTGCCTCTCACGCTCGACCTACAAACAGGTTAAGGTATTTATCACTCTTCCATCTTTACATATATATATATATATTCAGCATATATCTCTGATCAATCATTTATATATAACATATATCTTTAACATATATATATATAAGTACGTCAACATATATCGCATACATCTATACTAATCTTTAGTATCCGAATGAGAATTGGCAGTAGATTCAAGCTTTCCCCTTACAACGCTGCTGTATTGCTACCTATGAGATCCAAAATCTTTTGCCCTCTTCAACCGTTTATCACCTTCGGATAGCTCTTTATCGAATCCCGTGATCTTTAGTCTCTCTCTCTAAGTGCTCTCCAAATTTTGTGAAGTTGTAAAATGTTTGATTGGAGATGAAGAGGTACTATTTATCCTTTCTCACTCCAGCGGCTAACATTTATTACTCCTCGCACGAACCGTCCTCGATTCTAGAACCAAGGCGTCCTGTCCACTCTCCATGTCAGACGCCTTGTACCTTTTCAATAAAGCCACCTTTCCATCATTACAACTACCCTCATTTTTTAACATATTTTTTTCTCCCTATTTCCATATCTTTTCATGACCTTCCCGCATTCATGATGACTCACACTGTACGATGTCAGAGTTTTATTTCCTTTTGCATATAAAACAAAACTAGAAGCTTCTGCATTTTCATATTTTTTGTTTCTCTATCCTTGTTTATCATACTTATAGTGATTAACGTCATTTTCTAGACTGTAAAAATTTCAAAATTATTCAAAATGTTTGCTAAAATAGTCTCAAAATAGATTTGCCCTTATAGAGGATCCGATTGACTTATATTATTTTTGCTAAATTCAAAACAATTATATTATTTATAAAGACACACTTTACACAACATCCATCATTGCCTTGGTAGCCTAAACAAACATCGTTAATTCGTCGATCCTCAGATCTTCAAATTTGATCTCAACTTCAGCAATCAAACCATCCAACTTTTCTCGATTAACTGAATCCCTCACCAATTTACAAGAGCACGCCTCATCAAAATAATGAGCATACTCACAAGGTCTCCTTACATCTAACCTTCGAGCTCACATTCCCTCCCCAACAGCTCGGCATTATAGCCGGAGACTCAAAAATCCTCTCACATACTTCAATAATCCTTATTGTCAATCGTCCTTCCATGACAAGATGAATCCTCTAAGATCGAGCCACACCATCCTAATCTCTCTTATATTTTTGTTTCAGCCTATCCATATTTATACGTTTCTCACACACCTTCCCCTCGAATATGTGATTTTTACCTTGTATCTCGTAACAGTAACCCAAAATCTTGGAATCAATTATTTAAACTTATCCCATCACTAATACAGAAACTAGTCATTGCACTCGACCTTACAATACCACGAGTATTACCCCATTCGACCTGTAGAGATCAAATTAATGTAATTACATATTTCCTATAATTTTTATCCCTCACCTATAAAACGTAAATCATTTATATCAGCACCACATTGTCAGCACATATTCATCTCAATTCGGGCAACCTTACAGTATTGTTTTATCACTTATCAGCAGTTATTCAACCAACACCCAACGCAATTTAGTTAGATTCAAAGCAATGTTTCTATACACAGTTTAGTAAATATCAACTTTTATTCTTGTCAAAGATATTACATTCAATTTACAGATAACAAGTTTTCACCACATGAACCTCAGGGGTACAGCAGAACGTTATCCATCAAGCACCAAACTCCAAGTACTTTACAGATAATAGGTTTTTCCTGTTTGTTAAAAGTCACAGGTCATTCAAGCACGCCGAGGAATCATGTCTTCTAGTTCTTCTTAATTCAGTAATTCTTTACCCTGATGCAAAGAAGACATTGGAACCAACAAAGATCTTCCCTCACATGGCTCGGTTAAAGCCCAGTCGAACTCCAAAAGAAAACTATGTAAGCAGTGGACTCAGTGTTGTCCCCTACAAAACAAGATGAAGGTCTTCTGAGCGCCAAAACACGATGGAAATGCGTCAACAGACACCCCCTTCTTGTTCTCCTCCTCTACTGCCATCACTGCCTCTTCTATAACCACCACTACCGAAGAGTTGGTAGAGATGAAAAGGGCCCAAGTTTAGAATCCATGATGACAAGGGAAATTAACATATCTATCCCACAGATACACCTTTCCCTGCATATGAAGCCCTAACCCTGTCTTCCGCAAGGGTGCGTAGACAGGCCCTACGTTCCTCGCCTGTCAAGACAAAGACATAAAATCTCCCCTTATGGTAGAAATCTTCCTCCACTTCAACCGCTTCCTCTCCAAACAAGCCTTGGTACGTCGGAGAAATAGGGGCAGGGATGGCCATTTCCAAGGAACGATCTCCAAAGTACTTCAACTTCAACCTCTGCATTTTAGATGCAATCCTCTCTTCAAGAACCATACTCCAAGTTTTTACCATCACAAAAAAGTTACGCATGCAGAAATAATTCTAAAGATTCGCTACATGTTTTCTTTATATAACCCTAACTTTATTGTGCAGGTACGTAAAGCTTTTTAAGGAAAGAGATATAATATCTGACATAGCTCGAGTAATGTTTCCAGCGCAAGAAAAACGTAATCGCGATAGTGTAGAGGCAAAAAAAATGTTTAACTCGAGCTGGGGTATCCATTATATGGGGTGATGTAGAACCTGTACCTGATGCTTTTGGCTTTATATAGGATCGAAGGTCAATGAGGACTGCATTTTTCAAGATAAGGAAAGAGTAAATAGTGATACAACAGAAGTTAGAGGCTAAAGTAGAGGAGTTGCAGGATGTACTAATGTAATATATGGAGAAAAAAATATCGTTAGCCACTCAATTGTCAAAAGAAATAGCTGCTCGAAAGAAGGTAGAAGGTGACGTGAGGGCGGTAAATGTATTTCTAAATGAAATGTGCAAACGTCTACGTAAATCGCATTTTTAGTTAAAGGAGCATTAGTATTTGTCACGAACAAAAATTGCAGCTCGAGCAGAACATGAGCGTCATCTTGAAACCGTGATCGAGTTTTATGGTGAAGAGCTCTCGAGGGTGGAGATTGTATTTTGGAAGTTTGTGATGGAGTGCGGAAAGGATTTTGAGGTAGAGAATAAAAAGGCTGAAAATTTGTGGTTTACTAAGAATAAGGATAAAGTTGTTGAGAAAACAAGTTCTCGACCGGAAAAAATCTTGCCAGAAAGGAGGTGGAAGAAAGTTGTTGAAAAAACAACTCCTCTACCGGTAAAATTTTGACCAGAGAAGAGAAGAAGAAAAAAAGTTAATGAAGAAACAACTCCTCTACCAGCAAAAAATTTACCAGAAGAGAGAAATAAAGTGGTTAAAAGTTTGATACGTCGTTCAAGGTAAAATCAACAATAATAGGAAGTGGTGACTTTCATAACTCTAGTGGATATACAAGAAGACAGGTCGAGGAGACCAGAAGATATATGACAATCTTCTCATAGTCAGAGGGAAAAGTATAGTATATTAATTTTCACTAACTGATATATGCATTGCATCTTGTACACTGTGAATAGAATTTGTTCTCTTTGATTGGATAGTATTCAAGCATTATATTCTTGAGCAAAAATTGATAATAGTGATGTTATCCGTTTGGCTAGACGAACTATTATAAATATTAACTATTGTGGCTGGTAGAACTGGCAGCTGTTCAGAGTCAATGTAACGTGTTACATGATCGAAACAAACAATTGGGCGCTGAATGAAATTTGTGTTGGGGAGTACTAAAGAGTGCTACTTAGGTAGAAGAAAATATGAAGGTGAAGATATCAAAAAAGTGAAATACGATAGTTCGTTTGTCTGAGAAACTGCAAGATAAAAAGGCTAAGCTAAGCAGGGAGTTAAGAAAGATGGAGGTATTTAAAGAAGTTATAAAAAAAAGGATGTAGATCTTTTGGGCACCTCTGAACAAATTAAATGATCAGGGACGGAATTGATAATTGTGTGAACCCATAATACAGAGTTGTTGGCGGTGTTAGGGAAGGAAGATAAAATTTGCGATCTGTATTATGCGTTCGCACAATTATGATTGAATCATGCTCGTGATCCAACCCATAATGAGCAAAACGTAATAATAAATAAGGATTGGATCACGATCTGCGCTTTAGAACGTAAAATTAAAATGTTGGATTTAGATGTACTGGAGTATAGAGCAGAAAATGATGACTTACATTTTGTAAAAATGAAATTAGAGGCTGATCTTTTTAAAGTCACATTGGACCTTGAGTCAGAAGTGGTAGAGAGGAAGTGCAATCAAGGTCGTATAGATGAGGCAGCAAGCGTGGTGGCAAATATGAAGGAATTCATGTCTGTACTAGAAGGTCACAATGATGCGACGTTAAGTGAAAAGGGAGATCTGGAAATTCATTGCAGAGATCTGGAAGCTATGCTGAAGGAGGTTAAAGGCCAACTTGCAAAGTTTATTCATCCTGACAAGGGAAAATGTGAGGGAAGTGACGTGCATGAGGGAAAGATGACTGCAGTATTTTTTTATATTTTTTTATATTTGAGTTCTAAAAATTGGAGGCGGGAAACAAAAATATATATGACAAGCTAGTTTCCAAAAGTGTACAGTGTGAAATACGGTTGATACAATCTGAGTACCTGGAACCCATGATAACAAAAATTGGTGTTCTGACAAAGAGTCAGATTGAAGAAGGAAAGGGAATTGTAACTAGGAGGATGCCGGAATTCATGTGTCGACGACTTTATGGGGAGAGTTCACGTAGCGTTGTGTGACCTGATACTTCAAGTGATAGTAAGAGTGATGGTTCTAGTGCTTAATGATTCATTACGACTGTGGAAACCAATTATGCGGATGATACCAAGGAGAATATAGTATAACTAGTTGGGATAGCTGATAAAAGTTATGAGTTGTACAGAGTTGTACTAACCTTGTGAGGACTCAATTGTGATGTATAAATTAAGTGTCTGCTGTTTAAAACTATTTTATGTGCTGAAGCATCAAATGCTCAAGATAATAAGAGATTAGTTTGGCCAAAGCAACAAACGATCTGTAATACAATAAAGGATCGGTTTGGCTGAAGCAACAAATGGTCTATAATGTAATAGAAGATTAGTTTGGCTGAAGTAACAAATGATCTACAATATAATAGAGGATCGGTTTGGCTGAAGTAACAAACGATCTGTAATGTAATAAAATGGGGTGAACCCAATGGTATTCTGTGATATAATCTGTATATGGAAGCACTTGTTTGATATATTTGAAAAGTACTATATTGTAGGGCAATCAAGCATAAGTATTTCATTGTTGTAAGATTGACGTACAAAAATTGTTAGATGGAGTACTGTGTGAAATAGTAGAAAGTTCTCTGATGTAGGGCGATCAAGCATAAGTATTTCATTGATGTAAGACCGACGTACAATATGATTGATTTATATAAAAAGAGTACACTGTGATAGATTATTATATTTGATATAGTTTCAATAGCCTTGTGTTTCCAGGATTAGGTACTCATTCCCCAAGTTCAGTGACGAGGTCGTAAGAGCCAAATCCACTTTTTCCAATAACAATAAAAGGCTCTTCCCAGTTCTCGACGAGTTTTCCAGCATTGACTTTTTTTTTGTGTTTGGGAATTTCTCGGAGAACCTTATCTTTGATTTTGAACTCTTTATGACAAAATTGTTTATTATAAGATCGGGCTAAAGCCTGGTGATATCGTCTCATATTCATGATTGCTCTGTCTCTAGTTTCCTCGATCCAATTCATGTTACATGCAAACTAAAATTTGTTTTCTTCATATGTTATGGTATGGTCGTATAATGGGTGATGATTTTGAGTGGGAATGATTGCTTTAGTACCGTATACTAATAAGAATGGTGTACAACCAGTCGATACACGGGTATTGTATGATATGCCCATAATACGTATGGCAATTCTTGCACCCAATTGCCCTTCTTTTCTGCCAACTATAGTTCGATTGGTGATCTTTGCCTATCTATTTCCTTATGGGTAATAGAGATTTAATGGAGAGTGAATGATGTTATACTGATTGAGGAAGTCAATTATCTTAGATCCAACGAATTGAGGTCCATTGTCGATTTTCATGAGGTGAGGGCATCCATATCAAATTATAATAGTTTCCCATATAAACTTGACGACTTCGCCTTCACGGGTTCGACACAACGGAACTGCTTCTACCTATTTGGTGAAGTTGTCTATGGTTACTAAAAGGTGCTTCCATTTTCTTGGTATAGTTGGGAACTCTCCCACAAGGTCGACGGCCGATCGCTTGAATGGCCAAACAACTTTTGTAGAATGAAGTTCCAAAGTTAGTGCACAAATTTAGGGTTCATGTCGCGGGCAGGCATCCCACTTGCTTACATATTTAATGGCTTGAGTTTTGATTTTAGGCCAAAAGACTCCTTGAGTGAGAGCTCGGTCTGCTAAAGATCGTCTTGCTGCATGTGATCCACGAGTACCTTCATGAAGGTCTTGTAAAAGTTTATGAGCTTCTTTCGTAGATAAACATCGAAGATATGGTCCTACTACCGAGATTTTGTAAATGCAATTTTCATCAATGACATAATGTTTTACATTGTCAAGCACCCACCTTTTTTTAATAAGATCTTTGGGAAGCTCTCCTTTAAACTAATTTCTAGAGCCTATGTACGTGAGGAAAGGTTGCCTCCAATCATCCTCGTCCCTTTCACCTCCCCCAGTATTAACAAAATTTGAGCTAATAATATTAATGTTGGGGTTAGATACTACTTCGATCTTCAAATATAGAGCTTCTATTCCCAAGACTCCATCCAGATAGGCGAGGTAGTCTAAGTGTTTGTCTTCTCCACGAGGCAAGTATTCGAAAGTTGCTTTTTAAAATCTGCTTATTCTGTCGGCTACTGCTGCGGCATTGTCGACCATCTTTCCATTTTTCTTATACTTATCTGTATAGTGGTTCGTAATTAATAAAGAATCTTTGTACACGGATAGTTCGACTACACCGATCTCTAGAGCCATATCAAGTCCATGTATGAGTGTTTCATAGTCGGTCTCATTATTGGTATCTTTAAAATTGAGTCGTATGGACTTCTCAATTCTTCCATTAGAAGGTGCAATTAGGACGATCCCAATACCTGACCCAGCTCGCCCGGCAGAACCGTGAGAAGGCGCCAACCCTTCTTGGATATCCAATCTAATTTTTCTTTGATCCATTCTTCAGTGTCTTCCGTATGATCTTCTTCCCAGTCGGGGTCATTGACGGGAAAATTTGCTAGAAAATTTACTACTACTTGCCCCATTTTAGAATGGTGTTGCTCGAAATGAATATCGTGCTCTCCGAGGGTAACCTATCATTGCTAAACTCATCTGGATTTCTCTCGTTTGGATAAGATCTCTCGTAAAGGATAATTTTTCATTACTCAAACTGAGGGAGCTTGAAAATACTGTTTCAGTTTCTACAATATATAGATGAGAGCTAGAAGTAGTTTCTCAATGTATACCATGCTTCTGCAAGAATGAGCATTTTACTGATGAAGTAGACAGGTTTCTCTATTTTTTCATCAAGTCGAATGAGTACCGAGCTTAGTGATTCGTCAGTGACTACAACATAAACTGTGAGCTCTTCTCCTTCGTTGGGTGTACTCATGACAGGTGGCTTCCCGAGGCAGCATTTTAATTCCTGAAACGCTGCTTCACATTCTTCAGTCCATTCGATCTTAGGATCTTTTTTAGGTTTCTACTTATTTGTCCCTTCGCATAGTAGGTTGAATAACCATCAACATCTATCTAAAGATTTTGAGACAAAATGATTAATTGCTACGATCTTTCCTACTAATTTTTGTTTTTTTTGTTTTTGTTTTTGGAGAAGGCAAGATAATAGTACGGGGATACGATCTGGATTAGCCTCAATTCCTTGCTTGCTGATTAGATGTCCTAAGAATTTTCCTTACTAGACTTCGAACTGGTATTTGCTGGGGTTTAGTCTCATCTTATAAGACTGAAGAATCTTGAAAGTTTTATGTAAATCTGCAAAATGGTTCTCCTTCTTGAGACTCTTATACAACATATCGTCAATGTAAACTTCAATTGTTTTTCCAAGGTGATCTTTGAATATTTGTGCCATCAGTCTTTGATAGGTAGCTCCAGCATTCTTAAGACCGAAAGGCATTCTTTGTAACAGTGCAATCCATGTTCTGTGATAAAAGCTATATTCTCTTGATCTTCTTGCAACGGAGGTACCCAATGAACAAGAGTTCATGTTCTGCAGTTGAATTGAGCAGATGGTCGATGATAAAAAGTTGAAAATAATCTTTCAGAGTATGTTTATTGAGATCTGTGAAATCTAAGCATACTATAATTTTGATGTTCGAGATCCAATCTAGGTAGTTGGCTTTTTGGATAAAACCAACTTTAATTAGTTTGTCGATCTCTTTGTTAACTTCTTTACAGATTTTTTGGGGTAGAGTTCTCTATTTTTACTTGACTGCTTCAACTTTATCTTTCAAACTCAGCTTGTGGCAAACTAAACTTGGATCGATGCCTAGCATCTTGTAGAATGTCCACGCGAAGACATCACTATTGTCTTTAAGATAGTGAATGAGAGCATTGCGCTCTTATGTGGGCAATAGAGTTCCAATGGAGGTACCACATTTATCTCTACTAATCTCGATGTACTATGTCGATTATGCGTTTGGCAGTTCATTTTTGATAAAGCTTTCTGTAATGTTCCCAGTGATTTTCTGTAAATGCTATGCGAGCTGCGGTATAGATGGTTCTGTCACTGTGGTAACAAAATTTTCATAAGCTCGAGCAAGCTTCTGACTACCTTTGATTTAGTAAATGCTTCCATTCCATTCGAATCGCAGTGTCAAATAATAGGTCGGTGGAATAGGTTGCATTTTATGTAACCATCAGCGTCCTATTATCCCCAAATAATAGGATTTTGCACTGATAACGTAAAATACAATGTCAACTGTTGCTGGTCCTGCCGTAATAGGAAGTATGATCTTTCTCATAAGCTCATCTCTAGAGCCGTTGAATCCACATATATTAATGCCGCTAAGCTGTACTTTGTCAGCCAACCCCATTTGATCAATCGTTCTTTAAAAAAGTAGTTCGATGCTGCTACCAGTATCTACCATCATTGTATGCAGTATGACATTTCTCATTTTCAACATGATCACTAATGCATCATGGTGAGGAAAGTTGGCGTGACGAGCATCACAATCGTCAAAAGAGATCCCTGTGCATTGGGAGCTTGATATGGGAAGTAACTGAGCTTTTTTATCGCTCATGGATAGGTCATGACATTCACCGACCCGTCATCTTTTTCTCCTGCTTGACTGGTTAATAGTCTGAGTCTTAATGAAGTGGCTGAGGGATATATGGTATAAATGCTTCTCCTCCACCGTATCTTCGACCCGAACAGCTTCTGTAGGAAGTATATAACTCCTATTCTTGTAACTCTCAATGTCCATGATATATTCGTGCATTTGTCCATCCGCAAAAATATACTCTAGCAATTGTTGTAGAATGAAGCAACGTTCTGCGTCATGATGCTAAATCTTGTGGTATATGCAATACGGTTTGTTCTCAAAGGGTTGGAGATACTATGCATTACAAAAAAATTTACCCTTCAAAAGTATAGGATAAATGTTGGCTATGGTTGCAGTCATCTTGGGATGATAGGGTTTTGGCATATTATTGCCTTTCTGAGGTTGATCTTCATTAGATTTTGTGTGCTTCCTGCCTCTTCCCTGATCAGCATCACGGTTAAAATGTATGCCTGTGGACTGATCTCTAGCTGTCAGTATTGATTTATGAGTTTTCTGTCTGTCAGATACCATTAGCTTTTTTTATTTTTTCTTCCAATGTTGTAAGTTTGTTTAGAACGAGATACTCCTTTACTCTTCCATCGATGAGTAAAGCATTGGTAAAGGCCAAAATAGTAATCTTCGGATCAAGTCGATCCACCTTTCGATCCAACTCTAAGAATTTCTTAGTGAATACTTCGAGCTTTACTCTTGGTACTTGCTTAAGGCTAAATGGAGAATATAAATTCTTTTTTTTTGTCTCTGTTGTGCGAGTAATTCATGACGAAGAGTTTTCTCAGCTGCTCAAAAGTTGAAATGGACCCTTCAGGTAGTGTGTGGAACCATTACAAAGGTTATCTTGATAATCTTGTAGGAAAGAGCCGATATAGAATGTGGTTAGATATGAAATGTATGCCTAGAGCATCCTGAAACTCTTGCAAATGCTCTAAAGGGCCAGTCCCCTTGTATTTCAAGATTTTTGGCATGTAAAAACAAGTGGGGACTTCGCCATCCAGTACTTCTTACGCGATTGGGCTCTTCTATAATCTATTGTAGATTCCCTTTGCAATTTGAACTTGAACATCGAATAACTCTTTGATACGCTTGTCGACGTGCTCCTGAGTTACGTACTAACAAGTTGTGATTGTTGGTCACGGGACTCATCCTTCGCGAGGAATATGGTCGCCACTTCCTTCACTGAGTCGCTCGAGAGCTGGAATTCAGACTTTTCCTTTGAGTGGCTCTTCTTGTCTGACTCCAGCTAGAGCGCATCTTTTTGGGTGGCTCTTCTTGTCAAACTTCTCCTCCTAAATTGTTCGCATGAGGTCCTATTTTGTCGAGTGAAGAAACTTGTGAACTAGTTGGCTACACTACGGTGGTTTGTACTCTAGTTAGATGTGTGCCTTATTTTTTTATGCTGCGACCTGTTGTTCATTCAAAAATTTAATGCCTGTTGAACGCCTTCCAGCTGCTATTCCAGAGCGGTTTGCCTATCAGTTTCGGAGTACAAATTAGCTCGTAATTTTGCTAGTCCGGAGTTCCCTTTTCCTGGAGGAGTCGGCGTTCTCTAGCCTGAAGGCATCATTTTCTAAATAGATAATCAATTATTTTATAAGATAATGAGTTTTAGAACTTTGTTCCCATAGACGACGCCAAATATAATAGCATAATTTCGGAATTAGAACTTAGCCTTTACACTAGATGTGCTTAGAATGCTCATGGATAATAAGTATTGACTAACAAGATGATTTAGCGTGGAAATCCTTTGAATAGGTTAAAAACTGCAACCTCTCTTGAGGATTTTAGAAAGAGAGAGGAATCTTATTGAGATTGCTAGCTATTTCAATGAGTGTCCTGAGTATTTTTAATGTGGAAAGTTAGAGTGAGGATTCATTCGTCCCTCATCCCGAATTTTTTAGTCCTATTTATAGGTCTTATAATATGACTGTTTGGCAACCATAAAAATTCTAAATGACGGACATTACAGAATATGTACTTGATGAGCTTTAACCCGATTATGTAACGGTCTGATCTTGCTATTTTGTAGCGGCTTCATAGATGACGTTGCGTCTGTCGATTTGAACTGTTAGTTTATAGGTCGAAAATAACGAATAGAGTTATGAAACTGCAAAGCATTGTCTACTGTGCCACATGCATGTTGATGAGTTTGAAAGTTCGTATGGTGGCCGAAGATGAAGCATGAGCTCGAGATGTAGAATAAGCCACTACACGAACTGTTAAGGTAGAGGTAGAAAGTGGTAAACTTTTTTTTTTAGCAAAAAGTAAGAGTATATTAGAAGAGAAAGAGATACAATTGAGGGGAGGCATGGCCAGGCCCAGTCAACTTGGAAAATTTATAGTAGCATACATGTGGTTCTTCCACTTTAGTAAGAAAACTTGGTCAGTCATGAAATCTTTCAAAGCTACCGGCAGGTAGATGACTGCCCCTCTTGGCGACTTAGATTGCTGAGAAGTTTGCCACTTTCCAACAGTGAGTGAATTTGGGAGTCTTGAATGAATACTTTATTTTGTTCCATCGTGCTCTATGAGGCCCGGGAGCTTGGTTTCTTGCAAAGTCTGTAATAGTTGGTTGAAAATCTGCTTCTATCCAGATGTTGCTCCAGTTTTTTTGTACAGCCCAAGAGAGAGCTCCAATCACGGCTTCACATTCTGAAAAAGAGACAGATATTAATGCCTAACCCATGGGACAGAACACCTATGACTTATCCTCGATGATTTCTTGACACACTACCTGTTTTGGCTATTCCTGGTGAGCTAATAACAATTGCGCCCACATTAATCTTAACTTCTTGAAACCAGGGAAATGCCTAGATGCAGCTCTGAACTCGAGGAAGAGGTCTGGCCTTAGTAGAGACACCCAAGGCTGCGATAATTGCAAATTCGAAACAGTTGCTGGACATACTATTTTCAGAAAGGTTTGCCCCTTCCTTTACTGCAGCAAGAATCTTGCATTTAAGATCAATGGGGCAAAAAAGGTACCCCTCGAATACAAAATCGTTTCTTGCCCTCCAAAGAAGATAGATATAGTTGAGAACAGCTGCTTTTCATAGGTCTAATATGTAAGCACTCATCTGAGAACAATAATCAAGTGTTTGCTTGAGATTTGAAAACACAACTTGAATATGGAACAATGAAGCCAGCCAGTCCCAAATTTATTTGGAGTTAGGGCATTGCCGTAGTAGATGATCCGATGTTTCTAGATTATGGAGACAGAGAGAGCATCTAGAAATCAATATCAGCCCCCTTTTAATAAGATTGTCGTCAGTTGCCAGTGAATTGTGACAGACTCTCCCGGTGAAGGAAATAATTTTTGGCTGGATTACTTTACATTTTGTGTAGCTTTGCCACCAGACTTTTGGCTAATAGGAACAGATTTTTTCAAAAGCGTTGTGCACCGTGAAGTGGCCGTGTGGGTTGTGCTTCCATACTCAAATGTATTGGTTAGAGTTATTCAGGAAAATGCTATTCAGATCGATGCCTTGAGAGTTTAGGAATTCCACAATTGCTAGAGGTGCTGACAAAGAGTTCTGAAAAATTATTTGAATTAACTTGGCTTTGCAGTGCCTCCAGATTTCAGTTTAAATGTCCAGGAGGTCTATGAGAACAACCGCTGAACCCCAATAGTCTCTCCAGAAATCGATGTCTTTGCCTAATACAATAATCCATTTTGAGTTGGCTTTAACCGAAGCTATAGCTTCCTTCAGAAAAGTTCAAATAGAGGAGTGCTTGTTGTTGTTGATAAGAAGGCCTTCTCTGGTTAATAATTTTGCTCGAAGAAAAATTTCCCTAAGATCCTGAGCGCTGAGGAAACCCCAACCCAACTTCATTAATATTTCAAGGTTGGTGTCTCTCAACACATGAATACAAATACCTCCTTCACTAGGATGCTTGTAAACTTTTCCCCATTTGATTGCGATATATTTCTTCTTGTCCGGGTCGCCAGACCACAAAAAATTTCATATAATTCTCTTTCCATCTTTGATTGCAACGATCAGCCACTTGTAAATAGCCATATTGTAAATAAGGAGGCTTGTAAGAATAGATTTAGCCAGAACAATTGCTCTGAAAAAAAAGAATCTTCCTACTCTATCCGGAATCCCTAGACTGAATTTTGTCAATAAGAGGAACCACCGTTGCCTTCGAGACTCTGTCTTGCACCAGAGGGATCCCAAGATACTTATCTGGCAAAGTTCCCATTCTAAACCCAAGTAGCGTAGAGATGTTGTTCAATCTAAAGGAGACAATAGAACCAGCAAAAAATTTGCATTTTGACTTATTTATCCATTGGCTGGAAAAGGATTGATAGACCTCCATGAGAATTTTCAGAGCCTTTAGGCCTTTTCTGTCACTTTTGGCAAATATGAAAATATCATCAGCAAAAAGGAGATAAGATAGACTAGGGATGGTCTTAAATATAACCATAGGCTTTAGTATTTGCTTGTCTCGCAACAAAGAAATACCTCTGCTAAAGACATCTTCTACAAGAGTAAATAGGATAGGAGAGAGAGGGCAACCCTATCTGAGACCTCTTGAAGCTTTAAAGAACCCGCATGAACCTCCATTTAGAAAGTGATAAACATGGCTATGTAACTATATGGTGTCATACATTATGCCACAGGTGTGTTGAGGAGGCCGAGTGGTCGTATTTTGGTCGAGGATGAAGCATGAGTTCGAGATGTGGAATAAGCATATGTTCGTAACATACCACAAACCTTCAAATTTTTGAGCACGATCACTTATCTCATCGATAGCTACTCGCGTACCAACTCATTTTGCTTCGAACATGTTTATTTAATGATGCAAGTCTTTCACATCATTTTCTTTCTTCCCTAATACCGCCAATAGCTCTATACTGTGCGTTCGTGCAGTAATCAATTCCGTCCTATATCGTTTAATTTGTTCAGAGGTACCCAAAAGCTCTACATCCTTTTTCTTTATAACTTCTTTAAATCCCTCCATCTTTCTCAACTCCCTATTTAGTTCAGCCTCTTTATCTTACTGTTTCTCAGACAAATGAACTATCGTATTTCACTTTTTTGATATCTTCACCTTCATTTTTTCTCCTACCTTAGTAATACTCTTTAGTACTCTCTGACACAAATTTAGTTCAACGTTCAATTGTTCATTTCGATCACTTAACGCATCACATTGACTCTGAACAACTACCAGTTCCACCTGTCGCAATAATTAATATTTATACTAGTTTGTCTAGCCAAACAAATAATATCACTATTTACAATTTTTGCTCAAGAATATAATGCTTGAATACTATCCAATCAAAGAGAATAGATTCTATTCACAATGTACAAGATGCAATGCATATATCAGTTTGTGAAAATTGAAATACTCTACCGTTACCTCAGACAACTAGAAGATTGCCCTATATCTCCTAGTCTCCTCGACCTGTCTACTTGTACATCCATAGGAGTTATGAAAGTCACCACTTCCTATTGACGTTGATTTCGCCTTGAACGACGCATCAAACTTTCGACCTCTTCATCGCTCTCTTCTGGTAAAAAAAATTGTCAGTAGCAGACTTGTTTCTTCAACAGCTTTTTTCCTCCTCCTTTCTGGAAGGATTTTTTCTGGTAGTGGAGATGTTTTCTCAACAACTTTATCCTCATTCTTGGTAAACCACAATTTTCAGCCTTTTCGCTCTCTACATCAAAGTCTTTTCCACACTCCATCTCAAACTTCCTAAATTCATTTTCCGGCCTTGAGAGCTCTTCTCCATCATACTCGATCACGCTTTCTAGATGACGCTCGTGTTCCGCTCGAGCTGTAATTTTTGCTCGTGATGAATACAAATGCTCCTTCAGCTATATATGCACTTTGTGTATACGATTGCGCGTTTCTCTTTGCAGTACACCTAACGCCCTCATATCACCTTCTACCTTCTTTCGAGCAACTATTTCTTTTGATAATTGAGTAGCCAATGGCATTTTTTGCTCCATATGTTACGTTAGTGCATCCCGCAACTCCTCTACTTCAGCCTCTAACTTCTGTTGTACCCCTATTTGCTCTTTCCTTTTCCTAAAAAATACAATCCTCATCGACCTTCAATCCTACATAAAGCCGAAAGCATTAGGTAAAGGTTCTACATCACCCCATACAATGGATACCCCAGCTCGAGCTGAACATTTTTTTGCCTCTACACTATGACGATTACGTGCTTCTTCCGTTATAAACATTACTCGAGCTAGGTCACGTACTATACCTCTCTCCTTTAAAAGCTCTACGTAGGCCTCTTTCAAATCCCGTTCACTATATATTTTGACTTCAAAATATAATATCAGGGCTAGTAACAGACTTTGACACCTAACCATATTACTCGGGTCATTAAAATAGTTTACCTCTTTCGGTTTTCGAACTAACACCCCCCTTCTCCGCTTCCTTTCTTAACATCTATTCCCTTTTTATTTTTATCTTAGCATATCTATACAGAAGTTTAAATAATACTTTAATTATTTTTTCGTGTTAGACTTAAACTGTCTTCTCTCAAACTCAGTTTTTTTAAGTTCCTGTTGAACTCGAGCCACCGAGTCCCTCGCTCTACCTAAAGCTCTCTCCAGGTCAGAGTTACTTTTTCTTAACTAATCTACCTCCTATACAGATTACAAATAGTTTGCCATCATACAAACATTCAAATAGAACATACTAAAAAACATCTATAAAACCTAACAGTTTATGACCATACAAAGTACTTTTTCAATCAAACAATATAGTTTACAAGATAACAGAATACCATAGAGTGATTAAAAATTCTTGCTGATTTCTACCTCAGACGGAAGATCCATAGCCTTATTAGTGGCCAGAGCTGGTTCAGTAGGTGAAGAAGATATATTGACTGGACCACCAACATCAGCTACCATTTCATCCTCTACCTCTGAAGGGAAGACTATCTCATCATATTTGCCAAATCGACCTAACTTAACATCAGCAACAGCCAATCCAAAGCTATATTAAGACTGGACAAGACGATTTCTTTCCACCAGTATTGCCTCGCAAGATCTTGACATATCATCATCATGCTCAGACTGAATTGTATACCACTCTGTAGCAGCCTTGACATCTTTATCCCTCTTCTATTTCTCTATCACAAGCTCATCTTTGAGCTCCCCCGTCTGAGCTAACTGAGTATCTAGCCTAAGACTCAGATCTTTGAACTCCTGGTTCCTCTTCTCAATAAACATCATTGCCCCCAACAGCAGCAGCGAGAGCTATCAGCACACAAGACACAAGTTCAATATCATTTATCATATTACCGAATACATCACATCAAGAAATTTTAAAAACATACTGCAAGAGTTTTCTCATGGAAAGTTCCAACGAGCTACGGAGGATTAGTCCCTACCATCATACAATATTTTTGCTCTAGTTCTCTCACCTTGGCTGCAGCCTGAGCATTAGTGCGAGCACTACCCTCATCCTCATGCCATTTCCTCTTCAACAGACTCTCCTTAATCTCTGAAGGAGTAACTTCACTCACTTCATGCCTCTCCTCAACATCTCTAGCAATAGTTTTTACAACCTCTTGCTCTATGACCGTCACAGCAGTAGATGCAGTTGACGGAGCTGCCTTTCTTGACCTCTGAGTAGCCCATTTAACATTGATATTTTCAAGCAGAGGAGGAAGACTTTTGACATCCTCCACAGACAAATGATCTTTCTTCTCGGCCATAACCTGAATCACGTGAGCACGCTAAACTTTGGGCACTATGGAATCTCCCTTCTTATCCCTTCGAATACCTAACTCCCCAAGACTTACTTTAGCTCGTCCTGCTCGCGAGCAACACAATTGAACAGGCTGGTAGTATGAGGAACCGATGAAGGATTGGGACCTGGCAAATAATAATAAGATCATGGTTAATATCTCGAAGATACACTGATCAGTGTTCGAAGATAACAAATGTTTCTTACTTGGATTATAGTATTTATTGTTCAGGACGAGCATTGGTTCATCTGGAACCTGTATACAGTGGCCCCTTACCCATACAAAGGTGATCATTTCGTGGTCTACCCGTAGATTCAAAGTTAAATTTTTTTGGCCTAGACAAGTCACTATACAGCTAAACCCTCTTTCGACCTTTGACATACTTCCATTTATAAAATCTCAAAACATCATCTGTTTCGAACTACTTAGCAGTCCCTTCCTTCCTCCATTTCTCATTTAAGACTTTACATACCCTCATCATTGTAAGAGCTAGTTTTTATGGGGAGTACACCAAGGTGGATCGACCCGGTAGGTAAAATGGTGGGGGGAGCGCCCTCGGCGCCAAGATGGACCGAGGGTACTTCGATATGTGGATGTGGCCTAAGAAGGGCGTGGGCGGAAACACGGGAGGGGGTAGGTGTTCGAGAGGGTGGAGGGGCGTCTTGAGTTTGAAGTTGTTACAACTTGCGAACCGTATTACATAGATCATTGAGGGCACAATATTGTCTGTCTGCATCATTTAAGCAGCGCTGCCATTCAGCCTCAAACTCTTGGCGGTGTTCTTCAAGCTCAAGGCGTAACTGATTATCGTATCGCTCCTCAGCTTGAGCAAATTATTGGGTAATCAGGGCAAGCTGAGCGGCCACTCCGTCGGCAGTGTTACCGACAAGGGCAGAAGTAGAGTGGAGTAAAAAAGGTGGAGAGAAAAGATACAAGGGGAGTTTGGTAGGATGGGATAGCACAGACGATGCCAAATGTAGGTGCCAAGTTTCATAGAGGGGAAACTAACTCTTACACCACTGGGTTATCCTCGTATAGGGGTTTTGCAAGTATCTAATATAATAGTAAAAGATACTAATATACTAACACGCTTGCGTGAATTCCTAGAATGGGATGCTCCACGACCTCTAACGTGGAATTTAAAGAGAACTGATATATATAGAGTTAGTCGAAGGTTCAAGGAGTTGGGAATTATAGGGTATTAGAAGGCAATCTTGCAAGGCTCGGTGGGAGAGACTTTTTATCCCCTTCATAGTTCCTCCTCCCTCCTATTTAATGAACATAGAGAGGGTTGAGTCACCATGGGAGGTCAAGTTACATGTGTATCCTTTGGGGACAACTGACTTGTACCCAGAGTCAGTTCTGACACTGTAGCTGCTGGTTCTGATACTGTAGCATCTAGTTCTGCCATAGTGTTTGTCGTGCGACTTGTTTTACTGTTATGTCTGGTGGGCTGGCTGTTAGACGTGTCTGCCTTCGACCATGTACGTCCCTGGTCGAAGTATTTCTGGTACTGGTACTGAGTTCTGGTGCTACCCATCTATCTTCGGTTGCGGTAGTCAGCTTCAGTGGTTCCTTCGAGTGTTCGATTAGTCTCGGAAGGCTTCATGGGCTTAATTACTTTCATGTTGGGCTTGGAGTCTCTAGGTAAGCTTCGATGTAGCCTTCAAGTATTCGACTGGTGTTGGAAGGCTGCGAGTAGGCTACTACAATCATCTCATACACATTCCCATTTAGTTGGGCAGGGTAGCACTGCAATATATTCATAACCCCTTTCTGAAAGAAGGTCAGAGGGATCCTAAGGCCATAAATGACCTGACTCAGGTAACATAAAAATCCATCACTCGAATTTGCCAGCCCTAGGCTATTATAATACGAGATTTTTACATCCTCACCAATCCCTTTCTCCCTTTTCCACTTCTCCAAACAAGGGACCTGATAGTATACCGCCTGTAGGGGCCACCCCTCGATCTTACCTAAATTGACCTGTCTCCAGTTTGAGCTACCCCCATGTCAGACCCACGCATCCTCCACATGGCTTCTCCAGTCGACATTGCCACCTACTTCACAAACTGATGAAAAATATTGGTCGAGCTCAAACAAAAAAACCTAAACAAGTCAAAACACCTATTTCTTACGAACTCAGCAGTTACTTAGTCAACCGCCACTAACCATATTATTCAGAAAATGTGCTTTAGCACGATGAAGAAATACCGAAAAGGCTAATATAAAGAAAAAGTTCCAGAAGAGACAAGGACCAAAAAATTACATGAGAAATCAACAGGAAAGCTATATTTTCTAGATTCTCAAAATATTAAACTTTTTATTTACAAGATCAAGAACTTCTAAGTCTAGAGATCACTTTTAATAAGATATCGGCCTCAAACAATAAACATCACTATTACAAAAATCTTCAACTCGAGTTTTCTATGCTAAACACTTGTGTTATTTCTTATTTTCCATTACATTTTGTCACAGGTACATTGGTGTAAGAGTTAATTCCAGACCACTTCGAGCTTACAGAATTAGGCCATTACATTTGGCGTCGTCTGTGGGAAAGAAATCATTTCCATAATATCCTAAGGTATTCATTCACTTCACTACAAATTTCAATCATGGTTACATCCAGGCGACCAGCAACCAAAATTCAGCTCGATCTTTCAGTTGAGCCAGAACAACTAACAGAGCTATGGGCGAATCTCAACACTGAGAAGAAGAAATACAACGAGCTCGAACGATAATTAACTCTCGACCGAGAGCTATGCGAGAAGGAGCTCGATGCTGAATGACAAGTATGTTTGACAGCGCTCAAGCGACATGAAGATCAAATGGCAATAATACAGACTGCCTTGCAAGCTATGCAGAATACTCAACAGGCTCCTCCAATATAAGATAGCGATCAGGTGTGAGAAGCCTCCCGGGTTTTAGTGCCGAAAAGGTTAGGACCTCAAGGAGCCACAAGGAAAGCAATTTCCAGAAATATTCGGAATGAGCCTCAACCTTCCATTCATTTGGGTGGTAAAGTTCGGTCTGAGGTCAGTCAAGGTCACCGATGCTCCATACGTCAAGTGGATGAACAATGACCTCAACCTCAAGTTTCAACATGAGATCGTTTGAGGTACCGGTACTCACAATCCACAGCCTCATCGTCAAGTCACTTAATCGACACGTCATTATGTCACACAAGAGCATATAGACCAGTGTATTAAGGAGTTATTCGAAGTACAAGTTTTGGGCACTACCGATGACCTTACTAAGTTACAAAGAAGTCCAATTGCCAAAGAACTATTTGATATAGAAATACCGAAAGGCTTCCATACTCCATAAATTTGCAAATACAAGGGTACCCCAAAGGAGTTTATTCAACAATACTGCGATTCATTGCGGTTGTACTCCAATCTTAACCACATTCTCTGCCGTCTGTTCGCCATAAGTTTGCAGGAGGAGCCACTCTGATGGTTCCGCTCTCTACCTGAAGACTCCATATACACATTCGACCAGCTGCAGAAATAATTCATCAAGACATGCTCACAGCAGAGATAAAAAAGAAAATTTATGTTATCTTATTAGTCTCAAACAGTCACACGGAGAGAAACTCGAGGATTTTGCGAAGAATTTTTTGGAGCTCGGGCGTAAAGTAGACAATCTCGATCAGAAAATAGTTGTTACTACTTTTACCAATGCACTCTGGCTCGATTGTAAAGCCAAAAAACAACTCTTCCTCAACGAACCTGCGACCTTGGAAGATATAATCACCAAGGTCAATAGTTACGTCGACCTAGAAAGAATGATATCCAAAAGGCATAAATCTACTAAATCTATCCTTACCATGAAAGGTCCACTTACTGATCGAAACACTAAACCAAAGGAGGATCAAGGTGACCAAAAGCGCACAAAGGGAAACACTGGCAACTCTCATAAAGGCACATGTCAAGCCAGTCCCCCCAAAGATGAATATTCAAATCTTCAATCCTCTCAAAGGATAAGCTTTACCGTCTCTCCCAACTATTGGAACCAATCGAGAACCGGCCGTACTGCATGCATCATAAGGTAAACCATCATTGCTCGAATACATTTTCAAGGAGGTACGAATGTTCAAATATATTATCGAACTAAAATCATACAAGGATGGCAGCTATAAGAAGCAGCTTGAAGTTGTCTAGGTTGAAGATCAAGCTGAGGAGAAGCATTTCTACCATATGCGCTCCAGCAACATAATCAAAATCAAATAGATCACCAACTTTAAATGATTCAAATGCATGAGACTGTCTGAATGTTGTGATCATACACCTCAAGACAAAAAAGCCAAACTTCCGCCTGAGTCGAGCAATTACCGACTCAGGATATCATTCGAAGATTTTGATACTAGTTATATCAAGTTTCCACATCATGATGCATTAGTCATAATGATCAAGATGAAGAAGTTTGTCATGCACACAATGATGATCGATACTGGTAGTGGTATTGAGATTCTCTTTCAGAGCATTATCGACTAAATGGGTTTGGCCGATCAAGTCATTTAAATCGATACCGATATTAGTGGATTCAATGGTTCTAAAGAGGAGTGAGTAGGGAAGATCGTCTTACCTATTACCACAGGACCAGTCACAATCGGCACCATCTTCTACGTGATCAACAATAAATCTCGTTATCTCAAGATTATGGGTCATTGTTAGATTCATAACATGGAAGCAATTGCATCCACCTATCATCAAGCACTCCGCTTCAAACACAACGACGGTATCTATGAGATGAGAGGTAGTCAAAAGCTTTTACGAGCTTGTAAAAATACCATCTTTACAATTCTAGATACCTCTGACAGGTATGCTACATAGCAATTACAAAAAGCTGATCAACCCCAAAATTAGCCTTCCATGGAGGAGCCCACCGAATACATCAACATTGATGGACCTAGCAAAGGTACTTTTATCGGTACTAAGCTGGTTTAACACGAAAAATATGATCTTATTTAGTTCTTATGACTAAATCAGGATGTTTTTGCGTGGTCTTTCGAAGAGATGTCTGGGGTCGACCCGGCCAAGGCTTGTCACAAATTGGCCATCAACATTAACGCCACTGCGGTCAAACAGAAATAGCGACGCCTATCACCGTGACTTTGATATGAAGTTAACATGAAGATCGAGAAATTAATCAAAGTGGGATTTATTCAAGAAGCTAATTATCCATATTAGATATCTAATATCATCGCTGTCCCAAAGAAGAATGGAAAAGTCTGAATTTGTGTAGATTTCACCTATTTAAACAAACATACTCCAAAGGATTGTTTCCCTCTCCCCAACATTCATCAGATCCTTGATTCCACAGTAGGTCACAGACTCCTTTCTATGATAGACGCTGCTTTTGGATATAATTAAATTCTACTCTTTAACAAAGATCTAGAAAAGACCACTTTCATCACTGAAAGAGGACTTTACTGCTTCAAAGTCATGCCCTTCATACTTATGAACGTTGGTGCAACTTATCAATGGTTGATGACTACTATGTTCAAAGCACATCTTGGAAAAGTTACAGAAGTCTACATTGAGGATCTCTTGTACAGAAGCATATAGTCCATCAACCACATCTTAAATCTCAACACAATATTCAACATTCTTTGATCTTACAAGATGTATCTCAATCATGATAAGTGTCAATTCAGAGTACATTCAAGTCAATTTCTAGGCCACCTCATCAGGAAGAAAGGGATTGAGGCTGATCCAGATCAGATTTGGGTTTTCCTCAATATACTATCTTCAAGAATGATAAAAGACGTTCAGAAACATGCTGGCAAGATTGCCGTTATCAACCATTTTGTTTCGAAATCTTTAGACCGCTGTCGTTGGCTATTCTTATTACTCTGTGGTTGTACCAAATGAGGAAATTTTTAACCAAATGCAGAGGTTCAATGGACATCAGAATGTGTAGAAGCTTTTTAGGATCTCAAAACCTATTTGAGGAAGTCTTTCATCATGAGCACACCAATAGATAATTAGGAACTGATTATCTACCTAGCAGTTATAGATACTTCACTCAACTCGGTTCTCATTCGACTTGAAGGGAAAATCAAGAAACCAGTCTACTTCATCAGAAAAACCTACTCTAGCAGAAATAAGGTACTCTGATATTGAGAAACTTCTTCTCACTCTTGTTTATACTTCACAAAAACTCAAGCACTACTTCTAAGCTCATTCTGTTAAAGTCATAATGAACTATACACTTCGGGAGGTTCTGTCCAAGAAAGAAGACATAAGGAGAGTGCAACAGTGGTCTGTCAATTTAGGAGAACATGATATCAAGTTCAAACAATGCCATTCCAAAAAGGGTCAGGCCGTTACTGATTTTCTCGCAGATTTTCTAGTAGAGGATCCCGAGTGGGAGGAGCACGATCCTGACCTTACAGAGGAAGTTACTGATGATCCATCACCTAAAGTATTTGACGAACGAGCTGAATGGATTTCAAGGAAAGGGTGGAGACTTCTTACAGAAGGATCAGCAAGACCCACAGGGTCAGGAATTTGAATCGTATTGATTACGCCTTCTAACGAAAAAATTAAGAAATCAATCCACTTGGATTTTGAGGCCTAAAATAATGTCGCCAAGTACGAAGCTCTCATTCAAGGACTCGATCTTACTCTTGAGCTCGGCGTCCCAGAACTCTTAGTTAACACAAATTCACTACTCATTGTCCACCATTACTCTGAGCAATGCAAGAAGAATGGCAAAATGATCAAATACGCTGCCCTCGTTGTAGATAGGATGAGCAAGTTTCTGCAAGCAACTCTCAATTATTTTCCCTGAGGTGAAAACAGACACACCGATTCCTTGGCGTATTTAGCCGACAGAAGCTCGATATATCCAGATTGAAGTGAATTTAGCCCCCAGCATTGATTGTATTTTTGTATGCACGATCAACACCGGGGGCGATAAAGGGGGAGAAGACGATTGGCGAAAGCCTTTCTTAGTTTATCTCAGTATCGTCAACAAATACGAAAGTTTACTTCCAACAGATCCAAAAGAGTGCCGATAGTTGATTGACAACTCAAAGCACTATACTAATCAAAACGATACTTTATACTGCCATTCAATCATGGGGACTTACCTCAAATGCCTCTCCAAACAAAATGTGGACGAGATGCTCTGCAATCTACATGCAGGGACTTGTAGATCCCATGTTGCAGGTCGATCACTGGCAAATAGAGCCATTACACAAGGAGTATTCTGGCCCAGCATACGCAAGCAAGCAGAAGAGTACTCACGCAAATGTGACGCATGTCAACGACATGGATAGATGATCTGCACACCTGGGCTCGAACTTCATGTAAGCAAGGTGTTTTGGCCATTCAAACGAGGGGTACTCTACCTTGTCGGCAAATTTCCTAATTCTCCAGGTAATCGCCGGTACCTACTCCTAGCTACCAATTATTTTAAAAAATGGGCAGAAGTAGTTCCACTCTGTCGAACCAGAGAATAAGAGGTCATCTCTTTAATCTGGGAACACATCATCTCAGTTTGGGTGCTTCTACCTAATTCGTAACGATAATGGGCCCTAATTTGTTGGAGAAAAAGTCATAGATTTCCTCAATCAACACAACAGCATCCACTCACCATTTAATCCCTACTATCCTAAAGGCAATGGTCAAGCCAAAATCACCAACAAAACCATTGTAGATGGGCTCATGAAAAGGCTACACTCTCAGATAAAAAAGAATTAGGTTCGGGAACTTCTTCATGTCTTATGGGCATATCGTACTACTCCACGATAGTCAATAGGATGCACTCCATTCCTCCTAGACTACGGTACTGGGGCTGTTATTCCATTTGAATACCATTATCCAGTCAAAGATCAGGAGCTCGCTGTCAAAGAAAATAAGTTTAAATTGGCTTACAATTTTAATTGGATAGAGGAGGTCAGGGAACGCGCCATCGCTAGCCTAGGTTGATATCACCACATGCTGGCTAGATCGTAGAACAAACGAGTCAAAAGATGTACCTTTTAAATCGATGATCTCGTCCTCAGAGAAATACCTCAACACCGCAAAGAACCTTATACTCGGAAACTAACAGACAATAGGGAGGGTCTATTCCTTATCACTAGTCTCTTAGTCCTGGGATCATATTACCTTATGGCAAAAGAGGGAATCCACATTTCAAGTCCTTAGAACATTAGGCGACTGAAACGGTATTATCGTTAAGTCCCTCACTACTCCATTTCACTTTCTCAATTTTTTCATTCCAAAAGGGAAATTTTCATCTCCATCCAATGTACATCCTTTTTTATTCAATAAAACTTACAAGTTATCCTCCCATACATCTCTCTACTTCATAGACATCACATAGATTAATGCATAGATAATACTAGCTTTCATTCAACCTCTATACCAGTTCGATCAAGGATAAAACTTAGTTGGGCTGACTCTACTAAATCTTTGTGATTAAAACTAAGGTATTACTTATATTACATCAATGACTCTACCAGATATAAGATAAATCAAAGGTAAAACTATCTTTCATCTACCTCAATATGATTGTGACATCATACCAGTTCGATCAATGATAACATTTGGTTGGGCTGACTCTGCTAAATCTCTGCGATTAAAACTAAGGAAATACTTGTTTTACATCAAAGACTCTAGCAGACATAAGATAAAGTAAAGGTAATACTAGCTTTCATCTCTTAACTTGTCTACAACAACTACTTTTTATTTCAGGTCACATATACAACCTTTACAATGGATCTTTTTGAATTTTGGGATGTCAGCTATGCTTTCCCTTGAAATAATAGGTCAGTCAGCCATAAATTCATGAGCTCCCCCTGCAACAGGAGGTCGATCAGCCATAAATTCTCGAGCTCGAGTAGTCACAATAATCCTACCATGCTCTATAAATTCAACAGGTCGAGGGCCAAGATCCGTTTCCATGGACTGCATACAATTTCCTCGATCCACATCAGCTCTACAAGTACATCCCCTATCTGACAAACTGTTCAACAAGGTATCTCTTTCTGACTTAATCCTTTTTACCTCCTCTACAAAATAGGCAATAACTGCCCATATCAATTTTGAGTACGATGCCTCGGTTATAACCGACATAAAGAAAAAAATTCTAGCCTTCTAAAGGCATTCTTCCGACCACGCATACCATTCTTTTAGCCATATTATTTCTCTATCTACCTAATATGTGAAAGCAATGTTTTCTTCTAATTTTTTGTCAGCTTTTGCTGATTCAGCTTGATTAATCGCTTCCAAATCGGCCACCTGAGCACATAGTACCTTAATCTCCCTGTTTTGTTGTTCCACATCCGAAATCTTCTTCAACATGTCGTCTTTATGCTATATCAAAATATCATTACCACTGATAGTCCGTTTTAACCCTTGTTCCCTAGAAAGAGTAGCATCCAACTTTCGTTGGTACTCCCTTTACTTCTTATTTCCTTTTTGAACATGACCTTGAATTCGAGCCACATCTCCCTCTAGCTCTCTTATTCAACCTAATAGGCTGACAACATCTTCCTGCACAATGGAGACCTTAGTATCAATTTTATTCTTCCTTGAGCGTTCTTCGGCCTCGGCATGTCTAACACGTATTTGGCATGCGCCAATTCGGTCTTCAAATGCGCTACTCTTTCATTCAACTCATCACACTTGCGTTATATCGTCCGAAATTCAAAATCTTTAGCAGCTAAAGCTGCATTCAGTTGATTAATTGCAATATTAGATTCATATAGATCTTCTCGAGCTCATTTCAGCTCGTTATCTTTGTCAACCAATTTCTTCTTCAATTGCTTCAGCTCGCTCCTACTATTCGCTAGATCAGCTCGAGTTTGCTCCTGATTGATATTTATCTTGATCAAATCATTTTTTAAACCGGCCATCGACTGATTTAAACCTTCCTCCAATCTTTCTAGTACCTGCATACAGTAATGGGCCATATCAGCCTCCCAACTCTTTACCATCAACGCATCATTTTGGCTTCTGAGTTTCACTGCATGTTCTTTTAACTCAGCGAGCTCTTTTTGCCCTTTCTCAATTTTAACATCCATCTCCTCGATCTTCCGAGCTAGGTCAATAGCAGTCTGTGTTGCCTCAGCAATCTTGAAGTACACCTTTACATGTTGATCTTCTATATCTTCATTTGCTTCCCTCATCCTATTAAACTTCTCTGCAAATTCTTGGGTACATTGGCGAGCATCATCTTCGCACAAGCGAGCTGACTACAATTCGACCTGCACATTACAAGTACATTATATCAAGTTCGACTCAGAGCACTCGGTCACCACATATGTTTTTGACATCTACCATATAAGATTACTTCTAAACTTAAGGTCGAAGTACAATCTCAGATGGATGCTCCATAACATATACTCCCAAATCAAAGGTACACATTCTTTATTTTTCAAAAGTTATTAATACTTTAGTATTTCCTGTGTGCCATTTTAGTGCTATTACCACTAAGCCGATAACAGGTTTTTGGTCCATCTCTATACTTGATTTATTACTTTGTAGCTCTATACTACTGAAGCATACAAATCAAATATTTCTTGCTCTGTTCTAACTTGTAGCTTTACTTGCAAAGATAGCAGGAACGTTGAGGAGTCCCTCTCCTTAGTAAGCTCTGCCTCTAAATCTTTTTATTCCGAGGCGTATGTCTTTAAGTTCCTACAGTATGGTTTACAAAAGAAACTTAGCCTGCAAAATTCTATCCAACAAAAAAAATATCCAATTAGTTTACAAACATTCCCACATATTCATACAATCTCAAAACCATCGCACTACTCTACCTTCTCATTTTCCTCTTCTGGACACTCGTTGTCATCCCTTTGGTTGTCTCTCAATGTCTGAGGAGACACCATCCAACCTGTCAAAAACATCAACAACAACATCTTTAATCTCTTCATCTTCCTCATCCACATAGGTATCGTCCCTAATGGCATCCACCTCATCTTTAGAATTTCCCTTTGACATAAGGTGACGCCCGAGTCTGTCGTGCTCAGCTGCTACCTCCTCCAAATTTTCTCATGCTTCCGCATGAAGATTGTTAATCTCTACTACTTGCAAAGCCTTCAGAGCCTCCATCCGTTTTTTAATGAGCTACGTTCCTTTCGAGCTTGACCTTCTTCCTCTTCAGCTCAGCTCTCACCTCTTCGACCCCGAGGCTTATTTCCTTTATCAAAAGAGTAGCCTGCAAAAGAGTAAACAAAATTGATCTTATTGATTAGCCCGAATCATAATACAAAATTCATCACAATACATATTCGAGCATATGAAACTACCATTTTGCTCATCTCCTCCTCCCCGTGGAGAGCAGCCGACCAAGATTTTTCCTCTACCTCTATCAAATTGTCCTCCATAATATGTCGATCCTCTACGACCTTTATCCCCAACATCTCAGAAGGTTCAACCCTTATCTTTTTCACGGCCTTACCACTTCCCGTGGGTCCAGAGGTCATAGGACACCTCTGCATGTTTCTTGGGAACGTTCGAGCTAATTTGCTTAATATAGTAGACTCAGGAAACCCCGTACAGTCTACTCTAGGGGCCTTGGATAAGTTGGCTTGCCTTTCCCCATCAGATCCCTTCTTTTAACTACCGTCAATGCTCGTCATTTATCTCGTTGATTGAGATTTTTAAACTTTTTCAACTCGGCTGTTGACATGCTTTTTCCTGCTAATGCCAAGTTCTTCTAATATAGCCTCGAGCTCTGTCTCATCCTGAGCAACTATATCCAACAATGACTCTTTCCTCACCACCTCAGATTTGGGAGCTGTTATTCACAAAATATTTTCATCAGCAGAGCATCATATAATTTTAACTATCAATCTCATACATTTTAAATTGCTATACTTACTTTGTTTTACAGTTCTAAATAGAAGATCTATGGGTTTTTCATCATTTCACAGAAGGCAATCACCCTTCACCCATATCATATTATCATTCCATGGTCGACCTGCGGAGTTCAGATTGAAGAAGCGAGGCCGAATCGAGCTCGCACAGAAATACGCCCCTCCACTTGTAGAATAGCTTTTTACCCCATAAAATTATAAAACGTCCTTAGAGGATATCATCCGCTTTCTCTCATTTCCTTCCCACCATGAATTCAGAGATTTATAAACACTTATCACCTCCCACATGTTCTCGTTCATCTAAACAGGACATGCCCCGATAAGGTTCATAATCCCTTTCGCTAGATTGCTAAGGGGAAGACTCAACCCGTACTCTAACTGAGACAAGTAACATAAAAAACCCTCTAAAAGTCTACTCTAAACATTCTCATCAAAATACTCCAGAGAGATCAATTTTTCTATACCCCTATCCCTTTTCTCCTTTGACAAATCGGCCAACAAATAAAAATATTCCTCCCCCATCGCTACAGTGCAACCCCTAAATTGCCTACGGCATGTTCTATACAGTTACCCCATCTACCTCCTATCGAAGCCTTGTCTTTATAGAGGAGGATATAATATTAATCTTCTTGGGAAATCTCGAAATTGATCAACACCTACTTCTTCCTCCCTTTAAGATATTTCAATCTTGCTTAATCTCAGAAAGTTTTAGATCATGTCAGTCATAATAGGTTGGTTTAGTAATAGAAGTCCAAAGGTCCTCAGCATTTCACAAGACTGACAACGAGCAGAGAATTAAAGCATTTGCTGAAGGTTAACATGAGTCTGGAAGAATATAGTTTACTACTGTCACTGACTAATGGGAACAATAACCAACAGTAAAAAATAAACACTAGTTGAATTCAGAATCAAAAATAACTTTGTAAGATGTACACAACAAAAATCACATGAATTTACTAGGCATTATGTACATTCCAGTAAAATTATTTGACAATACAGGTTTAGATAACATGCACTTTTTTCGGGGGATCACAATGATGCTAAGTGCAGACTGTCAATAACAAACCAAAAGCATAACTTAAAATTAAACAGAAGATGCAAGTTCAGTTTCCCTCTCCTGAGCATTGATCTTCGACATCCATCATTCGACGATTCCATGTCTGTCAACCTAAACACATTACAAGCATTGAGTAAGCGGAAACAGCTACAAATCATACTCATACAAAAATACTATTCGTTACTTTCTCAGGATAGCAAGAGGAAGGGCATAATTATGATAAAAAAAGTAAAGGAATGAAGATAGAACTAATATTCTATTGTTATTTATTGCTTCACTGTGTGTTTAATGTTACTTCGAGTATGTCTTTTCTCCTTTTGGAAAACCGGTTTGTGGCGTGTTTATCACTTTTTACTAACGCATTTGAACCTCTTCTACATTAGACAAGGAACTCTAACTTCCACCAAGGTCAATGTTATTAAATCAAAGATACTAAGCATTCCTAGTAACTCCCCAACCTAGACACTAAGCATACCTAAAGAAGTAGGAGCGCGGTAGCTGCCGAATTTTCTACAGGTGAATCCGAAATTTGATCTAATACCAGTTTTCCCAAATAGATAGATATCAATATTACTGAAAGGGTATCTATATCTCTCTTCAGACAGAACAAATGATCATAATTCATAATGCAATGCACATTAAGGTATGGGCATTAACTAAATTGCATCATAAACTAATCCCAGTTTCCAATATCTACATCAAGACCTCATCTAATCTCCAAAATCCTAATACCCAATCTTAAAAATCCAAAATTCAAAACAACCACACCCCGTCTATCAAAATTCATCATTTATTCCAAAACTGAGCCCATTTCATCAAATAATAACATCCGTCTATCACGCAAATACCTAACTCAATCAAATCAATGGTAAGTTAGACATAAATCCCAAATTAAGCAAACTTCATTTCTCTCCTCAATCAGATAATCATAACATAACATAATAATAAAAACTCATCAAAATAATAAATAAAAAAGAGTACCTCGGCATGAAGAGGAGAGTGAGGGCGAGCGTAGAACTTGGTATAAGCAGTTTCAGCGATGAGATAGATACCGAAGGCGACAACAGCTGTGCCAAAACCAGGAAGAGCGTGCCGAAACTGGTTTCCAAGCATTGGGTGTTTCCTCCATTCGTCTCTCCTCTTGAAGAACTCTCCTGTTGTTCCTAATGGTTTCGCCATTTCTCTCTCTCTCTTTCTCTGAGCTTTGGTTAAAGTCGTTTCTATCGGTATTTCAGTATCGTTATAACCTAAAACCAGTGGTGCACGTGCATATCATGTGTTATTTAAGTGTGTCCAACAATTTATGGGTTTCAAGGTGCTCAAACGGATTAGATTTGGGAGTGTGGGCTGGTTGTCTTGGATTTCGAGAAAGGCGCAAATAAGAGTTAGATTTATGTTTTAAGTGTTATGTGTTTTCAGGTCTCAATCGGTCTCAATGATGATGGTATGTTAGACCTAAATCTCAAAGTAAACAAACCCTATTTTTCAAAAGTTGCAATTTCAGGTCTCAATCAAATTATCGTAGCATAACACAATGAAAAACTAATTAAAATAAAAAAGAGTACCTCATCATAAAGAGGAAAGTAAGGGTGAGCGTAGAACTTGGTATAAGCAGTTTCAGCAATGAAATAGATACCAAAAGCGACAACAGCTGTGCCAAAACCAGGAAGAGCGTATCGAAAACTGATTTCCAAGCATTGGGTGTTTCCTTCATTCGTTTCTCCTCTTGAAGAACTCTCTTGTGTGCTCCTAATGGTTTCGCCATTTCTCTCTATCTCTCTTTGAGCTTTTGTTAGTCTTTTCTATCGGTATTTTAGTATCATTGATATCGTAGTTCCAGTAGTGCGCGTGCATATCACGTGTTACCTAAGTGTGTCACCAGCAGTTTATGGGTTTCGAGGTGCTCAAACGGATTAGAATTGGGAGTCTGGGGTTGTCTTAGGTTTCGAGAAAGGCGCAAATAAGAAATAAATTTATTTTTAAGTGTTAAGTGTTTTCAGGTCTCAATCATGGTATGTTAGACATAAATCCCCAAGTAAACAAACCCCATTTCTCAAAAGTTGCAATTTCAGGTCTAAATCAACACAATCCCTAAATATAATATTGTCGAAATCGACAATTTAAGGCAGTATTTTCAGCAATATACAAATTCATAGAGGGTGGGGGTTCATAAAGCAACACAATCCCTAAACTGCAAATAATTCATTGATATTTTCTCCGTGAAATACGGCATTGCTATTTCCTAAATTTTATTTACAAAGCAAATATAATGTTGAATTAACATACTAATTTCTCAATAATAATCAATACATATTTATTAGTCAATGAACGTGAACTCCTTCTGTTTTCCTAGATGTTGTGCTTGTCAAAATTTGAGTGCAACGGCTGAATAGATTCCCTATTATTGTTGTCTCTTACATAGAACAAATTATTGTAAATATAGAACACATTATAGAAAAGCTTGCGGAAGGTGTCGTTTATGCATAGTGCTGAATATATACTTACTTGATTCTGCTATCATCGTTTTGAGAAGTGGGAATGTCCGTTTGTCATGGTTGCCAAGTACTCCACAACTTTTGCATGTTCTCTTCTTCATAACAGCCTCTTCCATTCCCCCCTTCCATCTTGCCCCATTCTTGTAATTAATTTTCGCCCGGCCTTTTGTTTGAACCACGAGAGGGTTTAAAATTTTAATTCTGGACACCAGAGAATCTGCGACAGAAGTTGAGATGTTTTGTTGTGATTCATCTATCTGTGTTAAAGCGTCATCGTAGTTTTGAAGATAAGACTCAAGCTCGTCTAGCTTCAAAACCGCAAAATTAAAACTTTCTTTCATCTTCGAGGGCCTTTCAAATAAGTTTGATGCACGAAGTGATAGGTGGCTATGGCGTAAGGCATGTCGTAAGTTATCTCCTTCTAACTAACTTTCATCATACGACCTTGAAAAATTGTTTGCACCAATCGTCCACCTTGTCATAATGAAAGCCTTTGGTATTTTGAGAATGTCATATTTCGAGAAAACCTTCAAGAGGTGACATCATGGGAGTCCATCATACTCAAACAACTTGCTTCCACAATTACCAGTTAGCTTCTCTAAGTCTATTTGTAGCTCAAATGACTCGGCACGACCACTATGGGACTTCACCGTAAGTTGCCAAACGTTGCCATCTACGTTTATTTCCATTGCAGCAAAGCGAACAACCTGGTGAAATTGATCCTGAAGTTTGTGGAATATTATTCTGGTGTAAATCTTTGGCAGTATCTTTCAGTAGAGCTTAATGAGGTCCAACTTGACAATATCTGTGTTCTGATGCAAAGTCTTCTGCACTTTCTCGCTTGTATACCTCTATAAAGGCAGCCTCATACTTGGTCACAAAACTGTACAACACAGTTGTTATTGGCAACCAACCATTAAAGAAGTTGTTTGTGGACTCACTCCATCTTGTACTGCTCATCCCTGCAAAGAAGGTCTCCCTATTCTATAATGGTATCCGTCTTTGTCTAATATTGAAGATTCCTTGCATCCAAACGTTATCATCTAATTTATATTTTTTCATTAGATCCATCCACTTGGTTTCAAACTCTATAGCCTCATATGTGTCGTACATTATTGAATCGATATCTTCTTTGAATGTAGATGGTTCACGATAAACATGGCCGATTTTCTTAAGAAATTTGTTTGTGATGTGCCACAGAAAAAATTGATGTTTGGTGTTGGGGAAGACCTATAAATAAACCAAAACTTAGAATGAAAGTGTCTCTGAATATTATATGATATTGTCAAATTCGACAATTTAAAAGTGTAATTGGATTAGAGTTATGCTAGCAATTATTGCCGAATTCGACAATTCGACAATTGTAACTGGAGTAACAATTGTCAAATATTGTCGATTTTGACACTATTGATAATGAAAAATGGACAATATACTCCTGTTAACAACTGTAACTCGAGCAATTAGTATCCAAGTACTCCTTTACCATGGGAATAGCCGCGGCCATAGCTGTATCTTGATCGGTGATAATTGACACTGGGTGTTTGTAGTTCATTGCCTTCAGCCAAGTATGGAACAACTATAGAAATGTGTTTTCTTGCTCATTTCTTTGCCGAGCTTATCCGTATTGAATTATTTGGTAGTGGTTGTTGATCCATGCAAACGGAGCAAAGGGCATCTTGTACACATTCCTCCGGTATGTAGTATCGAAGGTGACGACATCTCTAAATGCCTCATATGCGCACCTTGAACGTCTATCGATCCAAAAAGAATTTAGTGCTCGGTCCTCCTCATCTAATTCTATGTCAAAATAAAACATCGGATCTGTAGTTTGTTTTACCTAAACCACTCTAACGCGGTTTGTGAATCTCCTCTGACTAGTCGTTCTTTATTTACTTTGACGTTGTGGTTGTAATAATCCCGTTTGCTAAAGGTTCTATCTGGGAATAACGCCGGGACCTTGCTGACCAGAATATTATGGAGCTCAAATGCCGCTGTAAGGTTTTTTGCTGCTTCAGGAAAGAATCTGTTAACCTTCATCCGATGGTGATTCTGTAGAGATACGAGTTTATGGTTATGGATATCCGTAAAACTTGTGACAATATATTTGCCTATTTTGGTATTCCAATTTATGCTCATTGTTGCTTTACACCCACACTTATCAGATGATCTTCTGTTGCCAGCTACGTCACTACTCTCTGGATTCCCAAGGTTTTTCTTTGAAAAGCCATTGCTCATACAACAAAAGTGGTTTCTGCTTATATCATCCGATCTCGGACGCTTAGTAGAATTGCGCATCTTGCTAAAGAAACCTTGCCCTTCCTCTTCCATATCGTTCATACCACAGACGTGCATCCTCTACAGTATCAAAATGTTGACTCTCGTATGGGGCTTCCGCCAAAAATGGGTCTACAATACGTTCATTTTCACACATTTTTGGGGACTCCTCACCAATAACTTTCGACTAATTTGCATCGACAGAGTCTTCCATTGTCAATCTGACTGAGAAGTTCCCACATAAAAGAAATGATTGTGAGTTGCAACTAAAGTAATTGGGGAGATCAAAATATCACAAACCAAACACAATTCAAGTCCAACGTATATTCATTTCATAATTACATCACATACTGCAAAAGACAGAATACAAGATGTATACAATCACACACAAAAGCCTGTTGTACCATACAAAATTTATTTATCACTTGCAGAATACTACAACTACTTCATTACATGTACCTGCCAACAACATTACATCCAGAATACCTAATCAGCAAATCTTAAACTGCACCGATAGAACTGGAGCCTTCCTTCCTAACCAGTTCCTTGGCCCGGGTAACAAGAGCTGCTCTCCTCGCCATTAGATGCAGGATGACCATCTGCATCTGACAATACAAATGGAAATCCTCCCTCCATAACGTCGCCTCAGACTCGCACATTCCTTCGTAGCTCGCCTCACACGGCGGCAATGGTAGATCGTTCAACCAAACAAAAATAACGCATCACTAGTTCGTCTTACAACTGCTTAATATGGCGAGAAACAGCCTCCCGATTACTCTGAGACCTCGTCTTCACTATCTCCGTTGACTCTACACAGTAATATTGTCAAGTTCGACAATTTAGTTACTGTGACTCAAACATTCATATAAAATATTGTCGAACTCGATAATTTAGTTACTGTACCTGAACGATTCATATGTAATATTGTCGAGTTCGACAATTCAGATATTGTATCTCCAACAGTCATATATAATATTCTCGAGTTCGACAATTTCGTTACTGTGAATATTACATTCATATGCGATATTGTTGAGTTTGACAATTATAATAGTGTATGTGAGAATCGCACTACTGATATTGCCGTATCCGGCAATTATTTAGTCCTACTTCAGTATTATGCAAATAATTTGACTAAATTACTGAATTCAAATGGGACCCACCAGCAAGTAATCAATCAAAGAGATATTGTACAGGAGATTACAGTCTTTTAACAAATTTTACAGGGATTAAGTGGGGGGGATACCATTATTCTATCAAATTTTACAACATCCAAGTGTCCTACTGGTGAGTAAGGGTCAGAAAGTACCTGTCGAGTAACTGCACTATCAATAAGGGTGTCAGTGTTCTTTGGAGAGATCAATTTCACCTCTAATGGCAGAAATCGCAAACAAGATTTTGTGATATGAGAGAGAAAGAGTGTGTGATATGAGAGAGAGAATGTGTGTTATATAAGAGAGAGAGTGTGTGTGTGATATGAGAGAGAGATAGAGAAAGAGAGAGAGAGAGACTTGACTAATATGAGTGATGGGTTGTTCGAATTCAAAATTTCTTTCAAAAGAGAGGGAAATGTCTGCCAGCTAGAGAGAGTGTAGCAGGTAGGACCCCCTAATTTTCCACCTCATTTCCCTTATAGGAAATCTCAAATTTTGAGAGCCACTCATCTCTATTAGATGAGTGGTTGTGGTTGAGTGAGACTTGAATGGTTGAGACTTGAATGCCTCTAAATCCACTCCCTTTACTTAATACAAACATTTTGACTTGGCTCATGTAGTAAAGGTTTCATGTTACTATTTTGACACTGTAGTGAGCTACCCGACGTAAAGTCAGAACTTGAGGTAGAGATTTTATTCGCAAGAGGAAACAACTGGTAATACCCAAAGATTCATGGAAGCCCACCTTCAACACTCACATGAGATATCAGGACATAATACATAAAAAGAAACTCATTGCACAACAAACAACTAAACAAAACTGGAAGCCACAACAAATTTTGGATATAACAATTAACAGGGCTTAGTATTTCAATACATATAGAGACATTCTTACATAAAGCCCATACCCAATCATTGACAATATAGACAAGTCGTGACACTAAGTAAAACTAAAATCTTCGAGATTAAAATAAATAATTTAATTCATAGAACATATAATGCAAGGAGACCATACCAGGAGCTACAATATTTTGAGTCAATTTGAAAGCATTCTGATAGCACTTTATCCATTTTCATAATCTTCCAAGGCTGCATACCTGTTAATAAATGGGCAAAAATAAAGCCGAAAGACAACATTAAACAAATATGAGATATGAAAGTAAATTCTAATATAATCTTGAGAAGAAAAATGGGTGGATCACATACTCATTGCCACAACCATAGAGGGATTTGAGGATAAGCAAATCTTGAATCCAGATTCACTGCATGTTGGATATTCTTTCAAACAGTTTCATGGTCTTTTTGCAAGCCATAGTAGTTCATCATGACATTGCATTGTCAGTCCATAAAAATGAAAAAAGAAAAAGGACAAGTTGAAAGTCTGAATGCAAAGATAAAAGTCCAATACATTTTAAGCACTTAGAAGGCATACATCAGCATATGAGAGTACACAATAAAAGGCACATTATAGAGTGATAATAGGTGGGGTCTGTAATAGAGCTAACATACCCTTGAATCTTCCACATAATGGATACATAAGAGCATCCACAACAGTCAAGAGGGTGGATTGGATGAATTTGAAGGTGAATCCAATCCACCTCAATCCACCCCACAACAGCTTGAAATCTACCCCAAGGTGCATTCACCCCAGCGTAGTTCTGAACCGCACGCTAGAAATGGACATCCCAGATGCATCCACGTGTCTCAATCTGAGCCATCAAAATCCCTGCACACTTCTAAACCGCGCAGCAAGCTTGGTTTATATATATACGTACAGTTTTGAAGTGTGCTTAATGGAAGCCACGTGTTTTAATCTTAAAGGTTATGTGCTGCCACACACTTATGAACCGTGTGCTATGGCTACGCGTACTTCAGTACCGCACGGCTTGAATTCACCCTCAATCCACCCTTTAGGGTGGATTTTCCACCCAAATCCACCATTGGATGGATTTTTCTCTTGCCACGTCACCGATTCACCTAGCTGCTGAGAGACGATTTGGGTGGAAAAGAGGGTAGATTTGAAAATCTACCCGCCACGTCAGGGTGTACCTAGCTGCTGTGGGTGCTCTAATGAGGGACTGGTACTCTCAAACTTCTTTAATAGAGACCACTTGTGGGAGACAAAAGTCCAAATCAGTTGTGAAGAATCAACAATTTGTTTCTAATTATAATGCGGTGAGTTGTACATGACCCGAACAGTCTATTCAATTCAAGATACAAAAAGTGTGAGAAAATCATTTGGCCGATAAATCTGGATGCATTTAAGAATTCATGATGTCAGCATAATCATATTCTCCTAAGGACCTGGCAAGATATTATTGATTAGAATTGATGCATTGTTAGTGTTTGACTTGTTAGTAGGGTCTTAGTGGTTTACTAGATATTAGGAGAAGTCGTGGTCTTATTGAGTCCTATTCCTTTGTGGTAGTTGTAGGTTAGTAGGAGATTATGGTGTACTATTTTTCATTATAAATAGGTGGAGTCATCAGCTTTTGTACTTAGTTTAGTTAGTATCAATAAAGTAATTGTTTAAGCTATCTGTTATCTCCTCTCTCCTCTTTGTCTCATAGTTTATCTTTTGTCCTGTTCTTATTCCAATAATTATATTATCCAAGTTCCCCAAATGAATAAAGTCCACTCAATAAAGTAATAGACGTATATACATTTCTTTAGACTAGTTGTTAAATGAACATGTTAGATTGTAGAAATACCTGTGAACTCACTCGTCGACTTCGGCTCAACAATGCTTATGTTTGGCCGCACAGAATCTCTCTTTGGAGAAGTGATTTTTACCTGTCAATATGAATTTTAAGTCAAATTTCTCTCCCCTAAAAAAATCCTTTACATCCACCAATATCACATTTACAACTCTACTATGTAGTATAGACGATACATAATTTGCTTTATAAGAAACTATCCTTATAAATATCATATAGGATAAGAGCACTGTGAAAGGAGAATGTACAGAAATATGTTTTTGTTCATAATGATGCCTTTTGTAAATTATGTATTCTCTTTGCTAAAAGAAATATAGGAGGACAAATATTTATTCCTAGAGAGGATAAGAGGAGAGGCAGTGAATCTGGATTCAAGATATTTTATTTTGTCATAACAAAGTTTGCCATACAGAATATAATGTTCACCTTGAAAGCTATATAATGTTCAGACTTGTTGTAGTAGCATATTCCCCAGATTTGACAAGAGTAAGCCAGCAAAGCATAGTCGAAGACAACCCCACATGATCGAAGGCCATCATTCGAGAAGTTACTATAAGTCCTAGACTTGTTAAAAGTAGCCATTGAAGCCTGGTCAAGAAAGAACTGTTAGAGATCCGTAAAGTTTGCCCACTCCCCCGGAATAGGAGACTATTTCTTTCATTTAGTTAATTTGCCTATATGACTATAAATAGGCAGAGAATAGATTCTACAGGACCACAATCTTTTACTATTCATACTTCTAAAACCCAACATCACTCCAAAATGTGTAATAACTTGCATCTTACAGGATTTTACATCAAAATCATCCTCGAGGTCGTGGTTTTTCTCAGCCTTAATTGAGTTTTTCACGTAAAATCTTGTTTATCTAGTTTTATTGCATTATCTTTACGAATAAGTATTGACAAAGATTCTTCTTCCGAAAAACACGCCACTACACTTATTGACAAGATAGATTGTGCATAAACTTTTCTTTTCCAATTCAACTGAAAAAGGAAAAGAAGATTCAATTAGTAAATCTAAAATTTATCTTTCATAACACATTGCAAAAGATGCAACAACAGATCATACTCTTTTTTTGCATTTAATGATGTCTAGGCTCTAAATAAAATAGCAACACGTTAAAATATCCAAATAGGAGCAATATAGATAGCAGAATATTGTATAGAAGGAAAATGAAGGGTCGTATAATGGAACTAAAAAAATAGTATTCAATGAAAACTAACTTATCTCGACAACTTCCCTTTTTAATTTTGATCATTATGATGGATCTAATCTACAGATAATATATCTAGAAAGGACTGACTTCGTTCGGACGATTACGTAATGGTCATTATGGAGCGTGTCACGCATAACGTGCCCCTCCCTCCCTCTACATAGATGGTAGCTGGCCCTAGTAGACAATTCTAGTAGTTACGATATACTTCCATTTTTCTATTTTATCTAATTTCCTAGTAGTACAGGATATAATTTATGTCCTTATTTTTTTACCAGTAGTTTGAAGACAAAATAATAAAATTGAGGGTTTATTTTTAAGTTTGAAATTTAGGGCTTATAAACTTGAATCAAAATCCTTTTGTGTGAGTTAAATTAATACTTCTATTGATTTTCAAATCACAATATAGCAATAGTACCTAGATCATTGGTTGTGAATCTACACTCGAGATAAATAGAAACGGGCCATATAACTAGATCTTCTCCAAACGAATGAAGAAAGCATCTAAAAGGCTAAAAATGTGGGTAATGATAAAACCTATATAAATCACATTCAAACATATTATATTATAACTTTGTCACTTTTTTCTTTTAATATCCCTAGACACAAAATACTACTATCTGATTGTCGAATCCTGCAATGAAACTAACTAAATACATAACCATTACTACATCATCATAGAAATATTTGCGATCGCACAAAAACCTCAACTCACAGGCAAACCTAAGTTCACAAGGATCGATTTCCAAAAGCTTGAAACTCATGATTCCTTTTCAAACCAAACCTAATACGATCTTTTAAGCTACAATACAGCAAATACTCTAAAACACAAACTTATCCCCTAAATACATAACAACCAAATTCAACCACTAGAAACAAAACTATAGTTATAGCAACCAAATACTCTAAAATTGAACTTCAAACTCTAAGAGCATCCACAACAGTTGGGTGGATGGATTCGCCCAAAAGCAAGGTGAATCCAATCTACCCCAATCTACCCCACAATAGTTGTGAATCCACCTCAAGGTAAATTTCCCAAGCGCACTTCTAAACTGCGCACAAAAATGGACGTCCCAGATGAGTCCACGTGTTTCAATCTCAACCTTACACTCTCCAGCGTACTTTTAAACCGCGCGGCAAGCTTGGCCAATAAAAATCAGACACGTAGAATAATTTGAATTTTTTTATGCCGCGCAGTTCAGAACCGCGCGCCTTCACCCTGCATCTTTTAGACTTAATTTTTGGCACTTCCTTTCAAGTGTATTTGAACAACTTACATCACAAGTGCATGCATATCCTAGGCATTACAAGTGCATTAACAAGTGCATATCATAGGCATTAAGTATATCCAAGACATTAAGCTTGGCATACCCAACCTTACTCCACAAGTTTCTCAACCCAACCTATTTCCTTCATTAATCACTTTAAAATGTCTGGAGAGTTTAGTTCACGATCGAGGAAAAACTTTATGGTATGAACTCGAATCTGTTAGGAATGAACTCAAATTAAGTTTGAGGTTCATCAGAGCTCGTGGGACGAGTTAGGATCGAAGACGGGTATAGAAAAGGCTGAACAGAGCTTCTATTCAAATAAACTCTTAGTCTATTCGAATAGAGAGAGGCAGATAGAAGTTTGCTAAAATAGACTTTGAGTCTATTCGAATATGTGAATGTTCTGTTCGAATAGATTTTTGTTTATTCAAACAGAAACCCTCATAACTTAATTTGTTTGAATACAATTCATGTTTATTCAAATACAACTGTTGTTGTTTGAATAAAACATATGTCTATTCAAATAGACTTTGTAAGTCAGTTTTAGCGTCTAGTATGGCTAGAAATATGTTTTTAAGCCAACTATCAGACTTTGGTCTTTTGGCTACCTTCGGCGATGATGCTTTTGAGATCATGAAGGAGGCTATTACTTTAGCTTGGGACAAAACACAAGATGCATACTTAGAGACGTGTAACACTAATGATGAGATTATTGGTGTTGTTATTTCGATGGTGGACTCTAGAGCATGGCATGAGAAACTTGATCACGTGAGCATTTTGATGAAAGTATTGTTCTCGAGGAGAATACTTGACAAGTTAAAATCGATAGATTTGTTCTTTTGTGAAGATGTTGTCTTGGTGAAGCAAAAGAAAGTTGGGTTTCCTAGAAAGAGAAGAAAATTGAATATGGGATCGAACAACTTATACGATGATGTATGAGAACCTGATGGACACATAAAATGACCACTATTCCCCTATGACTTAATGTTTATTATTCTTAATTTTATTATTAAACATGACTTTTAAAACCAATTTTTATATTTCAGGTCACATGGAGCTCATTTACCAAATATGTGCAAATACCGGGATGTATAGCTCAAAGGATGAACTGTTGGAGAAAGATGTAGAGTTGTCAAATACAAGGGTCCCACATGGGGAGGCTACAATTTTGGAGGATAACTCTTGGAGGTTACAAATTTATGTACATTCATGGCATAGGTTATAAATCTAATATTAAATGTAAGAACCTTCTTCTTCATCTATTAAAGGAGAGGTGGTGAGCTCATAAGATCATCCAATTTTGAGAGAATCATTCTTGTAGAGTGTAAGAGAGCATTATTGGAGTAAGTTGGTGCAAGTCTTGTAAGCATTTGGAGCATTTCATTTTGTAAGTCAATAAAATTCCTTCTTTTGTTGTTAGTTTATGTTCATTTCATTCTCATATCATTTACGTTTTATAGTTGTTATAATGGCCGGCTAAATCCTCACTAGGGGTGAGGATGGATCCGCCATAAGTGTATGATATTATGTAGTAGAATGCATTTTTCTCCAACACAATATGAGCATATTATCACAAATCCCAAAACTATATTGTTGGAAACATCCATTATCATCCTATGATCTCTTTAAGTAGAAATATATGAAGAGTTTTGTGATTCTCAAATGATATAGTAAAATTGTATTAATATTGTATTTTTCTAAGGTATGATCCTAATTAAAATTTCATAGTTAGCATAACTTTCATGGAATGTGTTTTTAGTACATACTTAGTTCATACAATATATTCTACTTGAGTTATAATTAATCATGGAATTACATCGACAAAAGGTCAAAGTTTGTTATTTCAATTAAGTGGAGAATTTAATATACGATACTATGTTGATATTGTATGTAAATGGTGGTGAAATCCGAAGCCCCTAAACTTTTATTCTTGATTAAAACCATATCATTGATTTTTACGGTTTTACAACCTTAGATTACAATAACACAAGACCAAAACTAATTTCTAGTTCCGTTCGAAAGTGAACGACACTCTAATTTTTACCCATACTAAACACCGCATTTTGACCGTTATCAAAATGGCGCCGTTGCCGGTTTCGAGCGGTAATTAGAAAAAGTTTTTATTGTGTTTAATTTGTTTTTCAGTTTCACTTTTTAGAAGAACATAAATTTCATTTATTATATTTTTATTTTACTTTTGCACTTTGAGGAATTTTTCTTTGTTTTGCGGTGACTACTTTCTTTGTTTTACAGTGACTACTAAAGAAAGTTAAGGACCGACCAAAAACTAGATAGGGTTATCTTTTCTTCCTCTCTTTGAGTGACTTGTAGTGAGGCAAAATATTGTACTCTTAAGCGAAGAGTGTGTAATTAAAGCAAGGATAAAATTGTACATTTTTTTTGCAGGGGCAATATTGAAACCGACATCTGGGGAGGACCTCTCTACAACGTCTACTTGAGCCAGAAAGCCCGGGTGTGCCATCTCAACGGTTTCACCGGGGTAAACAACGAGCCCCTAAAAAGGCCGCCCCGCAGGTGCTTTCTTCCACCGCACCCTCCTGCGAAGCGGTCAATTTTTGTTCATGTGCCTGATGTTTGTGAACTTTTAAATTCTAAACTTTAGATAAAGGGCAAACAAAAAGAGGGATTTCATCACCTGTGTGTGGCACCGCATACTAGGACCCCGGGAGGTCACGACCTGGTTTAACATTTTGAGGAACAAGACATTGACTTTATCAAACAACTTCTAAAATCGTAAAAGTTTTGCTACTCACATCGATCCCCATACAAAGTTTGATAATCACAATAATAAACTCTTCTACAAACATTCCACATATATATTACTCTACCTTCTCAGATTCTTCACCTCCCTAGTTTTCCTTGTGTGTACTAGGGGACATAAGATTTAACCTTGACACAGCTTCGTCACGAGCAATCCTCCATACCTCCGCTTCTTCCACTCCCTCTAACCCAGGGACATCATTGGATCGCCCTTCTATTATAGCTTCTACATCCACAAAATCATGCCCATCAACCTATAAATGCTGAGCAAGATTGTTTCGGGCAATAATCGCCTCGCTATTTTGTTGTTGGGCCTCAAGCGTAACCTTATCCACCGTTGCCTAATACAACTTCTTTAAGTCCGCAATATATGTGATCGGTTGCATCTTCGCTTCCCCCAGCTCTTTCTCGAGCTAAGAAACCTGCCTTTCCAGCCCCGATCTCCCTTCCCCGAAACCAAGGCAAATAACTTTCACAACGCGGGAAACCTACAAAAAGCATAAAACAGGAAAAACCTGTTTCACATCATTTTGAAAATAACCAATCACACTAATTCCACAAATCAAACTTACCCTGCACAACCCTTCATACACCACAGAGTTTACCTTCTTAACATCCTTCAACACTATTCCCTTGAACTTATTCTCCAAAGCTAGCAGCTCATCATCCATACTCGATACCCAAACATCGTCCTTCAGTTCATTTGAAAGAGGGGGATTGTCTATCTTCCTCTTATTCAAGCCACTCTTGACCTTCGTACTTTCTACACTCATGGAGGTTGATACAGATGTGTTCAAGTTTTTCTTCATGGAAACCTTGAGACTGGTGGTTCTTGAGCTAACCCCACAAGCTCACAGCTTCCCGGTGGGTAATTGAATTTTTCCAAACGGGGGAAAGGTCAAATCACTGGCTCCTATTTTGCCAACCACAGTTAGAGACACAACCGAAGATGAAATCTCACCCGCCATTTTCTCTTCGCTTATGACCTCTGGACTTTAGCCGATTTAATGTTCACCCCCTTGTGCCTACTTGTCTCAAGTTCGCCAAACACAATTTCTAGCTCGAGTCCCTCTTGGGATACTATATCGATCAACGATTCTCCTCACTTTAATTTAGAACGAGGATCTGCATATAACATAAATATTGTCGTAAACCAACATAAAAAAAGCAGGCACAATTTGAAATTAGTAAGGTTTACTTAGGTTTCTTAACAGCATTATATTTGAGAGCCAGGGTGTTCTCATCAGCTCACTAGAGATACTCCCCTTTTACCAAATTCATTTTATCATTCCATACTCTTCCAACAGAATTACGGTTAAAAAATTTGGGTCGGGTCGAGCTGGCAGAAAAGTATGTATCCCGAGATGAAGTACCGTATTTCACAGTATAATACTTCAAAATTCTCACAGACATTGATCACCTCCCACATGTTACCATTTAGCTGGGCCGGGCACGCCTTGATCTTGTTCATAATTCCTTTCGCAAGGTTGCTTGAGAGCACCACCAACCCATATTTGGATTGGGCCAAATAATACAAAAATCCCTCAACAAATCACCTCCAATATTTCTACAAAAATACTCAAGAGCAACAAACTCTAGTATTTTGCTATGAGTTTTCTCATGCTCCAAGTTGGCAGTATGAAAAAATGTGTTTCTATCCCCCTTTCCACCAGAATACCCCCTAAAAAATATCCCATCATACACCATTACATCCCCCCATACACCAACTATACTACTGTTACATTTACAATACTCCTTAAACACATCTGAGTTTATAGGATACCTATAGAGATTACCAGGGAAATCTAGAAATTTAAGCTATTCCTCCCCTTCCCTCTCCTTTGAGGTTCTCTCCTCTTCAACATCTCGATTGATCATATTTGAGCTATACTTAATAAGCTTGCCCCCCATTGATTTGGCACCCTCACATTTTACATCTTCGTCCTCACTCAAACGATTTAAGGTGGAAGGCTCCATCTCAAACTATAAGCTCAAAAAAGAAGGACGCCTACTTCTGCGTACTTTTGCACGAATCTACACCTACATAAAGGTCCAAGTATTTCAATCAATTTCTATATTTCTCTTTACTCGTTGTTTTTCACAAAAACAAAATAATAATATATATATATATACAGTATATTATTTTTTATTCCTCTACAATACTTAACACTCAAAAAAGAAAAATAGATTTCAAAAGCTCATTTTTCCTTCCCTTACAGAGGCAAATTTTTCACATATAGTAAACCTTTCAAAATTCATATACAAAAAACTAGAGGATATACTCCATAAACACACTAATGAGGAATCATCACATCCATACATAGATATTCATATCAAACAGAAATATGACATTCATGGAAATCACTAACCTTCAACGTCAGAAAGGAATCAGGCACTGTAAACGCTTCATTCTTCACAACAGAACTCTGTAACAATAATTTTTTATCTATCCCAACAATGGCAATTTCCTCATTCCTACGAAAATAATGCCTGCCCTCTGGGTTTTCTCTCTAAAATTTCTGCAATCAAACTTTTTTTCTCTTTCTAGATTTTTGCCTCTTTATTTTTTGTAAACATTTGGAAGAAGAAAGAGTGAAACTATTTATTAAAAAAAGATTTAACCACTGATAGTTTTTGGGACTCACGTAAGCTACCCTCGTTTTTATAGCCAAGACATCTCTTCCACTATTCCTAATAGATGACTCATACCTTTTGGGTATAAATACCTTTTCATCATTACTCCAAACCCTACAATTAAATACATCTCTCCCTCTTTCTCTCTCTCTCTTCTACCTATCCCTCTCTCACACGTTCCCCTATCCATGATGAAAAAATCCCCTCACACAAATCGATCTATACCTCGACAATATATCTCGTACTTTCACATTTATATCCTTCTACTTACTTATAACAACTTCACCGTCATTCCCAGTGCTCCAACATTTGAAATTCAAAATCAAAAAATGCCAAATGACTTTTACATAAAACATGTACCAGAATCAGAACATAAATATTATTAACAAATATACAGTTACATTATTTCGACCTACACACATGATCGACCTCTCAAAGATAGTTACATCAAAAGCAACCAAGGTGCCCTGTAGTACTTGATCAGTTCCCTACCAACAATCCTCTCGTCTTTAATAGCTATCTCATCTAGTGTAATCACTTTCACAGTAGTTCTTCGAGCTTCAGGCTCAATGACCATTTCACAGAATACCTCATTATCCCTAGCCCTCACATTCAACCCATCAACCCACAATACAAAAACATACAAATCGGCATCATAATCGAGCTGCCCAAATAACCTTTCACGAACTTCAGCTACCTATAGCCAACTACCCCCAATCGCATGTCAAACTATCAAAGAGTAAGTCCTCACCATATTTACTAATTTCGCATCTTCATTTACACCTTATTTATAAAACAAAGTACGATATCATCCAATCCCATCTTGTATGCCTATTAGATACTCGCTGATAAATATTACAGCTTTCATAGTTATCCACCCTAATAAACATATACTAATCTCTCCGCCTCAGATTGAAAAACACGTACTACTTGCTAATTTTTTTTAATTTTTTTTCCATTTATTTTTTAAACTATACTTTTAATAAATCACTTTGGGCAGTGCACGTTATTTTCATCATACATACTTACTGAGTTTAATACTTTGATTTACAGCATTCAACATATACATAGTTCAAATGATCTGCCATTTACAGTTCACAAAATATTTCATATTTCGATCTTGCCATATTATATTATACATTTCGATATACTCATTTTCATCTACTAATCAAGAGTTTTAGACATTTGATACCCCAAGAAGCTTTTCCATTAGCTACAGACTACAAAATACTTTACAGGAAAAATTAAGTTGCAGATACTTCCTATAGATTTTTATACCGATTACAATCACTATTAGGTATCGGCATGATTTTCAAGTATGAGCACCAAAAGCTTCATCCACCACTGAAACCATCACTTCTACAGGAAAATGAAGATGGTTGCAACAGAGATCTTCCGCCACCTCTAAAACCACCACTTTTCCAAGAAAATGAAGATGGTTGTAACATAAGCATACTTCTACCACTGCCTCCTCATACAGGACCCAATCACTTGCAGGATAGTGGCACGATTTCCTAGTACAGACGCCAGCAACTCATCCTCCCCCGTTATGACATCTTCTGCAAGTAGACAAAGGTACACCCTGCGCTACTCCTTCTCTACCACCAGATAATAAAATTGCACCATTTGGTAGTAGTCATTATCCGCCTCCACCATCTTCTCGTATGTCATACCGTGATAGGTAGGTTACACTGAAATAAGAGTATGGGAATCTAAGGACTGCGTCCCAAAGTAGAAAAATTAGAGTTCTGGCACTTTGGTACCCTAGATTCATATACTTGATGTCTGGTTCTCACCATTATCACTATAGGGAAACTACAAAAGATTTTAAGAGATGGAAACTTGTAGAAGATAATAGGCAGTACAATAACAGTATTTATACAGAGACATACATTCAATTCATGGAAGATTTCTAAAGTAGTCACCATTCAAAGCATACTTATGGGAACCCAACAACCAATGAAACACAATCACATTCCTAACAACATTCCATTCCCAATTGTCCATTACACTTCCAAGACAAAATTTAACGCACCAAAATCCACCATTGCCATGTCAGAAAACCTCTTCGTATTCCACTACTGAGCTCTATTAAAACTTCATAACTCAAGAAACGCATGCCTTCAGTTGAGAGGAGGCGATTGTATGAACTTATCCCTTGAGCTAGGATATAATCGAGCTAATACCACGCCAGACTCACACAACAAGCACGTGACATACTATATCAACAAAGATACTTTGACTATAAACTGTAGAAGAACGTTGGCTCGAGCACTCCAAGTAAAATAAAGCAAATCAAGGACACCTGTCTCCTACGAACTGACAGTTACAAAGATAACTTCCACTCTTCCCCCAATTTAGGAGAACGTGTTGATATATGTAAATGATCCAAGACTAAGGTCAATAAAAGAGACATAATAAAAAAGAAGAAGGGGACAAAGTTTTTCAAGCTCAAGAGATCATAACTTGTAATCAAAATATCAATCTCACGCAATAAAGTTATAGTTACTAAAATCCTCAAGCCGAGGTCGTGGTTTTTACCTATTCAGACGTTTCCATGCTAAACTTTGTGTCAATTTCTATTATTTATTCTATTTGTTGTCATAGGTACATTTGGTATAAGAGTATTTTGAACTATTACGAAATTAGGCCCTTAGAAAAATCTTGCCCCTTCTGTATGTTCTGTGAGTGTGATATGAATGTGATGACCAATGAGTCGCATAAGAAAAGCTATTTGACGTTACCGTATTATGTATTGTTAGGATGTTGTTACTTCAGATATGGTTAAGCTTATATAATCATTGATGGTGTTTATTAAATCATTGCATTGTACCATTTGTTGTCGGTATTGGCAGTTAAGCACCAAACCAAGAAAAATCAAACAAGCGAGGGCGGATTGGACTCCTGAATGGCATAAGTTATTCATGTACTTATGTCTTGAGCAAGTGAATTAAGGGAATTGACCCAGGACACACTTGAATAAAGAAGGATACAAGGCACTATGTGATGAGTTCCTTAAGATTACAAGAACCGCATATGATAAAAGGCAGATGAAGAATCACTGGGATAAATACCAAATTACTTGGAAAATCTTACATAAGTTAACTTCTAGTAGCAGTAGATGCTAGGAATCTGCAAATCAGAGATTAAATGCTACAGATAAATTTTGGAGTGACTACATTCAGGTAATTGTCTTCTTATTTAATTTATTATTGGATCTTCATTGGCTTATACTTGTATGAAATAATATACCCGAAAGCAGCCAAGGCATGGAAGGTAAATTAAAAATTAGTTACCTTGGGGGTAAAGTTTATTTTTGATAATGAAATGTGGACCAAAGTCAAAAAATTATATTATCTTGAAATTTCAGGATAACACAGGTGCTGAACAATTCCGTTTTTCTAGGTTACATTATGTTGAGAATCAAGGTAACTACTCTCCCTTCTACAACAAGAACGATTTGTGGAATAAGCCCTAATAGAAGAATTAACCAAGCAAGAACAATAATGACACAAGAATTCCCAGAGGAGGGAAGTGGAAAACCCTTGAGGATAAAAATCTACTCCCCGAACAATCAACTATGTTAATCAAATAGGTTACAATGATCTCTCTAAGTTTCTTAAGCTTTAATGGAGTCTCTGAAATTCTAGGTCTCTCTATAATTAAACTCCCCAAGATAGGCTAACAAAATAACCTAAGACTCCCATATAAATATGGGAAGTCATTACATAAAGATGGACTCAAAGTACGGATCACGAGACATACCAACGCCTCCATAATGAACTTCTAAAATTGAATTACTAAAGTATGCTTGAACAGACTCTCAGTCTATTCAAAGAAAGTAGATTCTGAGGTATTTTACTCAAATAGACAAAGAGTCTGTTCGAATAGACAAAATATCGTTCAAACGACTTCTTGTCTCGGTCGAACGACTTGTATTTTATTCGAATATACAGAAAAGTTTATTTGAACAATTAAACCTCTGCTTCTTCTGTTCGAATAGACAAATGGTCTATTAGAACAGAACTATGAAAAAACCTTTTTTCAAACCGTCATCGATCCTCGCTCCTCCCACGAGCTCAAATGAACTTCTTCAAATAAGATTTGAGTTCATTCCAGATCTCCAAATAAATTGCTCGCACTACCCGGACCTTCAATCTTGACGGCCCACAGAAGTTGTGCATGTCATCAACTTCTAAAAAGTCACCACCTTCGTAAATATATTGGCCGGATTCACATCAGCATGAATCTTCACAAGCTTTAACACAGCATCCTCAAGGAGCGAGTGAATATAGTGGTACCGAATATCAATATGCTTTGTCCTAGAATGAAAACCAGAATTCTTCACTAAGCGCATATCGCTTTGACTATCAATATACAACTTAGGAGAAAATTGTTCTCTACCTAGCTCTTTCATCAACCCTTTTATCCAAACCATATCCTTACATGCTTATATAGCTGCATTATATTCCACCACCGTCGTAGACAAAGCTACAATCTTTTGTAGCCTAGAAACCCATGCAACTGCACCGCTTCCCAATGTTAAAATGAAGGCACTAGTGTTCTTCAGCCTATAGATGTCACCCGCCAAATCAAAATCAACAAAACCCTCTAAGCATATCCGAGAACCTCCATAACATAATGCCATATCTTGAGTCCCCTTTCGATACCTCAGTATCCATTTCACAGCCCTTCAATATTCCATACCTGGATTACTCATATACCTACTAACAACTCCCACTGCTTGGGCAATATCTGGTCTCGTACAAATCATAGCGTACATTAGACTACCAACCGCGGATTGATAAGGAACTTTCTGCATCTCATCGCGATCCTTCTGCATCTTCAGACAACAATCCTTTGATAATTTGATGTGACCTCCGAATGGTGTACTAACAACTTTAGAACCATCCATATTGAACTACTTTAGTACTTTGCCGATGTACTCAGCTTGAGATAACTTCAATTCTCGCCGCTTTCTATCCCTTGCAAAACACATACCAAGAACTTGTTTGGCTGCACCCAAGTCCTTCATAGAAAACTCCCGAGATAACTGTTTCTTCAACTTGACAATTTTTCCCATGTCAGTACTTGCTACCAATATATCATCTTCATACAGAAGTAGAATAATATACGAGTTCCCCATATACTTGATAAAATAACAGGGATCTACATTACTCTTTAAATAACCATTTTTGGATATGAATTGTTCGAGCTTCAAATACCACTATCTCGGAGCTTGTTTCAAACTATATAAGCTCTTCGTGAACCTACATACAAGATCTTTTTACCCTTTAACCAAATACCCTTCTGGCTGCTTCATATAAATTTCTTCATCAAGGTTACCATAAAGAAATGCTGCCTTAACATCTAGTTGCTAAAGATGCAAATCTTCAACTATAACTATATTCATCATAACCCGAATAGTAGACATCTTCACAACAGGAGCAAAAATCTCACCAAAATTAACGTTTTCTTTCTGCTGAAAGCCCTTTACCACAAGTCTAGCCTTGAATCACCTTGAATCGTCAGATTTCTACTTTAATTTGAATACCTACTTGTTGTACAATATTTTCTTCCCTTTTGGTAACCAAACTAAATCCTAAGTTCTATAAACTGATAATGACTGCATCTCGTCATCCATCGCAAGCTCTCACTTCCTCTTGGCTTCCACATCTAAAGACTCCTTGTTACTTTTAGGTTTACCACCATCTGCAAGTAATAAGTGATTTAAGGAGTTAGCGTACCTAGCCTGAATTTTTACATCTCTCGGCACCTTTCGAAGTGTTATCAGAATGTCTAGATGATTAGGTTCCTTGCCTTAATCCAGTGCATCGGACTCAACCACAACTTCTTCATCAACCTCTCGAGAAGGTTCATCATCTTTAATGTCAGCACTTTCCGCTACTTCACTTTGATTCTTTTCTCCAGGTACTTCGAAGTTTTTATATAAGAATTCCTCATTGAATGTAACGTTACGGCTCCGGATAAATTTCCGATTCTTTGCATCCCAAAACCGGTACCCAAACACTATACCACCGTATCCAATGAATATGTACTTCGTCGACTTTGCATCTAACTTGGTCATTGTATCTGAATTATCAACCACATAGGGGGTATAACTAAAAATACGCAAGTGATTAAGGTTTACCTCTTTACTGATCCATGCTTCTTCAAAAATTCTAATGTCCAAAGCTGTTAAAGGCCCTCATTTAATCAAGTACACCGCCATACTAACCACATCTACCCAAAAACACTATGGCAATCCAGCGTTGAGTCTCATACTCCTCGCTTTTTCATTTATTGTCCAGTTCATGCATTCTGCAATACTATTTTGTCACTGTATTCTAAGAATAGTCTTTTGTCTCCTAATCCCGTTTGATGCGCAAAAGTCTTCAAACTTATCACTACAGTATTCGCCCTCGTTATCCGACCTGAGACACTATAGTTTTAAACCGGTTTTATTTTCAAGTAGAGCCCTCTACTTTTTAAATTTACCGAACACATCTGATTTGTTATTCACAAAGTAGGCCCACAATTTATGAGTAGTATTATCGATTAAAGTAATATAATAATGGAAACCACCAAGAGAAGACACCTTGGTTGGCCCCCAAATATCTGTGTGTATAAGATCCAGCTTTCTAGGTTTCCTTGAACTTCAAGATAATTTAAAACTGACCTTCTTCTGTTTCGCAAGAATACACTCTTCACAAAACTTGAGATCAACCTTAGCAAGACCCTCTTGCTTTCCATTTATTATCATTATTTTCAACCCCTTTTCACTCATATGACCGAGCTGTTAGTGCCATGTACTTGTCACTACGTGAAAACATGTAATTATCGACCATTTTGGATAGTAATTTACTACTTGCTACTGTATTGTTTTCTGGTTGAAAAATACGACTTCCATTATCAATTATAATTTTATAACCCCCGTCATTTACTATTTTCTTAGTCTTATTTCTGTCTTAAAAAATACGACTTTTGTCCTAGTCAAGAAAATGTAGCAATTTCAACTGTGGACAGTGTCCTTTCTCACTTTTCACCCAATTATAATTGCTGATGGAGAATACAACCCACAATTGTTTTTAAAAGAAACTAATTCTGCCAAAAATCTTTACAGGATCTCAACACATATCTTCTCTCCAGTTGTCCGTCATCTCTCTGCGATAATCTCTCTCTCATCTCATCACCAACAACTAGATTACCCTTTTAGGGTTTGTAGTTCTAACTTCATCTCCTCAGAATCACGCTTCTCACATTGAGGGGCCCCATCTTCATATCCATGGTAATGGTTTAGTTTCATCAAATATTCTTCATTTATGTGTTTTTTATCTCTGAAATTGAAATGAGGTCTCTTAAAAAGTGAAATTGAATCATGGGGTCTCTTAGAAAGTAAAATTGAGTAATGGGTTTTGGTAGAAGTGAAATTGAGTAATGGGTTTGTGTGAATTATAGTTGAAGATATGTTGTTTATTAAGTCAGTTTGGAGGAGACATAAGAGGAAGGCTTTCACAACAGTGAGAGTATTTGGTAGTAGTTATGTTTTGTATAAGCTCTATGTTGCTCACTAACAAAAGTTATTTGATTTGAAGAGATAAATTGAAGTCGAGAGAGAAACTGAGGAAGCTATTAAAGCTCAGTTGTAATCCCATTTTGAGAATATTCAGAGAATAGTTGATGTATCGACATTACCATATGCGATGAATAATTTGCGTGAAAGGGTATTGGAGGGGTTGGAGCCGATGCACTTGACTAATAGGTTGAAGCAAGAAAAGGGGCAGTAGACATCTTTGGAAAAGTTGGAGTTGTGTGAAAGACTCAAAATTCTAAGTTTTACGAGAGTAGCTTTGTCGGCGTGGGCAATGGCGACGCTTAGCTTGTATATCAGAATCCAGGTTAATATTTTAGGGAGGCATCTTTATGTTGATACTACTAGAGGAATCGAAAGCTCTCATATGCTGGAAGAAGAAGCTGACCATATTGATGGGCATGACCAACAAGAATTTCTTGCAATTGCAGATTATCTCTCCAACTATGGACTGACTACATTGATTCTGCATATACAAGCAGTAGGAACAGAAGTTCTCAATTGAAAACAACTGAGAAATCCCTTCAATAGTACAATGTTAGGTAAAACCATCATGCAGATACTGGACATCTTCATGGAAATTCATCACTGGGTAACATACTTGGTACCCGAAAATGTTGTATCATACAAGCAGTTGAAACCTACATCCTCCAATAATTCTAAAGCGCTTCCAGAAATTAGCAAGCTCGATCAACTGCTGGTAGAGGCATGGGAGGTCTTATCAAGTGCGGATTTTATGAATCTCATGGAAGTATTATTAAGATCAGTAGTTGATGCTCTAATAGAGGAAATGGGGTTGCAGTTCACAAGATCAGGAATACCACTAGCAAATCTCTTGCCCCTACTTGCACAAATGAGTCCATTACTTCTTGAGGAACCAAGTAAGAACAAATATCTTAGCATCATCCGAAGCTTGTCCGAAGTTAAGTTATTCTACACCCTTCTTTATTAAAATACGTTGTTAGCTTCTACGTAATAGGCATATTAGTAACCAATTTGCAGTTCATTCACGGATTAGAAGTTCCATTGGGATGCTTTTGGAGATTCCAGGTTTCAACAATTTGCAGAAATAAAGAGCATAATGATTATTGTGTTGTAATGTTTAACTTTTTCTTCTTTGACCATCTTTGGTCAGTGTTACAAGTTAGCTTAGGGACCTTTTGCTATCAACATTTAATGGCTTCATGAGATATCTGTTTTTGTTGATCTATTTATGGTCAAATAAATGCATGAAACATATGTTAAATAGAAATTAAAAAAAAAGGAAAAAGAAATGTTGAATTGCCAAAAAGAAAGGCACTAAGTTGTTTTTTGAACTACTTATTGAGTAGATTTACCTCATCTCATGCGATTTTCTTCCGTTTAGGTGTATGCTTTTGAGGGTTTGCCATATCCTACTGCTAGAGTACATGTTGCAATCCATTTTTTATTATTATCTATTATCCAATATCTAATGTAGTTTATAGGATTTGGTTTTCAGTTTTTTGTTATAATTTGGGTTTTTATTTCGTAATCTCCATAGTTTATTAAATTGCAGTTTCTTACTTTATTATTCTGTTATAACTAGTGGTATCAACTTTAGGGATTAGCTTGAATTCTTAATTTTGATCTTTAGCATATAAAGTGTGCAATAATTAGAGTTTCAAGCTAAGCTTATATTGAAACGGTGGGTTCAACTATGATATTTCTTAGTTTCTTATGGTTCAAAAACATATGTTTGGCATTACGTTTTGGTTTTGCTTTAAAATACAGTATGAATATTGGGGGCTTAGCTTTCTTAGTATGCAGTACTACTATATGATTCTTTATTAATATAAAGATTTTATGATATATAATCATAGATAATATGTGTGTAAAACCTTTTCCTTATCGACTATCTTTTTTTTTTTTTGAAAAGTGATATGCCCCCCCCCCCCAATAACATAAACAAAAGAAAGATAATTACAAGGTGGGGACAACTTCAATCCTTATAGACAAGGATAAGGAGGACCTGAACACCATAAAGAAAGAAAATACAAAGTAGATTCCTGAAAACAAAAATAAAGATAGGCCGAGATAGCCTAGATCAAATTGTGTAAGAAATCACCAAGACATGGCAGGAAAGACCTAAAGTTAAGTACAAGACTTTCCATTATCCTTGCCCTCATGATGGTTATTATGCTTATTGCAAAAATAACAGGCTGTGATAATGCCTGTATAAGCACCTTTAACTATTTTGTGAAAGTGTTTAGTTGCTCTTTAACCAGAAGAGTTTGATTCAAAAAGAATTTCATTGTATTTAAGGTGACTCTCCCATCCATTTTCTGATCAAACTGGAAATGTTGGTAGGCAGCTATTTTGTTGCTTCCTTCTACTATAATTTTATTGAGGTTCTGAACATGCTTTTGTAATGTTGTCTTAACTTTAAGCTCTGCCAGCTATAAGAGGCACAGATCAGTTGGGCAGCATCTTTAGAGTTTTCCCTATCCATTTTCATTATTGACTATCTTTCGTTCTTACATTTTTGTTTAATGGGTTATTACATGTCTACCATATGAACACTGACTCATTATGAATCAAACCCTTCAAAAGGACAAACGGAGTTGTTCGTTGGTGACATATCTTATGCTGATCATTATCCATTTCATGAAAATCGCAGATGGGATTCATGGGGGATTATGACTACTAGCAGTTATTGTGTGGTTTAAGTAAGTGGCTCTTTCTCCGATATATTGCGATGATTTTTTCATTTTAATAATTATATTCTCATTGGTTTATTCGATTGTTTTCATTGGTAGTTAGTGTGTTTCAAACGCTTGATAACAAAGTTACAGAACTATATGTAAGGGGAATAATTTGTGATCATAACCAAGGGAATTCTTGAAGTTCTCTGACTTCCTAGACAACACCATGCCTCGATAGGAAGGTATAAATATATTGAATTATCTATTATATATTTGATATTATGTTTTAAGTATATATGCATATAATTTAGTCTCTGACTTTGGCATAAAGACATTGGTAAACTATGAGTTTGATATTGTCATAGATATCGGTTTGCAACATCAGGTTACTTAATCAAGTTTGACTTTTTCTTTTGAAATAATGATGAAAGTGAGATATTATTAGAAATATTTATTAATTAATATATATAATATACGTTTCAGAGCCCAATGAGAGTTTAGAATAAGAAGCAAAAAGTCTAGTTCGGTCTAAGAATGTTGCTTGCAATAAACGTTTCTAATTTTATCACTTTGGCATTTTTATGCCTTAATAGAACTATAAGCTCAAAAAAGGAAGAACGCTCATTAACTTGAGAGAATGATGGTTCAAATCCATCTAGTTCTAATTTCATAAATAAGTTTTTTTTTTTTTTTTATAAATTACAATTTTTTGGTAAATTAGTATGAAATTACTTATATTTCCGTAAAAAATTATGAGAAATGCTACAAATTTTACAACTTATTTTCAAGTTGTTAGATTATGGCGCATAAAACAACGAATAAATGAGTTGCAATATGCAACAAATGCGAAAAAAAATTATGACTCATACATATGTCATTTTTTTGTGACGAAAAAAATGACTAACTTTTGTGTCGCAAATTTTACGAAAAGCGACAGATATTGCGGCTTCGCTTGCAGTCGTAATATTATGACTCAGGTAAAAGTTGTAAACAAAAAGTTACTGCAAGAATTGTGATACTTTTTTCGACCAAAAATAAAGTCGCCTTCAGAAAAATACGACTGACTTGCGAAGTCATTTTTTGCTATTTTTTATGCAGTGTGTATCAATCCGCGGAGTGGCCGCAAAAATAGTAGAAATTATGCTTTGCGTTGTATACAACATTCCTTGTCGCAAGCCTCAAGCTACTACCATAGCTCCCTTTGTAACCTTCTAGAAGGTAGCACCAAAGGTACTCACATATCCGCCATCATACGCCAATTTGCTAACCAATATCAGGTTGTGCCCCAATTTGGGTACAAGTCGCACATTCTATAAATCCAACGTTCCCCCTGAAGGCAATATTAACCTAGCGTTTCCCTTTCTAGTAATATTATGTGCATTCTTATCTGTAAGAAAGACCGAACCAAAGTCACATTTAACAATATTAGTTAGAAAACCTACGTCGGCCGTAGCATGAAAAAATGCACCTAAATCAACTATCCATGATACATTCACATCGTCACACGATAGTAGTAGAGCCTCATCAGAACTAACCTCCTCAGTAAGGTTCATTGTATCTTTCTTTTCATCGTCAATCTTCTTTGAAGAACAAGTGTTACAATCTCGCCTGAAGTGACCCTTCTTTCCACAAGTCCAATACGCACTGGGCATCTTAGATTTTCTTCTTGGCTGTGATCGACCCCTTCCAAATTTTGGCCCTTTTCTGTATGGCCTCCCTCTTTCCTCAACGTTCAACATACTGTCGGTAGAACTCGAAGAGGGTTCAAATGTTTTACGCTTATTATCTTCACTCATAATCAATGAATCTATAGTGTCAAATTTGATGTCTTCCTTCCCCGATGTGTTGCTTATAGCTGTAATGGACCCTTTCCAACTCTCAGACATCTGCCCTAAAAGAGCCTACGCTTTCACCTCCTCGGTAAAAGTGATTTTAACAGATTCCAGTTGAGCATGTCTGGTATTGAACTCACTGATATGAGCTTACACACTACCATTATCTTTCATCTTCAAAGTAAATAAGCACCATAAAATGTATACCTTGTTTGCTCTGGACGATTGGGAGTATATAGCGGACAACATCTCCATCAAACCCTTCCTTGTCGTTACTTTGATGATCATGTGTAGAATCTGAGATGATAGCGCTAACCTAACGGTTTCAAGCGCCTTGCGATCCAATCGCGCCCACTTAGCAGCATCGTATACTGTTGGCATCATCTCAACTCCATCCAGTGGTAAATCAAGATTCTTTTGATAGAGGTAATCTTCTTTTTGCATCTTTCACACTCAAAAATTAGATCTATTGAACTTCATTATCTTCAACTTCTCCTGATCGGCCATCGTTCTTCATCGCACAAGCCCTATAACACTTGCTCTGACACCAATTATTGAGAATCGAGATAGGTACTCTCTCTTCTACGATAAGAACGATTTGCAGAATAAGCCCTAACGGAAGGATTAACCAAGCAAGAACAATAATGACACAAGAATTCCTAGAGGAGGGAGGTGGAAAACTCTTACAGATAAAAAACCACTCCCCAAGCAATCCACTATGTTAATCAAACGGGTTACAATGATCTCTTTAAGCTTCTCAAGCTTTAATGTAGTCTCTCAGATTTAAGGTCTCTCTAGAATTAAACTCACCATGATAGGCTAACAAAATAACCAAAGACTCCCTTATAAACATGGGAAGTCATTACATAAAGATGAACTAAAAGTACAGATCATAAGACACACCAACGCCTCCAGAACAAACTTCTAAAATTGACTTACCAAAGTCTGTTCGAACAGACTCTCTGTCTATTTGAACAAAGTGGGTTTTGAGGTGTTTTGTTCAAATAGGCAAAAAGTTTGTTCGAGCAGACAAAATCTCGTTCGAGCGACTTCTTGTTTCATTTGAACGACTTGCCTTTTATTCGAATAAATAGAAAAGTCTATTCGAACAATTAAACCTTTGCCTCTTCTGTTCGAACAGAAAAATAGTTTATTCAAACAAAACTTTGAAAAAACCTTTTTACAAACCGCCTTCAATCCTCGCTCGTCCCACGAGCTCCAATAAACTTCCTCGGACAAGATTCGAGTTCATACCCTAACACATTATGCTGACGAGCTGGACTACATATTTTGTAAAATAACTTAAATTTGAGACATTCAATGGATACAAAACTCTTCTGTTATCCGTACTTTCGATCATGGTCCAGTTCCGCCAACAGTGTATGCTCCCCATCATAACGGTACACCTAATGTGGTGTCTTATAATCAACAAAAATCATCAAACGATGATGTTGGTTTCAGGGATACTGAACCACAAGAGGACTATGCTGCTTCCTCCCATGGCGTGTAGCGTAGGAGGTTATCGTGTGGTATAAAATTTTATCATGTACTAGAGAGATTGGCTATTGCCGTCGAGTCTTGAACAAACACCCCTCATTCCTGAAGATAAATGATATTCCATTAAGGAATGCATTGAACTACTTCAGCAAACATGGGGTATGCCTATGGGGAGTGATCTTTACATATCTGCTCTGGATCCCTTTATGAATGGAGATTATGTTGGGAAATCACGACTTTCCCACTATGTATAATTCGACGATAAGCAAGAGAAATTATACGATAAATAAACTAGCAAGCAAGCAAAGATAACACATGATTTTAACGTGGAAACCCTTCAACGTGAGAGGAAAAAACCACGAGGTAAATCCGAATCCACTATATCGATAAACGGATTACAAATATCCTCAATCGTGAGGGTTACAATAAAATTTAGCACCTTGTATGCCCAAACAAGATATACTAAATGTTGTTTACCTTCAACTTGAAAGAACACCTTCAATCCCCCTTTCGTCGACAAACTCATCGGGGAATACCTTCTTTTGTTGCTTGATCGGAGCACAAAAAATACTTGGATTGATTCCTCTCTTCACCTCACACCAATGGAGATGGATTTGTTTTCTTCAAGTTGGGTTTTCAAAGTTCTCTCTCTCTAGGACTTTCTCCAAGAGTGCACACCACATTAGAATAGACAAGGCTTTTCTAGAAATCTCCATTTACCTTTTCCAAGGTAAGAACTAAGCCCATTAAGTTTATGGGCCTCATCATGGGTTGGACTACCCAAAAATCTCCCCCTCCAACACATGCGGAAGGCTTCCCCTTGCCAAGGAGGTAAACCCACTTGTACTAGCAAGTATCCATACAGGCCAAGCTTCTAAAGTACTTGTACTTTTCTTTAGCGAGATCCTTCATCATCATATCGGATGGATTTGAATCAGTATGAACTTTATCGAAATTCATAAAGCGCCTCACCAACACATCACGTATCCAATGATACCAAATCTCGATATGTTTAGTCTTTGAGTGAAATGTGGCATTTTTACTCAATTTTATGGCACTTTGGCTATCTCACTTGACCACATACTTGCTTTGTTTTAAGTCAAACTCGCGTAGAAAACACTTCATCCACAACATCTCTTTACATGCCTCAGTAGCGACAACATACTCGGCCTCGATAGTAGATAAAGCAATACCCTTTTACGACTTTGATTGCCATGAAATAGCTCCCCCGACAAAAGTAAACAAGTAACCCAATGTAGACTTTCTACGATTAAGATCACCGGCGAAATCCGAATCGGTAAACACCTCCAGCTCGAGTTTAGATTTTCCATAGCATAAGCATACCTTGGAAGTGCTTCTAAGATACTGAAGTATCCACTTAACGGCTTCCCAATGTTGCTTCCCCGGATTTGTAAGAAATCTACTTACCACACCAACGACATGTGCGATGTCCGGCCTTGTACATATCATAGCATACATAAGGCTTCCCACGACTGAAGCATATGGAACCTTTTTCATATCTTCTTTCTTCTTCTTGCTTGTGGGACATTCCTTGGAGCTTAACTTGAAATGACTTACAAGTTGATTGCTAACGGGCTTTGCATTCTTCATGTTGAACTTTTTAAGCACACGCTCTATGTACTTCTCTTGAGATAGCCATAACTTCTTCACCTCTCTATCTCGCTTAATTGTCATGCCTAACATTTGCTTTGTCGGACCCAAGTATTTCATATCGAAGGACTTGCTCAAGTCATTCTTCAACTTACAAATCATGTTAGCATCTTTTCCAGTAATCAACATATCATCGACATAAAGCAAAAAAATAATTAATGAAATCACCATTAGGAAACCTCCTAGAATAAACACAATGATCAAATGGTGATCTTTGGTACCCATGCTCCACCATGAAAGTATCAAACTTCTGGAACTATAATCTAGGCGTTTGCTTTAGCCCATACAAACTTTTATGTAGTCGACATACCATGTGTTCCTTTCCCTTGACCTCAAACCCATGAGGTTGCTCTATATAGATTTCTTCTTTCAAATCTCCATGGAGAAATGCAGTTTTCACATCTAGTTATTCAACTTCAAGGTCAAAATTTGTTACTAGACCCAAAACAACCCGAATAGAAGAATGTTTTACTACCGGCGAGAAGATCTCATTAAAATCAATTCCCTTTCTTTGACCAAATTCTTTAACCACAAGATGTACCTTGTACCTCACTTTCCCATCACCTTCATTCTTTAACTTGAAGACCCATTTTTTCTTCAATGCTTTTCTCCCCTTTGGTATCTTACCAACTCATAAGTATGGTTCTTATGCAAAGAATCAATCTCATCTTGCATAGCTTTTAACCACTCACCCTTTTCCTTATGGCCTTGAACTTTATTAAAACTTTCTAGTTTGCCATCGCTTCGGAGCATCACATACTTATTAGGAGAGTACTTAGTAGAAGGTGTACGCGCTCTTGTAGATCTTCTCAATTGCGGTTCAACAACTTCTTCATTTGATTCTTGCTCCCACGCATTATCGTCATCATTAATGGGAGCATGTTCATAGTTTTGTTCATCCCCACTATGAGAATCTTCATCATGTTCTTCATTTTCGTCTCTATCATCATAATCATCATGGTGCATGGGTTCGGGAGGCATAGGATGCGAAAAATCAGCAACTACCATTTGAGGTTCATCGCCCTTATCATCATTCTCAAAGTCTTCAAATTTTTGATTTTTGCGAAAAACAACATCCCGGCTTCGATGTAACTTCTTGCCAATTGGATCCCATAACCGATAACCAAATTCATCATCACCATATCCCACGAAGATACATGGTTTGGACTTGGAGTCTAACTTGGAACGGAGTTCATCGAAAATATACATATAGGCTTTGCAACCAAATAGCTTAAAATGTGAATATGAGACATTTTTCCCGCTCCATATCTGTAGTGGAACTTCTCCCCCAAGTGGTACGGAAGGTGAACAGTTGATTAGATAATAAGCGGTGCACTTAGCTTCCCCCCAAAATGATTTTGGTAATTTTGCACAAGCTAGTATACTTCTAATCCTCTCCACAATAGTTCGGTTCATCCTTTCGGCCACTCCATTATGTTGAGGAGTACGTGGAACCGTATATTGGTGCCTAATCCCAAGTTCACCAAGATAATTTGTGAACTTTTTGGATTTATATTCACCCCCATTGTCGGTATGGAGACACTTGAGAAGCTTTTCGGCTTGCTGCTCAACCATGGCATGAAACATCTTGAAAATACTAAACACCTCATCTTTGGTCTTCATAGCATAAACCCATACCATTCTCGAAGCATCATCTATGAATGTAACAAAATAGGAAGCACCACCAAGATACTTGACATCAAGTGAGCAAACATCGGAATATACAACATCTAGAATTTTAGTTTCATATTTTGAACCACCACTTTTAAGAAACGAAACTCTATGTTATTTTCCGGCTAAACAATGATCACAAGAATCTAAAGGCGTACCATTGATGTTAGAAAGGAGATCATTCTTGGCCAATATTTGTAAACCTTTTTTACTCATATGACCAAGTCTTCGATACCATAAAACCGATGATGAAATCTTCAAGGCCGAATTTAACCCGTCTTCACATAACCGCGCCTTCATCTTGTAAAGTGTACAAATTTTCTCACCTCTAGCCACCACAAGAGAACCTCTTGTCAATTTCAACTTTCCTTGCCCAAAGTGGTTGTCATATCCTTCATTATCAAGCTTTCCACCTGAAATAAGATTTAAGCGAAGATCTGGAACATGCCTTAAATCTTTCAACATAAGTCTTTTATTGCTACTAGTTGCAACGAGTACATTACCAATACCCATAATTTTGGAGACATTATTATTCCCCCACTTGTCCATACCAAAATCGCCAGAGTTATAGGATGAAAATAATTAATTACTTGGAGCAGCATGGTAAGAAGCACCCGTATCGATCACCCACTCAATATCTCCGTTTATGACACCAAAGTAATCTTTATTATATGTTGTAAGTACCATGACATCATCACCGATAGCAACAACTGAAGTATCTTTGGTCTTTTCATTGTTCTTCACATCTTTCTTCTCCCTTTGAAATTTTCGACAATCATTCTTCATATGACCTTTCTTCCCACAACAGTAGCATTCAATATTTTTGTTCCTTGATTTTGATCTTCCACTCGACTTGTCACGATTTTGATCATACCTTCTAGTAGATCTTCCTCGATCTTCACTAGCCAATACTTGTGATTGAGAAGGACCCAATGACTTTCTTCTCACTTCTTCATTCAACAAGCTACTAGTAACTTGGCTCATCGTGACAATACCATTCGGTGCCGAATTGCTTAGCGATACTACAAAGGTTTGCCAATCTTCCGGTAGCAAACTAAGCAATAACAAAGCTTACAACTCATCTTCCAACAATATCTTCATAAATGTCAATTGATTCAAAATACTATGAATCTCATTAAGATGTTCTCCGATCGACGAACCTTCTTTGAACTTCAAATTTATTAGCCTTCTAATCAAGAAAGCTTTATTCCCGACCGTCTTCCATTCATAAAGATCGTACAACTTCTTCCACAAAGCTTGTGAAAAACTCTCATTTGACAGATGGTAGAAAACTACATCATCCAACCATTGTCGAATTGTTTTGATTGTTTTTCTATCCATCTTTTTCCAATCGTTGTCGGACATATCCTTTAGCTTGCTTCCGACACCTTTAATGGGTACATAAAAATCCTTGCAATAAAGCAAGTCTTCCATCTTCGGCTTCCAAATCGACCAATTGTTGATGTTGAGACTAACCATTCTTACATCTATCACGAATCACACACGAACACTACCAACCACGGCTCTGACACCACTTGTTGGGAAATCTCGACTTTCTCACTATATATAATTCGAAGATAAGCAAGAGAAATTATACGATAAATAAACTAGCAAACAAGCAAAGACAACACACGATTTTTACGTGGAAACCCTTCAACTTGAAAGGGAAAAACTACGGGGCAAATTCAAATCCACTATATCAATAAACGGATTAAAAACATCCTCAATCGTGAGGTTACAATAAATTTCAGCACGTTGTATGCCCAAACAACATCTACTAAATGTTGTTTACCTTCAACTTGAAAGAGCACCTTCAATCCCCCTTCCGTCGACAAACTCGTCGGAGAACACCTTCTTTTGTTGCTTGATCGGAGTACAAAGATTACTTGGATTGATTCCTATCTTCACCTCACACCAATGGAGGTGGATTTTTTTTCTTCAAGTTGGGTTTTCAAAGTTCTCTCTCTCTCTCTAGGACTTTTTCCAAGAGTACACACCATATTAAAAAAGACAAGGCTTTTCTAGAAGTCTCCATTCACCTTTTCCAAGGTATGAACTAAGCCCATTAAGTTTATGGGCCTTATCATGGGTTGGACTACCCAACAAATTATAGGAAATATTTGTGTCGTTACCTGATGAGGTTTGTATTCCATGGTTGAAGCAAAAAAATCGACCCTTATGTATATGTTTCCGAGAACTTTTTTCTTCTTCAGTTTTCATGGCCCCTATTGTATCAACCCTTTTCTAGGGCAATTAAAAGCATCAAGGTGCCTTTAATTAGACTCTTGAGTCGGTACAAACCTAGCTCACTGATCTTAACAATTTAGTCAAATTTATCAGCCCCTGCCTAGCTCATTAGCTACAAATCCCTATTGGAGTCCACTGTTAGAGAAGAGGAGCATCCCAATGCCACTTTTGGGTTGTCACGTGGAATGCTATTCGTTTGCACCCCCAACCGTACTTTCCCCCTCTAGTATGCCCGAACAATGGGTGGTATTTATATTACCGTAGCAGATCTAACAGCAAAATAATGCACTACTTCACATAATTTTGTCACACGCATTTTATGAGTTTTAAGTGCTGCGGCATTTGGTTTACTGCGACACTCAGAACCAAATCAAAGCAAACAAACGGCTACTTTATAGTATACTTAAAAATCTTGTTGTTTTATTTCTCTCATCACCTTAACTTCGTTTTTCTCTCCCTCTCACCCCAACTTCTCAAACAAGTAACCCCAATGTCAGACGATTGCGCTTCTTCCTCACAACCACCGAAAAAGATGAACACAACGAGGAATATCAAACAACCCATTGTCCGGGTCACAAATTGCGAAACATCCCGACAATAACCTGAACTTCCCAACATGTATCCTCCTCAAATTGGTCTCGACTAATATGTGTTTAAGTGTGTGACTGAGTTGAAGAAGTATTAGACAAACATAATCGTAATTTTGATGATGTAAGAGGCTTTGATACGATTGATGTTGAGGGGTTTGATGAACGGGTTGAGGACAAGGGCTTTAATTCGGGAATAGGTTTCTCACAATCCCGTTTTGTTGCATTTGGTGCATACGAAATTTGGAAGGCATTTGAGTGGATGTAATTTGAGATTAATGGTGTGAGTATTGGGATTGGGTATTAGAAGATTGGGAGTCTGTCCTGTCCAATCTCAATACTCTCACCCCCAATGTTAAATTCCATCATCTCAAATGTTTTCCCAATTTTGTATGCAACAAAACATGATTGTCCACAACCTATTCCCGAATCAAATCCCTTACCCTCAACCCGTTCATCAGCCACCTCAACATCAATCATATCAAAGCCTCTTAAAATTTCAAGATTGTGATTATATGTATCCAATCCTTCGTTAGCTCAGTCACACGCTTAGGCACATATTCGTTGGGTTCAATTTGAGGAGGATACATGTTGGGAAGTTTGAGGTGTTGTGTGGTTTACTGCCCGATCAATAAGTTATTCAATATTCCTCGTTTTTTTCTTCATTTTCTGTGGTCGAAGCATCATCGTCCATCATCGGGTTATTTGTTTGAGAAGTTTGAGAAAAAAAACCAACAAGTGTTTGATTACAAGTTTGAGGAGATGAATTAATCAACAAGTGTTTTAAGTTTAAAGTAGTCCTTTGTTTGCTTTGATTTGGTTATGAGTGTAATGGCAAAATTTCGTAGTCGCTCGAAATAGCTCGAAATTAGCTCTTACACAAAATGTACCAGTGACAAGAATTAGTATAAAAAAATGACAGAGGTGATTAGCGCAAAAACCTTTGAATATGTTAAAACCACGACCTCAACTTGAGGATTTAGTAACTGCAACTTTATTGCTTGAGGCTGATATTTGATTACAAGTTTTGATCTCTTAAGTCATAAATACTTAATCTCGTAATCTCAAATTTTTGGTCCTTTTCCTATGGAACTCATCTTTTTTATAGACCTCACTCTTAATTCGTTATCGCGTACATGCATGTTTTCCAGAAAATGGGGCAGGTAGTTGTTGAATGTGTAACTGCTAGTTTTTGGGAGACAAGTATCTTTGACATTTTCATATTTTTTGCAGTGCTCGATCCACGTTCTTTATCAGTTTGTAGTCTAAGTGTTATTGTTGATTGTATATGTAATGTGTATAATGCGTAAGTTTAGTATTGAGGTTGTACGAGTTTGAAATAGATCGAGGGATAGATCCCTACAGTCGCCCCCTCGCAACTGAAGGTACAGGTGGCTTTAGTTGAGAAATGTTGTTGAATGTTTGTGCGTTGTAAGTTGGAAAGAGATTCGCTGAATTAGATTGAGTTGGGACTTGTCACTTCCGTATTGAAGACTGTATATGGTACTGATTGCATTAGAAAGGATTAATGTATTTGGCTTTTGGGTTTCTCAATAATTGTTGGCTTTGAATGATGACTGCTTCGAAACTCCTCCATTGCATTGAATATGGCTTTGCTACAAATATTATTGATATGGTATCATCGGTCACCCATGTGAAAGTATTCTGTCTCTGGAAATATCTTATGGTTTTCCTTGTCTTGAGAATGGTGACTCCTAGACGCCAAGTATATAAAGTGAGGGTACTTGCAAAAGTACAGAGGTTGTAATTGCGATACTTTGGCAACCAACCTTTGGATATACCCACTCCCATACTGGTACCGCCGACGTATTATGGGACAATGGATGAGGAATCAGTAGAGGTTGAGAATGACTATTATTAAATGTGGCGGCTCCACCATCTAATTCTGTTGGGTGAGCAGCGCCGGCTTTGTCTTCATCTTCTTGTAGAGGATGTCATTAATAAGGCAGATGAAGAAGCCGATGTACGTACCAGGAAATACTGTCGTTATCCTACGAGGGATTATGCTTTGTAAAAGTGGAGCCATTCATCTTTCTCTACCTTTCTGAGGTAGTGGAGGTTACAAAGGAAAATGGTGGTGGTGGTAGCAGATTGAAAATAATCTTATAGTCTTCAGACTGGAAATATGCCTCTGTTATAACCATCTTTGTTTTCTTGAAGGAGTGTTTCATGTTGGAGCAGCTGTTGGTTTCAGAGTTGAAGTGCTGCTGATAATTGATATATATTATAACCTGTAGATCGATCTGTAGGAAGTTTATGAAATATTGTGTTTTCAGTAAAATATTTTGTAAGGCATTGTCGAGCTAATGAAAAATATATTTTGTAGTAATTCTATGTTGATATATCAAACTATAAATTAGTATGGGAAATTTTGATAGGCCAATCTATGTGTGATGGAAATTGTTAGATATAGATATGTTAAATATAACAAATATATGGGTTGAACTGAATGAAATTTATTTGATCGAACTATAATATATCATTGTGGAGGAGAAGGTAATGTTGTGAAACAAAAATTGAGATATCTGTAGATGTGTGAATGAAAGTAAAACATGTGCAATAGAGTTGTGAATTTAGTTCAAAAATATATATATGGTCAAATAAACATATGCAAAGAGCTCGTTTTGAAAAGGTATAATCGAATAAATTGTTAGCATCAGTTTATTGATAAGAGGGATTGATACTCATCATTTTATAATAAGTTGAATGGGGGGGGGGGGATTGTGTAGATCTTAATATGTATAAATAATTCTATAAATGTGAGGTGGAGAGGGGGGGAAATTGTGAGGACTCGTTCTCATAGGGCTCGGCATGCATCGGAGGGGCATTTAGCGATAAAGGTTGCTGAAGTTTGGGAGATGATATTTGAGCAGCTTGAGTATGATGGCAATTTGCCTGAATCTTCAATACAGCTTGATGGGTTGACTCCGAGGGCGAGGGAGAACGAGGTTGGGCGTCACTTGTGGCATGAGATATTTTGTGAATTGGTCGTTGAGCCTGAAGCTCCAAAAGCTGCAGTAAAGGAAATTGTTCTGGAGAAAATAGTTGAGGAAGAAGAAAGGATTGCTGGGAATGAACTGATTAGGTATGGCGCTCCAAGGCATCTTGGCTTTTTTATGTGTGATTATGTTTGAGAGAGCAAACTTCGTTAGTTTAAATAAATAGAAGTAATAAAAAGGGTGAATATTTCCTTCTGAATTTGTTCCTTGTTTGTGGTGAATGTTGTTGTAAATAAATATTTGAATTTTGAAATGTTGTAGCATTGGAAATGGCGTCAACAATTCTATAAATAATAAAAGTAGGAGAATATGAATCAGATTTTCAGTCCTTCTTTTGGAGAAAAAGTTCGATTGCATGAGAGCAGAATATCATAATGAGTGTGGGATAGTGTGTGAGTGATTTGGGTAGAAGAGAGAAAAAACATTAAAATATAGGATTTGGGGTAATGATGGAGATGCATTTTAACCCAAAAGGTATGAAACGTCTGACATGAATAATAAAAGGGATGCATTGGCTCCAAAACCAAGGGCGGCTCGTGTGAGCCCTAATAACTGCCAGCGGTTGGAGATAAAAAAATATTTCGTCTTCCTCGTTCAAACATTTGCAAAACACAGAGAAATAAAAAACTTGAGAGAGAAAATAAAATTAAGTTACAGAGATTTTAGAGAGAGTAAGCGAAAGCAGTCATCGAAACCGAAGGGAAAAGGAGGTTGCGATTGTAGGTTTTGATCAAAAGTTCTTGTTGCATAGTTCCGTTGTAAAAGAGGAGGCGTGTAACATCTTGGATTCTTATTCGGACATTGGAAGTTAGTGGGTCATTGTTGATTTTTTGTATTTGTTTGGTTGTGATTTTAGACGAAGCATTTGTGTAGGTTTTTGAGTTTAACCAATTTTGTGTATATTTGAATTTCGAAATTTTACTATTTTTAGTAAACCTGCGAAAAGTGGTGTTGTTTCTCTGTAAGTTATGTTTTGCATAAAATACATATATGTTTGTGCAAAAAATAAATAAAAATTAGAAAGAAATTTAATTGTAATACCGGGACCTGTATATATGCAGAGGCGTGAGAAGGCTCTATTATTGAAATAAGCCACAATCTCAAGCCTATTCTTGATATGGAGACTTTGACCTCTGGTTGCTTTATCAAGGTTGTACCTGTAGAAATTGATAATGTAGATTCTGTGGGGTAGGGGGGGCGAGCTAAGAACGGAGAGATCTGACGCAGTAGAGGTAGAGGCGGAGGGGAAGGATGAATTAGAGTTTCCCGATTTTCCAGGTAACTTGGCATCATATCCCGCAAATTCAGATGCATTCAAGGAGTTTTGTAAAATTAATGGCAGTTTAGATGGTGTATGGAGTGAGGTGATAGAACATGCCGGTAGGTCGTTTAGGGGGTGTACCATTAAAAGTGGTGATAAATACTTTTTCTCATTGCCTGATTTAGAGCATGAGAAATCTAAGAGAAGAGTGGATGAGTCTATCTCTTTTGAGTACTTCAACGAGAGTGTCACGAGTGATCTGGATCAGAAATTCTTGTGTTATCTTTTATAGTTAGATTTTGGACTAATGGTGCCTTTAAGCAATCTTGCTGTAGGTATTTTGAATGCCATTGAGGCTTGTCCTGCCCAACTAAATGGAAATATGTGGGAAGTAATAAATATATGTGATAAACTGAATAGAAGGAGGGCTTTCAAGGGGGTAGAGTGGAGAATAACCCCTGTAGATGTTTTGTTGTATTATACTGTAAAATACTATAAGGCGAATGGGGGCGCATACTTCTTTTCCAGTTTGTCTCGACCTCAATTCTTTAACCTAAATTCAGCAGGGCAAGTGTTGAATGATAACTTGATATGGGTGAAGGGTGATTGTCTCCAAAGGGTGAGCGAGAAACCCATGGATCTTATATAAAAACTCTAAAGAAAAGTAAGTAATAATTTATTATATCCAACTATTTTTGTGTTAGTGTTCAGTCTGTATGTAACAATGTGTTATATTTTGAGCAGATCCTCTATCTGAAGTTGGGAAAAAGGAATCGTTGATCGATATTCTAGCTCGAGAAGGATCAGAGATCAAGATTGTTTTTGATGAGCTCGAAATAAGCATATTTAAAAAGGCTAACAGTAGGTCAGAAAAAGTTCAAAAGTCTCAAGCAAAGAGAAAAATAACAGGAATTGGCGCGACCGTTGGAGATGGGAGGAAGGTAGCATTGGACGTTGAAGGACATCTAACATTTAAAAAGGTTGCACCGATTTCTTTAAAGTCAAATCATGTGGGGGCTACATCAAGCAAGTTAATTCAAAGGCACCCAAAAAGAAAAAAAATGTAAAAGTTGATGGTTCAAACTCGGCGACCACGGAGAGTGGAGAGGTTGCCATGAGTTGGAAAATGAGAAAGGTGGATGCTCCTGCTCTTGTGAATGAGGTAAAAATAGCTAGGAGCAGTCCTACTGTGGAGAAAGAGTTATTGGCTGCTGAGAACAAGCTGAGGCCGGCAGATCGAGAAGGTCCTGATGAGCTTAACACTTATGTACAGTTGGGGCTATGTAGGGTAAGTTTAATGCCTCATACTATTTCAAATTTGTTCAATCTTCGAACATAAATGTTACTTTTTGTGTTGTAGATTTCTCACGTGCTGAAGGGTTCGAGGATGGGAAAACTAAGCTCGAGAAGAGTGTTGCTCAACTCGAGGCCGATTTAGCTCTAGAAAAGGAGCGATCAAGCTCTGCGAAAGATTCGCACAGGGTCACGATGCTCGAACTTGCAGAGGAGGCAAAGAGGAATGTCGAAGAAGTTTCAGTTGCTCGTGACAACCTTGGTCTGAAGCCCCTTAAAGTTGGATACTCTGTGTTTGAAATTGAAGCGATTATAGAGGGGTGTTATGTCAAAGAGGCCGATGGTAAAGAGGAACTTGATGTTGATGGTAGCTCTTCTCAAGGTGTTGTGAAAGGATTAGATGCGGTCTTCCTGAGAACTGAGTTAGAAAACCGTAGTGGAGAGAGTGAGAAGGAAGAGTAAACAATGAAGCCTTGTTTTCGTCAATTAAAACTGTGATTGCATGGAATGTACGTGGAAGATATTTATGAGATAGTTTGCGATATATTGTAAATATTAATTTGTAGGAACTTAAAGTTTGCACCTCAGAATTGAGGATTTAGAGAAAGAGTTTGGTAAGGAGCAAAACTCTTCAGCAACTCTATTGACTTGGCATACGGAATTACAGATTAGAAAATAGCACAAAATTCTTTGACTTGCTCATTTTATAGCTCTAGCATTTGCATTAGAGAATGGAAAAATGCAATATATGAGGGCAGATAAAAAATCATGTTTAACAAAAGTTATCCAAGAATTAGACCGTATTAGAATACTTGATACTGAGAACGTGGAAAATGTGTACCTTGAAATATGAGCAAATGTAGATAGTATGGCCATCAGTGCAGGATAACTTTAGTTTGAGGGCTATGTAGCTTATCGTTTTGTTGGTTTGTGATAAATGGAACTCTATCAGATATGTGTACTTCAAATTATAGATAATAAACCATATCTATAGAGTATTATTTAATCGAGCTATTTGTGCAGGCCGAGCTAAAAGCTGTTCGAGCAAGTGAAGGATATGCAATAGAATATAATTACGAGTGCAAGCTCGATTTTGAAAGGATGAAACAGGCAAGTGAAGATAGCGCAGATCAATATGTCAAGTTAGAGATTAAGCTTACAAAAGTAGAGAAGACTATGAATGAACTGACCCAGCTGTAATGGCCAAATTCTGTAAGCTCGAAATGATTAGGAATTAGCTATCACACTAATGAACCTATAACAATACTCTAATAAAAAGTAAGAAATGGAAACATGTATTTTTAGCGTGGAAAACCTCTGAACAGGTAAAAAAACCATGACCTCGTATGGAGGATTTTTGCAAAAATATATTTATTGCTTGAAGCAGATATCTTTATTACAAGTGATCTCTAAATATTGAAATGCCTTTGATCTCGTAAATAAGAAGTTTGTGTTATTTTTCTGGTCCCTGCCTCTTTGAGATCTTTTCCTTCATATAGGCTTTTCCCACAGCTCTTCATCATGCTGGGGTACATTTTTCGAATAATGCAGTTAGTGGTGGTTGACTGAATGACTAACGAGCTCGTGAGAGACAGGCAACTTTGACTGGATAACATTTTCCAGGTTTAGCTCAACCCACATTCTTGAGTAGTTCGTGGGGCTAGTTAGAATGTTGATTGAAGTGGTAAGTATTAAAAATACGTGTGCCTGAGATGGAGGTAATTTGAGCTTTATGAGCTCGTTTTTGAGTCGCGAGCTCGATTTTGAGTGAGATCGGTGGATAAGTCCCTACAATTGGCCCCTCGCAACCGAAGTCACGAGTGTCTTTGGTTGAGTAAGAATATGTAAAAGTTTAAAATTCGAACGGAGTAATGATGGCGTTTGACAGGTTGGCAGTTACGTGATATTGGGAAGTGATGGGTATTAAATGATGATACGGATGTGGATGTATGTGACGGTTGCTTTTGAATAGTCGCGTCCGTAATTAATGATGCCGCTTGGGAAAATGTACCTGCACAATAAATTTTGGGTTATATAAATAGTACCTGTAGCAAATCTTTGAAACAGTTCCTGCTTGTGTAACTTTTTCTGAGATGGTAAAAAATTGGAGGATGGTTCTTGGGGAGAAGATTGCGTCTAAAATGCAGAGGTTGAAGTTGAAATACTTTGGTGATCATTCCTTGGAAATGTCGATACCCGCTCCTATCCTTTCGACATACCAATGCTTGTCGGAAGTGGAAGCGGTTGAAGCTGAGGAAGATTTCTACTATAAGTAGAGATTTTATGTCTTCGTCTTGACAGGCGTGGAACGGTGGGCCAGTCTTTGCACTCATGCGGAAGATAGGGTTAGGGCTTCATATACAGGGATAGGTGTATCTGCGGGGCAGTTATACTGATTTTACGTGTCACCATAGATTTTAAGGCTGGCCCCTCTTTTTTTATACCAACTTTTCAGTGGTGGTGGTTATAGGAGAGGCAATGATAACAGTGGAGGATGAGGATGAGGAGTGGGAGTCTGCTGACGCATTTCTATCGTGTTTTGGCACTTAGAAGACCTTCATCTTGCTTTATGGGGGCCAGTACTGAGTTCACTACTTGCATAGTTTCCATTTGAAGTTTGACTCGACTTCAACCAAACTCATGTGAGGGAAACTTTTTGTTGTGTCTAATGTCTTCATTGCATCAGGGTGAAAAATCACTGAAATAATAAGAATTGGAAGACATGATGCCTTGGCGTGCCAGAATGACCTGTGACTTTTAACAAATAGGGAAAACTTGTTATCTGTAAAGTACCTGGAGTTTGGTGCTGGACGGATAACATTCTGTTGTATTCCTGAGGTCGATGTGGTGAAAAACTTGTTATCTGTAAATCGTATGTAAGTTTTTCAACATGAATAAAAGTTGATATTTAATAAACTGTATATAGAAAAAAAAATTAAAATCGAACTGAATTGTATTGAGTATTAGGGTGAATAATTGCTTATAATGTTGCTCAAACTGAGATAAGCACGTGCTGACAATGTCGTTTTGATGTATAAATGACTTATGTTTTTAACAGGTGAGGGAGAGAAAATGTAGAAAATATGTAATCGTAAAAAATTGAGCTCCTATAAGCCGATAGAGATACTACTCATGGAAGTGTAAGGTCGAGTATAGTAACTAATGTGTGTACTGGTGAGGAGATAAGTTCAAATAATTTATTTTAAGATTTTGGGTTTTGCTGTTTACGAGATATAAGGTAAACCATTACGTATTTGAGGGGAAACTATATGAGAAACGTAGAAATACGGGTAGAATGATCTGCAAAAAATAGAGAATGGATTAAGATGGTAAAGACTCGATCTCAGAGAATTCCTTATGCCACGGAAGGACGATTGGCTATAAAAATTATTGAAGTACGTGAGAAGATCTTTGGTTCATTTGGTTATGATACTGAGCTATTGGTGAGGGGCTGTGAGCTCGAAGGTTTAGGTATAAGGAGAAGAGAACTGGAGTATGCTCGTAATTTTTATGAGGTGTGCTTCTCTGAATTGATTAGGGATGCGATAGAACAAGAAAGGTTGGTGGGTTTAATTGCTGAAGCTGAGATCGAATTTGAAGATCTGAGGGCTGATGAATAACTTGACGGGATGACATCATTCACTTTACTAAGGCTGCGATAGATGTTGTATAAAGAGTTGTTCATAAATAATATATTTGTTTTGAATGTAACAGAAATGATATAAGTCAATCGTATCCTTTATAGGTGCGAATCTATTTTGAGACTGTTTTAGCAAATAATTTAAATAATTTGGAAATTTTGCACAGTTTAGAAAATTATGTCAATCACTATAAGTATGATAAGCAAGGACAGATAAACAAAAATATGAAAATGTAAAAGCTTCTCAGTTATTTTTATATGCAAAAGGAAATAGGACTCTGACATCGTACAAAGTGAGTCATCACGAGTGTGGGAAGGTCAAGAAAAGATATGGAAATAGGGAAAAAAAGGTTAAAAAATGAGGGGAGTTGCAATGATGGAAAGGTAGGTACAAGGTGTCTGACATGGAGAGTGGAAAGGACGCCTAGGTTTTGGAATCGAGGACGGTTCGTGCGAGGAGCAATAAATGCCAGCCGCTTGAGAGAGAAAGGATAAATAGTACTTTTTCATCTCCAATCATACGTTTTACAACTTCTAAAAATTTGGAGAACACTCAGAGAGAGTGACGAAAGATCAGGGTATTTGATAAAGAGTTATCCTAAGGTGATAAATGGCTAAAGAGGGCAAATAATTCAGGATCTCGTAGGTGGCTATATAGCAGCGTTGTAAGGGAAAGGCTTGGCGCAACTGCCGATTCTCATTCGGATACTGAAGGTTAGTTGGTTAGTAGAGATGTATGCAATATATGTTATTTTATATATATGTTAAAGATATATGTTATACATAAGCGACTGATCAGAGATATATGTTGAATATATATATATATATATATATATATATATATATACATAGATAGAAGAATGATAAATACCTTAACCTGTATGTAGGTCGAGCGTAAGAAGCATCAGTGTAGGTCAAAAATGTGCCTATAGAAATTGTTTTTAAGATGGGTAGTTCGACTGTTAATGAGGTATCGACCTCTGGTCAGACGAATGAGTCTGATAATGAGGGGGAAGTAGGATTGAAACAATGCCTAGGATTCCCTGGTTAATTAATATCTTATCCTGCCGGCTCTGATGTTTTTAGAGAGTTTTGTAACGCTAAGGCGGCTGTATGAGGGAAGTGAGGTAATTGTGTAGAGTTTGCCGGTAAGCTGTTTAGGGGGTGTACAGTAGCGGAGGGGGAAGAGTATTTTTTTTTCTGTTTGCAGACTTGGAAGTAGAAAAAAAAGATAGGGGTATAGATGAATCAATTTCGCTAGAATATTTTGACGGGGATGTCCGGAATGACCTCTCAGAAGGTTTTTTGTGTTACTTATCTCAATTAGAGTGTGGGTTGAGCTTTCCCCTCACCAATTAGGTAAAGGGGATTATGAATGCAATTGGGGCATGTCTTGTTCAATTGAAAGGGAATATGTGGGAGGTAATAACCGTGCGTGACCATCAGAATGAAAAATGGGAAAATGAGGGAAAAATGAGTAGGATAACCCGTGAGGACGTTTTGTAGTTTTATGGGGTGAAGAATTATAAGGCCAGTGAGGGGTCATATTTCTATGCAAGCGCACCTCGGGGTCGCTTCTTCGATCAGAATTCAGATGGTCAAACCTAGAATGACAGCATCATATGGGTAAAGGGTAATTGTCTTCAAGGAGATGATGAAGAATCTTTGGACCTTCGATTAAGTGCTGTAAAGCAAAGTAAGTATAGACATGGATAGATAGAATTATTGTTACGTTTCACTGACAACTGTAGTTAATAGTAAAAAATGTTGTTATGGAAGGTGTGAAGTCTAAAGTGGGGAGGAAGGAATCTCTGTTGGACAAAGATATGGAGGAGGAGACTGATCTCAAACTTGTGTTGGAGGGACTCGGTCTGAGTAGAAAGAAGAGGGTTGATAGTAGGTCGAAAAAGGTTCAAAAAGCTCAGTCTACCAGGTCGATGGCGGGTGTTGATGAAGGGAAAGGAAAGTAAGTGGTGAGGAAGCTCGAACTAATCTTTCCAAGCCACCAGGAAATGGCAGTTCAGCTCAGCCAAATCCTGTCAAGCCGAGCAAAATAGCTCTAAAATATCCGAAGAATCGGATGCTAAAGGCTCTGCTGGCCTTTGGTACCACTGGAAGTGGCAAGGTCGCGAAAGATAAGAGGAGGAGGGTCAAACCCTCAGAGGAGTCAAGAGAGAAGGTCGCCAAGGGGCGATCTGCTTCGGTGGATGACCTCAAAGAGGTCGAGGAAAGGACCAGGTTGGCGGTTCTCCATGGAGAGGAAGACACGAGCAAGATGGTAAGTTTATATTATCGGAAAGAAATGCTTAATACATTTCGAGCTAATCGCTGAGATCGATATAATTTTTGCAGGTTGCTCTTCTTGTTAAGTGGATTTGGCTCAGTATTGAGAAAGAAATAAGTGAGTTGAAGAAGGCAAATATTAACCTGGAAAAGGAATTAGCTCCATCCAGGACTGACGCTTTGAAGAAAGTTAGGCAGCTGAAGGCTTCTCATGCCGTGGTGATTGGTCAGCTGCAGGTGGGGACAAAGGCCAATCTTGACGAGATGGTTAAGGAGTGTGACAGACTAGGGCGTCAATTGATGCTGAAAGGCTATTCTGAGGAGGAGGTGGATGCTATTAAGGCAGACACCTATGCTGAGGATAAAGATGAGGAGGAAGCGGAAGCGGTGGGGATCGTGGACGGGCTGGATGGCATTTCCAGCCAGACGGTGCTCGACAATCAAGAAGACACCGTCGAGCTCCCAGAAGGTGGTAGAGAGAAGGTAGGGTAGACACGTGTGTTTGTATAAATATTTGTAAGTTATTTGAACTGTGTCTGGGAAAAAACTTCTGTAGATTGACTTTGTTTTATAAACCTTTTGTAGGTTGTTAGAGAGATGAGTCTCAGAATTAAAGATCTAGAGTCTGGACTTACCAGTAAAAGAAAGACCTTTAAAGCCTTGCTGTATGTACAAGCAGAGCTGCAGGTTAGATTGGAATAGGTTTTTTGACCTGTATGTTATACCAACATTAAGTTATCAAGTAAATATGATATAAATGCATGGTAAAAATCTAACGATATTAATATAAAGTAGCATATCGAAAGAATGTAACTTGTATGCCGAATGAAAATTCATGAAGTGCTCATCTGAGAATGAACTCCAAACTTTTATTCTAAAAGTATTTGAAATGCAGATGTTTAGAAATCATATAGTCTCTTTAGAAATGTAGTATGTATATATTCAAAAGCTTCCTGAGTCGAACTGTACTAAAAATTGTTATATTTCCTTGGTCGAATTAGATTCATCTCGCTCACGTGAGGACGACGTACTCATGTGCAACCGGGAATTTGCAAAGCAATTCTATAGGATGAAGGAGGCGAGCGAGAATAGAGAAGATCTATACGTAAGGGTGTATTTTAAACTCGTGGAGGTGACCAAGTCGTTTTCGACCTGACTTTAGGTCGAAGAGAATGATGCCGAGATAAATAAGGGATTAAAAGATCGAGTGGAGGTAACAGAACATGCCGACAAGCTTCAACGTCACGTTGACACATTGGCTTTGAAGGGTAAGCAGGCCGACATCGCTCAATACCGTGTTCAGGCATTGGAACAATCGGAGGAACGATTTCGATATGATCTCCAAAGATGCAAGAACGAGCTGGAGCAACTGAGACAAAAATTGGTCAAAAAAGACGACGAGCTGAGGGTAGTTAGAAAAAATCTATTGGCTTCGGAAGCCATAGCTGAACATTTACAAATGGCCCTACCCACCAAGGATATGAAATTCTGGGAAATGTGACGAAGCTGTAACGATTTAAACAAGTGGGTTGCACCACTTAAGGCCGAACTGGGGCAGGCTATTGCGCGTGCCAAGAAAGCTGAGGCTAGAGAACGTTCAGGGGGGAGTAGAGCTGAGCTTAAGACTTCTTTAGTTTGAGGGGATGTAGTTAGTCTCTCAGGTTAAATTAGAGAGCTAGAGAGTGACATATCCCGTATTCAGGGGCATGTCCAGAAGGGAATTTCAAACTTGAGGGAATGCCAACATAAGTTGGATGTTGCTTTTATCAAGGAGAAAGTTCTGGAAGGGGAAATCAAAGCAATGGAATCGTTGATGAAGAGGAAAAAAGAATTATTGAAAGATATTCTGGCTAGAGAAGAGTTGAACGCAGAAATTTGGAGACTTCGGGCTCGGGTAGTAGACTTAGAGGCCATGTACCTTGCTGAATCATCTAAGTATACAAAAAATTTGGAGGAGAATGTAATCTATCATGCTAAGGTCGGTGCAGAAATAACTAAACAGAAGAATGAGTATGCCAGGTTAGAGTCACGCCTCGTGAAGGTGAGAGCAAAATTTGCAGTAATGGTCATACCTGATGCGTTATACTTAGCCCTTCTAAAGGTGATTGTTGCATATTTTATAGAGGAAGCAAAAAGACTTGAGTCAGAATGAGATACCTTATTCAAAACTCTGTCGGATAAGGGATGCATTTGTGGAGCTAAGATAGATCGAGGGAACAGTCTCGCCGTCATGGAGGCCCAACTGGGCCCTCGAACTGTTGAACTGATAGAATTGGGTAAAGCTGCTATGATCCGCAAATTGAAATTTCAACCTCTTGATTTAGGAGGAAACACTGCTGACTCTCCATCAATAGAAAAGAAACCCTTGTAATATGAATTTGACCTGAAAATAAATAGTTTCTGTCGCATAGACATTGAAATAGATGAAAGTTAGTATGACCATTGTCTTATCTTGTGTCTGGTGGGGTCTTTGATATAAAACAAATTTTTTGCATTCATTTCAATCGCATAAATGGGTTGAGTTAAACCAAGTTGTAACTTGATTTGAACTATAGAAATGTCGCAGACATATTGAAAGAGATGAAAGCTAGTATGACCTTTGCCTTATCCTATGCCTGTTAGAGTCTTTGATGTGCAGCAAGTTTCTACACTTACTACAATCGTAGAGATGTAATAGAGTCAGCAAAACCAAGTGATATCCTTGATCCAGCCGGTGTAAATGATTCAAACAAGATGAAAAAGATGAAGACTAGTATTACCTTTGCCTTATCTCTTGTTTGGTAGAGTCTTTGATATGAAGCAAGTTTCTACATTTGCTACAATCGTAGAGATGTTGTAGAGTCATCCAAACCAAGTGATATCTTTGATCTAGCCTGTATAAATGATCCAAACAAGTTGAAAAAGATAAAGACTAGTATTACCCTTGCATATTTCTTGTTTGGTATATTCTTTGATATGAAACAAGTTTCTACACTTGTTACAATCGCAGAGATGTAATAGAGTCAGCCAAACGAAGTGATATCCTTGATCTAGCCGGTGTAAATGATCCAAACAAGTTGAAAAAGATTAAGACTAGTATTACCTTTGCCTTATATCTTGTTTGGTAGAGTCTTTGATATAAAACAAGTTTCTGCACATGTTACAATCGTAGAGATGCTATAAATGAAGCCAAATCAAGTGATATCCTTGATCTAACTTTGATAAGATTGATTGTAAGCTAGTATTATCTATGCTTTAATCTGTAGAATGTGGTCGAATGTTCGTGAAGGGAATGATATTTTTCAAAAATAAATCTATCATTAATAAATTTAGAATTTACATTGGATGGAGATGAGAATCTCACTTTTGGAATTGAAAAACAAAAAAATCAACAATGGAAATGGAGTATAGTAAGACGCCTAACGATAGTACCATTTCAGTCGCCTAGTATTTCAAGGATTTATAATGGGGATTCTTCTTCTGTCATGAGATAGTATGATCCCAGGCCTGAGAGACCTGTGATAATAAATAGACCCTCTCAATTGTCGGCTAATTTTCTAGCGTAAGGCTTTTTGCGATGTTGAGGAATTTCTCTGAGAACGAGATCTTTGATTTGGAATATACGGCTCCTGACTCGGTTATTATACGATCTGGCAAGCATATGATAATATCAACTTAGGTTAGCGATGGCGCGTTCCTAATCTCATCTATCATATTAAGGTTGCAAGCCAATTTAAACTCTTTTTCCTCGCTAGCCAGCTCATGATCTCAAACTAGATGATAATATTCAGAAGGAATCGTAGTCTCAGTGCCATAAGCAAGGAGGAATGGGGTACACCCAGTGGATTTTTAGGGAGTGGTTCGATGCGCCCATAGGACATGAGGTAGTTCGCGAACCCAATTTCCTTTTTTCTGTGAATGAAGCCATTTTTTGAGTCCATACACGATGGTTTTATTGGTGATTTTGGCTTGGCCATTGCCTTGAGGGTAGTATGGATTAGATGGTGAGTGGATAATTTTATGGTGGTTTAGGAAGGTTATGACCTTATCTCCCACAAATTAGGGCCCGTTATCGATACAAATTAGGTGAGGGCACCCGAACTGAGTGATTATGTGGTTATAGATAAAAGAGATAACCTCTTCTCTCTGGTTCGATATAGTAGAATTTATTCTACCCATTTCGTATCATAATCGGTAGCTACGAGTAGGTGACGGCGATTACCTAGAGAGTTAAGGAATTCACTAACGAGGTTAAGTTCCCATCTTTTGAATGGCTAGAAAACCTTTCTTGCAAGGGTGCGTATCATATGTCCATGTCTCTGGAAGGTGTCGCACCTGCAGGAATACTCTTTTGCTTACTTGTGCATGCCAGGCCAGAATACTCCTTGAGTGATAGCTCTGTTCGGTAATGATCAGCCTACGGCGTGGGAGCCGCAAGTTCTTTCGTGTAATTCGTAGAGCAGTTCGTATGCTTTTGACTTGGAGAGGTACTTGAGGTAAGGCCCTGAAACGGAAAGGCGGTAAATCAAACCGTTTAAAGTAATGTAACACTTCGAGTTGTTAATCAGCTGTCGACGCTCTTTTAGATCTGCTGGGAGTGCTCCCTTGCAATTGTTGCCAACGCTGAGGTAGGGTAAGAAAGGCTTTCACCAATCATCGTCTCCCCCTTTATCGCCCCCAGTGTTGACCATGCATACAGATACGTGATTAATGCCGGGGGTTGAAATGATTTCGATTTAGAGATATCGAGCATATGTACCCAAGACCCCGGCTAGATATGCCAAGGAATCGATGTATCTGTTCTCCCCTCGTGGAAGATATTTAAGAGTTACTTTCATGAACTTACTCATCTTATCTGCAATGAGGGCTGCGTATTCGATCATCTTCCCATTCTTCTTGTATTACTCGAAATAGTGATGAGCGATGTGTAATAAATCTGTGTAAACTGAGAGTTCGGGGACATCGAGCTCAAGTGCGAGATCAAGTCCGTGAATAAGAGCTTCATACTCGGTGACATTATTTGTGGCCTCAAAATCCAAGCGGATTGATTTCTTAATTCTATTATTAGAAGGGGTAATCAAAACGATCCTGATCCCTAACCCTGCTGGTCCTGCTGATCTATCTGTGATAAGCCTCCACCCTGATGTAGTGATCCAGTCAGCTCGTTCGTCGAATGGCATGGGGGTTGGATTCTCTGGTATATCTTCGGTAAGGTCTGAGTGGTGCTTTTCCCACTCGGGATTCTCTACTGGAAAATCTATTATATTATCAGCAACGGCCTAAGTATTTTTTGAATGACGTTGTTCGAACTTGATATCATGTTCTCCCAAACTGACTAACTTCTGTTGTACTCTTTGTGACTTCTCTTTTTTGGACAGAACTTCCCGAAGTGGGTAGTTCGTCATAACTTTGGCAGAATGTTCTTGGGAGTAGTGCTTAAGTTTTTCTAAAGTGTAAACAAGGGTGAAGAGAAGTTTCTCAATTTTTGAGTACCTTGTTTCCGCTGGTGTGAGTATTTTGCTGAAGAAGAAGACTGGTTTTCCTATTTTCCATTCCAGGTGAATGAGAACTGTGCTGAGAGAAGTATTTGTGATGGCTAGGTAGATTATCAGTTCCTCATTACCTACTGGGGTACTCATTATGGGAGACCTCCCCAAATTGATTCTGAGATCCTGAAAAGCTTCTTCGTATTCTGGTGCCGATGTCACTTCAGCAGTTGGATGAACCTTTCCTCTTTTGGTACATCCACAAAGTAATAGGAATAGCCAATGGCAACAGTCTGATGATTTAGAGACGAAACGGTTGATCGCGGCAATCTTGCCGATGCATTTTTAAGCGTCTTTTGTTATCTTTGGAGAAGGCATGCCTAGGAGAGCTCGAATTTGATCCGGATCGGCCTCAATCCATTTCTTACTAATAAGGTAGCCTAGAAAGCGGTCAGAATGTACCCCGAATTGACATTTATCTGGGTTGAGACGCATTTTATAAGAGAGAATGATGTTGAATATTATGTTGAGATCTGAGATGTGATCGTCTGACTGTACGCTTTTGCACAAGAGATCATCGATGTAGACTTTAGCGATTTTCCCTAGGTGTGCTTTAAACATGGCAGTCATCAATCATTGATATGTGACATCTGTGTTCTTGAGCCAGAAGGGCATGACTTTGTAGCAATAAAGGCCACTTTCAGTGATGAACGTTGTCTTCTTTTGATCTTCATCTGGAAGCAGAATTTGATGTAGAGGTCGCTGGTCTTCCTTCAGACAGATGGAAATCTGGTGACCTCGACTGACTTCTGATTAAACTTCCCCCCCAAATGGATGGAGGGCTACAGTCTGTGTGGTAGATTTCTGGAAATGGCTTTACTGGTGACTCCCCATGGTCCCAATCTTTTCCTTACTGAAATGCAGGAGGTCTCAGGAAGTTGATCGCGACCCCTTGCTGGAGGAGCCTACTGAGTATTTTACAGAGCCTCGAGTGTAGTCTACATCGTTGTGATCTGATCTTCGTGCCGTTTGAGCGTTGTCAAGTGAGATTATCATTCTGCATTGAGCTCTTTCTCTCGGAGCTCGCGATCCTTTATCAACTGAAGTTCAAGTTCGGCGCATTTCTCTGTCTCGGTGTGGACTTTCACCCATAACTCGGTGAGCTGTCCAAGATCTGCAGAAATTATGAGCTGAGCTCCTGCAGCCGGTCGTCTAGAAGAAACCATAATTGAAAATTATAGTGAAAGACTATCTCAGGGTATCGTGGAAATGTAATGGCCAAATTCCAGAAGCTCGAAATGATTAAAAATTAGCTATCACACCAATAAACCTGTAACAATACTCTAATGGAAAGTAAGAAATGGAAATAGGTATTTATAGCGGAGAAAACCTCTGAACAGTTAAAAAACCCATGACCTCGTATGGAGGATTTTTGTAAAAGTATTTTTATTGCTTGAAGCAGATATGTATATTTCAAGTAATCTCTAAATATAAAAATGCTTTTGATCTCGTAAATAAGAAGTTTGTGCAATTTTTTTGGTCCCTGTCTCTTTTGGATCTTTTCCTTTATATAGGCTTTTCCAACAACTCTTTATCGTTTTGGGGCACGTTTTCCGAATAATGTGGTTAGTTGTGGTTAACTAAATAACTAACGAGTTTATGGGAGACAGGTGTCTTTGGCTGAATAAAGTTTTCCAGGTTTAGCTCGACCCATCCTCTTAAGTAGTTCGTGGGGCTGGTTGGAATGATGATTGGAATGTTAAGTGTTAAAAATGTGTGAGCCTGAGATGGAGGTAATTTGAGCTTCGTGAGCTCATTTTTGAGTCGTGAGCTCAATTTTGAGTAAGATCGAGGGATAAGTCCCTATACCAGTAGATTGGGAGTAGTGATACTAAAAAAGAAAATTTCCAGGGGGAGCTTGTTAATGTTTAGTCCAAAATGGTGGAGTTAAAGAGTAGGACAAAATTGTTTGGGGCGAAAGATAAAGATGCGGATATCGCGCAATATCGCATCAGAATGTTAGAGGTGGAAGCTAAAGAGCTGCGAGACCATCTTCCGAGCTAAGCAGGAAAGGGCGGCGGGGTTGTTATTGAATTTGAATGTGGTTATATCGGGCTTAGAGCGAGCAAACACCCATTACGCGAATTTGGATCAACATCATAAAAAGCTAAAAGTAAATTTTGTTGAGTCAGCCATGTCGAACCAACACAGGATTTCCCTGGATGAGGTACACTCGAGGGAGATAATGGCAGTAATTACCTATTTTGAAGAAGAAGTAAAGTGGCTTGAGCTTAGAAAGTATACCTTGCATGATTGTTTGGTTTTGAAAGATTGTATCTGTAATGTTGAAATTGATTGAAGTAACTGCTTGAACTCAATGGCAACTGATATAGGTCCCAGTAGTGCAGAACGAGTAGAGAGAAGAAGAGAGGTTGTAACTGCCCAAGCTCCAAATTTTATGGCTTCACAACCTCCCACTGTAGGGGAAGTGCAGCTGACCTTCCATAAGAAAAACCTGTATAAGTAACCTGTTGTTTATGTATTCTAGATGATTAGAGAGATGAAAGCTAGATTTCCTATGCTTTATCTTATGTTTAGAGATAGTAAAGGTCATTGATTGAAAACTAGTATTACCTTTGTTTTAATCGTTGATATTTGTATAGATGTATCGATTGAAAGCTAGTGTTAGCTTTGCTTTAATATTTGATATTTTTATAAATGTATCAATTAAAAGCTAATGTTACATCTGCTTTAATCTTTGATATTTAGTAGAGTCTACATGTACGTCTTTAGAGAGTAATGTGGAAAAAAAATTAAAAGTTTTTATTGAGTAGAAAAAAATATACACACTATTAGACATTGGAATCTTACTTTTGGAATGTAAAGAACTTGAATTGAGTATTCTGATTTGGGAACTAGGGATTTTTGCGATAATATCATTTCAATCTCCTAGTATTCCAGGGGTCTGGTATTCGGACGCCTTTCTCTATCATGAGGTAATATGATCCAAGGCCATTGCGTCCAATGATGATGAAAGGACCCTCCCAATTTTCTACAAGCTTTCCAGCATTCAGCTCTTTTATGCTCTTTAAAATTTCTCTGAGGACTAGATCATTGATTTGGAACTCGCAACTTCGGACTCTTCTAATGTATGAGCTAGCTAGCATATGATGATATCGACCTAGGTTGCAATAGCACGATCTCGAGTCTTATCGATCCAATTAATATTGTATGCTAGCTCAAACTCATTATCTTTATCTCTTAGCTCGTGATCTTTGGCAGGATGATGGTATTTCATTAGAATGATGGCCTCTCTGCCATAAGCTAAGAGGAAGGAGGAACATCCAGTTGATTGTCTTGGTGTAGTACGGTATGCCCAAAAGACGTAAGGTAGCTCCCGTATCCAATTTTATTTCTTTGGCGATTGAAGTCTCTTCTTGATTCCATCAACTGTTATTCTATTGGTCATTTTGGCCTGACCATTTCCTTGGGGCAGTATGGATTGGATGGGGAATGAATGATGTTGTGTTTGTTGAGGAAAGCCATGACCTTTTCTCCAATGAAACGTGACTTGTTATCAATTCAAATCAAGTGGGGGCATCTAAACCGTGCGATAATATGTTCCTAGATAAAAGAGATGACCTCTTCTTCTCTAGTTCAACAATGAGGAACTGCTTCTACCCATTTGTTAAAGTAATTTAATGACATGAGTTAAAACTGTCTATTACCCAGTATATTGGGAAATTCTTCTACCAGATCGAGTACCCATCTCATGAAAGGCCAGAAGACCTTGCTCGCATAAAGCTCGAGTGTAGGGCTCGTATCATGTGTCTGTATCGTTGACATGCGTCACATCTTCATGAGTACTCTTCTGCTTCATTACACATTCCAAGCTAGAATATTCCATGTTTAATCTCTATATTTACAAGTAACTGACCTACGATATGGGAGACACAAGTTCCTTCATGTAAATCTTTAAGCATTCCATTGGCTTAAAGCTTGGAGAGGCACTTGAGATAAGGCCCTGTTACTAATCTTTGATAAAAATGGGCTTTCAAAACTATATAGCACTTTGAATTTTTGATCAACTATCGGCATTCTTTTGGATTTGCTGGAAGGGGTTTGTAACATTAGTTCTTCGGGCCGAGATTGGCGATTAAAGGTTTTTTCCAATCGTCATCCTCTTCTTTATCGTACTTAATGTTGATCGCGCATACAGAGTAGAGATCAATGCTGGGGGTTGATATCACTTCGATTTGGAGGTATTGCAATTCTATACCCAAGACCCCGGCCGGCTAATTAAGCTAAGGAAATGGCATGTCTATCTTCTGCTCATGGTAAATAGTTAAGAATAGTTTGCGTGAATCTACTCATCTTATCAGCAATGAGGGCTGCATAGTCGATCATTTTTGTCATTCTTCTTGTACTGTTTGGAGCAATGGTGGCCGATTAGTAATGAATATGCTAAACTGATAGCTCAGGAACACCGAGTTCCAATACTTGATCGAGCCCATGAATCAAAGCAGATTGAATTCTCAATTTTTGCATTTGATGGGGTAATCAGGACTATTTCAATACTTAACCCTACGGATACTGCTAAGACATTTGTGAGAAGTCTCCATCTTTTCTTGTAATCCATTCAGCTCATTCATCAAAGAGTTTGGTAGGTGGAACTTTTTGTATTTCTTCTATGAGGTCAAGGTCGTGCTCCTCCCAATCTAGATCTTTTACAAGAAAATTTGCTAGAAAATCGGCAACTGCTTGACCTTTTTCTAAATGGCGCTGCTGGAAGTTGATATCATGTTCTCCCAAGCCGATAGACCATTGTTGCACTCTTCTCGATTTATCATTTTTAGATAGAATTTCCCGGAGTGGGTAGTTCATCATAAATTTAGTAGAATAAGCTTGGAAGTAGTACTTGAACTTCTATGAAGTGTAAACAAGAATAAGAAGGAGTCACTCGATCTTGGAATATCATGTTTTTGCTGGAGTAAGGGCTTTGTTGATGAAATACACCAGCTTTTCAATCTTTCCATCAAGTCCAATGAGGACCAAGCTTAGAAAGTTTTTTATAACTACGAGGTAAATGATCAATTCCTCATTTTCAACTAGGATGTTCATTATGGGAGACTACCCCATATAGGTTTTATGTTCTTTAAAAGCTGTTTCACATTCTTTTGTCTAATGGATCTCTTCATTGGGTTGAGCCTTTTCTCGAATGGTACATCATCAAAGTAATTTGAAATGCCACCTACAATGATATGAAGACTTAGAGATAAACCGATTAAGAGCGGCGATCTTGCCAATGAGCTTCTGAACGTCTTTCTTTATTGCTAGAGACAGTATGTTGAGTAGAACTCAAATTTGATCTAGGTCAGCTTCAATTCCCTTCATGTTGATGAGGTATCCCAGGAGCTTGCCTGAGTGTACTCTGAATTGACATTTATCAGGGCTGAACCTCATTTTGTATGAGCGTTAAGAATAGAAGACCGTATCAAGATCGGTGATATGGTCCTTCACCTGTTAGCTTTTACAGAGTAGATCATCAATGTATACTTCAACGATTTTCCCCAACTATACTTTGAAAATTGTCGTCATTAACCTTTGATAAGTTGTTCTAGAATTCTTCAGTCCGAAAGACATGACTCTATAATAGTAGAACCCTTTTTTAGTAATGAAAGTGATTTTTTCCTAATCGTCGTCTAGAAATGGCATCTGTTTGTATCTGAAAGTAGCATTCATCATAGATAAAAGTTCATGGTCTGCCGTTGAATCAAGAATTTGACGAATGATTGGAAGAGGAAAACTGTCCTTTGGAGTGTGTTTGTTAAGATCTGTGATATCCACGCAAACTCGGACTTTCCCATTCTTCTTTGGAACAACGACAATGTTGGAGATCCAATCCGGGTACTTAGCTTTTGAATGAATCCAACTTTGATCAATTTATCAATTTCGCTATTGAATTTATCTTGAAGACGAGGTGATAATCTTCTTTATTTTTGTTTGACTGCGGTAGCATTGTTGTTGATTCTCAATCTGTGACATACCTTGGCTGGGCCGACTCTTGGCATTTTGTCAAAAGTCCAGGCGAAGGCATCTCTATTTATTCATAAGAAGTGAACGAGGGCCTCCTTTTTGTGCTGGATCAGCTTGGTACCAATATAAGTACCTCTGTTAGGTCCATTAATGTCTATGTACTCTGTAAGTTATTTTATTGAAGGCTGGTCATCGGGGTGACTACCTTTCAAAAATTATTATGCAACAAATCTGTCAGATGTGTCAAGAATAACAGAGGCTGTATTTTTGCAAGCTTATAAAATCTTTGACTGTCTTTTATTCATAGATGTTGTCGTTGTGCTTGAAGTGAAGTGCTTAATAGTACGTGAAAACGATTGCTTCTATGGTGTGGATCCAACAGCGGCCCATAATCCATGAGTAGCGAGATTTAGCATTGATGATATAAAAAATGACATTTATTATGGCAGGTGGTGATGGGTAGGATGATCTTGCCAACTCGTTCTTCCTTAAATCCATTAAACCCACTAATATCGATGTCGCTTGAAATTACTATCGGTGAGTTCCATTTGCTCGATTGTGCTTTGAAAAAGGATTTTGATACCGCTACCTATATCAATCATCATAGTATGTATGATAAATTTCTTCATCTTTAGCATAATAACCTGAGCATCATGATGAAGAAACTTGACGTGACTGATATCGCAATTTTCAAATGAAATCCCAAGTCATTGATTACTTGATTCAGGAAGGAGTTTAGCTTATTTATCCTAGAAACTAAGGTCATAACATTCCGTTAATCTCCCTCACTTGAATCTGGTAGAGTAGTTGATTTGATGAATCACAATTATATTGCTATGGTACATATGGTACATATCGTGGAAATATCTTCTTTCCCACAAATGGCGCTAAATGTAATGGAAAAATTTCATAGTTGCTCGAAATAGTTCTTGCACCAAATATACATGTAACAAGAATTAATATAAAAAAATGATATAGGTGATTAGCATGGAAACCTTAGAATAGGTAAAAACCACGACCTCAACTTGAGGATATAGTAACTATAACTTTATTGCTTGAGGCTAATATTTGATTACAAGTTTTGATCTCTTGAGTCAGAAATAGTTGATCTCGTAATATAAAATTCTTGGTCCTTTGTCCTCTGGAACTTATTCTTTTTATAGACCTCACTTTTAGTTTGTTATCGCGTAGATGCACGTTCTCCTAAAAATAGGGCAGGTAGTAGTTGAATGTGTAACTGCTAGCTCATGGGAGACAGTTGTCTTTAACTTGTTCATATTTTTTATACTGCTCAATCTACGTTCTTTATCAGTTCGTAGTCTATCTGTCATTGCTGATTGTATATGTCATGTGTATAATGCGTGAGTCTGGTATTGAAGTAGTTCAAGTTTGGAATAAGTCAAGGGACAAGTCCCTATACTAAGAGTGTTGCGGCAAGCCAAATGCTAAAACACCTAAATCTCATAAAATACATGAGGTGAAATACTGTGAAGCGATGTGCTTAATTTGTAGCCATTAAATCTACTGCGGTAACTTAAATACTGTCGTTGTTCATATAAACTTGAGGCAAACAAAGTACTGACGGGGGACCAGCAGGAAGGCATCCAGCGTGGCAACCCGAAAGTGGTATTAGGATGACCTTCTGATGGTCATGCTCTTAGAAGGCAATCTAATTGGATGATAATATACCTGGATCACATGGATGTAAGACTGGGAGATGGTTGGTCCACATTCGAGAATCGACTTAGATTGATTCACCCCTGGGAGGAATATTTTTAAATTTTTAATGGATGTACAACAACAAAGTTTTAGATTGTAAATCTACCTAATCATTTAGTAGGTTAATGATATTTTCCCTATACTCTTGGAGATGTCCTAGAGCTATAGTGTCTTTTAGTTTTTGCTTGTACAACCAATGTAATGACCAAGGAACAATAATTAAATAACAGCAAATAGAATTTGAATGACTAAATCAAGTAGATATCTCCATAATGAATTCTAAGGCCTTGTTTATTTATTTATTAGGTGAGAAGATCTAAGAAGAGGTTAGAAGAGCACAAAAGTTTAAGGTTAGAAATTATGAGATTAGATGATTGAAAAAATTTACATGCATTTGGCTGAAGGATAGAAGTTCTACTCAAAATTCTGACTTTTAACTTCAACATCACACTAGTCTGTTTGGCAGAACCATCTATTTTGACCATAAATTAGAAGTTTTTCCACAAAAACATCAAAAACGCATGTAACCCACATTTTCAACTCTAAATATTAACCAGTCAATATTACAAAATGCCAAATAATTTACAAAAGATAGGTACCAATAGAGAGTATCTAGATTGTTTCAAAATAGGTACTAAAGCAACAAATATGTCTCACAACAATTGGGATAAAGAGATAAAAAGATACTCTAGAGATAGAGAGGTAGAGAACCAAGAACACCTACTCGTCTGATGTACCACCAATGTCATATAGAGGACAACTATCTGGATTAAATCTAGAACATAAATAACCCTTCCTTGTCTTTTCATCTGCACCAAAGAAAAATGCACCAAAGGGATTCTCCTTCATAATCACCTCCAATGTAGTGAAGAGGTGAGTCATTTTAAAGCTTGTGATCCCTCGTAAAATAGTCTTAGCTTTTGACCCCATAGTCCAATCAAACTCTCTCTTAACGACTAAATCATATCTAATACGAGAGAACTCAGTAGTCATCACATTAATACCCGTATCAAAAACATGAGCAGTAGGCCTAGTCCTTTGCCTCTTAGAAGTGGGAGTACTCCTCCTGGTCTGAGTAGAAGTAAGATCACTAGAGGTAGTTGTAGCAGAGGGAGTACCAGTGGCTTGAGCAGTGGTAGGATCAGTAATAGGGGGAGTACTAGTGGTAGGAACATAACCAGTACCAGTAGGAACCTGAGTAAAAGTTGTAAACTGATAATCCTAATCACTTATAGCCATAGTTAAACTCAACATGGTTTTGAGTAAGGGGAATAGACTCTGGGTCAATACCTATATCGTCCAAATCATCAGCAATGTCCTTCTTTTATATCAAGTGCCCAACAGACCTCATAGTATCCCTATTGGCACCCTCATCACCCATGATCTCAAGTAACATCTTGTAATCCTTAAATTTCTTGCCCTTATAGAGTTTGAGCCACTTTCTAGACTGAAACAAAATATAAGAAAAGAACAATGCTCCTTTAAAGGAATCAAACTAGTAAAACAATAGGAATAAACAAAATGAAACTACTAGATATTTTACCTCTACTTCCAAAAGAGCATCCTACACCTTCTTGTCAGCAGTCATAGTATAATTTATTGGATCCCGGCCAAATCCACTCAAACCCATCAAAACCTTCATATTGGAAAGCTTATTCTTCCAAGTCTTATTCCTACTCCTGGAATTTACAATGGTAATGATTATACCAAGCTGATCAAAAAGCGATGTTTAACTGAAGCATATGTTGGAGTCTTTCAACAATTATCAGCCTTGTTCCCTTACAGTTTTTGCTCCTTATATATTTCGACAGCCACCTTATCCATAGCATAAGTCCAATTAATTTGTGGACGTTTGCCTCAAAAATTTGTAGGTACCATCTAACAATCCAAACAAGTAACACAATCATGTTCACAAACAACCAATAAACCAATCATCATAACTTCCATACAACCAGTAATCACAATTTCCATACAACCAATAAATCATTCATCATAATTTACATATAACTAATAAACCATTTATCACAATTTCCATACAACCAATAACCAATCATCACAATTTTCATACAACCATTCATTACAATTTCCATACAACCAATAAAACATTCATTACAATTTCCATAAAACTTATAAACCATTTGTCATAATTTCCATAAAACCAATTACCAATAATCGCAATTTCCATACAACTAATAAACCATTTATCACAGTTTCCATACAACCAATAACCAATCATCACAATTTTCATACAATCATTCATCACAATTTTCATACAACCAATAAACCATTCATCATAATTTCCATACAACTAATAAACCATTTATCACAATTTCCATACAACCAATAACCAATCATAACAATTTCCATACAACCATTTATAACAATTTACATATAGCCAATAATCAAAATTCAACCAATAAATCAATCATCACGATTCAACCAATAAACCAATCACAATTCAACAATGAATCCCAACAATCATCGCAATTCAACCAATAAAATCATCACAATTCAGCCAATAAAATTATCACAATAAACTAATAAACATAAGGAGATTGAATACAACTTACCTTGTCGTGGAAAGATGCAGAGAGAGGGTGGAGAGAGGAATGGAGAGAGGCGTTGTTGGAGGTGGAGAGATATGCAGGAGGGAGGGTGGAGTGAGGGGGGAGAGGGGCATAATAATGCCGGGAGAGAGGGTAGAGAGAGGCGTGGAGAGTGGGTGGAAAGGTACTATGAGGGAGATAAGGGAGGCACTGTAAGGGAGACAAGTTTGTTTTGTTCTTTTTTTCTTGTTGGGTTATGATTTGGACAAGTTGGGGGTGGGTTTTTATTCAGCAAATTAGAGTTTTTGGGGTTGAAAACCACAAAATACCCCAACTTAAGCCAATCTCGGGGTTGGAAACGACCAACCCTACTATATGGAAGGAAAAAGAGCAGTGAAGGCAAGTCAAAGGGAAACTAGATGTATTGAGGTTATAAGTCAACCCAAAAAACTACACGCGGGGGGGGGGGGGGGGGGTGTTTGTTTGATGTTTTGTGGTTAGAAGTGAGGCCAAACTTCTAACCTAAGTTCTAGTTTTCATTTTTTCTGGAGATTTTGCTATCTTTTTTATATAAAAAAAATAAACATGTCAGGGGTGAGAAGTTTAGAAAAATACCTCTTCTCATGCCTTGACCAAAAAACAAACATTGCCTAAGCCTTACTGCCCAAAATCTCATGGTATATACCTCACTAAGGAGAGGTCTAAACCTTTACCGTACAACCGATGCTAAAACCTTAGAGCATGGCCAGCAGCTAGATGAAGGATGACATGGCAAGGTGAAAACCATCCTTAACTTTGTCTGATGACAAATCTACCCTCAGTAGCAAGGTGACTCTGTTGACATGTCCACCCAAAATCCATCTTGAGGGTGGTCTCACTACCCTCAGGGTGGATTTATACCCCGCAGTTCTGAACTGTGTGTAGGTTATAAACAAATTAAATGATGATACTTATCAATATTTAAGTGGCTCTCATGCCTCGTAGTTCATAACTACGGGACATATATACGCTTATGATGGAAAAACGTGGGCGGTTGTGGCTTAAAGTGTTTGCAATGGCTAGTTGATGTTCCACAGTTTAGAACTGTACGGCAAGAGCCTGCATAAAATCTTGTTGTTCCCCTCTCCATACTTAGATTTTTTTTTGGTTTTCTTTTAGGCATTTCCTCAAACACCGCCCCTTGCCCAAAAATTATTACCACTTAGTTATTTTATGACCTCCTCTCTATACTTGGTATTTTTGGTGATTAAGCCCAGCTAGGTCCTGCATCAAATCTTCTTGTTCCCCTCTCCATACTTGGTTTTCTTGGTGATCAAAACTACTATATTTTTTGGCAAACTTGTTTGGCAAGAAGCTCAACAATTAATTTATTTCATAAACTTTTCCATAAGAAGCTTAACGGCTCTATTTTTGGGCAAACTTGTTTGGCAAGCAGCTCAACGGCTAGTTTATTTCATAAAATTGTTCAACAAGAAGCTCAACGGCTAGTTTTTTTCATCTATAAAATCCATTCATCCACTACACTCTATACTCTTACTCTTCTATACTTTACTTTATGTTCTTAATCTTCTACACTCTACTCTATTCTTTTGTCCTCAATTTATCCTAATCATGTCTGACCTATCACTATCATCCTTGTCACCGTCGTCTAAATCCTCGTCCAGAACCGAAGAGCTCTTCCAACATTAAATTACGATAATGCATGAGTATTGCAAGGTTCTCATTGGGATGGGAAAAATAGAAGAAAATGAGCCAGAGGCAACATCATCACGGAGGAGGGGAAGGGGGTAATAAAATTAGAAGGATTGACAAGCGAAAAGATAGCGATTATAAATTAGGTGAGTTTAGCCTTAATCGGGATTATTTTGGCTCCAACCCAGTCTTCAAATGCATCCCATTTCGTCATTGATTCTGTATGATCAAAGGTGTGTGTCAACGTGTTTATGATCAAGTTTTTACTTCGAACACCTATTTTGTTCAAAAAGAAAATTCTACTAAAACGATGGGCTTATTGTCGCACCAAAAGATAACGTGCGCATTTCGCATGTTATGTTATGGTACAAGCGCAAACGCCCAAGATGAATACGTTCGGATTAAGGAGTGTGCAGGTAATTTGAGTTTAAAATTTTTTTGCAAAAAAATTATAACACAATTCAAAGCTCAATAACTTAGATCTACCGATGAAAGTGACACATTACGGTTGTTAGAAGTGAATGAATCGTGGCGATTCCTTATGATGTTAGGTAGTTTAGATTATATACATTAGAATTGCAAGAATTGTCGTACCGGGTGAGCTGAACAATGTACTGGGTATAAGAACCATCTAACGGTGATTTTTTAAAATGGTTGTATCGCAAGATCTTTGGATATGGCACGCATTCTTTGGGGTGCCTGGTTCACGGACATGAACTATTTGTATTAAGAGTGGCTTTTCAACAACTTGTCTAATGGAGCTGCGCTGCCATGCAATTATAAGATAGGCACGGTCCCGCGCACTATGGGGTGTTATTTAGCGGATAAAATCTATAAAAGATGACAAACAATTGTTCAAACCATAAGAAATCAGTCGAACGATACCGAAAGACATTTTGCAAAGATGCAAGAAGCATATCGTAAAGACGTAGAGTGTGTTTTAGGGTATTACAAGCTAGATTTGAAATATTTGCATACGGTGCGCAATTTTGGAAACCTAGGAAACTGGGAAATGTTATGTACACATGTATAATCATACACAGCATGATTATCAAAGATGAATGTCAACCTTACATCCAACAAGTAGATTGTAGTAGCCTACTCGCAACCTTCTACCCCAGACAGATAATTGAAGGCTACTTCGAATCCTACTCGAACGTCTCAAAGTCCAGTCAACCTCCAAACAAGCCCCCCAAAGAATATCCAAAGATGAAGCCTCGACTCTGAACAAACCATGAGGATGGAATCAACATCGCAGCAGAAGCACATCGACCATATCCGTACATGGTCAAAGTATGACGGGACAGACAGCCAGCTCACTAAACAAGACGGCACAGTTGTTGGTCCTTACAGCTATAGTAATAGGCCCAACCACTGCTACAGTACCAAAGTACAGATACAGACCAAACAACTATTACAGTGGCAGATCCAACATTTCTAGCACCTATACCCACGCCAGAATATCCGGATAGTACCCTTGTAATATAACTTAACCTTGGTGACTCAACCATTCCTATATTCTATAAATATGAGAAATGGGGAACCAAGGAGAGGTTACGAGATTTTTCCCCATCCCCTTCGCAGTTTACCTTCGATCACCTTGCAAAAACCCAGTACTCGAACCTTCGACTACTCGACAGAAATATAAACATAAATAAAAATCCTCAACAGAGGTCATGGAAAGTCACATTCCAGGCCTCCACGCAAGTATATTGTTTATAGATTATTCACGCTCTAGATTATATGTTTGCATTCCTTTGATTGAAGATTAATCCCTGTGGTGTAAGAGCCGACTTCCCTCATCACAAAGTTAGGCCCCTGCATTTGGCGTTGTCTGTGCTTCCCACCCTACCAATCTTCCTTTCTTTTTCCCCTCCCTTTGTTTTCAACATCCACAGATTCCTTTTAATGGCACCTAACCTCCGTTCCAGTTCAACCCCCGCCGATAGCTCCATTGAGGGAGTGGCTGCCCAAGTAGCCTTACTTTCTCAAAAATTTGCTCAAGTCGAGGAGCGCCACCACGCACAACTTCACCAGGACGTAAAAAGCACCGGCTAGAATTTGAAGCTGAACGGAATCGTCGCCTGGACGACGCAGATAGACAGAACTGGGCGATTGACGAGTTACGTAACACAGTCTAAAAGTTGCAGAGACTACAGCCTCTAGAAGCTGCTTGACCATCCCAAGAACCAGACCCATCGCAAGTATCTGCCCGCGCCCGTCTGGGGTCCCTACCAAATACCGAAGTACCCCCAGTATATATCGGTGCCGAGGGTGTTCCCCGCATTATTCCCCCCGTCGGCTCTATCCATCTCGGCATTCACCCCACAGAAGATTCCTCAGACTCCACCCTTTGATCCTTCAGGTACCCCAAGCGCCGTCCTGCTCGAGAACGGCTCGGGGAATGTAGTGCCGAATACATACCACATACTTGACCTCACCATCCTCAAATCCCCCGATTCCCCCCATCCTACTTATGCTCCACAACAGGACTTCAACCACAAAATCTAACCAGTCATTCGGGTTAGTGATAGCCCAGCCATAAACTCATGGAGTCGATTGAATAATCTCTTGTGTCCGAAACTCCATGCTATCGATATACCCCAGAATTTCCGAACTCCCAAACTCTGCAAGTACCGCAACACAGACCCTCAATCGTACATACTCGAATTCTAAAATGCTTTAAGCCCCTACTCTACTGCCAACCACCTGATGTGTCGTCTTTTCCTAATGAGTCTCACAGATAATCTTCTTCGTTGGTACCACAACCTCCCTAGTGGCTCTATTTAATGTTTTGAGCAACTATCCCATCTTTTCATAACCCAATTTGCCTTTAACAAGGATAGAGAGGTCCGAGTCGATGCTCTCTTCAGCTTTAGAAAATCTAGCAATGAGATACTCGAAGCCTTTACCAAGAGGTTCCTTGATGAGTCCCAAAAAATTGAGAACCTTAACTGCGTGAATGTTATACTTGCATACTCGAATGCCTTGCCTGATAACTGTCGTGTCAAATAGTACCTGGTCCTCCATAGACCTTAAACCCTCGAGGAGATGCTCTCAAAAGTCAACGGCTATATCGACCTTGAACGCCTTTGCAAGTCATATAAACAGGGCCAACCTTCGACCCCTGCTATCAATAAACCTCGACAAAGGCCAACCTTCTACCCCTACACCACTGAGAGTTCCCGTCTCACAGGAGACTGATAGCCGCAAACGCCCTCACATTGATAACAATGTCGAAGCTCGCAGAAAGTGACCGAAGCCAGTCCTACCCACACTTACTGCCCCCCTCAACACCCTTCTACCACACACACAGGCAGATCCCATCTGGCGTATCCCATTCCCTATCAAAGTCAAACCAGGCGAACCTTACTGCGCCAATCACAAATGCAGCTGTCACCACACAAACAAATACGTCACCCTTCAGCGCTTTCTCAAAATCATACTCAAAGTAGGTCATCTACACCAGTATGTTGTCGACATTCCCAGCTACCTTGACAGGTCCTACCTCAAACCTCAATCTACCCTTATTGCAAAATAAACTTTATCGAAGTTAACCAAATTGACAGTGGCCGTTCCAAGAGCAAATGCAAGCGTGTCGCAGAATATTCCATACTCACCTACCAGGTGAAGCTGCCCGCTATCCTACCAGGATCAAGGCTCTCCCCTCAACCTGAAGGCATCTCTTTTATCGGCTGTGAGACATCCCATGTCCACTTTCCCCATTCCGATCCATTAGTCATCTTGATTAAGATTGAAAACCTTATCCTTCACAGAATGCTCATAGACACAAGAAGTGCAGCTGATGTCCTTTTCCTCTAAACTGTCGAAACCATGAAGAAAACTAACCTCATAACCGCTGCCAATGTCGAATTGAAGGGATCCAATAGGGCCACCAAAGTTGTTACTGGTCGAATAAGCCTCCCAGTTACTGCCGGCCCAGTTACACATCAAATTAGTTTTCTTATCGTCGATAAGAAATCAGAATACCTCGGTATCCTCGGACGCGACTGGCTCCATACCATGCGGGTCATTCCTTCGACATATCATCAAACCCTTCGCTTTACCACCCCCTTGGGCACTTGGAATTTAAAAGGCTCCCAACGCCTCACCTGTTCATGCAAGCATCCGGATATCGATCAGACCCGGAGGCTCTTCAGCCGCCCATAACAATCAATGTCTTTCTCTCTCCCTATACCTTCGACAGTTACCCCCCCATCTATCGAACCCACTATTTATATCAAACTCGACTGACCTGGTCGAGGTACATTCATTGGAACTTTTCTAGACGAGGCAGAACGCCTTGAGCTTTCCGACTTCCTTCGAGTGAACAAAGATGTTATTGCATGGACGTTCCAGGAGATGCCCGGTATCGACCCCAGTTTGGAATGCCACCGCATTGATCTCATTCCCCATTTCACAGCAGTTAAACAGAAAAACATACCTTGGCACCACACCCTCGAGAAGCAGTAAACCTCGAGGTAGACATGCTTATAGCCGCGGGTTTCATCTGAGAAGTAAAGTATGCAGATTGAATATCAAACATTGTTACAGTTCCCTAAAAGAGCAACAAGATCTAAATTTACGTTGACTTTACAGATCTAAACAGGCATTCACTAAAAGACAGCTTCCCCCTCCCGATCATCTCAGTACTCCTTGATGCCACTGGTGGTCATGAGCATTTTTCTATGATGGACACAGCCTCCAGTTACTATCAGGTACCCCTCCTTCCTGAAGATCAACTTAAAACTTCTTTCATTACTGAACATGGCATATACTGTGTTAACGTCATGCCCTTCGACCTTAAAAATGCGGGTGCCACTAACCAACACCTTGTCACCACCATGTTCAAACCCTTGCTTAGAAAGTTGGTCGAGGTTTACATCGACGACATGTTATACAAGAGTCTCCAAAAACAGAACCATATCCAAGATCTAACCGATGTCTTTTCGATACTTCGAACATACAACATGAAACTTAACCCAGATAAATGCCAATTTGGTGTTTCGTCTAGTAAATTATTAGGCCATCTCATCAGTAAACGAGGTATCAAGGTCGACCCCACATACATTCGAGCCCTCATCGACATGCCTTTGCCCCAAACAAATAAGATGCCCAAAAAGTAATCAGTAAGATAGCTGGCCTCAACCGTTTCATTTCCAAATCCCCAGACCATTGTGTTTGGCTCTTTTCTCTCTTACGCAAGCAAGGCGTCCATAAAGCAAAAAAGAAAAACAACCCTCAGATCAACTGGACACCCGAATGTGACCAGGCCTTCCTCAGACTCAAAACTTATCTTAGTCGACCCCTCATTATCAGCACCCCAATCAAAGTTAAAGCACTTTCTTTATACCTCGTTGTGACAGACATCTCTATCAGTTCAGTGCTTATTCAACTCGATTCGAACATCGAGAAGCCTATATATTTTATCAGCAAAGCTCTAACACCCGTAGAAACCTGATATTCGAAACTTGAGCGATTAATCTTCGCCCTTGTCTATTCAGCCAGCAAACTCAAACCATATTTTCAAGCTCACCCCATCCGTATTATAACAAGCTACCCCCTTCGAGAAGTACTCAGCAAAAAAGAAAAATCCAGACGAGTACAACAGTGGTTTGTATATCTTGGTGAACATGATATTACATTCGAGAAGAAGATATCCCAAAAGGCCAAGCAGTAACAGACTTCCTAGCCGACTTCCCGGTCGACGATGTCGATTGGGAAGAATATGAAGATGACCTGACAGAAGACCAACCCGAAGCAATAAATCCATGGAACCCTAACACTGGATGGCGCTTATTCACAGATGGGTCTGTTGGACCTAATGGCTCAGGGATCGGTAAAGTCCTGGTCACACCCACCAATGATTGAATAGAAAAGGCTATCAAACTTAACTTTGAATATTCCAATAACGAAGCTGAGTACGAAGCTTTGATCCATGGCCTCGACCTCGCTTTCGACCTCGGCATTCCCAAACTTGTAGTTTTCACAGATTCCCAACTTGTTCAGAGACATTACACAGGTGAAAATCAAGCTAATGGCCGAATGGATGAATATGCTCTTTTTCGTTCGAAAGCGCATGGTCCATTTTCTTGAAAAATCTACTATCAGTCATTACCCTCCAGGAAAGAACCGACATGCAGATGCCCTCACCTACATAGTAGCTATGCTAGGCCAATCAGAATCCTGGACCCTCCATATCGAAGTACTCGAACGCCCAAGTATCGTCCAGATGGAAGTCAATGCCATCAATACTGGGGGAGAGAGTCTCGATCCAGACGACTAGCGAACACCATTCCTCCATTACCTCAATAATGCAACCCTCCCAGATGATCCCAAAGCCAGACGATCGGTGTTAGAGAATTGCTACAGATACACTATCATCAAACACGAGTTACATCGCAAATCCCCAAATGACGTCCTCCTTCGCTGCATATCTCAAGTTGAAGCCTCTACAATTCTAGTTGAACTCCATGAAAGTACCTGCGGTGCTCACACTGCTGGCCCATCTAAGGCCCTTCGCCCTGTTTCCCAGGGCTTATTCTGGCTGAACATTAATAAACAAGCTGAAGAGTATGCCAAACACTGTGACAAATGCCAATGTCATGCTCGCGACATTCATTGCCCTTCACAAGATTTCCATTTCAGTCAAGTCCTCTGGCCTTTCAAAAGATGGGCTATCAATCTCATCGGTCCCTACCCTAAAGTCTCCGGTAGCAGAGAGAATATCCTTGATGCAACTGATTACTTTACCAAATGGGTCAAAGCTGTACCTTTATGCCGAACCAGAGAAGAAGAAGTTATCAAATTCCTTTGGGAAAACATCATCACTTGCTTTGGGTGCCCCAATATGATTCACTGTGACAATGGTCCGCAGTTCGCTGGGAGCAAAGTCAGAAATTTTCTCCAGAAACATAACATCATCCTCTCCCCCTCAACACCTTACTATCCCTAAGGGAACGGCCAAGTTGAAGCAATTAATAAAACCATTGTCGACGGTTTCAGGAAAAGAGTCGATGCAAAGAAAGGTCAATGGGTTCAGGAGTTACAGCATGTCCTATGGGCCTATCGAACAACACCAAGAAAATCCACAAGCTGCACCCCTTTCCTTCTAGCATATGGTACTGAAGTTGTGCTCCCTACTCAATTCAAAACACCCACACGAGATCCCAACCTCTCAGACGAAGACAATGAGTTTGAGCTCGGATACAACATGTTATGGATCAACAAAACCAGAGACCAAGCCATCGCCAACCTTGGTCGTTACCATACACCACTTCAGAAGTCATATAATAAGAGAGTTCATCCATGAAATTTCAACATCGGAGATCTAGTACTTGGACGGGTCATGCAATCTTCGAATCCCCGAAATGCCGGCAAGCTAGCCGAATCATGGGAAGGACCTTATGTCGTGTGCGACAAAACTGACAAGGGTTCATACTATCTAATGATAGAAAACAAAAGGCCTTTACCAAATCTGTGGAACACAATGCAGCTGGTTTCATACAGCAGACCACGACCTCTACCTTATCTAACTAATGTAAATACAGAGTAATCAATAAATAGTTTTTCCACCCCTGCTTCGCCTCCTATTTTCAATTAATTTCACGGTTTAACTTAAGTATCATGTCAACCCTTCGACCTAGCTGATACATGGGGGCGACCTTGAGATTTTTCAAACCTCCAAATTCAAGCAAACTCGAGGGGCAAGGATGGTTGAAAGACCAGACCCTTGGGAATGTATTGGGGGAGAACAATTATGCTTTGTTGTAGCTTAGGCCTTCGAAGTCTAGTTGATTTCATGATCATCTCTAAGTATCATGTCAACCCTCGACCCAACTAATACTTGGGGGCGACCTAAAAATTTTCAAACAACCAATTTTGACCAAACTCGAGGGGCAAGGATGGTCGAAAGACCCGACCCTCAGGAATACATTAAGGGCGAACAGTTATGCTTCACTGTGGCTTAGGCATTCGAAGTCCTGCGATTTCTTGGTTCCCTCTAGGTATCATGTCCACCCTCGCCTTGACTGATACTTGGGGGCAACCTTGAGATTTTTCAAGCTTCCAACTTTCGAGCAAACTCTAGGGGCACGAATAGTCGAAAGACCGGACCCTCGAGAATGTGTTGGCGATGAACACGTTTTGCTTCGCTTTATCTTAGGCCTTTGAATTCCAGTAAATTTCTATGTTTCTCCTAAGTGTCATGTCAACCTCGGCCCGACTGATACACTGGGGCGACCCTGAAAATTTTCAAACTCCCAACATTCTAGCAGACTCAAGGGGTACGAAGGGTCGATCAACCAGATCCTCGAGGGTGCGTTGGGGGTAAACACGTCTTGCATCGCTCTGGCTTAGGCCTTCGATGTCCAGTAAATCCTTTCATTCCAACAGAATATCCTAAACATCTTGATGTTCTTCAAGATTCGATTACTCTAAAATCATTCAACAAATACAAAATATACAGATATCTACAGTTCCATTGCATATAAGACGATGCAAGACATCCTCAGAGAAGCAGTTTCAGCACAGAGCAATTCAAACCAAATTTAGTTTAGAATATACATCAAGTTTGAAGTACAAACAAGTTAATACCAATAACAGTTCATTCAAATCGGTTTCAACACGACAGTTCAAATAAGTTTGCACAAATCAAGTTCCAAGATCAACCCCGCATAAACAAATATAGGTATGGAACTCCAATATAAATACCTCATATTGGCGCAGCTGCACCCACTTTCCCAACTGGATCCGCAACACCATCATCGTTAGCATCGCCAATCAAAGGCCTCGAACCTGCACCTTCTGCAATCACATCAATTGTAGCCCCAGCAGTAGCACCTTCGGCCACAAGAGCCTCCACGCAACCTCCAACACCTCCATCTGCAACATCCACAATATCTGCCTCTCCTTCATTCGTCTGCAAAGCGTCTCCAACAACCAGCTCCAGGGTAGTAGGCAAGGGTTCCAAAGTATCGGGGTCATACCCCTTATCCTCTATAAACTCCTTTAGCTTGATAGTCACTCTACATTCCCCATCAAACTGCGCCTGATAATGCGCCTTCTATTCCACCTTTTCCATATCCTTCACAGCAAGCTTCGCCTCACACACCTGCTCTTGATTATACTGTTGAGCCTCGAGCCTCTTATCGTTTGAATCAGGGATCGCCGCCTGATCTCATTTCAAAACTTTGATTTTAAACAATAACGTAGCCTCAGTCCCTCGAGCAAGCTCTAAACTCTCAAGCGCCTACCGTAACCTCTTTTTTCCCACTTTCACTACCTTGTTGAATGATTGTGCCCAAGCATCCCTCTACTATAGTATTTGAGCTTTCAATACCTCTCGAAGCATGAAACACTTAAGAAAAATACAGAATTTTACAGGCAATAATAGACAGTTACTTGATACATAACCTTCTTCATCTGCCTCGAAGCTTCGTCTGGCTTCGCATAACAGAGTTTGGCCATCGAAGCGAACTTGGCTAGAGCCTGCTCTTGTCGCTCGACCTCCGTTATCTCTTCATCCTCATCCTCCACATCATCTTCCCCCAGTGCCCTTTGCCTTTTGATCTGAACGACCTTTGTCTGTTGAACCTTCAGAACCTCGGGTATGACCTTACTTTTCCCTTTCTTAGCATGTGTTGGCACCTGCCTCAGCCTCAGTCTCGAAGCATCACTAGCAACTTCGACTACCGGTGTTGCTTGTATTGCAGCCCTTTTCACCTTTGAAACAAACTGAACATTCCTCGGCAAATCATCCTCCCCTATTTCTTCAGGTACTTTTGAATCACCTTCGCCCTTCCCCTTCTTTGATGGCTTCGGCATAACGGGTACGTTTCGAAGCAGGGAATCTGCCTTCTTTTTTCTCCTCCTCTTGAAACCTTGACTCGTGATTATGGAATTTACCCACTCCTCATCAGAATTGAGAACAACGTTAATATAATTCCTCAGTATCTCCCAAGACTGGCTAGTTGGACCTGCAGCAAAATAGAAATATAATCACAGTTTATTCGAGAAATACACCAACATTAAACCTTCGACAAAAAACTTACTCGGGTTATAGACTCTATGATGTAACCAATAAGAGACCTCCCCTTCGACATTCTCAAAATTACCCTGTACCACAATTAAATCCTTATTTCAGCTTCGACCCGTCGAACACAGATCGAACAACCAGTGTTTCTCTGGGTGACACTAGATATGGTATGTGCCCACATTCTGGTTTGCCATCCTCGAGTAAAATGACACCACATCATACCATTCGATTAAGCCCCTCTTCTCACTCCTCAATTTTTCATTTATGCCCTCTATTACCCTCATCATCTTGTAAAAATTTATATTCATTTGAACCGGGGTAACTTCCCAAAAATTTAATACCTCTTTCACCAACCTTCGGAGAGGAAGTTGCATTCCCAATCGAATCTGGCCTCTATATTCCATTATACCCTCTCGCGGGTTCGACTTGAAAGTCCACCCCGCTCTTGCCACATGTAATGTTACCCCCACCTTCGACAGCTCCAACTTGGCAGTAAATCGATCCAACCTCTTTTTATCTCTAGCTGATTCAGAACCCTCGACTCTATCCGACTTAGTTGAATCCTTACTCTGATCACTCTGCTCCCCTTCTCCTTTTTACCACCAGAAGGCCCAGTATTACCATCACCTCTCTCACACCCCCCTCCTGTCTCCTCTTCCTCACTATCCTTACTTACTATCGCCTTTCGACTTCTAATAATCGGAACCCCACCTGCCAAAACTGCCACGGCTAAAGGGACATCAGTTACGACATCTAGCACTTCTAAGTCGCTGCCCTCATCCATCGTAACACAACCAGAAGTACTAGCCTGATTTTCTTTCACTTCCGCATCTTATCCTATAGAAGAAGAGGCACGCAATTAACTCGATATATTCGATAATCACGTGTCAATAACTCACATCTCATCTACACCCTCCAACAAATACAACACTATCGAAAACACGACCCTAAAAATAGTTCCTCCGTCAAAACTCTCAAAATCTTCAAATGGGCTTGAACCCAGACATATGAATTCCTCCCATCCTCAATTTTAACCTCTCAATTATGAACCTAGAAGATTCTACTTACAGATATAGAAGGAGAAGCAGAACAAATTTAAAGAGAGATCAATTAACTTACCTGTGTTAGTAGAAGCATAATCAAAGCCACCAGTCAGTCCGTACCCGGCAACAACCTCAACAACTTCTCTGAAGCTTCAGAGATAATGGCATATGTTCTCTCCCTCTCACACTCTGGTTTTCCCTCTATGATAAGTACAATGGTTACTTCCTATACATTTATATTCCTTCTCGGAAAACCAAAACCTCCTCGATTTTCAAACCATTATCATTACCACGTCCTCACTACCCCGGCTTTTCGGCTGCAATGTGTTTTGACTGATTTGCCCCTCATATCCCTCACGTGCGAACTGCACACTCACTTTGAATTAACTTTAAATTTAAAGCCTCAAAAAGAATTTCATCCTCACTCGAAGCCACCCAGTCAAATTCCAACATCATATCACAACTTTTCCATGAGACGAGGATAAAATTCATGATTACATGCATGGCATACTGCCCCCGAAGCATATACCACCCTGACAGACCAGCTGTCTAGGTTTTCGATCGATCCAGTCAAATCCAGCAAAACTTTTAACACATATACTTCGCGTACACGAGTAATCGACTATACCGTACCTCGAACAATCAACAAAGATACCCTCGCAATCAATTCCCAAATATCTCGAACATTCGATCTGCAGATCATTCGATAGCATAAGATTTTATGTCTTTATTACGTTGACAGATCAGATCTTTTACTTCGACAGACAAGATTTTTTACTTCGACGGATTAGACCTTTTACATTGACAGATCAGAACTTTTATTTTCGACAGATTAGACCTCGTACTTCAACAGTTCAAACCTATTACTTTGAAAGATCAAAATTATACTTCGAACATTCACAATTCTACTTGCACAAAGTGCTGAAAAATAATTTGACAGATTGTACTACCAAAACCCAATTTCATTAACTTCAAAATAACATAGTACAATGCCAACAATTCATACAAGTACCCTACATACCACTATATCTAAACAGTTACCAAAACCGTTCAAGGGGTCTCTATTTATCAGCAGGACGTCTATCCTCGCTCCTAGCTGCAGCAGCAGCTTCCTCCTCTCTAGCCTCAGCAGTAGCATCCTCTTGCTCCTCCATCTCCTCTACAAATAACTCGAGCAAAGACAAAGAATTGCCCTGAAACGGACCCATCATCTGAAAGATCCCTCACCAATAGGCAAAGGACACTCCAGCAATAGGTTCCCCAGGTTTTGCTTCATAGAGGTCCAGCATCTCCACATCAATGTCCTGATCGATAAGAAACCTCCGCCGCAGCTCCAGTATCTTCTCCTGTACTCGAATTACTTTGGCCGCAACCCGGTTCACATACTTGTTCTTGGAAGAATTGTCGTTGAAAGAACCGCCATTGGACGAACCGCCGTTGGACGAAGAAGCAGCCATTATGTTCAGAAGAAGAATGCAGAACTATGAAAAATTCTCTTCACAGCACCCCCTTTTATACATGAAGGAACATTTCAACTTTCCCTCTTCCCAAGCCAAATTAATTGCTGTCTTCAAAATCCCGCCTTGAAAACTCAACAGTCCAACCTCTACAACTTCCTAGATGTAATAGTTTCATTTGCATGCGCATGAAAATGCCATTTACGAGGACAGGCAATCGACCAACTCCCCAGTATTAATCCATCGACCCACACCACCTCCATGAGTTTCGATTAATGCACGGTCAATTATCTTCGACCATATCGCTATACTTTGAGGACACTTTCTCCAGCAATTATTAACACTACTATTAACATTCGATGAGATAATTTCGTTGTCATGCTTACAAGCCTACTCGTCTATAATATCCACCAGATATAATTACACAAAATTCTAGCAAAACATCATTTCCATTCCATTCTCAAAAGTGCAGCAACCAAAATTGAAAATTTTCAAACCCAAATACATTCAAACCATAGCAAAAACAGAAACCTCCAAATACAACCCTACAATACAAAAAAAAAACCAACACTATCACCACCACCACCTTTACCACCGCGTCAAGTAGAGCCTACCTTATTTTCAGACAGGCGAGTTTCAATCGCCGAGCCTTGCTCCTCAATCTCCTCTTTTACAAGAACGAGATACTCAGCCAGAGCCGACAGGTAGAGGTAACATTTTTCTGCAGTCGTAAAATGGTACTTCAGCTTCGCTCAAAAGTAAGCGCAAGGCTCCCCGTTGATAGGTTCTCCTGCCTCCAGCTCCATCAGTTCAGAAATATCCCAGTCGAGATCATGATGGCCGAAGAACTTCACGTACAATTCACCTATCTTTCACCCTATGCGACGATCTTGGGCGAATCCCATCCTTTTTTGGTAGCGCGTGTTAGGAGTGGTATCTATTGACTTTTAAAGGAAATACAGGAGGAAGAGAAGAGAATAAAATAGAAGAAGGGTATACAGCATCCCTACCCCCTTAACTCATAGTTATAGCCTCATTTCATTTATTATACTATAACCACCAACATCTCATTATTACCCTCTTTTAATACCTACCCAAAAACCAATAGTAAAACCGCTCAACTTCCAAGGCCAAACAGTTTTCTCAGCAAAGGCCAAACAATTTTCTCAGTAAACGCCTCTACGCCTATTTTCGAGACTTTCGCTAAGAGGGGGCGAATGTAGTAGCCTACTCGTAGCCTTCTACCCCAGACAGATACTCGAAGGCTACTTCGAAGCTTACTTAAACATCTCAAAACTCCAGTCAATCTTTCAAACAAGCCTCCCAAAAAACATCTGAAGATGAAGCCTCGACTCTGAGCAAACCTCGAGGACGGACTCCATATCGTAGCAGAAATACTTCGACTATATCCGCACATGGTCAAAATATGACGGGATAGATAGGCAGCTCACAAGACAAGATAGTGCAGTTGTTGGTCCTTACAACTACAGTGACAGGCCCAACCACTGCTACAGTTCCAAAGTACGGAGATAGACCCAACAACTGTTATAGTGACAGTTCCAACATTTCTGGCGCCCATACCCATGCCAAAATATCTGGATAGTACCCTTGTAATATGACCTAACCTTGGTGACTCAGCCCTTCCTATGTTACAGAAATAGGAGAGACGGGGTACCAAGGAGAGGTTATAAGATTTTTCCCGGGCCCCTTTGCAGTTTACCTTCGATCACCTTGTAAAAACATAGTACTTGAAACTTCGACTACTCGACAGAAATATAAACACACTTAAAAATCCTCAGCAGAGGTCGTGGAGAGTCACATTCCAAGCCTCCACGCAAGTATATTGCCTATAGATTATTCATGCTCTAGATTATATGATTGCATTCCTTTGATTGAAGATTAAACCCCGTGGTGTAAGAGTCGGCTTCCCCTTGTCACGAAGATCGGCCCCTACATAGATATTGATCCCCAGTTTAAAAATCTATGGATACTTGGAATGAGACATTACATCCAACACATGCTCTCAATACTATGGCACAATAAGATTTATAAAATTAGAAATGAAGGTACTCATTTCCAATTATGAAATAAACTTGTCGTGCATTTATAAAATCAAAAAAGGGTAGAGTAAAGTAGATTTTCTCTACATGAAGATTATTTTTTTATTTTCTAAAGTAATCTATTTTGTTTTGAAGTTTGTAATTTTATTTTGAAGTTGTAATGTATTTTTTCTACTTAATTGAAGTATGTTTTGCGAAATAAAATGATTAATAGCAATTTTATTTAAATAAACCATAACATAGATCTTAATAACTACTATTAACACTAAGGATTACATCAATCTTCATCACTAGAAACATCTTCATTACTTATATATTGTTCTTACAACTTCTTGGAATAAAGTTTAATTTGCTTCTTCATCCAAAATTTTTGCGCCGATAATAGTTTAGTTGTGTCTCTTGCCATCACCTTAACCAAAATTTACTCTTCGATGGCTTCTTTTCTAATTAGCCCTGCTTTATACCTCCTTAAAATCTCTGCATCTCTAGCCAACTTTTGTTCCTCACGTGTTTACATCTAGCTTCATTTTCCTTTTTTTTCTTATCTCTCTCATTCTATGTCGCCATCATGTTTATCGTCATTTTAAACATTTTCTTCCCCTAATAACCTATACTTGACTTTGCCATTTATTTTGCCTTGTATATTTTTTGGCTGTCCGGTCGTACTTCCCCACAAGCATATAGTGGTGCATCCATGTTAGTAGAATCATCTGGAATTATGACATTTGAAGTATCGAAAGTAGGTGTAGAGGGTCTGGTGTTGGTGGAGTTGCCCGGGCTATCGCTAAAATTTGGCTTCCTAGCAAGGTTGCCCGATGTGATGAATTTATTACTATTTTGGGCATTGCTCCAAAACTTTATAAGCCTCCCAAAATTGGAATGATTTTTTTAAATTTTTTCAGAGGTCTTCCATGCCATACCAAGCTAGAAATCAAGTTTCAAATTCTTATGAGTACGATTAACCTAACAAAAATAATGAAATAAAACAAATATATACTTACTACGTCGCCCGATCCCTTGTCAGTAAAATGTCGACTTTCAAGGTCATGAATAAAGTCTCTAAAGATCGAACAATCCCTATTGAGCAGCCTCTTATACGGGAAATTGATACTGTTGTATGATCGCCACATCGATTGCTCATTATAGAATAAGTTGAATTAGTTGCGCACCTTGAACTAAAATGTAGCAGCTTTTTGGTTGTTCATGGTAGCGAGGTTTTTAGACACTTGGAACCATGCGCATGCGACATTCACGAAGTCACCGGATGTCCAATTTTAGTGTTCATATATCATTTATTATCATTATCAACTTTATCCTCAGCCTCAACCTCAACTACATCCTCAACTATAATAGGTATCGAGGTCATCTTTCATTTAGGGTTTGCCTTTCTGCGCATAATACTTATCGTAAGAATTGGATTGACAATTGGAGAGTCAACTGGAAATACAATCGGTGATGCATTAAGATTTAAATCATGTAAACCCTATATACCTCTTATCAGCATGGTACTCGAACTTTCACCAGCAAAATTAATTTGAGATGAAAAATATGGATTCCCCGGTTGAGAGTATGTGCCCGAATGAGCATCAAATTGAGGGTAATATCCTTAGGTTTGGTAATGAGGTTTATAATTAGTTATTTGGGGATCAAATTAAGATTGAAAATGAATGTTGGATAGTGGGAATAGTTGTCGATTATGGTGATCACGATATTGGGAAGGGTTAGGAATTTGTGACGCATCAAATGTACCGAATTGAGTCAGTAATAAGTTTCTTTATTATTTTGTACTGAAGGATTGAGAGAGGTTTTTGGAATTAGATTGGGAGCTTGAAGATGACAGGGATTTTGTTTGCAAGCTAAGAAAGGAAAAGAGTGTAGAAGATTAAGAGAAGAGATTGTATAAGATGAATTACCTTTATAGAAGACAAAAACTAGCTATTGAACTACTCGATCGACAAGTTTACCTAAAAAATTAGCCGTTGAGCTACTTGGTCAACAAGTTTACCCTAAAAACTAACCGTTGAGCTACTTGGTCAACAAGTTTACCTCAAAAATCTAACAATTTTGATTACCAAAAAAACCAAGTATATAGAGAAGGTCATAAAAAAACTAAGTGATGATAATTTTAGAGGATGTCATAAAATAATTAAGTATGGAGAGGAGGTCATAAAATAACTAAGTATGGAGAAGTGTTTGAGGAAATGCCTAAAAGAAATTTCACAAAAAAAAAAATAATATGGAGAGGGAAAGCATTTAATGCAGGAACTTTCCGCGCAGTTCAGAACTGTGTGGCAAACAAGGGGGATACGTAGCTTAATCTGGTTTCCCTATTTGCCGCGCAATTCAGAACTGTGGGTAAGATATAGAGCTCAGATTATGCCACGTGTTCCCCTTATTTGCCCTGCAGTTTTGAACTACGCTGCAACTACCTTCATGAAATTTCATCCTTCCCCTTTCCATACTTAATTAGTTTTTTCTTGTAAACCTTTCTTTTAGGCATTTCCTCAAACACCTTTCCTTGCCCTCTATTGTGTGTGTATCTCTTCATACTTAGTTTTTTTATTTTCTCCTTCTCTTTTAGGCATTTTCGCAAGCACCTTCCCACTATTGCAAAATTATTATCACTTAGTTTTTTTATGAGCTCCTCTCTATGGGGCATTTCTTCAAATACTTAAAAAAACCAAGTCTGGATAAACATATTTGAAGTAAACACAAGTATCACAACATATAATTCTCAAACATAATGCATAATCAATTAAATGTTATTTAAACATAGCATATCAAAGTTCTTAACAAAATATAGCATATCAAAGTTTAAACATAACATATCAAACGTAGTTTAAACATAGCATAATCAATTTTATGGCCTAAGTGGAATGGCCTCTCTTTATTTGGCGGGCGTGTCTATTATGTACGGGACTCTTGTCATAGGTACATTGCATATTCGGATCTGTCTGGTAGTTGATGGACATATCAGATTGTCCCTCTCCCGTAACTTGGATAATATCCTGTGACCGGCACAATTATTCCTCTAACTCCCCTATGCTCTCAATGTATTGCCTCGACTCTTCATATGTCGCATACCACATTCCAACGGTTTGATGCCATAACTTATCTATAGTATCCCTAGGTAGACACGGGTGTGGTACCTGAAGGGCTGGGATCGGTATCCGTCTATGTTCTCCGCTGGTTCCTGCCATATCTATGAACCATCCCATATCATGATTCTCGCCGGTTGCATCGACACCATAGCTTTCTACCTGAGAAGGCCTAGCTAAACTCAAAGTAGATGGTATCCGTACATCGGGCCTAACAAGATCACGCCTGACCATTCATATATTTTTGGCCCTCTTGACTAAAAAATAGCCGATTTGGGGATTTGGATGAGCCAAATGCCAATATGTCATATAATCCACATCATTAATGAGATAATTGTTTCCATTGTAGAAGTCCAAATCTTTGAGTCCCTGCTAGATCTCCCGATCGTACCATAGAAATTCTATAATCTTTTAAGAGTATCATAGAGAACACTATCATACATGGTGTTCTGATGCATACACCGGTCTCCTAAATACCAAAGCATACCATTCCCATATGGGACTGAAACCAATGGGGCCCTCCTCGAACTAAGCCTTTTGGCATATCTTACCTCTGGATGGATTGATTGTTCAGACCTTACCCATGGTTGCAAATCAATGTTGCTTTTTGTAGTAGCATGCCCGCAGCCTTCCAAGACTAGTCGAATACTAGAAGGCTACATCGAAGCCTACCAGGGACCCGAATCCCAAGGAACCAGAAAAAGCCAAATGCATATGATTTACCTGAAGCCTTTAGAGACTAACCGAATACTCGAAGGCCGTATCAAAACTTACCACAATAGCCAAAGCCAAGGATAGTCGATCAGCATCAGAACACAGTTCAAGCTTTAAAGGGACTTCGACCATATTAGTGTATGGTCAAAGGTAGACAGACCTAACAGCCAGCTCACCAAGCAATATAGTAAAACATGCTGCCAGACAGCTACAGTATCAGAACCGATTTTGCGTACATCTCGGCATCCCCATCACAGAGGATTCACCTTACTCAACCCTTTGAACCTCTCGACAACCTACTAGGCACCCTTCTCGGGAACGCCATGGATAATGTAGTACGGGGCATACCCCTAACCTATGGCACCAACGTTCTTCCCCTCGACCAACCTACCTAACCCAGTAAGAGATCGACCAAAAAATCTATGCAGCTATTCGCATCAGCGCAAACCCTACCCTGAACTCCTGGAGTTAGCTTATTAACCTAATCTTCCCGAAGCACCTCATTGTTTAGGTGCCTTCAAACTTCCATACTCCTAAAATATGTAAATACCATAACACCAATTTGTAATCCCACGTCCTTCAGTTTCAGAATACTTTAAGCCTATACTTAGCTCTCGATCATATCTTGTATCACATGCTTCTCACCAACCTCACTAACAGCCCTCTAAAGTGGTACCATAGTTTCCCTAATGGGTCCATTCGAAGCTTTGAATAGCTATCAGACTTATTTATCTCTTATTTTTCCTTTAATAAAGACCGTGATGTCCGGGTCGATGCCCTTTTAAACTTTAAAAAAATACCCACAGAAATGCTTGAGAACTTCATCAAGCATTTCCTCGATGAATCACGTAATGGCGAAAACCTCGATTGTGCGAACGCTGTCCTAGCCTAATCAAATGCCCTGCCCGACCACAGTCACGTTAAATAGTATATTGTTCTCCAGAAACCCCGAACCCTCGAGGAGATGCTATCCAAAGTTAATAGATACATCGACTTTAAACATCTCCGCGAAACTAATCGCTTGGGACAAACCTTCACCACCAACCATAATAAACCTCGACAACCAGCCACACCCATGGCCGTTCCCGTCTCTAACGAGACCGACAGCCGCAAACGCGCCCACTTCGACATTCAATCCTCTGAGCCCCACAAAAAGCGCCCTATGTCAGTTCTACCTAAATTGACCGTTCCCATCAATACACTCCTCATACTCATTCAGGCTGATCCTATCTGGCGAACTCCCTTCTCCATCAATTTTAGAAAGGACAAGCCCTATTGCAAAAACCACAAATGCAATTGTCATCCCACAAAAAAGTGTTACGCCTTACAACATTCACTTGAGATGATCCTCAAAGTCGGTCGCTTGCACTAGTATGTTGTCGACCTTCCTGGCTACCTCGACGGCTCGTACCCCAAACCCTAGCCCGCCACAAATGCTGGACCTGGCGAAGTACACATTTTCCAAGCCCACATGGTGGAAGTTAACAACATCAATAGTAGCTACACCCGATATTAGCGCAAACGGATTAAAGAGCGTTGTAAACTTATCTATCAACAGAAACTTCTAGTCCTCCTACACGAATCTAGCCATCACCCTAGACCCGAAGGTATATCCTTCATCAATTATGACATCTTCCATGTACATTTCCCCCATTTAAACCCTTTAGAAATCATGATTAAAGTTGGGCACCTCGTTCTCCACACGATGCTCATCGATATTGGCAATACAGCCGATGTACTTTTCCGCCTGACAGTCTGAGCTATGCAAAAGTCTGATCTGATCATACTAGCAAACATCAAGTTGAAAGGTTTTAATTACTCAATAAAGGTTGACGTCGGGCAACTCAACTTTCCTGTCACCACTGGCCCTATAACCCTTCAAACTAGTTTCCTTGTCATTGACAAGAAGTCTAAATACCTTGGCATCCTGGTCCGCGATTGGCTTCATGTTATGAAGGCCATACCTTCAACCTACCAAAAAATACTACGTTTCGCTACCCCCTGCGATACGTAGGACATGAAAGGCCCGCAACGATTAGTTCGATCCTGCGAGCATCCCAAAATTGACGTTAGCAAGAAACTAGCGAAGCCATAGCAATCACTACACCTCTCTCTCCCCAACCCTTCACCACACCCGTCGAACCCATATATTATAATAAACTTGACGGCCCTGGTCAAGGCACATTTATTAGCAGTTTCTTGGATGACGATGAAAAACTCGAGCTTACCACTTTCCTTCAATCCAAAGAAGATGTCTTTGCTTGGACATTTCATGAAATGCCCGGCATCGACCCTACCCTGGCCTGCCACCGTCTCGACCTTATCTCCAAATTTATGGCTGAAAAATAGAAGAAACGTGCATTGGCCCTGAGGATTTGTGATGCAGTGAATCTCGAGGTCAAAAAACTCCTAGCTGCTGGGTTTATAAGTAAACTCAAGTACGCCGAATGGATCTCGAGCATCGTTGGTGTACCCTAAAATAATGGAAAGATCCAAATCTGCGTTGACTTTGCCGATCTCAACAATCACACACCAAAGGATTGTTTCCCTCTCCCGATCATTTCTGTGCATCTCGATGCCACAACCAGCCATGAACGCCTATCCATGATGGATACGGCGTCGAGTTTGTAATGATGAGTTTTCCAAAAGGATAATCTTTACCAATACTTTTTGTAAGGATGGTATAGTAATAATCTAAACCAAATAAGAATTTAGGTGGAAACTCAATAAAAGCAGAGAAAAACCACGACCTCGAGGATGATTTTGATATAAAATCCAATAGGTTACTAGTTATTAAAAGTTATAGGGTGATAGTAAAGTAAGAAAGATTGAATAGTAAAGTTCTGGATCTGAATAATCTTTTCTCTGCCTGTATTTTTAGTGGATACAGGCATATTACAAAAAGAGAAAAGGTTTCCAATTTTGGGGGTAGTGGGCGAATTTCGTGGATCTGTAATGGCTCTTTCTCAACCAGGCACAATGGCTACTTTTAGTAGGTCGAGGACTTGGTGTATCTTCTTAAATGTTGTCTGTTTTTTACTATGCAGTACTGACTGTCTTTGACTATGCTATGCTTGCTTACCCTTGTCAAATCTGGGGAATATGCTACTGCAATCGTCCCATTCACGACAGAAGTACTTGTGATTGTGTCAAAAAGAAAGTAGAATCTGAAGGGGTCACCGAATACTTGAGAAAGTCTGCATATTGTCATTTCTGATATCAAAGTTAAGTAAACCTGGTCATGTCTTTCCTGAATAGTAATTAATGCGGAACATTGGATTTGGTAAAGGTAAGTGGAGTATAATTACGTGGTGTAAAGAAGGATAGAGTGGTGGTTTATTTGGAAAGATGTCGCCCCAAGTATTGGGCAACAAGTGGCTTAATGAAGAAGACGGTTTCCGCGATGATTTAGTAGAGGTAAAGTATTTTTGTAAGTCTTTGATTTGAAATCCTGTGTTAGTTGCCATCATGGTGGGGGGATTTTGGGGAGGTGGACTTAGAGAGTATTTACACGTGGGGTATCTGTTGGGGTTGGGTTCATTATCCATTGCTGAAGGTAGTGGAGTTCATCAAATTTTTGAAGAAGGGGCTACTGCTCATAGTGAAGATGATGATGTGAAGGCTGGTTGGGCGTCCTAGGATCTTGTCAATCTGAATGACCTTCTTACAATTTTCTACTACAATTCTTCTGCAAGAGTAGCTGTATTTAGAAGTTCCCTGATCTTAGTTTTATAAGTTTCGTCGCCCTTGTTGCCAAAGCTAATGTCAGATTTTAGTGATAAGAAGCAATAATGTCAGATTCTGGTGAAAAGATGAATAAAGTAATTAACCATCCAAGTCAAATTAAAGATAGAATTGTATCTGGATGTAATGTAATTGAAGAAATGACTTTGTCAAATAAAAAATGTAATAGATAGTTCATTTAATAAACTTTATTTGTCGTCTTCTTATGTTGTTTAAAGTATTATAAAATCAACAAGTGATCAAATTAGTATGATGTCAAAGTAAAATACGTTGAATGTGTATAAGTCTTGAGTATAATATATCTTAAAGTTTAATTGACTGTGTGAGGCCCAGAATGAATTTTGAGGTTGATTGGTTTGGCTGTTAAAATTGTAAAGTTCCAAGGAGAAATAAATGTTGATTGTGTTGACTTGGACTTTGTTAGACTTTAAGTATCTCGTAGACGTAGTGATTTTAAGGGACTGGCACAAAGATAATCTCTTGGAATTGAGATTTCGTGTATGTGGAGATGGTGAAGACTAGGTCTCAGATATGGAATAAAGTGTTCAGCCACATTTAGGCAAAGTACTAGGAATTGTATAAATGGAACTTCAAAAACTGGTGCATTAATTATCAGATGGAAGAACCTGCTGAAGAGAAATTATGAAGGTATGAGCATAGTAGAGGCGAAGGATGCTAAAGAGGATTTTTAGTTTTACTTCCAACTTGAATTTTGGAGTCCTCTGTAACGTATGAGTAATATGTATACTCGTGCAAAAATATTGATTAGGAAAGAAGATGCTGCTGCGATTAGGATTATTTGAATTATATCTTCTCTAGAAGTTGTCAAATGTATTGATCGAATAATTTTGTATGGCTAAATGAGAATAAATTTGTTTTTTTTTTCAAAATGGAGTTGTCAATGTTTTAGGAATGCAAAATTGTTGTCGAATATACTTTAAACTTGGGAAATTATTGGAATGTAGTAATACAATGTGCTTGTGGGTATTTGTAATGTCGAATGAAAATTTTTAAATTTGGCTTAGATATAGGGAATTGTAAATAAAGTAAAAATGTGTAGAGGTAATGAGAGGATGTAAACATGGTGAGGTGTGTTCCTGTAGGTGAAATTTTGAAGTAGAAGAAAAAGAATATACAACATCTTTGTGACAAGATAGGCTGTGCTTTGTTGAGTATGAATATGTCAGAGGAAGTTCTTTAAGATATGGAAAGATTGGAGCAGCAGTGTAGGGGATTGCTTATTTTGAGAAGGCGAAGAGTCAAAAAATTCAAGGAAAGACGTATAAGGCGCTATGCTCGATTACTCTAATGGTCGTGAAGTGGTGCAATGAACAGTCCCATGGGGTCTATAAATAGTTTTGAGGTGAGCGACTGTTCATATTTCAAAAACTTTTTAAAAAAATTTGTAGTACGAACTCTTTGTGCTCGTCATTAGAATCACTGTAAACAATTGGGAAGGAGAAGATAAGTATTTTGATTGAGAGAGCAAAGCGGGCAAAATAGAGAGATACCGAAGCAGTGCGTATTCAGGGTTAGTGATTTTGTTGTTTGTGCGTGATGTTTGATTTATTATTTGTAAATATGTGTAAATGTAGGTATGATAAGTGTATTGGTAGATGGAATTTATAAGATGTAGGATGGATTTTAAGCAATTGAAGATTTGACTGTGTTAGGGTTTGATAAATAAATCATGATTGTAATTGTTGAAAGGTGTTGTATCGGTGGCAATCCAGTCGTTATGGGTTATAAAGGTGTTGGAAAGTGAGAGTTGTAATTAATGGGTGGTGAGGAGTGAGGGATTGGTGGGTGTCGCGGTGAGCATGACGCGACTGTAGGGATGTTGTTAGGATTTCTACGAGATTTGCAGGAAGCAGAGTTTGGGGCCAGGTGTTATGTGGGCGGATTTTACGCCGTTGAAGGTATATTTTTAAATCATTTTAATTGGATTGGCTTTGGCAGGAAATAGGTGATGTGTAGTCAAGAACTATGAGGTTCCTGAACTCTAACAAAAAGATATGTTAGTACAATAATTGATATTAGAACTTATAAAAAATAATAATGATAAGATATATCGAGAAATGAATGTAGTATGTGTATTCGGGTAGTAATGATATTCATCAGATAGGAATGATAATAATGAGAGAATGATGTGCTGGAGAGTAAACTCGACAACTATATGTAGATGAATACATGAACGTATATATTGTATCCAATATGATAGTACTAATTATGGAAAAAAAAAATGGAATCTAATTATTTGGCTCTTAAAAATGGCTGAACCAATTAAAATTAATGAAAAAGATATATACGGGAGCCTTCAAGATGTAGAGCCCCTGATGATCAATGTAACTACCTGTGTACAATAGTTGGGTGGTAGGTATAGGGTCGGGTCATGTAGTGCAGACATAGCTAGTGTTGACAAGTTTAGAGTGGCACTTAGGATTGTCGAAGTTTCTGATGAGGAACATATCGAGACAGATGTGGATCACGAGCCACAGGCTTGTAATCAAGAAGATAGTGGGGGTGGGGAGGAAGATATGGAGGAGGGTGAGGATGTTTGTTACGGAGAAGGTCCAGAAACAAAGAAAATACTAATTTTTAAGAAGACGTATTGTATTCCTGAAGATATTAGGTTAGAGGAGTATTAATATGATATGATCGACCAGGAAGTACCCTTGGGCGGGATTCTCGTGCATCGAGAAAAAATTAAAAAGGGGCTGAAACTTCCTCTTCGAACTGACCAGAAGAAGTTGATGAATTATTTTGACGTGGCACCTGGTCAGTTTAATCCAAATGTATATGACCTGTTTTGCGTATATGGGGTAATAAATGGTCAGTTAAAGTTAAGGGGGGAAGAGTTGATCACAGTTGACGATTTATGTGTGTACTATATACTCAAGATGAACCCGAAGAAGCTAGGTTATCGATACTTGGTGAGGTTTTTGAAGAGACCGTTGTTCTAAGACATAGTGTTAACAGGAGGGTGATATTGCGAGGAACGTTTACTCATATCTGGGAACTACGAGTTCGACAAGAAAGATCTTGGGGAGCCTTTAAAAAGAAAAACTTTTCATTTAGGTTTGTGGTTAGGTAACATAAATGTTGATGTTTTTATTTGATTTATGTTTAAATCCGTGTGCAATTGGTATTTTATTGTTGGTTGTACATCTTTAAAGGAGACCAATAGGAAGTCAAAAGTACAAGATGAATTGTACAACATTAGGAAGGGGTACTTTGGTAGGATCGACAACCTTTGCATCGGTCAAGAGTGAGTGGATTCCCTTTTTCAAGAGGCAAGCTTAAAGAGGTTGAGGGCAAAAGGGGCAGAAGTTCCAGTTATCGACGGTAAGATGTCGGTGAGGAACAAGAGGGCTTCAGAGTCTAGTCTGCCATTGGAAAATCCTTCTTTGGCTGGGTATATGACAGATTCCATAACCGCGGAAAGAGACTTGATGTTTACTGAAATATTAGGAAAAGGTAAGAAGAAAAGGGCAGCTAGCTAAGTTGTTCCTCCCTTACTTCCCCCGAAGAGATCTTCTTGAAGGTCAACAAATGATGAGGGGGTGAAGATTGATGCACCAATTGCTTTGCCTTATGGGTGACTTCCACGAGGCTTAACAACTACGCTTCCGAAGAAGAGGGCAGAGTTTGAGTCTTCAATGAAAAAATTTGTCGAGGAATCTGAGATTGAAGTCTAGAAGACTACATACGCATGTGTCTGGGGCGGATGGGTTGCGGGCGGAAGTGGACGACTGTTTGGTTGGGGCAGAGAGTTTGATAACTTTTCTCAGTAAGGTCCACCGAAACATGTTGAAGGTGAGAAACTTTTTTGCTTTTCTTTGATTAAAAAATCTGATATGTCATTCGATCACTCAATTTATGAATATAATGCAGATCAAAAAATTATTGACCGAGGCTAAAGATCTTATTGTTGGTAGTAGCATCTGGCAAATCAGGTTGTGGCATACAAGAACATCGAGAAGGATTTGATGAGGGAGAAAGAAGGTTTTCTCGAGGATAAGAAAAGGTTGAATGCCACATTGAATATGTATAAGCTGGAGGCTCAGAAGGTGAAGGAGGTTGCCCTTCATGATGCAAAGAAAGAGTGGGAGAAAAAGATCGAGGAGATAAAGGCTGAGTTGGCGAGGGAAAAAGAGGAGGCGTTGGCATTGTTGAGAAGCAACTTCGAGAAGGATGTGTGGGAGCAGGTTGCTGATGCGCGAAAGGTAATGGAGCAGAAGCATGGGAAGATCTTGGACGAGGTAAGGATTAAATTAATTCGCGAGAATTTAGATGCTTGTAAGAAGGTCAGGGCCAATTATGTAGGTCAATATGAGGTGATGGAGCAGAGGAAAGATTACTATAAAGAATTAGCCAGAGCCAGGGGTGTTGTTTTCGAGGAATCAGATCCGGACGACGATGTGGCAAAAATGTCTGAAGTTTCTTCTGGGACGGAAGTTGTCGATGATTTAGTGATGATGGAAGCTGATGGTTTGCATCCCGTGGAAATATTGGATGTATTTTCTCCAAAGAGGTTATCAAAGGTTGATGATGTGGTATCTTCTCCTATAGTTTAAATAATTTTTTGTAAACAATAGTCTTTTGTTTTTTGTGAGAAGTGATGTAAGAATGGTCGATGGGACCAAGACAGTTTTAACTATTTATTTTTTAAATGTTGGTGCTTTGTTTACAAAGATGTTGTTTGAAAATATTTGATGCATATTGAAATTTATGCTAAGTGCTGGTATTCGATAAGATTGATATAGGGAAATATGAATGAAGATAGCTCAAAGTGTTGCATGAATCAACTATTTGTGTGTATGTAAAGATGGCTATGTATGGCAAGTAGTAAGAATGTTTGCCAGAAGTTAATCCATAATGGGATATCTGGATTGGATGCAAAAGAACAAAAACATGACATGTTGTGTTCAATAAGTAATGAATGTAAACAATGTTATCCTGTAATAGGATACTGTTATCGAAGGATCTAATGTTAGTTTTCCACAAACTTAGCAAGTATGGATCTAGACTAAGTAAAGATAGTAAAGATTATGGTGGTGTGGATGCATAATTATCAAGTATGGATCGAGACCAAGTAAAGATAGTATAGATGATTGCTTGTCTTATGCATACTTATTAAGTATGGATTGAGACCAAGTAAAGATAGCAAAGATGATTGATTGTCTGATGCATAATTATTAAGTATGGATCGAGACCAAGTTAAGATAGTATTGATGATTGAGTGTCTGATGCATACTTATAAAGTATGGATCGAGACCAAGTAAAGATAGTATTGATGATTGAGTATCTAATGCATACTTATCAAGTATGGATCAAGACTAAGTAAAGATTTAAAGATTAAAGTGAAAGTAAAGATAGTTTATTTGAATTTATAAAAGCGGTTACAGCTGTCATTTGTAAAGCATTTTCAGTTGGGCAGTATTCCATGGATATTCAAGCTAGATTTCATCTTCTGTCATCAGCCAGTAAGTACCACTATTAATTTATTCACTGACGATATATGGCCCTTCCTAGCATTCTGATAATTTTCCTGAATTCTTAAGCCGAGTATTATCTTGAATCTGTCGAAGGACAAGGTCTCCAATACCAAACTTTCATGTTCAAACATTTTTATAGTGTAAGTTTTTTTCAGTGTGTTTTGATATCGTCCAAAGTTTGCAATGGCTTTGTCTCGGGTTTGTTCGATCCAGTTAAGGTTGCAGAGGAAACCTAGCTCATTGTCTTCATCTATGAGCACTTGATAAATTAAGGTCCGAAAGTATGACTGCTTCAGTACCGATAGCCATCATGAATGGAGTACATCCTGTAGATGCTTGAGGTATTGTCTTGCGAAGTACTGATTTGATGCTTTTGTTGGTGGCTTCAGCTTGTCCGCTGCCTTGAGAGTATTATGGTGTTGAAGTTGAGAGTTGAATCTTGTACTTGTAGAGGAAAATAGGGACTTTATTTCTGATAAACTGTTTGTCGTTGTCGGATCGTATCATTAGTGGGCAGCCAAATCTGGTAATTATGTATTCCCAAAAGAAATTGATGACTTCATTTTCATCGGTATGACAAAGAGGAACTTCTTTGACCCATTTTGTAAAGTAATTTATGGCCACAAGAACAAATTTGTGATTTCCCGATGTAGGGTGGAAGGGCCCAATGATATCGATCCCCTATCTTTTGAATGGCCAGATAACATTGCTAATGTGCAAGTCGAGTGCTGGGCTTTTGCTGTCTTGAGCATTAATTTGGCAATTGTAACATCTTCAAACAAAGTCTTCATAGTCTTAACACATTTTTGGCCAGTATAAACCTTGAATGAATGCCCATTAAGCCAATGACCATCCTAAAATATGAGTCGCACAAATTCTTTTATGAAGTTCTTTTATTTTTATTTGGACTTCTTTCTGAGAGATGCATTCGATAAATGGTCCTCCTCCCGCAATGGGATAGAGGATTTTATCTTGGATTGTGAATCGCAGACATTTGGCCAAGAGTGATCGGGATTCTTCTTTGTTACTCGGGAGGATATTGAAATTAAGGTACGTATAAAAATGTCATCTCCAATCATCTTTATCTTCATCTTCAGCAACATTGTTGTTCATTGAAGAGATCATATCGAGACAAGAATATTCGATAACCTCGATTTCCAGAGTTCCTTTTTCACAGTCATCGAGCATAGCGGTGATGTATCCCAATGCACCAGCATGGCGGCTCTCAGCCTGAGGGAGGTAAGAGATTGTTGTTGACTTGAATTTGCTCATTTTTTGTTCGACTAAGGCTGCATAATCAACCAGCTTGCCAGATGTCATGAATGTTTTGTTGTAATGATTGGCGATGAGTAAGGAGTCGATATAAATAGTTATTTCTTCTGCTCCAAGTGTTATAGCAAGATCTAGTCCGTGAAGGATGGCTTCATATTCTATTTTATTGTTGGTGGCATAGAATTTGAGTTTAATAGCTTTCTTGATACGATGATTGGATGGTGCAACAAGAACGATGCCGATTCATGATCCTCGTGGTCCTACAGATCCGTCAGTAAAGAATCTCTACCCTGTGTTTTGTGACCAGGCGTCTGGCTCTGCAATTGAGTCATCGACCAATATTTCTTCGAGTTCTTCCCAATCTGGGGCTTCAACCAGAAAATCTGCCAAGAAATCAGCGATTGCTTACCCTTTGATTGATATTAGAAGTTCAAAAGATATGTCATATTCTCAAAGGAATACGGACCATTGTTAAGCTCTTCAGATTTTTTCCTTTTTAGAGTGTGCAAGTCAGAGAGGATATTTAGTAATGATCTTGATGGGATGTACTTAAAAATAAGGTCGAGGTTTCTGAGAGCTGTAGGCCGAGGCAAGTAGTTGTTTCTCGATGGTTGTATATCTTTTCTCGGCAGGCATGATAGTCTTGCCGATGAAGTAGATTGGCTTTTCAACATTGTCGTCTTCTTGAATAAGGACTGAGCTAATAGAATCATCAGTTGTTGACAAGTATATTGCTAGTATTTTACCATCAACTGGAGTACCCATGATAGGAGGACGCCCTAAGTATCGTTTAAGATCTTGGAAATTTAATTTACAATCATGAGTCCAAACGATTTCTTTGCTCTATTTTTTGGACAGCGGAGTGGGATTTCTATAAAGAAAGACGTAAAGAAGTTTGCATCGGTCAAATAATTTTGATATGAATCTGTGAAGAGCAGTAATTTTGCCAACAAATTTTTCTACATCTTTCTTTGTTCGAGGAGAAGGCATCGCCATGAGTACTTTGATTTGTACTAGTTCGATTTCAATTCCCCTTTAACTAACCAGATGCCTGATAAATTTACCACACGCAACACCGAATTGGCATTTTTTAGGGTTGAGTTTCATCAAGTACAAAAGATGTCGAATATGGTTTGTAGGTTGTTGAATTTATTTTCACGCTTCAGGTTCTGACATATCATGTCATCGATGTATACCTCCATGATTTTGCCTAAATGACCTTTGAACATTTTGGTGACGAGTCGCTGGTAAGTGGCTCCTACATTCTTTAGACTGAAAGGCATTACTGTGTAACAGTAAAAACTTCTTCCTGTAAGAAAAGTTTTTTTTTCATGATCTTCTTCTGCAAGAGAAACCTGATTGTAACCATAGTTGTATTCATCATTGAAAGAAGTTTGCGTCTAGCAACTGATTCGAGGAGTTACGGGATCAGCAGGAGGGGAAAATTATCTTTCGGTGTAAACTTGTTGGGCTCTGTGAAATCAACACAGACTTTGATTTTCCCATTTTTCTTAGGGACTGCAACTATGTTAGAAACCCATTGTGGATATTTGGCTTCCCTGATAAATCCTACTCGAAGGAGTTAATCGATCTCCCCATTAATGGCTTCCCGAATGCGGGGAGCTAGATTTCGATGCTTTTGTACGATTGTTTTACAGTCTAGAAGGAGGTTGAGTTTATGGCATGCGATCGAAGGATAAATACAGGGCTTTTCTTAGAATGACCATGCAAAGATATCGACGTTTTTCTTAAGAAACTGGATCATGGTTTCTTTCTCATCGGAAGATAGGCTAGAGCCAATGAAGGTATTACACCCGGGCCCATCGAGCTCAATGGAATCTTCTACCTCGGTGTCATGCTGCTTGAATGTAGGTGGTAGTTCCTACTATAACTGCTATGCCTTGAGAAGTTTTGCCGTATGAGAGTTGGTAGTGGTGTTCTCGCACATACGTGCAAATGTTTGGCTGCCTTTGATTTTGTAAACTCTGTGATCCGCTGGATATCATAAAGCCAAGTTAAATGTAGATGGTACTGCTTTAATCGAATGTAATCAGCTTTGCCTAGTTGGACTCAACATCGATGACTATGAATTTAACGAAGGTGGTTTCTGATCCCGCCTGAAAGGGCAGTGTAATTTCTCATGTTACCAATTTTTTTAAACCGTTGAAGCCTGTGACTGTTGTTATCGAAGCTTTTACAAAATCTTAAGAAACAAACCCTCCATGGCGCTTCCTTAGCGTGAGCATAATTTGACTCAAAGAGACATTGTAGCTGGCTGAACGTGGTGATGGAGCCTTCGGGTATAGTATGGAACCATCTGGGCAGCTCCTCTTTCTGACTCATGTTGAATAATCTGTATAGCATATAGTTGAGTTTTGAGTATATCCCAACTATGGTTTTTAAGTGTCGGACGTGGGTGAGAGGGTCAGTGAGGCCTGCATACTGAATAAATTTTTGCATATGGAAATTATCCATAATAGGCATTACTTCGAGATGTGGAAAAATATGATTTAACTCAATTTTGTCGAGGGTAGATCTTCAGACTGGATTATCGGAGTTTATGGCTTGAATCTTATTACTTAGGTCATCGAAGGTGCTGAATTGTGGAGGAGGAATTGGTATGGCTGCAACTTGAAGATCAAAATCTCCTTGTCCTTCGGGTCCCAATCGGTCTCTGATTGGTCTTCTTTCTGTTGGTAGGGGAGTTTGGGGATGGGTGCGTCGACTTCCTTGTGTTTTCGATACTGAAGATGTAAGTCTAAAATATCTCGAAGCTTTATCTGGATTTCTGGATCTGGATCGATTAAACTGGGGACAACGCCTTATCTAACCTCAAGCGTTACCAGATTTCTCTTCTGAAATCATACAATAAGAAGGTTTGACCATAAAGTTTTGTTATAGGCAATCTGGTACTTCGTCAAGTCACCCCCTCCTCGAAACTGCGCAATGCCTGCAAGCTAGCCGAATCTTGGGAAGGACCATATGTTGTATACGACAAAACAGACAAAGGATTGTATTGCCTTATAACTGAGGCCAAGAAACCCTTACCCAATGGAATACTATGCAGGTAGTCTCATACAACTGGTCGTGACCATCATCCCTCACCATTGATATAACCACAGTATAATCAATAAACAAATTTTCCCACCTTGTGCATCCCCTTGTATCTCAATGAACTTCTTGATTTGGGAAAACCTAAGCATCTAGTCAACCCTTCAACCCGACTAATACTTGGGGGCGACCAAAGATCCAATTCGAGCAAACCGGAGTAGAATGAATAGTTGAAAGACTGGGCACTCGGGGGTGCATTGGGGCCGACCACATCTTGTTTTGTTCAGAATCAAACCCATGGATAGAAATACCCGGGAGTGACCTTGAAGCCTAGTGAACTTCTTAATTTATGCAAGCCTAAGTATCTAGTTAACCCTTCAACCCGACTAATACTTGGGGGTGACCTCAAAGTTTTTCAAACCTCCAATTCAAGCAAACCCAAGTGGCATGAATAGTCGAAAGACTAGACACTCGGAGGCGCATTGGGGCCTACTACATCTTGCTTTGTTTAGGATCAAACCGCGGATAGCAGTACCTCGGGGCTACCTCGAAGCCCAACGAACTTCTTGATTTGGGTAAACCTATGTATCCAGTCAGCTCTTCGACCCGACTTCTACTTGTGAGCGACCTCAAAAAATTTCAAAGCTCCAATTTGAGCAAACCCGAATGGCATAAATAGTCAAAAGACTGGACACTTGGGAACGCATTGGGGCCGACCACGTCTTACTTCGTTCACGATCAAACCCTTGGATAGAAATACCTAGAGGCGACCTTGAAGCTCAGTACATTTCTCCATTTGGGTACACCTAAGTATCTAGTCCAACGTTCGAACAGATTGATACTTGGAGGTACCTTCGAAGCTCAATCATTCCTCAATACCAACATAGTTCAATAGTAAGTTCGACATTTTGACCAGCCAACTAATTCGATCACACAGAATACCAGCATACATTAACAAGTTCAAATCACATAGCAAAACAGTGTCTGTACATCCATCACAAAGAAATAGAGTTTCTTACAAATAACAAAACCAGATCAAGACAAGTTTTCTTCCTCAGATGATAAATTTAAATAGAATTACCTTAGTTCTTTTGTAGACATAGCCATTTCATCAGTACCTGGATTCTCCCTTACAGGCACGGCTTCAATATTCTCCACACCAACCACCACAATCGCAGGGTTTGACTCTGTCCCATCCACATTTTTTATATCCTCGATGGTAGGATCCTCCACTTCTAGGGGATAGAGTTTAAAGATTTCAGGATTATAACCTAGTCCATCAACAAATTTCTTCAACAATGAAGTCACCTTGCACTCTTGGTCATAGATTTCGCGAAAGTGTACATGATTATCTTGCAGTTGTAACCCCTGTCTTGCCACCTCCACCTCCAACACTGCCACCTTCATGTCACATCGCTCGACCACCGCCAGGTTCTCCCTCACCTCATCAGAATGAACTTGCAGCATTTCCCGCTCTAGCACAGTGACTCGGGTTTGCAGAGACAAAATGTTCCCCTTCGTGAGCTCTTTCCCATCAATCAACTCCTTTAACTTCTCAAAGGATGCCTTTGGAGCCCTTGCAAACGAGATCATCCAGGCATGCATCTGTATGAATTACAAGCACCTCGACTGTTCAGCAGTTATCAACTTAAAGTTTGACTATTTCCTATTTTCCAAAAACAAAACACATACCTGGTGCCACACCACCTCGGTACGGCTATCTACTTCTTCTAGGTTAGTGGCAAACAGATGTATCATCGACTCTGCAGACACCCACACAGCCTCCTCTTATTCGTCCTCGAGCTTCTTGGTTTCGGCCGAGCTCGCCCCTTTGGCCAACTGATCATAACTGCTCTTTCAGGGCGTTGTCTTCGTCAATGGAGCGGTCGATCCTTCGACAGTAGTGTATTCCTTGCCCTTTTGGGCCTATTGCACTGCTTGTGGAATTGCTTCTAGGGCATTCAAAATTTGACCCCTTACCTCAGCCGTCGATACTGGAACTCCTCGATTGGTCCTCGGCACGAAGCTCTACTTCCTTATCAGGTTATTACAGCCCATCTCGCTTGCCCCTTCAGGGGGGGATACCTTTTCTGCTCTTCGACGATCCAGCTGTACTTGAAGCTTCTTTTAGCAATGTATCAGTCTTCTTTCATATTTTTCCCATAATATTCAGCCTCTGAAACACCATGTTTACTCGTTCCTCACTCTCCTCGATAAGGTTCGCAATATAAATAAGAGGGTTGTGCAATCCTCTACTCACAGGATCTGCAACAAACAATTAAAAGTGAAACAGCAACCAAAGTAATATAATAAAAGATATTCGACCACATACTTGTGTTGTACATCCTGTTGGCCAGAGAAAAATATACCTCCCCATCGGCGTACTCATAATTCCCCTTCACTACTACTAAATCCTTATCCCACCCGCACCCAGTCAAACACAAGTCAAATTACCACGGCTTCTCAGGGTGACACTGAATATGGTACATCCCTACCTTCTAATTCCCCTTCTTCGAGCAGAACGACACTACATTGAACCACTCGATTAAAGGCCTCCTTTCGCGTGTCAACTCCTCATTCATACCTTAGATAACCCTCATCATCTCATAGAAGTTACCATTTATCTGGCACGGTGCCACATCCAAGAAATTTAGCACCTCCTTCACCAATCTTCGAAGGGGTAGCCATATCCCCAGTCGAATCTACCCCCTGAATGCCATGATCCCCACATTAGGCTTGTCCATAAATGTATACTCCGACCCTAACGACACCAGAATGATCCCCTTTCCCTCCAGTTCATGTTTTGACATAAACTGATCCAGCCAAGCTTTTTCCCTAGGCAAGACCTCTCCCACGTATGCATCCTAGTCCTTAGTCTCTTCAGTACTCTTACTTTCTTCCCCTTCCTCCCTATCCCCTTCTTCCCCCATGTTCTCATAACGATCGACTTCGGTCTCCTCACCTCTTTCCTTCTCTTCCTCCTCCTCATCACTCTCTTCAACAACTCGAGCCCTACGTCGACTCCTCCTCACCAAACTCACATCAGGCTCCACTACTACCAGAGGCACATAGGTTGTGATCTATAACTCTTCGACATTACTACTCCCCTCCTCTCGACCAGATGTACTTGGCTCATTCATAACATCATCGTCCTCATCTATCAGCCTCATCATCAAAGCACTACGGGTACGTATTATACCCTACATAAGAAGAGGGCATAAATTAGCTCGATACATTCAAGTATTAAGTTTGGAGTTCATATTTTACTATCACCTACCCCACCCTTATTCATCGGCCATACTAACGACCGACTATTCGACCCCTATCTCCTTTACTCCCATACCCATCACCTCCCCCTTAGACATTAATCTTCGGGGTATATTTTATCCCTCTACCCCCTCAAACCCCATCATAGCTACACGCCATTAATAGTGCCACAACAGGCCTACTTCTTTACTCTCACCCAAGAAATCATAAGAAAGAGCAGTAATACAAAATGAAAGATCAAAAGACCTACCTGTCTGATGGAGATGACTGTATTAATGATAACTAAAGCAACAATGCTATCCAACCTTTATAGCAATAATGGATTCTCTTCTTTTCTCTTCTCACCAGCAATGGTGTTTTTTCATGTTTGTTTACGCCTCTCTGTTTGATTATAAATGTGTCTAGTTTCTCTCTCTTCCCTTTTAAATACTACCCACTAAATCACCTCAGTTTCCCAAACTGTAATCATGACCACTACCCCCACTACCTCTCCCACTTCCCAACATATTTTTAGCTACTGTGTGATTTTACAAAACTACCCCTATTAATACAAACGTGTGAACGTCACACTTTCACTAGCTGTGGAAATACCTAATTTTCTCGAACCCTCGAGTCCTTTTGAATACCATGATGGTCCACATTTATATTATATCATATACCTTTGAATACTCATCACTTTCAATAATAGGCCTCTAACATACTGTCACATCCTACCACACCAACCTTACCTAGCCGCCATGTGGCCACTTCCTCATCCCCATAATCGACACATCATGATGATTATCTTCACCGGTATACTGCTCAATGTACGATGTCTCATCTGACAGTTTTGCCAATACGGCTATCAGAACCTTGCAGTCGAAGTTCCCCAGGCCTCAACAAATTTTTGTCTAGATCCACTCATCCCTTGAGCCATCTTTTTATGATCGACCTAACCCGTATCCCTGAGCATTTTTTAACCCTCGACTGTGACCCAATTTTAAGCCCTCCTACCGTACCTTCGACCAACATCACTTCATCGACACTTTTCAAATGTTTCATACCAACCATCCGCTGTAATTTTTTCCTATTTTAAATTTTCATCGCGCCTATATTATCATCGACCTCCTAATTATCTACCAGCAATATACCTTATACTACGTTTGAACATATCGATCAGTAATACTATGTTTCATTCCACAAATAAAGTGAGAACAAAGCATAAACAAATACAAACCCCAGCCACAATATCAGATGTCCCCTCCTCCCCTCTACTTGTACATGGGGCAGTTCTTCCAGTACCACGGACACTTTTTACCCCCATCCTCAGCCACCGCCAGCCACTCCGCCAGGGACCGCAGTGTGTAGGAGCGCTCCCTCATGCTCCGCAGATGCCGCTTGAACATGGTCCACCAGAACAAGAACCATTCGGTCTTCTCTCTTTCTCTCCCCGTCAACTCCCCCCAGTGTAAGTCTTCTTGGTCAGGCAGCGGTGCCCCCAGGTGCCTCTGTCCGAAGTATATCCACTTCAGCTCGTATTTTTCATCTACAAGTACCTCTTTCTCCTCCATTTTCTGCTGATAGCGAGTTTTCATGGTGGCTGGGGAGGCCAAAGATCTGAACAGTAAATGAAGAAGATGAACAGGGTAAACATTGCATGGTCCCCTCTAACCTTATTTATGCATATTTTAAGGAAGCATTAATAACCTCCTTAATCAGTATCATCACCATTAATGCTCTTGGAACTAACCACATTCTCACCAGGCAACCTCATAACTTCCCACGCCTAACAGTTTTTCTCAACATGCGCAATCTACAAAAAAAATTGAGGCACCAGCTGAGAGGGGGCGAATGTAATATCCTACTCGCAGCCTTTCAAGACTAGTCGAATACTAAAAGGCTACATCGAAGCCTACCAGGGACCCAAAGCCCAAAGAATCAACAAAACAGCCAAAGGCATATGATTTACCCGAAGCCTTCCAAGACTAACCGAACACTCGAAAGCCGCATCGAAGCTTACCACAATAGTCAAAGCCAAAGGTAGTTGGTCAGCATCAGAACCCAGTTCAAGCTTCAAAGGGACTTCGACCAGATTAGTGCATGATCGAAGGCAGACGAACCTGATAGCCAGCTCACCAGACAATACGGTAAAATAAGCCGCTAGATAGCTACAGTATAAGAACTAAACTTACGTACAGGACAGCTACCCCAAAAGGGTATACATGTAATATGACCTCGTATGGTAACTCCCCTTTTCATTTCTCCTATTAATAGGAAAGGAGAGATATCATGAAGAGGATAGAAAACACAACCCAAACCCCCTCCAATATTAAAAACCTTCGAGCACCATCAAGTCTTATTGGATTCAAAGTATAACCACATCTATATATACAATCTTCCATTCAAATCCTCACTAGAGGTCGTGGACTATACCAATTCATGAACTCCACAGAAGTACGTTAGCATAGTAATTCCTCTTATTTATGTCATATATTTGTTAAAAGCTCTAGTCAAAGCTAATTCCCACGGTGTAAGAGTGTGAACTCCCCTCTACGAGATCACACCCCTACACTTTTGTCCTTCTATTATATTATTACTCTGATCACAACAAAAGAATGATGGACTTCATACCCCAAATTGTTCATTTCTTCTCTCCACGCAGCCATCAAGGATAAACATGGTTGAAGTTCAAAACCTTCACCAGATCCATTCAAACCCGACAGTACTCAAAAACTATAACTCCAATATCTCATAGAAGCTTGTGACCAATTTCATTACCTTCTCATTCTTCAGAACTGATACTTCATCAAGTCCCCAATACAAAGTCGTTATAATTAGAGTACCCCAGTTAAACTTTGACGCACCTATAACATGGTAGTTTGTTAAAGTTATTAGATATCCCACTGGAAGATATGTGCTAGCATTTGAGAAGAAAATATTTCCCATCATATATGCAATAAATGTCCTCGGGTATACTATATCCATATCTTGGTTGTAATTGTTGAGTTCAGGATTCAAAACCGATTTCCACATTTTTAAATATGCGAGAGTAATGTTACCACACCTGATATTATTACTTGTGATTCCGATGAATATTTTTTCTGCTTCATCGAACTTCGAGTGCTTATCGTTGTACGGGAGTTCGAGACCCATCCTATAAAATAAGCCCATTAGCATGACAATGTTTAATAGCGTAAAGCCAAGTTCACCTCAAAGGAAGTGAAATGTATGGGTGGAAGGCCACCACAGTTCCAAGAGAGTATGAATCAAGTGGTTATCTGAGTTTCTCGTCTTTATCGATAAAAATTGTTTGAAACCCATATTGTCGACCAACCTCTTCAATGTCGGATACTTGGCAATCCATTGGTACCACTTCAATACATTATCTAGTAATCTCTTACATTGTATTTGATCTCGGTTCTGAAAAAAAACACATTAACACTTTAAATTTTCATTCCAAAATTTTGTTGAACGTTTCGCAAACCACGTTATTAATACTTAAATTTATCTAGAAAGCTTCCTGGCATTTCCTCCAATCCAACAGAAATATGGACCCCAGTTGTCCGGAAGAATATGAACTTGGTGCAAATCCTCGAGGGTTGGGGCGGGATCATTTTTCGTGAGGTATAACGGCAACATGTTGGTTACCAATTCTTTCCCCCTTCACTTAACTTCGAAGGTTACATTACATATTATTTTGGGATATACATAGCCCGGCTGCAAACTAGACTCTCTCAAAATTGTGTAGGCCTTAATAGCGTTCAATTTGGTGGTAAAATGTGGGTTTAGGGTGGGGTTGGAAATATAAGAGTTTCGAGTTTTTTTGGCTTTGAGGGAAAAATGGGGAACAAAATATGAAATATAAGGGGGAGGAAGTGGCTTTTTATGCAGGTTCATGTTGCATAGCTTATAACTGTGTTGCATTATTTAAATTAAAAGCAGCTATTTGGTGCTATTTGATTGGCTCTCATTCCCCACAGTTCAAAACTGCATGTATAGTTTAAAGCGTTGCGATGGAGACATGTTGCTAGATCTCAGAAGTTGGTTGGACCTCACAGTTTTGAACTGCGGTGAGTAATATTCACCTTGTTTTATTCTAGAACTATTGTGGGGTGGATTAGGTTTGTGGTGGGTTTGGGCTAATTCACCCACCTAGCTGTTAATGCTCTAAAAGTGATTTGCGCCCACCTGACCTCAAGGAGGTGATGTAGTTTAGATGTATGAATTTCCTGATTGATATGTCAAGATATGTATCATCTCCCTAGACCTTGGGGTAATTGATAACTTTGAGTCAAAGATGGGTATTTGTCCCACTAGGTAATATTTTTAAATTTAAATGAGGGGCAGTTCCTCTTCTTATAGATAGTTGAGTGACTATATGTTCAAGCATAATAGATATGACATTGAGATTATATGAGCTCACTGAGGTGGTTGATCCCTTTTATAGAGCCAAAGTCTATTGAAAATAAGGAAATTTTCTCCTTGATTCCTACCCATTTAGTCTTCTAGATTACTTGCAATTTTATCTACGTCACTGCAATGACTGATTGATATGGCACAAGTCTGTATAACTGTATATGAACTGTTCTTGATTCCCTTATACATAACCAAACAAGTTATACCATTTTGAGACTAATAGTAGGCATATTGGACTTAAGTACAAATTTGAATTGGTAATTCTAGCGATTTATCAACTCGGGAGATGCAGAGATTACCTGTTACAGTCATTCAAATTATTGTAGGCTGCTTATGCAAGATATAAGTTAATTTGTATACTTGATTAATCAGAGACTGTTTAATTTACTTCTAGTTATAAGGATTCTCTTGCAATTAATTCGTATTGTACCATACAAGCTAGAAAGTAATATGTCGGTTTTCATATGCATTTGAAGTACTTTGTGAACATTTTGGTATTAAGTTCTTTTGTTGATGTGATCATATTCTGTTATATGAAAACGAGTGAAATTGCAATTATTACACGTTTTTTAGTGGTAAGGTTTTTTAGTGGTCAGATCCATCTAATGGGTTATCCTTCCATGGAAAATTTAAAACTTGCTTCTTCTTTATTCTTCCATAAATATGATGGGCATCTAATGTAACGAAAACTCTCAACGCAGAAGCTAAATAGAGAAGTCTTTTAAGCTAAAATCAACCTAAAACTAAATTAGGGTTAAACCTTGAACTTTATTCAATCACAACTTATAGACACGTAATATTTACGTGTACAATTCCTAAATGTATATCTACCTAGTCATTTATTAAATAAATGTGACACTAATAGTGCATTTGTTTATATTTATAAAAATCGGTCACATGATAAGCAAGTCGTACATTTTTCTGGTTTTTAACGAAGTACAAGAGTGATGCACTCCAACAATGATTCTCATTTGAAGTTGTCAATCAAAGGCCCATGCATGAAAGCCCATTGAAGTGAATTAAATATAGATACTATTCTCATAAGTTGTAATATCAATGCATGATTTTAGGCATTGTTTAGGGGATTTTATATTAATGGTGATATTTTGTAACCCTTCTTATACTCTATAAATAGGAGGGGAATCTCACCCATGAGGATCATCTCGAAGAGTGTAAATATCAAGGTTCAATAAGCAATACATTTCTTTTTTTTCTCTTTTTCTTATCTTTTACTCTTATTGTAGTAATAGTATAATGGCAATGATCAAAGGGTTGAGTAGCTAAATCTCTTAGCCAAGGCTAGAGGAAGCTCCATCCAATGTAGCCTTAGTGTAGATTGTGTTGTTTAGTTAGAGTAATTGCATTCTCTTTATCCCGGTATTATGCATATTCATATTCCTTTATCCTAAGCTTGACCATAGCTAGGATTAGGAGGAATAAGGAATCTAAGTAACCATCTTGTTTCACCATAACAAGATAGGTTAGGAACATGGAGAAGATAACATAATTTATGTTTATCAACCAGGCCATGGTTGAATAAGTTGATTTATGGGTAGCTTCCAATCAATAACTATCTTATCACATGATGTATTGTATATACCCGACCAAGGATATGCGATACAGGAATTCGTGAATACTCTAACTAGGTACACTATCTCAAGGTTACAACCAATGGAGTGGAATCGATGCCTTAGTTTCCACTCCAATTTATCTTGTAATTTATTTCGATCTTCTTTTCATTTAAAAACCTACACAAACTCGATGTTATTGGATAAAATTAGTAGCTTGAAGAATAATTCCCACTACAAGTCTCTTGGGATACAACCCCGCTTACCCTTTTACTTAACGGTATACCGTGCACTTGCGGGTCTGTTAAGATGTCGGTTTATAATCGATCAAGTTTTTGGCGCCATTGTCGGGGACTAAGGTACACTTTTTTTTTTTGAATTATTATTTTTAAGCTGATTTTATCATTTTTCCCCTTTCTTCTCTCTTTCCATTTCTTTTATTTTCTTTCTTTTTGCAACCACTTGGTACAAACAGTAGGTATAGTTTGCTATTTGATGCATATGGTGTTGTAACAGCACCACATTATTTTACAAGTTTGTACAAGATTATTGTGGTTTACCTACTATTTACAGGTCGGTTTACCTACTGTGTTCAAGTTGGTTTAACTGTTTTTACAACCGAACTGTTTGAAAAGCACAAGCTGCTTTTGCACAAACTATTTTCAGAACTTAAGCACGAGTTGCTTCTGTGAACTTAAGCTTACTAAGGTGCCTGGCTAAAAATATTGCTATGGGTCCAAAGAGCTTCTAGGTTTATCAACAAGCCTTATTTTGGTATACAATTGTTTAACATTTGATAACTTGGTATTAAACTTCAAGTTTTACCGCTCATTTCGAACTGTTTGAGCACGACTTGTAATGTTTTTTTCACAAAATCAGTTATTGGTTTCCAACGTAACGATCTTTGATTTTTAACATTTCGTGGGCCTTAATTCTTTTGGTAACGAGCTTTGGTTTATCTTTTGTTTTGTGGGTCTCATAATTCAAACTCGTTTGGCTTCCCACCAACTTTTTTTTTAACCTTAAATTCTTTTATTAAGAGTTGCTTTTGTTATAAACATGAATTGGTTTTTCTTTACAAGCCTCTCACCGACCACAAAAAGTTTAACCAGCTTGAGCACGAGTTGCTTTTGTGAGTTTTATTTGAATTGTGTTAAAAGACCAATTTTTGCAAATCTTGATTATTACTCTCCATTGTCGATTAAACAAAAACCGATTACACTTAGACAATATTTGGCACCAAAAATGTTGATATGCTAGAGTTTAGGCTTGATTGGTTGTTTATTGCATTGGGTGTTGCTTTAATTTCAAAATGTAATACATGCAAGAACATTGGAATACATACAGCTTATAATTCGACATCCTCTGCTTCATTCCCATTCCCATCCCTGGGCTTTAAGTTTTTCTGCTGGGCCCACCATTGTTTCTTTTCAAGTGTTGCACTGTCATCAGCAACGTAGGCTATTCTTTGTAAGAGACAAAATTGTCTGTAGAACTTGTAATCTTTATCTCCGAACTGGTTGAAGTGTTCGTTCTTATAACTTGTTTTTCTTGAATAATAAATTCGAATTCTATTATCTTGTCTTGCAAGTGCTTGAAGCTACTTTTTAGAACTGTTGTAAGATACCATTGAACAAATATTGAACTAGTCACTGATGACATAGGTCGAAAATATGTAGATCCTAGTGTTGATATATCTGAACTGTGTAGGTCGCTCTTATATATGTATGGCCTTATTGAGATATAATATTGTTATGTCTGTGGAGATGACAAGGTCGTAATTGCTTTCATGCCATGAGCTCTTTAGAGCCATGCCGTTGTCAACTTAAATACTTGTTATCATCAGTAGAACTTGATCGGAGCCTTTAAAAATGCGCTGGATAAACTTGCTAAAGAGGATGTGAGAGCTACTTATATTGAAGCCCTTCCGCATGGTGAAGAAAGTTATCTGTTCTGCCATTGTATGAAAGGTCGGATGATTGATCATAATAAATTGATTTGCCTATGTTGAGGTCGGCAAGTCATTGCTTTCTATATCTATGATAATTTTTTACTGAAATGGAACTGAAGCAGAATTTGCTGCTGATTTTTTGCTTCAGTCAGGCCAATATTATAGTAAGTGACAGCTGTAATAGCTGTAGTTAGGTTTTTGAATAGGAACCATGCTATAAAAATGGGTAGCAGGATCGTGCAGTCGTAAAAGGTTGTCGCTGTAAGTAATCGTGCTATAAGATCTATATAAATCTTCTTGGGCAATGAGTCCTTAATTATAGTAGAGGAGAGGGACAGACGTGATAACAGAACACGTTACACCAAAAACCATTATGAGGGCAAATGAAAAGATGTGCCTGTTAGGAGAGATGACGTGGACACGTGTCCCGAAGAGTCGTCATTTCAGAAACCGATGGATAATATAAAAGCTTTTTTTCCCTCTTCTCTTAAACCACAATCACTTGCAGACAGAGGCAGAAGCTTTTCTATAGAGAGAAAATCTTCGAATTTTGAATGCAGTCCTCCAGTGTTGTGTGATCTTACTAAGAAGGACAAAGTTTTGTCGTCTAAGGTGTGGGCGATGACCGGAGTCGACGACTGTTGCTCTTCTAGTACATGTTAGTGTATTTGCTTCCATATTTTCTGTTGTTGTATTAGTTTCTTAGAAAACTGGTAGGTTATGCTTGGGAACTTTTTGGGTAGATTAATAACGTGTTGGGTACGGCTGAGGGAGGAGGCATGTTTTATTAATAAAACTCTGAATAGATTTTCCCTTTATGTGTGGTAGATGCACTAAAAAATCCCGAAACCCAGTAGTAAATTTATTGTATCTGCCAGTAGTGAGGAATCATCATCGTCTGATAGGACTATGGATGATTTTGTGGAAATTGCTACTGTGACTGCTGGTAATCCGTCTGTTTCTTTTGGGAGGGATGTAGGATTGTATGTGGGGGATAAAACTAGGCAACTTTTTAAGTATCCCGAGAATGTAGACGTAGCGAAGAAATTATTATAGTATAAAAAGAGTTTATACGGAGAATGGGGGAATTGTGTAATAAATCTAGGGTTGTGGTTTAGAACTCTGGTGAGACCGAGTGGTAATGTAGAGCATTATCAGGTGCCTTCCCTGGATCGTTAGAAGAGAAGTATGGTTATAGGAAACGATATAGATATCGTTTATTATAATGGAACTGGATCAGAGGTCGTAGAGGAAGAACTTCTCTGTTATTTAAACCAAGTCGCACATGGGTTAAGTATTCCCTTAACCTTTTTCCAAAAAGGGGCAATAAATGCACTAAAGAGTTGCCCTTGTCAATTAAATGGTAACATCTTTGAGATGATGAGAGTTTGTAAAGTCCTTAATCAGAAGTGGAGAGATGGTGGTATTGCAAGACAATTCGTTACGGACGATGTCTTGAAATACTATAAGTTAAAGTATGTGAAAGATCGGAAGAGCGGATACTTGTTTAGTGATTTGGCGAGGCCGAAATTCTGTGATTTTTAGTCTTCTGGGAGTCCCTGGTGCGACCATCTTGTGATGGTCAGGGGTAATTGTATGCAAGTGCCTTGGGAACCCGTGCTTGAGCAGATATATAAGAATTTTAACGAGAGTAAGTATCTTCATTCTGCCTGCAGTTTGTCTCATAACTTATTCTGAGCTGCTAACATAGTTTGCTGCTATTTTGGCAGAGCCTAATCCAAAAGCTATTTCTGATACATCGAGTTTTTTTAACGTCGTTAGTCAAGAAGGAAGCAAACTGAACAAAGTTCTTAGAGAACTAGGAATTCGCAGAGAGAAGAGGCTTAACTCTGTAGTCAAAAATGTGCAACGAGCTCATCAAAAACGAGCTATGGCTACATCGGCTCTGGTTATGCTGATGTTATGGAGATTCTTGCCTGTACTGTGGGTACTTTGAGCTCCTTAATTCGGCAACCAAGAATGAAAAAGACGGTGCCTCCTTCTGAAAAAATAGCTCTTATGCAGTGAACGCCGGTAGGAACTGAGGGGGTGGTTGCTGATGTAAATATGGCTCCTCCTCTGAAGAAGCAAAAAAAAGAATCTGGTAAAGATATCCGAGCTTTTTCGAAGGGTGTTAACCTCAAGGCCGTGGAGCAGGAAGCGTTGGACTTGGCTACGCGAGATCCCATCTGCCTAGATACTCAAATTCTATCCAGCATCTCTCAGGTATGCAATGTATTATTTGATTAAATCTTTTCTAGTAATGATCCTATCTTGTAATACTGTTTTGCTGTATTTTTGGTGTAGCTTTCTGTTTCTTGAAAGTCAGCCGCGGAGGTGTTGAAGCTAGCTATTGCGAATCATGGCAAACTTGTTCGGTAACATGATACAAAGAAAGCTGCTCTACAAGAATAGTTCGAGCAGGAGAAGCTGCTGCAGGGGGAGCAGTTTAAAAGGGAGAAGGTGCTGCAGAGGGAGCAGTTCGAAAAGGAAGCTGCCGCTAAAAAGCAGGAGGTTGAAGATGAGGCGAAGAAGGTTGTTGATATTTCGATGGCTTCCCGAAATAAGATGATTCAAGCCTTCTACTTCTGGGGTTTGAGAAGAGAGGATGTCGACCTTGCTCTTGCAGGGAAGTATTGTGAGATCGTCTTCCCAGAGGATGATGCTTCTTCAGTGGCTGAGCAGACCCCGGCTCCTCCTGTGGCTGATGATCCGACCAAGGAGGTAGCTGGATCTAAATCTTGATTCTGTAGTTAAAGCATAGTTCCTGAGACTTAGTTGAACTTTGTCCTTTGTATTAGTGGTAGAACTATTTTTGATGAGGTTTTGAAATTTATGTGGTTGTTGTTGATATATGTTATTTCGATGTAAATGTATGATTTGTATGTAGGAGGTAGTTCATTTGAGGGAGAAAGTGATCGAGAAGGAGAAGGCCTTGAGTCGAGCAAGGGATTATATCAATCGTACTCAACAGGTAGACAATAAACTTGAATATGAGAGACGTCATCATAAGTCGAATTTTGATAAAACCTTTAAGGAGTTATTCGAACTTCAATGTAGATATGGGAAGATAAAAATTAAGAGGGATGAGGCTTTGTGAAAAGAGACTGATAGGTTCGTTTTACTCCAAAAATTCCTTAAGGATAAGCAATTCGTTGATGAGAGCGATAAGTTAGAGTGTCAAAGGTCATTATTATCTTTGACGCTGTATTTTGAGGCTAAAGTTGATAGTGAGCAGGGTTTGAAGGAGTTCTATTTAGAACTATTAACTGAGAGAGACATAGTGCCAGACCCAGCACGGGTAAAATTCTTAGCTCAAGAAGCGCGCAACCGCCATAGTAGCGAGGTGCAAAGATGCTCAGCTCGGGCTGGAGTATCCATCATATGGGGTGGTATAGGTTCATTGCCTAACGAGCTTGACTTCTGTAGAGGCAAAGGGCAATGAGGATCCTTTTCTTCAACATAAAAAAGGAGGATAGAAAAATCCACGCACAATTAGAAATCGATCTGAGGCATGCTTGTGATGAACTGGAGCAGTACAAGGGTCATAATGAATGTCTGGAGAGGGTAAAGGTGGAGTGTGCTAGGCTGCTGCAGAACTCCGAGAAGAGAGTGACATTATTAGAAGCGCGTTTACTAGATATGCAGCAATATCTACAAGTATCCCAATCACGCTTAAAGAAGAAAATTGCTCTAAAGCGGGGAAAACGTGTTACCGATACGGACCACGAACGTCAGATGGCCGATGTGATCGCGTTTTATGGGGGCAAGCTCGAGAGAGTAGAAAATGAATTTAGACGTTATATCTCGAGCTTCGATAAAGATGTGGAAGTAGAGAATGATAAGTTTGAAAATATATGGTTTGCAAAAGGGAATGAGGGTAGGGGAGCTTCAGCCTCAAAACTACGAGCTCAAGAGTCTGAAGAGGAGGAGGTCGAAGATCTGCTGCCTCACACACGGCATAAGACCCGTCTGCAAGAGGTCGTAATATTTAATGAACCTTTGCAAGTAGAAGCTAGTAGTAGTAGGGTGCGGTCACGAGCCAACTAGTTTGTGGCATTTGATTGTACGTTACATAATGTAGTTGATTCGTGTATCATAGCTTGATGCTGTAATAAATATTGTAGAATGATATGTCTTGTAGGAATGAATATCTGTTGATAGATATATTGTCTCTTGTGATCTTCTCTTCTAGGTTGAAAACAAAGAAAATGACAAATTGGCTGCCTTATCTGCGTCAAATAAAAAATTATCTGCCAAGTTGTAGCAATGTTCGTTGGCGGTTGAAAGAACGACTTTGTTGAATTCAAAGCTGGAATCTGAGATGTTGGAGTTGCAGAGTCGGTTAAATGTTGTGACTATAGAGTTGTTATGTAAGGATGCCGTGATATTGACTACTAATAATGAATCCGAATAGTAGAAAGAATCCCGAAGAAGAAAAAGTCGAAGACCGTGGCTCCGAATCAACAAGTGCTAGATCTGTTAAGTACGATTGAAAAATAGAAGAATGATCTGTTGTATCATCAGTTGATGATAGCAAATAATACTGATCTCTTAAAGAAGCAAGATTCTGAAAACCGTTATATGCGTAAGCACCTAAAAAAGCTAAACTGGGATTTGCGTGAGGCTCGAGATTCATGTCAGAGAAAAAATGACCGTGCCAAAACTCACGAGGAGGCATGTTCTAAGAGAGATTGAGAGCTTAATGAGGCCATCAATAAGTATATTTCGCGGATCGCTAAACTTGATCGTGATAAACAGGCTTTGGTACAGGAGTGTATTCAGGGTAATGAAGTTTTCGAGGAACTCCATGCGAAGTATAAAGAGTCGCAGAGGATGATGGATACAGCGGAAGCTGAGATCAATTATTCGAGGGAGGTAAATAACAAGTTGCACTGTCTGAAGTAGGAGATGGAGCGTAGTGTGCAGATAATGAAGCAATATTGAGGCTCGCTGCTGCAGGAGAAAAAATCTCTTGAAGCTTGATATAAAGATCTTGACGATAAACTAAACAAGGTAAAAACTGAATTTTATGAAGCTACGTTGTTGACGGCAGAAAATGTTACGTTGTGTACTATGGCGATGTTACATGCCGATGTAAAGAAATTTCGAATAGAGCGTGAGTCGATCTTGACTGCTGCAACTGAATATGTTACGGAATATGACTTGCAGCTAGCACGGTTATCCTATATAGATAATTTAATGCTGAGAGTTATGGAATTGTTGAATGCACCTTCTACTGTAGTGGATACGGCTATTCCTTTCCCTGTCTTACTTTCATCTGGACCTGTGGAGAGTTCGAATGTTGTACACCCAAAGCACGAGCAGTAGTTTCATTGTTTATATTGTAATGAGACAGAGTGTAAATATGTCTTTGCTGTAGAAAAATGTCAAATGTTGAGTAGATAAAAAAGTCTGTTGTTATCTCTAAGTATAATCGAATTTGGTGATCCAATGAACGACCATATAGAGATGAAGTAATATTGCATTGTAACGTGTATAGGTCAATTTGAACAAATCAATAAAGACCGTAACGAGATATTTGAAGGGCTCGTTATAGCCAGGTCAAATTGATTGTCTCAAAAAGTAACCCTCGGGGCAGCGCGTATGTAGATCCCAGTTATAGGTCGAGCTGGGCGACCATGAGGGGACATGTATTGAATATTGCATAGCTAAATGACGTCTTTGCCAGATCGAATTGATTGACTCAATAAGCGATCCTCGGAGAGCGTGTATATTTGAAGAACTATGAAATAGATCCCGGTTATAGGTCGAACTGAGCGACCGTGATGGGACTTGTGTTGAATATTGCATAGATGAATGGCGTCTCTTCCAGATCGAATTGATTAACTCAATAAGTGATCCTCGGAGAGCATGTATATTTGAAGAGCTATGAAGTAGATCCCGGTTATAGGTCGAACTGAACGACCGTGATGAGATTTGTGTTGAATATTGCATAGCTGAATGGAGTCTCTGCCAGATTGAATTTATTGACTCAATAAGCGATCCTCGGAGAGCATGTATATTTGAAGAGCTATAAAGTAGATCCCGGTTATCGGTCAAACTGAGCGACTGTGATGGGATTTGTGCTGAATATTGCATAGCTGAATGGCATCTCTGCCAGATCAAATTGATTGATTCAATAAGCAATCCTGAGAGAGCATGTATACTTGAAGAGCTATGAAGTAGATCCTGGTTATAGGTTGAACTGAGCGACCGTGATGGGACTTGTGTTGAATATTGCATAGCTGACTGGCGTCTCTGCCAGATCGAATTGATTGACTCAATAAACGATCCTCAGAGAGCGTGTATATTAGAAGAGCTATGAAGTAGATATTGTTGTAGTAATTCTCCGTAGTAGGTCGATGTAAGCAAACCATATGAAGATAAGTACAATGATGATGAAAATTTGTTTTATTGAGTGAAATCTGAAGTTACAACATATTTAATTTCGATACAACTTCAGTCGGCGGGTGCTCCATGGATTAGGTATAGGTACTCCATCATGTATATTTAGATCGTAAGACCCCCAAACCGCTCGCGCCAGTTATGATGAAGGGACCTTCCCAATTGTCTGCTAACTTTCCTGTATTGGGTGTTTTGCGATGTTGGGGGATTTCTCTGAGAACGAGGTCCTTACCTTTGAATTCTCGATGTCGAACGTGCTTGTTATAAAACCGTGAAAAATTAAGCTGATATCTTCCCAGATTGACAATGGCTCTTTCGCGTGTTTCTTCGATCATATTCAGGTTACATGCGATCTTAAATTAATTTTCTTCATCTATCATCTCATGATCGTGTATTGGGTGATGATACTGAGTGGGTATTATGGCTTTTGTCCCGTAGGCCAGTAAGAATAGAGTACAAACTGTTGATGTTCTTCGCGTTATTCGATATGCCCAAAGTACGTGTGGTAACTCGTTCACCCAATTCCCTTTTTTGTCATCTAAACGCTTTTTGAGTCAGTCCACAATCGTTCGATTAGTAATTTTAGCTTGTCCGTTTCCTTGAGGATAGTAAGGGTTTGATGGGGAGTGAATGATATTGTGCTCATTGAGGAATGCAATGACTTTGGAGCCAACGAACTGTGGTCCATTATCGATTCTGATAAGATGCGGTCTGCCGAACCGAATGATAATGTGCTCCCAGATGAATCTGATGACTTCTTCTCGTGTTCTGCACAAAGGGACTGCCTCCACCAATTTAGTGAAGTAGACCGTAGCGACCAACAAATGCTTTTGTTTTCCTGGTGTTGTAGGAAATTCTAATACGAGATTGAGAGCCCATCGTCTGAATGGCCATGTGACTTAGCTTGAGTGTAGTTCGAGCGCTGGGGCTCGTATCTTTGGACCGTAATGTTGGCAAGTGTCACATTTGTGAGCGTACTCAATTGCTTGGGCTTTTATCTTAGGCCAGAACATTCCTTGTGTTAAAGCTCTATTTGCAAGAGATCGTCTGGCGGCATGGGACCTACATGTGCCTTCGTGTAGATCGTGCAAGAATTATAGTGCTTCTTTTTCGGATAGGCAGAGGAGGTATGGACCAGTGACTAATAATTTATAAAGGAGGTTGCCCCGAACAATATATTTATGGGCATTGACGATTAATCTCTACCGTTCTATAGGATCCTCCAGAAGTGGGCCATCAAATATATTGTGAGGTCCAATGTATCTGATGAAAGGCTGTCTCCAATCACTTCCGATCTCCTCGTTGACCCCAGTATTAATGGCGTTGGACACGGTGGCATTAATGCTGGGGGAAGAAATGACGTAGATTTTTAAATAGCGAGCTTCTGATCCAAGGACCCCAACAAGGTAAGTGAGTGCATCTGAATGTCTATTTTATTCCCTTGGCAAATGTTTCATAGATATTGTCTAAAATTTGTTCATACTTTCGACCACTGCAGCAGCATAGTCAATCATATTCCCATTGGCTTGATAGATTCCCGTGTGATGATTGACGATCAGTAATGAATTGGTGTAGACAGAGAACTCTGCTACACCCAGTGTGAGTGCCATGTCCAAGCCATGAATTAGTGCCTCATATTCTGCTACATTGTTGGTTACTTTGAAATTGAGGTGAATGGATTTTTTGGGCCGATCATTGGAAGGAGTAATAAGAACAATCCCCACTCCTGATCCGACTGGTCCGACGGAGCCATCCGTCAAAAGTCACCAACCTTTCTTTGTTACCCAATCGGACTTCTCTTCAGGCTTTACTGTGGGTGGTTCTTCTTTGTTATCATCAACGTCTTCTTCCCAACCAGAATCATCTACTGGAAAGTCAGCTAGAAAATCTGCTATAGCATGACCTTTCTCAGAGTGGCGTGGCCCAAAATGTATGTCGTGTTCTCCGAGTGTTACTGACCATTACTGAATAAGTTGAGATTTTTCGCGTTTAGATAAGATTTCACGGAGTGGATAATTCGTTAAGACAGGAACAGTATGGGATTGGAAATACTATTTCAATTTCTGCGACGTATAGACCAGAGCCAAAAGAAGCTTCTCGATCATGGTATATCTTGTTTCAGCGGGGGTCAGAGTCTTGCTGATAAAATAGACTGGTTTCTCAGTCTTTTCATCGATTCGGAGGAGGACGGAGCTGAGAGAAGTATCTGTGACGGCTAGGTATACTGTTAGTTCTTCTCCATCAGTTGGTGTGCTCATAACTAGTGGTTTACCTAAATGTTGTTTAAGTTTGAGGCAAGCGGCTTCGCATTTATCTATCCACTCGATCTCGGGATCCTTCTATGATTTTCCCCGCGATGTACCTTGCTTTAGCAGATCAAATAGAGGTCGGCATCTGTCTTATGATTTGGATACAAATCTGTTAAGTGTTGCGATCTTCCCGACTTGTTTCTGGACATCTTTTTTTGTTTTTGGTGAAGGCATAGCCAAGAGAGCTCGTATGCGTGAAGTATCCACTTCAATTCTTCATTTGCTGATGATATGGCCAAAGAATTTTCCGGATTGTACTCCAAACTTTTATTTGTCAGGATTCAAACGCATTTTGTAAGCTCGCAAAATCTTAAAAGTTGTTGTAAATCTGCCAGATGGTCTTCTTTCTTGAGACTCTTGCAAAGCATGTCGTCAATGTAAACCTCCATTATTTTACCGAGTTGATCTTTAAACATTTACATCATCAATCTCTGATAGGTAGCGCTGGCATTTTTCAGGCCGAAAGGCATGACCTTATAGCAATACAGGCCTTGTTCGATGATGAACGCAATCTTGTCTTGATCTTCAGGGAAAAGTGGTATCTGATTGTACCCTGATGTAGTATCCAACAAAGAGAGGAGTCCGTACCCTGCTGCTGAATCGAGCAGATGGTTGATGATTGGAAGTGGAAAGCTATCTTTTGGAGTGTGTCGATTGAGATCCGTGAAATCGACGCAAATTCTGATCTTGCCATTTTTCTTTGGGACAGCGACAATGTTCGAGATCCAGTTCGGGTAAATAGCTTCGCGGATAAAACCATCCTCAATCAATTTGTCGATCTCATTGTTAACTTCGTCTCGTATTTTTGGTGCTAGAGTTCGTTGCTTCTGTTAAACCGGTTTTGCTTTCTCTTTCAACTCTAGCTTGTGACACACCATGGGTGGATCGATCCCTGGCATTTCATGGAACATCCACGCAAAAACATCGTGGTTATCCGAAAGGAATTGCATGAGACTTGAACGTTCCTGCGTGCTCAAAAGGGTCCCGATGTGAGTTCCTCTTTGTGCGCCGTTGATCTCGATATATTATGTTGGTTCGGCGCTTGGCAGCTGATGTTTTACTGATATTGAATGTTATAATTGCTATGCAGGAGCCGTTGTAGCTGGCTCAGCTTTAATTGTATTATCGCAAGCTCGGGCAAATTTTTGGCTGCCATCAATTTTGTAGATCCCACCTTTTCAGTCGAACCGTAGTGCATGATGATATGTGGAGGGAATAGCTTTCATGTTATGCAACCATGGTCATCCCAGAATGCCAAGGTATCGGGATTTTGTATTGATGACGTAAAAAACTACGTTAAGTGTGACTGGTCTGGCCATGATGGGAAGTATAATTTTTACCACGCGTTCTTCCTTGGAACCATTAAATCCATAGACGTTGATGTCACTTGCCTTAACCCTGTCTGCTAAACCCATTTGGTCAATCTTGCTCTGGAATAGTAGTTCGATGCAGCTGCCGGTGTCTACCATCATTGTATGGAGAACTATGTTCTTCATTTTTAACATGATGACGAGAGCATCGTGATGCCGAAAGTTGACATGACGTATGTCACAATCTTCAAATGAAATCCCAGATTGTCGGTTGCTAGATTCTGGCAACAAATGAGCTTCTTTATCTACCATTGTCAGATCATGGCATTGTCCAACGCGCTTACGTCTGGATCGGTTGGAGTGGCTGACTGTCTGAGCTTCGATGAAGTATAAATATTTTTCCTCATTCGCTTCGTCAGTTTGGACGACCGTGATTTCAGTTTTGTAGCTGCCATCTTTGTAACATTTTACGTCCACAATATATTCGAGCATCCGACCATGCGAAAATATACTTAAGAGGAAAATTCTCAACACGAAACATTATTCCGTGTCATGATGCTGGATCTTGTGGTGAATGCAGTACGACTTTCCCGGTATGGGTTGAAGAGTATTGGCATTTTTGAAGAGTTCACCCTTTTATAGTAGCGGATATATGTTTGCAATAGTAGTTGTCAAGAGTGGTAAGCGCGAAACTGGTCTCTTTTGTCCTTGGCGTGTTCGATCATCATAGGACTTGAAAAGTTTTTTATCACCTGTGTAGTCTTTACTGCTGTTGCGAGTACGTTCTCCGGTATGATCGTTGGTGAGTGATGCGCCGAGGTTTTTGTTTCTCAGTCATCAGTCTCTCGAGGTCGATAAAATTGTTGGCCTTTTCCATCATATCCTTTAATGTCAACGGCTTGTTGAGGATCAGATGTTCCTTGACTCGTCCATCTATGAGTAACGCTTTGGTGAAAGCTGAGATCATAACCTTTTTGTCGAGGCTATCGAGCTTTTGAGCTAGCCCCAAAAAATTTCTTGTAAATATCTCTAATCTTTCCCCTGGCGCCTGCTTGAGGCTAAACAAGGAGTAAAGACTTTCCTCCTTGTCTTTATTATGTGAATAGTTTTTGACAAACAGTTCGCGAAGTTGCTCGAAGGTGAGGATAGATCCTTCATCGAGTGTGTAAATCCATCGTAAAGGCTCACCTTTTAAGTTAGTCGGGAATAGACGGCAGAGGATGTGGCTGGAGGAGGAATACAGTCCCAAGGAATCTTGAAATTCTTGGACGTGTTCCACAGGATTCCCCCTTTTGAATTTCTAAATCGTTGGAGTACGAAAACTAGTTGGTACTTCTTCATCTAGCAAGTCCTGTACGAGCGGACTCTTCTGCAACCTTGCATAGTTGCTCCATCCAGTGAGTATTTGAGCGTCAAAGAGCTCTTTGATGCATTTCTCCAACTATCCCGGAGTGAGATGTCGTTGGACGTGACAGTTTGTCTTCTTGTTGGTCCTCTTGCAGGATTGTGCTCTCCTGTTGCTTCTCCCATGCGGTCATAGTCTGAAACTCGAGGTTTTTCTCTGTTTTTCTCCTCTTGTGGCTGTAGATCTATTACCACTCCAGCGGGTAATGGGGGATTGATATGACTCTGAGGTAGGACTGGTTCTTGCTGAATTTGAGGAAGCGCGGCATTTCTGCCTTGATGTCCCAGGCGATCATGGACTGATATCCCCGAGGCGGCGGGCCGACCGTTCTGCTATCTCGGATTTGCCATTATTTGAGCTTGGAGTGCCCTAATCGTATCCTGCATGCTGGCGAGTTGTTTCTCCCGCTCCATTCGTCGTTCAGTTTCTGTCTGCACAGCTATTCACAGATCCGTCACTCCTTCAGCAGCGTCAGGCAGGGCGTGGTGTGATTTGTTTTGATTTTCCATCTTTTAAAGATAAATGCGGTGAAAACTGTATTGGAGAACGCTGAGTGTAATCTTCATTCCCACAGATGGCGCCAAATGTGATAGCCTATTTTTGTATTGCATGAAGATAGCGCTTTGCACCTTTAAAATCTAGGGTGTTTAGTTATGAATGGGAAATAAACAACACTAGATTTAGTGTAGGAAACCCTTGAATGGGTTAAAAACCATGACCTCTTCTGAGGATTTTAGAAAGAGAGAGGGGTATATTTAGACTACTAGCTATTACAAAGAGAGATAGAGAGATGTAGAAAAGATCTCTCACCAGTCCCCCTAATTCGTAGCTATCTAGTCTTATTTATAGGTCTTATAATATGACCGTTGGTTACATTGATGAAGAACGTTACAATATCAGGTTTTGATGAGTCCTCATGGTGAACTTTTGTAACGTTTTTATACTTGTTGATCTGTAACGGATCTATTAACATTCTTTAGTTGTGGCTTCAGACCGTTGGGAAGATACGATCTCCTGTGATGCTCGTGTGCATACGACCTGTTGGCAAGTGGGGGAGTATCTTCTATAGCGCGAAGTCACAGGATGCTTTGATATCTCCAAACTGTTGATGAAGATATGATCTCTAATAGTATTCGCGTATATTCGAACTGTTGATAGATATCTGAGTATTTTCTACAGTGCAATGTTATTGGATGTTTTGTCATCCCCGAGCTGTTGATGTGGAAGTCTGTATTACGATCTCCTTACATTAAGTCCTTGATTGGTTATCAGTATGTTTACTCGAGCTATGTGAGTTCGAATATCAGACTCAGTATGGGGATTAGAAATAGCTCTCACAATATGGAATCACCGTCTAATTATACGATAATATGCAAGGAATTTGTTGATGATGATATTTGTACCAAAGTCAAGAAATTGGAAATTGCCGAACCTGTTAATGATGTTATCAACTTGTCTTTTCCTTCTCAGTCTCCTGATGAGTCATCTCAGCCTTGCCTTGAGCTGCGTCCACCTGACACAAATTGTAATATTGAAAACTAGTGGGTGGACGACCCTTCTTTACAGGATATATTACTATTATTGGGGGCTAATTCTGTTTTAGTTACTCCTTCACCAACAACACCTATACTTATACCTACATCACTATTTCACAAGCCACTTGGGGATAGGATAATTGTTAATGATCTATTGCTGAGGTAGACCGGAAGCTAGGAGCCATTGGAGGTGTGCTCAGTTGGTAAAGATGTGGCAAAATGTAGGGTTTCCCATAGGTGGTACCAAATATAGGGGATTAATTTCGTAGAGGGGAAACTAAAATCTTGCACCACGGGGTTTATGCTCGACTAGGGGTTTAACAAGCCTGTTTAATTAAAATAGGGAAAGCTCTATATAAACATACTTTTATGGAGTCCAAGAATTAATGAGATTCCTCCATGACCTCTAGCGAGGATCTTAAAGACGGGGATGTAGATATGGACGGGATTACAGATTAGGATTAAAGTAGACTGAATCTTTAAGCTTCTAAAGGTGCTCGAAGGCTGTCAGAGCCTCTCTAGGGTATGTTTGGGCAAAATCTCTCAACCTTTTTATGATAGCTCCCCTTCCCTATTTATAGAGGAAATGTGACATCAGTAAAGAGTGGTCAAGTTACAAGTATATCCTTACTGACAGTTGTTTTGTACTGAAGTTGGCTCTGCTAGAGTTGTCTCATGAATTGTTTGCCTTTGACCATAGGCTGACCTGGATTGAAGCATGGGTAAAGATTTATTGACACGAATGTAGGTTTATTGTGGGCTTTGGTAGATTTTCAAGTACGGTAGGCTTCGAGTCTCTTGATAGTCTTCGAGGTAGCCTTCGTGTATCTGGTTAGTCTTTAAAGGCTGCGAGTAGGCTACTACATATTTCCCCACAAACCATAGAATATTCAAAATCAAAGGTTGCTAATGCAAAGCGTACGAATATTACAACACCACATGGTTAAGGATTTTTAAGTCGTAATGTATGCAGAGATAACAGTGACAAAAGATCTGTAGCGAAAACAGGCCGACCAAGAAACCTAAGCGACGGAAAAATAATCACGATGGAGCAATAAACCCACTCACACACGAAACAAAAATAATTGAGCCTTACAAAAATACGTGGGAAGAACCACATATAGAGAGAGCCAAGTCTGTAGATATTGATGGGTCAGGTCGATCAACCATCATTGGTACGACGTTCCATGGAAAGGAACGTTGTAGCATCATAGTGCATCTAGTTACGTACAAAGATGTTTTTGTCTGGTCCATTCGAGAAATACCAGGAATTAACTATGCCATGGCCTGTCACCATCCGCACATCAATGAAGGATACAAACCAGTCAAACAGAAACCAAGACGATTATCACCCAAACCGTGACTAGGAGTTCACTCCAAAAAATTTCAATTTATAGAGGCATGGTTCATTCACGAAGTACAATTCCCTAAATGGTTTTTAAAATCGCTGTAGTCCCTAAGAAGAAAGACAAAATATGAGTATGTATCAATTTCACGGATGTCAACAAAGCATGTCAAAGAGATTACTTCCCCCATCCCGCAATTAGTCAGGTAGTAGACGCAACTTCAGGCCACGAACGCTTGTCCTTCATGAACAGATATTCTGGGTATAATCAAATAACACTAGCCGCCAATGACCAAGAAGTTACCTCCTTCATCACCGAACAAGTTACATATTATTATATGGTCATGTCAGTCAGACTCAAAAATGCTGTTGCAACATACCAATGACTCGTTACCGAAATGTTCCTTGATCTCATTCCCAAAACTATAGAGGTATACATCAACGATATCCTCGTCAAGAGTGGGAAGAAGGAGGGCCACTTGGAAAACTTGAAGGAATTATTCGAGTAACTGAGACAATGCCAAATGCACCTAAACTCTGTCAAATGCAACTTTGACATCTCCTCAGGCAAGATCCATGGCTATCTTGTCACCCAGCGAGGAATTGAAGTCGACCCAGCTCAAATTAAGGCCTTGCAGGCCCTTCCATCACTTAGAGGTAAATAACAAAGAAGAAGTTCAAAAATTTACCAGGAGAGGAAATGGACTCAGTCATGTAAAGATAATTTCAAGGAAATAAAATAGTACATGAACACCCCGTCTATTCTAAGCACACCACAAGAAAGAGAAATGTTAAGACTGTATAAGGCATACACCAACCAATCAATAAACTCACTCCTCATCCGAGATCACAAAATGATGCAGAAGCTAATCTACTTCATATGCAGGTCTCATATTGAGGCCGAGGCCAGATATTCCCTAATCGAATGAGCTTGCCTGGTACTGGTGTACTCCACACACAAACTTCGGTCTTATTTTCAAGGCCACTTCATTAAGGTCATCAAAAATTATCTAATAAGGGAGATACTCTCCAAGAAAGACAAAATTAAGTGAATTGTCAAATGATAGATAACCCTCAGGGAATACGATATAATCTTCGAACTGCGACTTGGAGAAAGGGGCAAAGAAGTGGCTGTCTTCCTCTCTGACTTCCCGGTAGAGGATGCACAATAGCAAGAAATTGCCAAACCTAGTAAACTAGAAGAACAGTTAGAATACAACGTCTTCCTCACGAATGGCCGAAGGCTGTTTGTGGACGACTCGGCCAGCGCAGCAAGAGTAAGAATTGGAATAGTACTAATAACACCAAATGATAAGAGAATCGAGTATTCCGTCAAGTTAAACTTTCCAGTAACAAATAAGGAGGCAGAATATGAGACTGCAATAGGTGGGCTACAGATGGCGAAGTTACTGGGGATTGAGGAAATCTCGGTATTTACTGACTCCCAACTCGTCGCAAATCAGTACAGAGGGGAATACCAAGCAAACCATCGAATGATCGAGTAAGCTCACATTCTCAGGTATATGACATCTAAGTTTAAGATCACCAGAATTACCAACATACACCACTCTGAAAACTGATATTTCGTCTCACTCACCTACCTGTGGGAGTATCGAGAACATCGTAAGCGCGTACAATAGTAGTGGCAGTTTTGGACCAACCAACGCAAATACACAATGAGGAGACAACCATGGCCATCGATTTATGAATTGAAGACTAGTGGGCTCCATATATCAAGTATCTGGAACAAAATATCCACCCAGCAGACATCAAAGAGGTTATTCGACTTATGAACAGGTCACAAAAATGTTACACTAAGATGGAGGCAAGTTGTATAGAACAACTATAGGAGCACCCTGGCTTACCTGCAGCACATGTAGAGATGGGAAACATCTAGTAAATGAAATTCATGAAGGTATTTGAAGAAGCCACACTACAGGGCGCTCGATGTTAGACAAAGTTAAAACACAAGGGGTTTACTGGTCCGCAATGCGGCAGGATCCACAAGACCATGCTACCAAGTGTATTAGGTATAAAGTCCATGTCCACAAAATACATGCTCCTGCAGTTGACCTCAGCATAGTCAGCAGCCCCTGGCCTTTCGCTAAGTGGGGCATGGACATAGTCAACCCCCTATCTATGGTGAGTGGAAACAGAAAATATTTGTTGGTCATCACAGACTATTTCACTAAATGTGATGAAGCCACAACACACACTCAAACAAAAGGGGACATAATTAAGTTCTTATGGACCAATCTCATCACGTGATTTGGGATACCGCATGTGATAGAAAATGGGTCCCAATTTGCTAGAGAAAATATTGCATAATTCCACGACAGGTACCAAATTAAATTGTAACCTTGCACTCCATGGTGCCCATATGAAAATGGCCAGGCAGAAATGACCAACAAAAGCCTTCTAGATGGAATCTTAAAATGCCTTGATGAGGCCAAAGGTAAATGGGTCGAAGAACTTCCCCACATACTATGAGCCTCCAAAATGACTCTAAGAAATTACTCCAGATTTACATCATTCATGCTCACGTACAGATCTGAAGCTATCCTCCCCATAGAAATCCTATCCCGCACATCACGGTCTGTAGTGGTCGAAATTGAAGAAAATAGCAGATTGCTGGAAAATAATCTTGATATGATGGATAATAGGGATTAAGCGACAACCAAACGGGGTCACTATCAGGACAACTTGCACAACAGTTACATCAAGAAGGTCAAGAACAAAACATTCCACCCAGTGAATTATGTTACGAAAAAGGTGCTCCCAATAGATCTTAACAAGAATAAACAAAAGCTGCAACCTAACTGGAAAGGACCATACATAGTCGACCGTACCACAGGAACAGGCGTTTACTATATTACAAATAAAAGGGGTTGTTTACTAGGTTCGCCTTGGAACATTGTAGACCTTCAAAAATACAATCAATGAATACTTCTCATTTTGCCAAAAATATTATCCTGATATGCCTGCAGCAGGAGTATTCGTGCCCCAATTGCCTTGGTCTCAATAAAAACTAGACCCCAATAATGGTGGCCTTCCAATGAGAGGAGCCCTAATTGCCTTGGTTTTAATAAAGACCAGGCCACAATAATAGCGACCCTCAAAAAAGGCAAACCCCAATTACCTTAGTCTCATAAATGATAAGGCCCCAATAATGGCGACCCTCCAATAAGACGAGCCTTAATTGTCATGGTCTCAATAAAGACCAGGCCCAAATAGTGGCGACCCTCTATTAAGGCGAACCCCAATTGTTCATGTCCCAATAATGATATAAGATGAGTCGCACAGTCTAAAATACTAATTAGGCGGTCATTAAGTCACATAATTAAGAAAATAGTTCAGAAAGATAAATATTATTTAATAAATGGCTAATCCACTATTGAATTGAGATTAGCCTAATCGAATAATTAATGAGAAGAATAATAATTTGGCCGAGGAATTTCCCTTTAAGAGCTTCAATTACTCAATGATTTGATTTCAATTGAATTCCTCTTCAAACCCTAAGTATAGATTACAAAAACTTGGATTAATTTATCTTACCTAGCCTTACCCCTTTTTGAGGGTTACCAGTTTCTAGTTACAAAATATGACCATTATGCTCTTAAAATGAACTAAACTTTAAAAGAGGCATTATAGTCGTTCGAATGACATGCTAATTTATGCCTTAAAATAGAGGTTGTCATAATTGGTTTTCTGGGAACCTAGTCATTCGAACGACTCCAAATATCATTCAAATAACTAGCCAATTTATGCTTCAAAATGAGGCAATCATAATTGGTCTTCAGTTCCTTCGAACTCATTCGAACAGCTCCAAGGTTCATTCGAACGATATAGTATTTTTTAAAGAGGCTGAATGTCTAAATCCTCATGAATGATGGTTCCCCCCTTTAGGAGCCTTGAGCTTTTGCTTAAGCTAAAAATGGAGATGAGGTAATGTGGTTGCGCCCATTTCTTTGATGTACTACTTCGACTTGCTTGGCAATTAACCTTTTTAGCCAACTCAGGCTGACTCAAAGCAAGGTATACCCCCATACACTTGAGCTTTAACATGAAATGGGTATACCTTGTTTAGCTTTCAATGAACAAGTTAAAGCCCAACTTGTTTGGTAATATCTCAAAGCAAAGTTCAGCATTTCATTGAGAGGATAAGCATTGCATGAACATTCATCTCTGGAATACTATCCTCCTATAACAGATCTTCTCTTTCCATCCAAAAGTTATCAACTGACAGTAGGGGAGTGTTGATTGTAAGGTCATCATCTAAAAGAGATGGCTCAAACAGCTTTAAAATGATTGGCATTAATTACCGAATACATTTTCATAAATGGTGGCAAATCCAGTTGGAATGTATTGTCATCAATCTTCTTAAGTATCGTAAATGGACCCTAACAGATTGACTTGAGTTTCTTACCTTCACCTTTTAGTCAATCCTTACCAGAATACAACCAAACGAGGTCGCCCGCTTGAAAAGTGCAGTCAACCAGATACTTGTCGTATCGAGCCTTATACTTTGCTTGAGTCTTCTTTAATTGTACTTCAACCACCTCATGAACCATGCTTATCCTCTCAATGAAATGCTAAGCTTTAACTTGTTCCTCTTCCTCCTTCCCAGATACGGTCTTGTCACCAAGACTAAAAGCAATATCAAAGGGGATTTGAGGCAAGTACCCAAGACAAACTTTAAATGGAGACTTCAAAGTGCAACCATGAATTGCCCGGTTAAAAGAAAACTGAAGATATGGTAAACTCTAATCCCAAGTCTTAAGGAACTTAGATTGAAATCCCTGTAGTAAATACACCAATGTGAGATTTAACTACCTCAATTTGCCCATCAGTCTCTGGATGAAATGTGGTAATTATCTTTAACTTAGTGTCCATCATCCCCCATACCGATCTCTAGAAATGCCATAAAAATAGTATCCCTATAAAAATTAATAGAAAAAGGGAGCTTGAAATACCTATAGATGTTTCTAAAGAATAATTGCGCTGCTCCTTCCCCAAAGACCGTCTTCTGGCATGGAATAAGAATTATCATCTTGCTGAGTCGATCTATATACTACCTAAAAAAGGGCCTTTGGCAACATGGACATATAGCTTTTGGCAATAAACTATGTATCTCATACGTTTGGAACAGTCCAAGTTCATTGCGATATCTCCAAGTCTGTTGCGCTAATGTTTTATTAAAATTAGACCCGTGAAATACTTTCATGGTTTTTCACATCTCTCTTTTTCAAAGATTTCCCCCCTAAAATCTCTTCTCTCCCACGATTCGAGAATGAATCTGTTATGGATAATCTTCTGTTCCCCCACGTTTCTCTATAAATTCTCCTTTTCCCAAGATTATATAAATTTTATGGTATCTCTTTCAATGAAAAATTATGTATATTTTGTGGCATCTCTTAAAGCGACTACAGCCTCGTTGGTGGTTCTCACACTCTTCTATAATCAAAGGTATCTCCCTCTGCCTTTCCTTCTTCTTCCTTAAGCAGCAATCAAATTTATATTTTATAAAACCATAGTTTGGGTTCCAATTCAACTTATTTTATGACATTAGTTGTTTTGGGTAAGCACTTATGGTTTTCAATTATAAGTTTTCAAGTTATAGTGTTTTCAAATTATAGGGGGTTACTTCTATAGATTTCTATTTAAGGGTTTGCTTCCATAGATTTTAGTTTAAGGGGTTTATATATTTGGATTTGGATTTTGCAGTAATTACTACTTTATCATCTACACTAATCCCTTCAAACTCATTAACACATTATGTTGATTGTTGAGGGTTGTGCAGCACTTGGTAAACTGTTAGAATTGTAAGACTGTGTAGTACACATTCTCCTAGTGATAGTCAATTGTAAGACTGTGTAGTACACATTCTCCTAGTGATAAAACTTGGTAAACTGTTGGAATTACACTCAGACTTTTACTATACATTGGTTATTATTACATACTGAACAATTTGCTCTTCCACATTACATTATCTTGTGCTCATTGCATCTATCTTAACCCCTGTGGTCAATGTAGACAATGATGTTATATTGTCTACTATAGTGACACTTGTTGTTTTTTTTTCGCATTAAACTGACTGCATGTAAGTAAACTTTCTTGCATACCATTGGTCAAGATTGCACAACTACAAATTTCTAGTTGTAAAATAAAGTATAGTATGCATAAAATATCCAAAGTCCAATGTTCCGCATTGCCTTTACTTTGCCCAATTCCCAGCTTTGGCAAGTCACGATTTAGACCATCTAGCAACACACATGCTTTACACCATATATGGCTAGAAATATAACCACAACACTCACATGTCCCCTGCTTTGACATTTTTGTGGAAGTTGATATCCTAAAGTTTTCACCTGATTTGTTGATATTGAGTATGGCTCTAGGTCTGATTCTTGCCAAATCTTTAATAAACTCACGAGCAAAACCAGACCTGATTTGATGATATCGATTATGGCTCTAGGTATGATAAACAGAAATGCCAATAAGAAATTATACGAAAGCAAAAATATAATAATTTACCCAGAGGAGGGAAGAAAAATATCCTTGCGCATAAAAAACCACTCCCCGAACAATCCACTATGATAATCTAACGGGTTACAATGATCTCTCCAAGCTTCTCGTGTTTCAATGGAGTCTTTCTAATTCTAGGTCACTAGAATTAAACTCACACAGAAGGATTGGCTAACAAAATAACCTAAGTCCCCTTTATATACATGAGAACTAAAATACAATTATAATGGATCCCGAGGCATACCTAACGTCCCAGAATAACTTCCAAAGCAAACCTATGCATAGCTCGTTCGAACGACTTTAAGATAATTGGTCATCAGCCCTAGAAACATGACAACTCGTTTGAACAGCATCCAAGCTCGTTCGAACGACTTTGATGAACCAAATCTAAAACCGTGAAAAGCAGAGATCTCATTTGAATAACTTTGATGCCCGTTCGAATGACTTGTTTGAATGACTTCCTTCTTCGTTCGAACGACTTCGACAATTATCAGTCTTCGACAATTTCCTTCTTCACTTCGAGTTCACACCTTAACAATCTCCCACTTAAAATCGAATCTATCATGACCCATCTCCAGATCGCTAAATGAATTGCTCGCACTACCCAGGCCTTAAATCATGAAGACCCACTTACAAAATTTTATAATCTTCAAGAAATCTCCTACTTGAAATTTGAAATGTTAGATTCCTGTAACTCTACCTATCTTCAAAGTAACCATATTTGTAACTATGTCAAACCAAACTCTTCAAGCCAAAAATTACCGTACCATGCAAACTTTCAAAGTCGTAATGTACTTATGCCTTTGAAATCAATGATGTAATTAACTATTGTCATCTCGATACCCAAGATGCTTCAGTATAACACCACGAAACTGTAATCCTTTCCATGTTACTAACGTACTTCACCATCACAAGTAAACACAACCCTACAAGTAGAACAAGAAACACTCCATAGCTATATGCTACAACCGAGTCTTCTTCGATTACATAATATTCATTATCAACGTCTCACAGTTCCCACTTCATGAGAAAACTCTGGTCTCATGTAAACAATGACATACATTAGTAAACAAATCATTAATAATTTTAGACATACCTCGATCTACACTCATATCACATTTCATAGCCAAACAAACACGTGTCTCAAGACCGAAGTAACGACAAATGGTGCGCTACCAAATAATTCTCCAACCAGTCTCAATGTACTATGTCAATAACTACTATTGTTTCGCATTCTTCCTGTTGTACTATACCATATGCCAATGATTAGTCAATCCATTAGTCCAACCCTTTATTGAGATAATCGTTCCCATGACTCTTTAATCTCACCCAAGCTAGAACTTGCATACGTAACTAGTATATCATCCATACTCTAAGAACGGATGATCCATGAGTTCTCAAAACTCATAACATCAACAATTGTCTCTATGGTATTTCAAAAAATCCACCAATGATATAAGCATATCCAACATCGAGCCCCATCGTTTCGGTGTATATCTCGAATACGCATATGAAGCTCTCATGTATGAGCCTCCATAATACAACTTTACCCAGTAACTATGTATCCATGTAGCCGACTTACATACCCATCTTCAATAAGATCAATCATGAAGAATTTTTATTCCGCATCAAGAATTACTCAATCCGAAAAAGCAAAGCCACCACAAAATAACTAGCTTCCCAACCGGTGAACAAAAAAACCATCTTAACATAAACACCCATTTCTTCTTTAAAGCACTTTACCATAAGTTTCACCTTGAACCACTTGAACAAACTTGTTCTTATTTAACCTGTAAACCAGCTTATAAAGTAAAGAGTTTTACCATCGATAATAGAATTACGTCCTATACCCGATTTGATGATTGAGATCCCATCTCATCATCATCCATGACATGCTACCACTTGCCAATGACGTCACCTTGTAAAGCCACCTTGTAGTCATCACCAATACCGGCTAGCCACAAACAATGTCAGAAGTAATGATAATGGGTCATAGGTCTCGAAACCTTGGTTCTTCTTTTCATTATAATCGAAGGAATATAAGGTTATCGTTAGACCTTTTCAGCTAATGGTTCCAACACTATCTCTGCAAAGATTTTTACATACTCAAATGACCTCGATAAATCCACTTTTTCGGTCCACTTATCCATGTCTTTGCAAAAGACATCATCATCGGATATCACATCAATAACTTGGATAATTTTTAGATTATTTGTATCACAAGATCGGTCAACAAAATTATCACAAAGATATCCAATGAACATGCACAAACTAGACATATAATATAGTAATGATCTACTACTAGAATAAACAAAAAAAGTATAAATGATTACCTCCTTTTTTGTCCAAGTGATCTTTTTTAATAGTCCAAGATCCTGCGCATACCAAGGCTCTATATCAACTGCCGAAACTACCGAATCCACCCGAAACTGTTTTAAGAACTTAATAACACATTTCATACTTCGTGCCCTTTCAGTAATCTTACAAACCACACTATCAGCAATACCAAACTCTTGTAGTATTATTGGGATCTTCTCAAGCCTTTTAATCCCAAAAGATGTTTTATCAATAACAAACTTATCACAGCAAAATTTATCACCATCATCGTTAGACCCAAAACAATTCAACATTGAACCCGTCTCAATCTCAACCCAAGCTTTACATCTAGTGAAGACATCAAACCAATCTGTTTCATTCTTCAAGAAATGTACACCAAGCTCTCGTATAGAATCACCAATGAAAACAGCAAAACCATGAAATCCCCCATTGGAAATAACTCTAGTCGGTTCTTATACATCATCGTATAAGTGGTTCGATCCCATATTCCATTTTCTTTTCTTTCTAGGAAACCTAACTTTTTTTTGCTTCACCAAGACAACGACTTCACAAAAGAACAAATCTTTCAATTTTAACTAGTCAAGTATTCTTCTTGAGAATAATGTTTTGATCCAAATGCTCACGTGACAAAGTTTCTCATGCCATGCTCTAGAGTCCATCATCGAAGTAACAACACCAATAATCTCATCATTAGCGTTACACGTCCATAAGAACGTAACTTGTCTTTTATCCCAAGCTAAAATAGTAGTATCCTTCATGATCGTAAAACCATCATCGCCAAAGGCAGCCAAAAGGCTCAAGTCCGATAGTTGGCTTGAAAACATATTTCTAGCCATACTAGACACATATTGCATCGTGTCCGAACTTAACGAATTATCATTCGTTAATGCAATCAGAACATCTCCATTATCTACTATGTGATAATACTCATCATAGCTAGATAATTTACTTTTACCCGACGTAATTTTCAATGGGGCATCCAAGTCTAACCTCGATCTTTTACAAATACCATAAGACAACCACCATGACTTATCCTGAGTACCATGAATCACATTACATGGTTCATCCCAAATATAACAAGTCATATCAACCAAATCATTAAAAATAAGTTTGAAGGCACTATTGGAATTTTTACCTTCCCAGTGAAAGTCACCGAACGATTCTTTACAGATCTTCTCATCTTTGTCGATCTACAATCTTCCTTCTTATGACCAACTTTACTGTAATTCCAACAAATATCTTGTTGATTGCAATTTCATGCCTTTATGCACCTTTTGCTTCCATTCTCAATATGTGAAACTCTCTTTCCTTTAAGTTCAACATCTGAGTAATCACCCAATGTTAACAACGAAGATCCAAAAGGTATTACGTGAGAATAATCACCAAATATTTCTACTATGTTGATGAAGTAACCTGCTTGTGAGAATCTGAAACACTCATAACACACTTCTGAGAATTTAAATCACTCAAAGTTGATTCAAACATCTTTGATAGTTTATCCATCATCTCTAACACGGTACTCACTTTAGGCAATTTAGAAGAAATAGAACTTGAGAGTATTGAACGAACTTTAATAAGAATATTTTGATCTAAAAGCTCCCACTCCAAACAATCCATATCAGCTGGCTTCGTCAAAATCCCTCCTATAAGAAATCACAATCCTCCGCATATAAAAAATCATCTACTTGCATATTCCAAATCCCAAAGTTCAATCCATTGAATTCATCGATTTCTAATTTCTCCATATCGGTCATCGCTCTTCACCACATAAGCCCTAACCTTGCTCTCTGATACTAGTTGTTAAGAATCAGGGTAGCTAATCCCAATCCCTCGCCCCAAGAGCGATAAACGGAAATGCCAAAAGAAACTATACGAAAGCAAGAACACAATAATTTACCCAGAGGAGGGAAGTAGAAAGCCCTTGCAGATAAAAAACTACTCCCCGAATAATCTACTATGATAATCAAATGGGTTACAATGATCTCTCCAAGCTTCTCAAGCTTTAATGGAGTCTCTCAAATTCAAGGTCTCTAGAATTAAACTCACAGAGAAGGATGGGCTAACAAAATAACCAAAGTCCCATTTATATACTAGGGAACTAAAATACAAGTAGAACGGATCTCGTGGCAAACTTAACATCCCTGAATAACTTCCAAAGCAAACCTACGCATAGCCCGTTCGAACGACTCCAAGATCATTCGAATGATTTTACAATAATTGGTCTATAGCCCTAGAAATATGGCAACTCGTTCGAACGACATCCAAGATCGTTCAAACGACTTTGACGAACCAAATCTAAAATCGCTAAAAGAAGAGATCTTGTTTGAACAACTTTGAAGCTCGTTCGAATGACTCGTTCAAACGATATCCTTCTTCGTTCAAACGATTTTGATAATAATCAGTCTTCGACAATTTCCTTCTTTACTTCGAGTTCACACCTTAACACAGGTTAAGTCAAAGAAAAATGCAAATTCCTCGGTATGCTGAAGAAGGCCTAAAAAAAGGGCAAGCAAAGGGGTGTGTTAAAGATGGACCTAAGTTGGGGGAGGTATCTGAAATGAACATTGAGCAGGCGTCATTAGGCTCTTTGTAGCATTAGCTATTTCAGAGACATCTTGCGGGTTACTGCTAGGATTCTTCCTGTGCTGGGGCATTTTTTCTGTCCTCGAAGATCCATTGACTTCATAACGACGCTGATCCTAGAATGAACTATTAACTTCAGATAGCCGATGCAGTCGAAAGTGGTGAAACTCATATGATCTTCTTGTTAAAAGAAAAAGTAATAGCCACCCTACTCACTTTTTGCTCAATGTAATAACCACTCAACCGGTGGAGGTAGTAGATTCAGTGTAAGGAAGGACTCATGTATGTGGGCATTGCTCTCGGCTCTCAATGGCAAGTTGGCGATGGTACCACATCTCCATAGCTATACAAGAACTGAGCAAGGATCCTCGGGATTCCTCAGGAAAAAGAAGCGGTTAGAAGAGTCGTAGGCCTTGCGTTTCTACGTAGGAAAAGACAAGGCCGAATAAAGATCACAACAATACTGCATTCCAAACCTTTAGAACTTGCCTTTCCCATTTGCGCGCAGCTAGAAATACATCAGGAAAAGCAAGAGTTCTATGATCAACTCGCTTCAACCTTGACCCCTAACTACTGAGACAAGTCTTCCGACGCTTTTTAGATCAGCGTTCTAGTTTGCAGTGGACAACAGTTTTATCTATTTTGCTTTCTTTTTTCCAGATGTATTTCTAGGATCTCTTTTTGTTGCCGCTCTTATAGAGATGACTTGCCAGAAAATCATTCTTTTTTTCCTCCTAGCTACATGGCGACTATAAGCCAGTAGACTTACAAGGATCCTAGTACAACAACTACCACTAATTTTTACGCAAAAAAAAAAAAAAAAACCATCAAATCTTGCTAGGACCCTTAAGAATAGCTTAGAATACTTACCCTTTTAAAACATGGGTTACTACGTTCCCTTGTCTTAGGCGCTTTAAACGGTTATACCTCACAAATGGCCAGGCAATCGTCATTTGCACCTTTCACACCACGCTGTTTGTCTTATCTTTTCCTGTATAGTGACAATATTCCTCGGTCAGCCTGTCTCTTGCTATAGCTTACTAGAACGCTCAATTTGGCTCTCTTTTTTATGCTTCTAACTATTTCTTTGACAGGCGGAGTTAGGTAAGAGAAGGCTCAGTCGTCAGCTAGCGGCTCTAGATACATATATGACAGGTCGGTTGGAATTTATTGGTCTCCAAGGCAAAAGGGGACTCCAGCAGGATATGCTATTGGGCGTTCTTGCGGGTCCTCAAAAATTAAGTAGCCGATTCTTTCTAGTACCATTATAGTACCAAGCCCTATAAACTGCTTCTTCTCTTTTAAACTACTTAGTAGTTGCCTAAAGGCTACAACTCCATTAGGTTATCTTTCAATCTCCTTCTTTAAAAAGCTCAAGGATCCTACCTAGGTGGTGCAAACAAAAAGCTACCTGCTTCTAATTATTTCCAATGTCTCTAGCTCTTTTCTTTAATGCTTCTTTTTGGCTCAACCAGTGGCCTCTAAACTCTCTTTAATACTTGAAAGGCTACTAGTTACTATGCTACAAGCTTCCTTTTCATTGGGTGGCATCTCGGGCGCTTTCTAGTGCTGGAGTTATGAGCTAAAAGCAAATCTTCTTGTTTTCTCATGCAAGACTGGCATTATAAATTATCTTGTCCTTGGCGCATCTTCTAAACTACTCTAGTACTGTGGCCTAGTCGATTAAGGCACTCTTTGCAATAGCTATTAGCTATAAACATAAAGGACTGACTCTATAGTGAACCGAATCGACCATACCATTGGAGAATCTTCCACCTCTTGTGCCCGTGGTGTAGTTAAGGACGTCGTCTGTGTTTTCGAAGAAAAAAAAATAGTAGTCGATTCGCTTAGGAGGCACAAAAGACTTAGAGATCACAGTAGAGCAATGAGAGCAATTTAAAACCTTTAGCAAGGACCGGACACAAAACCATAGCTAACACTAGCGCTACCAGGATAGGATTGGTGCAGTTTAGAGGACAGCCAAACCTACTCGAGTGACTCCAAAAAAATTTAGATCCATAAGAAAATAAGGCGTGATGAATATGCTACGAGTTCACCCAAGATCTTCAGAGGCGTTATTAATGCTCTATGAGTTCATATTAGATCTTCAAAGGCGTTATGATGATTCTTTCCTTTCCTTTGTCAAGAGTGGCAGTGATGGCATGCCCTATGAGATTGCACCTACCAAAGAGAAAGGGAGTAAGAGACAGTGGTGTGTTGATGACCCATTCACCAGTTACACCTTTACACACTGAAGCTTTTTTACACACCGAAGTTCTTTTAGGGACTCTGTGGCAATGTTTGATTCCCTTCCGCTAGTCCTTTTCATTAACATTACTGCCCTTTGGTGTGTAAAGTTGGATCGATGCAACGTCCTATTTGAGCTTATTGACAACACTAGCACTATAAGAGTAAGAAGAAGACAATGGAATGCCAGACTAAAGAAAAGGGCCTTAGAAAGCATCCGCGTTAACCCTGGCTTTAGTAGATTAGAGGTCTCAAGCACTTTAGGACTAGGATCGTAAAAATCAACTGGTCGTATCTTCCTAACTACAAAAAAGCAATTTAGAACTTGTGTACACCAAACACTAAAACAATATCGCAAGCATCTCGGAATTGGTCAATCTTCTCCAGTGGTAATTGAAGTGCATCTACCCAATCTAGCAATGTAACCTCGTAATATATTTAAGAGAATCGTTTTAACCATATCATCTGAATTATGTCCACTTGCGAGCTTGTCTACTTTTAACAATGCAGCACCTCGGTCAAGATCCTAACGTCGAAAACCCCTACAAAATGTTTAGTTATTTTTCAGTCCTATCATTTTCACTGTCATCCATTGTCCATCCATATAGATCCTTATATGGCACAACTTTTAATGGCAACCCATACTGAACTTCATTTCGCTTGACAATTTCAAATGAGTCATTCCAATGCCTAGTAATCCCTTCATCAATAGATAATAGAAACAGATCTAACCCATAATTATGCTGACAATTTAACACCGATAACACAAAAGCAGGTACCGTTGAATCCTTTCCACCGGAAGCGCCAATGGCAACGCGTTCACCAGGCTTAAACAATTGGTTATCAACAATAACTCGATGAATTTTTTCCTAAAATACAGAGTAAAAATACTCCCTGCAAATCTGTTATAGAGTTTTCGGTCTTTTGAGTGCAGCTCTCCCTTGATTACAAGTAGAGCAATTACGACTACTAGTAGTTGTTGCATTCTTCGGCTTCTTCTCCTCGACTTCCTCCATTGAAATCGCAGAGCAAGAGCCAGTGACACTTGTAACTAATAGTCTTACTCATTATATTATATTCTCTTGATTCAGTTTTCATCGCATCAAAATTCCAACATTTACAAATTTTGGCTTTTTTTTCATAAGGAAAACAATTTGTTTGTGATTTGACAAAAAGGGGGCCATTGCTAAGTTGGATTTTTTTTATTAATCTCCCATTTTCATAATTCAGGATTTGATACAAGGGTGCGATTTAGAGTAATGATATGTAGTCTTTGAGGTCTTTTGATTTTTGTGTTTTTGTTCATTGTGTTCTTTTTAAAAGATTGTATCATTCTATGTAGGTATTAATCGTATTGTTTTCTTTTATTTCTTTTTTCAGGATATAGAGATTTGAATTAAAGCTTTGAATCAGTTACTTGTTTCATTTTCGTCGCAAATTTAACTATGGATTCAATTGCATCTAGCTTATGCATCTCATTAATACAATGTTGATTATAAATCATATTTGTGATGAATGCTAAATTGAAAGGCAGGTAATTTGCATAGTTATTTTTGATATTAAAACCCACAAATTATCTTACCTATATTGGTTTGACCGTTCCAATAAATATAAGCTATATTGCTAAAATAGTAGACTTAGTGAGAAACCATATTCAATGACCTCTATTTCTTATTTCTTCATTTTCATTGTTAGATTTGGTACGAATCAATATACTTTTTTTTTGGCTTTAGATACGTAATTTCTGAGGGTTTAACTCTAATTGGGTTCTACAAGGGGGTTGAGGGTTAACTTTCTGAATGTTGATTATAAATCATGTTTGTGATGAATGTTAAATTGAAAGGCGGGTAATTTGAATAGTAATTTTTGATATTAGAACCCACAAATTATCTTACCTATATTAGATTGATCGCTCTACTAAATATCAGCTATATTGCTTAAATAGTAGACTTAGTGAGAAACCCATATTCAATGACCTCTATTTCTTATTTCTTTATTTTCTTTGTTAGATTTGGTGCGAATCAATATATATATATATATATATATATATATATATTTTGGCTTTAGATACCTAATTTCCGAGGGTTTAACTCTAATTGGGTTCGACAAAGGGGTTGAGGGCTAACTTTCTAAATGTTGATTATAAATCATGTTATGATGAATGTTAAATTGAAAGGCATGTAATTTGCATAGTTATTTTCGATATTAGAACCCATAAATTGTCTTACCTATATTGGTTTGACCGTTCTACTAAATATCAGCTATATTGCTTAAATAGTAGACTTAGTGAGAAACTCATATTCATTGACCTCTATTTCTTTTTTCTTCATTTTCATTGTTAGATTTGGTACGAATCAATATTATTATTATTTTGTCTTTAGATACCTAATTTCTGAGGGTTTAACTCTAATTGGGTTCGACAAAGGGGTTGAGGGCTAACTTTTTGAATTACCAATTTTTCTATTAATTCTAGTCATGAAACTCATAATTCATTTATATGTGTTACCTATGGATAGGGAGAATCCAAAAAGAAATGATGGATAGGAATTGGATTACTCTTCCTTTCCGTGGCCCAAACCATATTGACTCACAATATTTGGTTGCCATTGAAACCTTTTTAGACTTTACACGTATACACCTTCCTAGTAAAAGAAATATTTCTTGCCCATGTGTTAGATGTGAAAACTGAAGGATTCTAGTTTCTTACGACGAAGTAAGGTATGAAGTTTTAAAGAACGGGTTCCTACCGACATATAGTGTTTGAGATTTTCACGGTGAGAAAGTAGTTACTGATGATAGTTTTGCACCACCAATTTTCCAACAAGCACACGACGAGAGCTCAGTACCTCAAGAGGTCAAAGATATTCTAAATGAGGTTATTCAAGCTAAGCCAAATTTAGCGTTGGAAGACATTGCAGAGTGCATTGCCCCCGATATCTTTGATTCTAAAGTGCATGAGGCTATGACTGATTTGTACCCTGGCTGGCTGCAAAGACTTCAAAGTTTTTAGTTTCGTTTTGAAGATGTACAACTTAAAGGTTAAAATAGTTGTGTGAAAAGAGTTTTACACAACTACTTCAATTACTCCAAAAGGTGCTACCATCGGGGAATAAGACACTATATAATACGTATCATGCCAAGAAGATTGTAACAAGCTTGGGTCTTGATTATGAAAAAATACATGCATGCCCAAACGATTGTATTCTTTACATGGAAGGAACATGCTTCGAAGACCATCTGTCCAACTTGGAGTAGCTCAAGGTATAAGACCGTGACGGAGTGGGGTCCAAATTTGAGGAATAAAAAGTTTTGTTTAGGAATAAAGTCCCTGCGAAGGTGTTACAAAATTTCTCGTTAACGCCTAGGCTTCTAAGGATGTACAAGTGCATTTATTTATCATATTTCCTAAATAATCTAACATTTACTTAAAATAAGGCTTATATTAGGGAGTGTGCTTAAATTTTTACATGCTTGGGTCCTATTGCAGTGTCCCATGGGTTGCAAAGGAGATGGCTTGGCATTCAACTGGGCGCATGCCACCGGGAAAAATGAGACATCCGATCGACTCTTATTCATGGAAGTCCATTGATAAAAAATATAAAGAGCTCTCAAGTGAACCACGTAATCTTCGCTTGGGCCTAGCTACAGACGGGTTCAATCCTTTTGGCACTTTAAGCTCAAGTCATAGTTGCTGGCCCATTTTTTGTGCACCATATAATCTTCCACTCATTTTATGCATGAAGCCAGAGTTTACGATGCCTACTTTGCTCATTGAAGGTCCCAAACAACTTGTAAATGACATCGATGTCTTCTTACAACCACTAGTTACCAAATTGCAAGAGTTATGGAATAGAGGGGACATGACTATGGACGCACATAGCAATGAAAAATTCAATGTGTGCCATTTTACTATGGACTATCCACGATTTTCTGGCCTATGGGAACATATCTGGATACCGAATGAAAGGTAAATTTTCATGTCCTTTGTATGGTCCAAAAACTAACTCATTGCAACTACACCATGGAAAAAAATGTTAACATGAGTCATAGACGATGGTTGGCATTCATAGATGAATTTTGAAAAGATAAACGTGCTAGCACCTTTAATAAAAATGAGGATGTTCGAAGGTGATCGATACCTTTAAATGGGACAGAGGTTAAGAAGATTGTCGCTAGCTTAAATGTGTAGTGGGGCAAGGCAAAAAAGAAAAAATAAAGAGGTAAGACAGATGTTGAAGTAGATGTTATCAATAAGGAATCTTCAAGTTTCTCAAAACGATCAATATTCTTTGATCTTGATTATTGTAAACATCTTCCTTTAAGACATAACTTGAACATTATGCACATTGAAAGCAATGTTTGCCAGAACTTGGTGGCGTTAATGTTGAATTCGAAGGGAAAACAAAAGATGATGCAAACGCTCGAAAAGACTTAAAGCTTCAAAAAATAAAGAGGGTTTGTGGCTAAAAAATAAAAATGGCAAAGAGATCATGAAATCGGGTCGATATTGGTTATGAAAAGAGGAGAAAAAATTGTTCCTCAAAACTATGTGAGATTTAAGTGTCCCGTAAGGGTTCAGTGGTAATTGGAATAATATTGTCAAGGAAGGTAACATGGATTTAATGGGCATAAAGTCTAATGATTATTATATCTTGATGTAACATCTACTTCCTATTTTGATTCAATATGCATTTAAGGATAGGAAATAAATTCATCTACTAATTCATAGTATATGTACATTCTTTTGTGCACTATGCTCAATAACTTTAGATGTTAATACCCTGATCACATTGGAGAAATGAATGGAAAGAACATTATGTGAGCTAGAGAAAGTTTTTCCTCCCTCAGTATTTGTCATAATGATGCATCACCCAATCTACTTAGCATATGAGGCTCGTTTGTGTGATCCTGTCTTTTATAGATGGATGTATCCTTTTGAAAGGTATGCGAATATCTCATTCGTCTCATTCAATAATATATATTTTATTTTGTAAAATTCCTAATTTATTCTTTAATTTATAAGGTTATTGAAGATGTTAAAGGGGTACGTCAGTAACAAAGCACGGCTAGAAGGTTGTATAACAGAAAGGTACATATAAGAGGAAACATTGATATATTACACCAAATATAAAGGTTAAGGTACTTGTAATGGCCAAATTTTGTAAGCTCAAAATGACTTTGGAATTCGCTATCACACCAACCTTTCCCTTGCAGAAATACAGGAGGTCTCTGGAAGCTGATCGTGACCTCTGGTTGGTAGAGCCTGCTGAGTATTTTTCATAGCCTCCAGGGCATTCTGTATTGTTTTCATCTGATCTTTATATCGCTTCAACGCTGCCAAATGAGCTTTTCCTTCAGCATCGAGTTCTTTCTCATAGAGCTCTCGATCTTTAGTTAACTAAAGTTCGAGATCGGCACGTTTCTCCATTTCGGCGTCGAGATTCGCCCGCAACTCTTTAAGCTGTCCTGACTCTATTGACTCATCGAGCTAGGCACCCGTAGCCGGTCGTCTGGAAGTAACCATGATAAAAAAATTGTAGCGAAATAATGCCTTAGGATATCGTAGAAATACAATCATTCCCACAGACGGCGCCAAATGTAATGGCCAAATTCCGTAAGCTTGAAATGACTTTAGAATTCGCTATCACACCAATGAACCTGTAACAATTCTAATGGAAATTAAGAAATAAAACAGATGATTTTAGCGTGAAAAATCTATGAATAGGTAAAAAAACTATGACCTCGTATAGAGGATTTTAGTTGAAAGTATCTTTATTGCTTGAGGCAGATATCTTATTACAAGTGATTTATATAAATAGAAAATGCTTGAGTCTTGTAACTAAGATGCTTTGATGATTTATCGAGAATCTAGAATATGTAATTTCTAGGTGATCTCTTGTGAAATTTTTCTGGCCCTTCTCTCTTCTAGAACTTTTCCTTTATATAGGCCTTCTTTGCAACTCTTCATTGTGGTAGAACACATTTTCTGAACAATGTGGTTAGTGGCGGTTGACTGAGTAACTGACGAGTTCGTGAGAGACCGGTATCTTTGACTGGTTCAGGTTTTCTAGTTTAAGTTTGACCCACGTTCTTCACCATTTTGTGGAGTATGTTGAAATGTTGACTGGAGAAGTTATGTTGAAAATGCGTGAGCCTGAGATGGAGGTTATTCGAACTGGTGATAGCTCGATTCCAAGTGAGATCGAGGAATAGGTCCCTGCAGTACTGGAAGCCTATTACATGGAATAGAGGTGTCTCTGGATGTATCAAACTCTTTGCCAGATGAGGCAAATGACTACATTTATGAAAATGAATATGGTGGTGATTTTGGCCAAGTCGGTCCCGGTAAAAGTTTGGTCTTATCCAGTATTGAGTATGAACATGCTCGAAAGTGGGTAATCGGTAGTCATCCTCATTTTGATGATTGGAAAAGGTATGCTACTTTTCATATATTCTCTTGAAAAAAAATTTAACCTTATGAAACTCTAATACTTGAAGTCTTAACTTGTGGACGTAGTCGGCATAATGACTTCTTAAAACATCGTAAGACAGCTGGAAAGAGGAAGTCGGGGCATGTTAGAGTAGCTAACGAAGAAAAGTTTATACCCTGGTTGAAAAAATAGGTATTACATAGTTATTATGAATTATAAATAAGTTGTTGAGTCCAAAAGAGAAATGTTCTAATAACTTGTAAATTTGTTTTCAGGCTGAGTTTACCGAATCAGATGACTTGGGCTTTCATGATATTGTGAGAGGACCATTGGCTTTTGTTACACGGTACAATAAGTATTGTGTTAATGGCTTCCTCTTTATCACAAAAGACTACGAGGCAACTAAAGTAAATATGAATAGCGGGGTTAGGACGACTTGTGCTACAACACTTCATTCCAGTTCTAAGGACAAGGATCTGACAGACGAGTCCGCAACATACTATGATGCTCTTAGAGATATAGTCGAATTAGAGTGCCGGGAGGGATACAAGCCTCTCTTATTTAAGTGTGATTGGGTAAAAGTGACTAAAGGCGTTAAAGTAGATGAAGTGGCAAAGCTAAAATTGGTCAAATTGTTAAAATTTACTAGATCAGACCAAGTAGGAGATACACCATTCATTCTTGCAGAACATGCAAAACAGGTTTTCTACTCTGAGGATCCATTAGATCCTGACTGGCACGTAGTATTGGAAACTCTAGCAAAAATTTACGTTGAAGATGAAATATCCCTTATGTCAGAACAACCTAATTTAGCAGTTGCAGATCTAAATCCAAGCAATAATGAACCTATAGCTGAAGATTACTTAATATTTGACGATCTCGATGATAGTTATGCGATAATTGAGAAAACTAGGAAAGGAGGCGAAAAAATAACTTTATTGGACAACTGCATTATTCTCGGCTTACGTGTAGTTTTAAGTTGTGTTTTCATTCATTAGAATTCACAAAACATTACATTCTATTTGTTGGTTATTATTTTTGACTTTTATTAGAATTCTTATCTTGGAGTAAATTTATTTCTGCATAAAAATTCAGTTTCATTTTAATCTTTGATATTTATGTTGATAAGATGTACATCACCATGTCCCTTTATTTTTGGATTATAATTACATCATATATCTTGTACTACCGTTATGAATTTTGTTTATGCAACTTTATGTTAGCCTTCCATTATTGCATCTATATTTTTTTTATGTGACAAGTGGTTTTTAGATTAATGGACTCTAACACCACAACTGGAAATGATACACTTGGTAGTGTTGGCGGAGGTAAGAAATTATTTTTCTTTTAATTTATAACATTTTATATCTTCCATCAAGTAATAGGAAATCTTTAGTGACTAATATATAACCTTTTGTACTTTTCGGCGTTTGCAGCTAAGAAGATGAGGGGTCCCTCTCGGGGTCAAGCTAGCTTACCAGATGGACGGAAAAGAAATGTTAGTGTCAGCCATTTAGGCCAACCAAATGGTGTTGATGAAGATACAATCACATTTGTCACAAACGTTGGTGTGTTGGCTCTTACTGACATACCAATAATTTATGATGATATCTGACTCGTGCCTGCTTATTTTACTAATAGGATCCTAGAAAAGCAGGAGGTAAAATTTACGAAGTTAAATCATATAAAAAATGAATATGTCTCAAACTTTATTATTTTATTAATTTTTTTTTGTTAATTTGTGAATGAAACCATGTTTAGGAAGGTTATAAAATGCCACTTGTATCAGATGATTACTTGAAAAAGAAAATTGAATCTTCTTGGAGGCTTATTAAGAGTAGATTACGAATAAAATAATTATTGGTCATGATCCTGCGGATGTTAAAGCTCGTCCTACCCCTCCGTTAGTCCCTGATGATGATTGGTACATGTTTGTGGATATTTGCAATTCTGTAAAGCATATGGTATGTACAACTGTAACTCAATAATGCTAATAGTTATTAATATTACAATGACTATGGCTTATACATTATTTTTGCATAGGCTTCCAATGCAAGGAACAAAGTCAATTGGAGCAAACAAAAGTGTCGATATGTGTTAGAAGAAGGAACTTGCCTTTTATACGTCATATGCTGGTATAAGCGATGAACATTCCCTATTCATATATTCATATTCATTTATATCTTTACATGTAGTTATCTCAAATTATATTTAATATTATTGAATTTAAACTTTAGGCTATGAAGAGGAAACTCAATTTTGACGCATTGGTCGCGAGGTCTGAAGTACATCATACAGCTCATACAAAAAGAGATAATACTGTTCAATGTCCTAAACTAGTTGTAAGCATAATTTTCAGTCATTGCATTAAAATTGTAAATCTTAGTATTTTCCTATAATGTTTTCCATGTTTGCTGATATATATAGGAGAAAATAATGGCGATTGAGAGGTTAGAGCCTCATCTAAAATTTGCAAGTGTAGATGATTCCCTTGAGAAGGTATGCGTTTAACTCAATATTGTAAAGGCCTAATTAACAAGAGATGTCAATGGACATGATTTAATCCGTTATCACATTCGGTCTAATATGCTTATATTGGATTGGAATCATTTTCTCATTTCATTTATAGAAATCCAATTAGCCATGTTAACGGATCAGACCACAATCAACACTAAATTGATATGATACAAATCTAATTCGATCCATTGACAATCCTATGCATAATTGTACAATTTGGTGTATAATCCCAATTTCATAGAACTTAAGATCTATCGATTTCTAGGCGTTGCAAAAGAAAGAAAACAAAGCCCGTATACGTGGACTTGGAGTGGGTGTTTGTCCAATAGTCATGAAAAAAATGAAACACTTGATCAGACAAAATGAATATCTACGCAGTGAAAATTTTAAAATGATTAATAAGGTGGATAAGTTGGAGGTAGACATAACCAAACTCACAGACACTTTGGTAACTTCTAGTTGTTTTTATATTTTCTTTTATTGTAAAATCATGGTTAATAGTACATATATCACTGATTAGGAGTAGCTCATCATCAGAACCATCATTAGGACCATGTCAACATCTATCACTGGTATAGACTTTCCAAAGTTCTCTCAGTATATTGTTAATTAAGAATTTTCTTCCCTATAGATTATTCTAATTACTGGTTTTAACATTTAGGTGCTTCATTGTCATCTTAATATAGAATGTACTCTAAACAGCCAGAAGGATCGTAGAGTTGCTCGTGGCATGGTGGTCGCAGTAGCTCCATATACTCTTATTCATAATGTTCTATTGCGTGATGGATTTTATAAGATTCTCTTGTCTAAAGTAATGAAGCCTAGAACTTTATTGAGTAAAGATGATGAGTACTCAGAGGATCTAGGTGACGCTGGGAAGGAGCTTGTGTTGCTTGGGCTATATGGTGCGTTGATTTTGACAAATGATATGTCGAGTCGTTAGGTGTTTCCTCGTAGTTCTAGGGATTATTTCTTTCTGGACTGATAACTTTTTTATTAGTTTTTGCTCTTGGAAATCATAAGAATTAGGGAATTTTTGGTTTAGTTAATGTTTAGATCTCTCGCATATACTTATGTGATAGTGTATATAAGATTTAGTTAGGGATTGGGTTTCTAGATATAAATAAAAATTGTTTACAATACTATTGTTTCCAATATATGCATATATTATTTAAATTGCAGCAGTTCCATTGTCACTGACTAATTGCTTTCTTGCAGGTAAAGTCTTTTTTAACTCTTCCAATGGAGTCATATGATTGCATTGCCGGTCCCAAGCCCGGATAAAGGAGGATGGAGAAGGACTAGTATTCATGGTATTAACACTGATATGGGGCTAATGGAAATGGAAGAAGTTTGCGATTGCTTCAATCAAATTGGTGAGTCAATCAACTAGTGTTATTAATCAATTAATTTATACTTTGTAACTCTTGGTTTCTATCGAGTATTAATGAAATTCCGAAACTATAGTTGGGGACTTAAAATGACAACTTGCTTCAACAAATGCGCCCATGATTCTTGCTGAGGTACTTTCACTTTTTTCTCTTGCTAATATATTTTCAGTTGTTTGGATTTTGAATATGATCTCGCTTGTAGGAAGTTGGTAATGTTATATCTCAAAGAAGAGGATGAGAAGAAAATTGGAGATTTTGAAAGACGTGAGGTTAGAAAGTTTACAACTCTAGAATAATTATAAATTATCCAAAAGGTATAAGTTGTCTGATTTGAGCAATATTTTCACCTATATGCCTTCAATACGAGATTTATATTTTGGGATTTATCTACTGTCTACTGATGTTTCCTTGAATAATGAACGACATATGACCAGAAGTGGTACTTTACAACGAGATGAGCTAGACTCCTATCTACTACTACTGGTAGTTTCCATCTGCAACAGTTTATGCTTTGTTAAGCCGGAAAATTTTTGGCTTGGTCCCCCAGGAACTTCTGAAGAGAAGAAACTGTTCCAAGTCGATCTTGGATTGGGTAACTGAAATATCTTATATTCAGTTTTTGTACCAACGCATTATATAATAGGTATCTAATTATATGTTGCATATTTTTCTTTTGGTATCAGCCTGGAAGTGGAAAGATACATCAACAAACCAGTATGTTGATTATGATAACTGACCAGACATTTTTAGGTACCGATTATTGTTATACATATAGCAAACCTTTCTTTTTTCCTTCTAATTTCATTGCTTTGTTGGCTTACATAAAGATTTTATGACTTTGCAGGGGAACGGTGCTTTACGCATGTGTACATGCGCACCTTGGAAGAACTGGAAGTAGGAGAGATGACTTGGAATCTTTTGCTTACACCCTACTTTTTCTTTTATGTGGATGTTTGCCTTGGGAAGGATACCAGGTATGTCCTTTACAAGAACATGTAGAGATGGTTTTTCCTTGACGTCAATTAGGGGCAGTATGGAGAGTAAACCAATATCAAATTTAGGCCAGCAAGGTTCATACTTTGGATACGGTTAATCAAATTGTGGATTTGGATGAAGATGGTTGGGAACTCAAGGATGCTTCATCGGAGAAAGTTGAAGTAAGCTCGATTAAGACAGTTGAAACTACTACTACAACTATAACAAGTGATAACATGATTCAGGACTACGTAAAGCTTGAAAAGCAAAAGGAAGCCCTACCCCTGTCAATTTTTAGCGACAGTGAATTGTATTCTGATGATTCCTTACATGGTGATTATTTATTACCATGCAAACTCTGTTAGAAATGGAATAAGCTGCCAGGTTTCCAGTGCAAGCATTTCTCTCAGTAATCTCATATCCAATTTATACAGTCATGCTGAACAGGCCGAAGCTATTGGTTATAATCGAGAAGAATACTCTAAAAATGGGTTACACTCTAATCCAGATAATGGAAAATATAATTTCAATGAGAGTTCCTGGGAATTAAAGAATGTGTTCTTAGAAACCTGAGCTGAAGATGGAAGTCATCTAGGGTTCCCTTCTGAATCAAAGAAAGCTAAAATGGTTACTGTAAGTTTGAGTGAAGATGCTACAAAGATGCTAATGAGTAAATCAAGGAACTGAAGAATTTGTGCTCAGCTACTGGACAATATGAGCATTCCAGTTCAATAGTAAACATTTTGACCTTGGGATCCTTGGAAGATAAATACAATTATGTTACCACGTGGTCTAGAATGATTTTGGCCGGTTCCCAAGAGTTAAAAGATGGTGCATCAATTTGGAAGCAATCTTTGAAGAAGAATGCGTACACCAAAATTCTTTCTAAATTTAAGGTCAGCAATATGTCGTGGCTCTTGGGAAATTTACAGTGCAGTAGAAGTGTTCAGAGCCTCAACAAGACTTTTCAAAGCTTGGATACTATCTACTCATGCAGACCCTACAAATATATTTGCTCTCTTGGAAGAATGTGATGCCATATGGCCAGGTTCCAGACTCGAAGATGCCCTTATGAGTATCTCTGACTCATCCTCCTTAGTGCCCAGATCAAACACTATATCCTGTACAAACATTTTCATAAAAGATATTTTCTAAATATACTTGGGGTCGAGCCAATCGTAGCTAGCATGGAGCCCTAGCTCGCTATATTCTACCATGACAATTTAATAATAGTTTCAGCGTGCACTTGGGAGTATGCCCACCTCACTATCTACGGCTAGCTGCCCCTTCTGCAGACGTCAATTTAAATAAGCAGCCAAGCATACATAGACTACAAGGCTAGGCCAAACCCATCAAAACATAGCAAAATAAGTTCAAAAAATGCCTATGTATATATATATATATATTTTTTTTTATTTTTCTTTGTCCTAATGACATCAAGGAAAGTTATATATATATATTTTTTTTTTTTCTTTCTCCTAATGACATCAAGGAAAGTTAGCTTAATTGGTAAAGGGCAGAGCTCCTAATCTAAAAGTCTAAGGTTCAATTATTAATGTCATCAAATAAGAACCTTATGTCAATATTTTTGTTTGATCTTAAGTTGATTATGTCATTACCGCAAAAAGCTTAAAAAAAATCCGAAAGGAGAAGTGAATCCGGATAATTTGCTAGTCAAATATAATGTTATATTTGATTGATTTTTAAACTTAAAATACCATTAAATGTCCAAAAAAAATCCCCTTCCCCCCAAACATGAAATCCTGGCTCTACCACACCCCTGTCCCGACGCCATCAAAATAGAGTTTCAGGCAACATACGCCTACTAGAATTCGAGCATAATAAATTTACAGAACTCATTATTCTTGGCAGAAAAGATAAAAAAAAATTCATTGTGACGATGACTCAGAAGCTTGTAGGCCGTCTCATCTGACTCATCCTCCTTAGTGCCCAGATCAAACACAGTACTCACCAAAGGAGTAGTAACTGAACCAGCGTCTGGATCGACCTGATGTTCAGATCAAAATTAACACTCACCAAAGGCAGTATAATGGCCTAATTTTGTAACTCGAAATAGCTCAAAATTAGATCTTACACCAAATGTACCTGTGACAAAAATTAGTGTAATACAAGAAATGACAGAGGTGATTTAGTGTGGAAAACCTTTGAATAGGTAAAAAAAACCACAACCTCGAGTAGAGGATTTAGTAAGGGTAACATTTATTGTTTGAGGCTAATATTTTATTGCAAGTAATCTCTTGAGCTTGAAATGCTTGATCTTGAAATAAGAATTCTTGTGGTGTTTAGAATCTATAAATTCTTGTGTTAGAATATAAATTTTTTTGTCATTATCTCCTCTGGAAATTTTTCTCTATATAGACCTTATCTGTAATTTGTTATCGTGTAAAAGCACCTTCTCCTGATAATGAGGTAAGGGGTACTTGAATGTATAACTGTTAGTTCATAGGAGACAGGTGTCTTTGACTTGTTCATATTTATTGTAGTGCTCAATCTACGTTCTTTATCAGTTCGTGGCCTAGGTGTCAATGCGGATTGTACATGTCACATGTATAATGCTTGAGTATGATATTGAGGTAGTTTGAGATTGGAATAGGTCGAGGGATAGGTCCCTATAATCTCCCTCTCACAACTGAAGGCACGGGTGGCTTTAGTTAGGAAAAAACTTTCTCTAAAAATAGTTATTGAAATTGGAAAGGTATGATGTAGAATTTGACAGGTCGGGTACTCGGTATTTCTTTATGGAATGTTGTATCTGACATTTATTTTATTGTAAATGATTAATGTACTTGACGTTTGGTTTCCCAGTAAAGGTTGTTCTTCGAATGATGACTGCTTTGGAAATTCATCTTCACATTGAATGCGGGTTTGGTATAAATAGTAACTGTACTATAGCATTTGTCATCGCTGTGACAGTATTCTACTTCTGTGTATATCTCTTGGTATACTCTGTCTTGAGAATGGTGATAACTAGGCATTAGACATATGAAGCAAGGGTTCTTATTGAGTTACAGAAGTTACATTTGTGATACATCGGTAGCCAATCTCTAGAGATGCCCACTCCCATACCGGTGCCACCAACATACGATGGGATGACAGAGGAAGAAATGGCTGAAGTTGAGGATGATTATTACCATATGTGGCAGTTCCACTATGTAATTTTATCTAGGGAACAACATCGGGTATGCCTGCGCCTGCTGGCAAATGACAAGGTTGAGGAGACAGATGTGGAAGCCTGCATACGTAATAGGAAGTACTACCAGTATCCTGCAAGGGATTGGGTGCTATGAAAGGAGAATCGTCTGCCTTTTTCTGCCCAACGGAGGTGGTGGGGCTTACAGAGGAAAAGATAGTGGTGGTGGAGAAGGGAGATGGAGATTGGAAATCTATTTCCGCACAATCATTGTTTTATTTCTTTAAGGAGTGTTTCATGTTGGAGGTTAGTTCAGGCTCTTTTACAAGTAGCATCTTCAATTTCTTGAGGAAGTAAGTCATGCTAGAGGGGGTAAGGCTCTGTTATAACTATTGTAATGGTTTTACTTACAGAAGAGTTTCGGTATGAAATAGTGATGAAAGACTAAAATGTAATGTAACCTGTAGATCGATATGTATGAAAACTTATAAATTGTACTTTATAAAGTATTTTGTAAGCAATATTTGAGCTGATGAAAAAATATTTGTGCAGAAAGTCTGTGTTAATAGATCGAATTAGAAATTAGCATGGTAGATCGAACTATAAAAAATGCTGGAATAGAAAATCTATTGTATTATTTTAAGAAAATGACCTGAAATGAGTATTATAAGTCGAACTATTATAATGTATCTTCGTACAATGTATTAGTCGACTTGTTGAAGATATGTAAAGTATAACAGGTACGTATATCGAACTGATTAGGTACCAAGAATCGAGCTATGAGGCATCCTTTTTATGTAGGATAGAATGTGTATAAATTAAACATCGAGCTGTGGAGGTATTGTGGAAAATTTAAACATAGGGGAGAATTGTGAAAGTTCGTTCGAAAAAATAGACAAAAATGAATGAGGTAAATTTGGAAAGATAAGGTTAAGATAAGGTTAAATAACTTTCTAGCATGATCTTAGGGTTTCCATGTATGGAAAGGTGGAGTAAATATAGATTACTATATACAGAATGGGGGGGATTTAATGTTATCTCTAAGATGTTTATAAATAATTTTTGAAAGGTTATGTAGAGAGGAGGAAGAAATAAAAATGGTGAGGACTCGCTCTCAAAGAGCTATTCATGCGTTTGAGGGGCGCTTAGCAGTAAAGATTGCATAAGTGTGGGAGAGGATCTTCGGGTAGTTAGATTATGATACTAACTTGCCTGAATCTAAAATCTAGTGGTTGAGATACATGGTAAAATTTATCGTTTGCCAGCATGGGAAAAATTGATGAGATCTGGATATTCATCTTAGGGAGGACCCGCTAAGGTGATAAATTACCTTTTCGAGGTTTACCTGTGTTTGTCTTGAAACGCTTTTGATCACCCTAGTCCTCCTTTGGTACACTATTGCGTTATGTGTTATGACCTTTAGTGGTTAGGACAGATATAGTAGATTTATGCCTTTCAGTCATTATCCTTTTCAGGTTGACAAGCTCATTAACCTTGGTAATCATCTCCTCCAAGGTCGTGGGTTTATTTAAGAAGAGATGCTTCTTTGCTTTGCAATCGAGTTGTAGCGCATTTGTAAATGCAGTAACAACTGTTTTCTTATCGTGATTATCAACTTTTCGTGCGAGCTCCATAAACTTTTTTGCAAAGACCTCGAGCTTCTCTCTTTGTGACTATTTGAGACTAATAAGAGAATATAAATTATCTTCCTTGTCTTTATTGTGAGCATAAGTCTTGACAAAAATTTCTGTAGTTGGTCAAATGTGAGGATGAAATCTTCAGGTAGAGAATAGAACCAACGCAGCAGTTCTCCCTGCAGACTTGTTATAAATAAACGGCATAGAATATGGTGAGATTTGAGTACAATCCCAATGAATCATGAAATTGCTGAATGTGCTCTTTCGGATCGGTGCTTTTGTATTTACATATCTTTAGAGTATGGAAACTTGTTGGTACTTCCATATCAAATAACTCTTTGGCAATCAGACTACCTTGCAACGTGGTGAAATTGCCATTACTGCCTAGATCTTGAGCTTCAAAAAACTCCTTGATACACAGATCCATGTGATTTCTTGTATGACGTACTGACGTGTTGCTTAAGTGACTTGGCGAGTTGGTCAAGGATTATGAGTACCTGCCCCCTCGCTCAAGCGTTCTCGTACTGAAATTCAGAGTTGAGGTCACTGCTCCTCCTCTTGACGCTTGAAGGGTCTGAGACCTCTACTGATGTCGGACTGAGCTCCTCGTCCCAAATGATTTGAAGTTTATGGTGCGTGCTAAATATTTATAAAAATAGTTTTCCTGGTTGCTCCTCGAGGTCCTAATCTTTCACGTGCAGAAACTCAGAAGTTCGCTAGCACTTGATCACAATCTTTGGTATGGGGAGTCTGTTGAGTTTCCTACAAAGCTTGTAATGCGATATGCATTGTTGTCATCTGTTCTTCATGTCTCTTCAATGCTGTCAAACGAGCTCGACGCTCACTTTTAAGCTCTTTGTCGGGAACTCACGGTCAAGAGTTAACTAACGTTCGAGCTCATTACGCTTCCCTGTCTCGGCATGGAAATTCGCCCATAGTTCAGTGAGCTGTTCTGGTTCAACTGAAAGATCGAGTTGGACTCCAATTATTGGTCATTGAAAGTGACCATGATTGGAAATGGACAGTGGAGTAAATATATGCCTTCGGATATCAAGGAAATGTCTTCTTTTTCACAGACGATGCCAAATGTAATGGCCTAATTTTGTAGCTCGAAATAGCTCAAAATTATATCTTACACCAAATGTACCTGTGACAAAAATTAGTGCAATACAAGAAATAATATAGGTGATTTAGTGTGGAAAGCCTTTGAATAGGTTAAAAAAACCATGACCTCGAGTTGAGGATTTAGTAACTGTAACTTTTATTGTTTGAGGCTTATATCTTATTACAAGTAATCTCTTGAGCTAGAAATGCTTGATCTTGAAATAAGAATTCTTGTGGTGTTTAGAATCTATAAATTTCTGTCTTAAAATATATAATTTTTGGTCAATATCTCCTCTGAAACTTTTTCTTTATATAAACCTTACCTGCAGTTCGTTATCGTGTAGAAATATGTTCTCCTAATAATGAGGTAAGTGGTAGTTGAATCTGTAACTGTTAGTTTGTGGCAGACAAGTGTCGTTGACTTGTTTATATTTTGCTATAGTGTTTGATCCACGTTCTTTATCAGTTCGTGGTCTAGGTGTCAATGATGATTGTACATGTCACGAGTATAATATGGAAGTCTGATATTGAGGTAGTTTGAGTTTGGACTAGGTCGAGGGATAGGTCCCAACAGGTAGGGGTATAATTCATACTTAGCAACAGTATGGCCCATCTTTATCATGGCCTTCACATAAGTACGCCTCATTCGATCCGTACCCTCGTCCTTCGCGGTTGATACTGCACCTCCAAATCAGTAATGAGCCCCTCATACTGGTCTACCACCTTCTAGTTTTTTTTGCTTCTCAGTAGAAAAGCCAAACTTTAACTTCTTTTCAACATCTTGTGCTTTGCCTACAGCATTCTTCTAGCAAGATGCCTCAGCTTGCACCACCATCACGTCAGACCATAACTTCGCCATCTTTGCTTTATTAGCGATTGCCTTGCTCTTGGCGGCAGTATTGCTCAATAACGCCTATTTGGCGTAATGAATTATCTTCAAATGGTAAGACAAGATTATACAAGCCATAACCGATCGCTAACAACATCGAAGCAATATAGAAAAATGAATAATACCTCTCGCTGATACATGTCCATGATGTCAAAATACTTCGAAGCATAGGCAATTATGACCTAGGTTAATGGAGCCCCCAGATCCCTCTCCAGGCGAGGCACCAAAGGGGACGACCAAGGAGGATCGTTAAGACGGTCTGCCATTCAACTTTGCAATAGCGACAAGGTCGGGAAGCTGTTTGTGCATCATTTCTTCCTGCAAAATACCAACAATTTTATCAATTTCAAAAGAGGTAACTCACAAATCCTGCCTACACTGATCAACACTATCAACAAATGACCCAGCCTGTGAAGAAGTCAAATTTGCACACATCCTTTTCTTGCGAGTCTTTGTGATGCTAGAACTCTTAAAAAGATCTTCGTAGTTCCCTAATGCTTTAATAAGGTTTGTCTCTCTTGAAGGATAACTCACATAATGTTGCTTTAAGGTTGACCTTAGGCTACAGCAATTATACTTCACCGATAGGTCACCCGGGTTCTTTTGGTCCCAATGGCCCTACACTAGCAGCAGATGGCGACACCATGACTTACTACTAGAAGGGAGCTCGTTAAACTTAACGCCAATGTGGTCCTTCATATTAGGATCGCTCTGAGCAACATACATCTTGCCAAGGTAGCAGCAGCAGCTATACTCTGGCAGGCGAGAATGTTTTTTTTCTTTATCACCCTTTTTGTATCCGAGATGGGACCAACCAGATTCACCTTTACCTAGCTACTTTTAGTATAGGCCGAGTCATCTCCAACAGTAGACTCGCTACCCTCAGACCTATTATTTCATTTTTTCTCTGTATTCTGGGATAGTAACAGAGTATATAAAGCACTTTGATGTTAGCAGCTAAGATTCACTCCCTCAGAGGTGGTAGCATCTCGTTAATTGTATTTATCTTGTTCATAAGACGATAAAATTTTCGTTCCTTTCCCCCGGGACTAGGCAACAAATGTTCGGCACCTCCTTCGTCAGGGTATCAGGAGGGAGCTGCATACCAACATGAAATCATCTCGCAAAGTTTGCAACATGAAAAATTACCTCAACTCCCTCGTACAAACCACCAAGAAGCTCCACCTCAATCCATTCTGGAATACAGTATTCTAGCTTAACTTATGAAGTGCTTAACCATTTATACACCGCGAAACTCGGCAAGCAAAAATATTTTTTCTCTACAGGACGAGTCCAAGCATAATGACGGGGACTAGCAGGATCACCCTCACCCATTTCAGAGTCGGCCAGTCATACAAACTTAAATCATCAGTGTCATTGGACACCGACTCCTTATGATGACTGGCTCGTGACATCTGTTCCCTATCGCCAGCTAACCATCGAGGTCCGCCATAAAGGCGTCCTGTGTGAACTTGCAAAACCCATGAGACATCTATCTGTGCAGCCGCATTTCTGCTCTACCACTTCATAGTAGGCCATCATCCAATCCATGTAACCCTAGATGGCATCTGCACCTAACTTGGCTGCAGGAAGGGTGATCGCTACTCCGGCGTCCCCAAAGGTCTCTCCACTTCGGAGAACTCTAATCTGCCTCACCCTCCAAGGAGGACTTCTCAATGCCTCTTCTCTGACGAGGACTTAACACTGTGTTGGAATTTTTCAAAACTTATACCTCTTTTGAGCCTTGAACCCATGACCTCTTGGTCATCTATTTTATGTGACTCCTATACTATAGCCTAAAGTTTAGTCCCACATTGTTTATAAACAATAGAGGAACTAAACATATAAGGTAGTACCCATGTGACATGTGTGTAACATGTGACATAGAGAGAGTGTATAGTTGTGTGAGTGTGTGAGAGGATTTTATACTTTATACACACTTGGACCTCTCTCAGGCGGCCCGGTAGGCCGGGCCGGCTCGGGCTCGGACTTGGGATTGGGATTGGGCAATTGGCTCTGGAGGCCTTTGGGTCCTTTGGGCTTGGGTATCCATAATCTTTTTAACAAAAAGTTCATTGGGCTTGGGTTTGGTTTATTCTTTAAGTCTTGGTCTTCACTTTGTTCTCTCCACCTCTTGAGGAGACCTAATCCTCAGGGACACGTCCCACACGTTTGAATAAAGAGAGAGCCGTTGGGCAAACTCTCTCTATAAAAACAACTCCTCACCACCTTCAAAAATAACACAGTAACAACACAACTCTTCTCTCTCTCTCTCTCTTGTACGGTTTAACTGTGGTGCATACTCTTACGTAGACTTCCGGGGTAACTGAAGTCTACTGTACACATACGCTCGTTGTATCCTGGAAAGAGATCAGACCTTCGTTACCTTACCCGAGGTAGGTCGAAATACTCTTCAAAGAGAGTGCGACCCACGCCTCGAGCAATCACAACCTCTCTCTCTTGTTGTAGGCGCTGTACCGGTGTCCGGTATTACTTCTTTCTTGCTGCTGCGGTGTTACGTTACCGGAGTTCACTATCTCTTGCTCTTACTGCTGCTGCGGTTTCTTTCTGTTGCTAACGAAACCTGCCTGAAACTGCTGTAGCAGCTGAGTTACTGTTGCTGCCCGAACTTAACTGAGTTACTGCCGCCTGCTGCTCTTTATTGTTGTTGCCATATACCGTGTTATTGCTCAACCAAAGGGAAGAACAAACTGAGTTACTGTTGCTGCCTGAAAACATTGCTGTTGCTACAGGTTCATAAGATTGAGTTACTGTTGCTTCCATATACCGTGCTCAACCAAAGGGAAGAACAAACTGAGTTACTGTTGCTGCCTGAAAACATTGCTGTTGCTACAGGTTCATAAGACTTAACCTATTACATTATTATAACAATTTATAATAAGCGGGTTTCCTAGGTCGAGCAAGCCCATGGTATCCCATGCACCCAAGCTAGCTTGCACGCATGGGCCGTACATATCGCACATGCGCATGTGACCCACTTCATAGTAGGCCATCATCCAATCCATGTAACCCTAGATGGCATCTGCACCTAACTTGGCTGTAGGAAGGGTGATCGCTACTCCGACGTCCCCAAAGGTCTCTCCACTTCGGAGGACTCTAATCTGCCTCACCCTCCAAGGAGGACTTCTCAATGCCTCTTCTCTGACGAGGACTTAACACTGGCATCTGTACTTGCCAAACTCTGGTGGTAATGACCCATGCTGGAACCTGCGTACATCTGCGTCACAACTTACAACTCTTCCCATACTCGATAAGCTCGACGTCCGCGTCGAGAAAAAAGTTGTGACATATAACTGACGGACTACTGAAGCGTTTCTCCATCTCTACATCCCTACTCCACCCTGAGTACTTGGGGAACTTGGGAACAAGATATTGTCACTGTACCTGTCGCCCTGAGCTAGTTGGCTTGCCATGTCCAACTGCTATCAAACTCGTAGAGACCAACCTTTATGCTGTCGCAATCATCTTTAAACTGAAGCGTAACCATTCTCTGTCTCTTGAACTAACTTTAACAAATGCAGCCAACTCTAACCGGTCACTGAGATGTGGTCTTCTAACGATACTCCATCGATACAAACCAAGAACGAGGCACGGGTACTCTATCCCTACCGCCAACCACCAAGTGATAAGGAATTGGGAAACTGACATCCAATTCCGCTCAGGATCTTTCATCCTAGAGCAATCTTCCATCTGAGATCATGTCTGAGGTAACCCGCACAACTGACTGAAGCTCAACTCTGTTCTGCGACAACTACATAACTTATTAACTTTCGGAAACGTGAGTCTTCATCCATCTATGAGCTTAAAATGACCCAGAACCATCTTGTGGAACAACATGGATCAACACGGCTAGAGCACTCGAACGCGGACAAACCTGAAACTTACTGCGGAGCCAGAGAACAAACATCACTCGGCAACTTTCCTTTTTTGAGTGAGCAAAGCAGTGTCCTGTGTAACTTGGGACCAACTGCAGACAAGTGACAACCCATCTTGGAGGTCGCAGTTCATGTAGCGTAACAACGAGAAACTCTGCCCTCGACGTCTATCTGACGATTTCACTGTGTGCAAACTCGGGACCCAAACCATGTCTTCATCTGTTACTTCATGCCGCTTCATCTTCGGCTCATGACATTCACCTCCGGAACGTCTCTATGTCCAATTCCGGACAATCGCAACGAGTATCTCTCAGGATTCTTCAATCCTCTGTAGACCCTAAGGAATTCCAACCAGACCAAGCTTCACGGCTTCCACACGAAAGTACTCAGCCACTGACACTGACCATATCGATATCTGCTGAGGGGCATCGTCCTTGATCACAACTGTTACTAAACTTCGCAGCGCGGATACGGACCGAATGCAATAACAATCTGCTAGATCGCTCTATTACTATTCTTCATAGAGCATCTGCGACACTGGCCAGCCTTCTAGAGACAACCAACGATATAGGCCATCGCGTCCAACTCAAATATCAATCCCCCTCTTAGCGTCATTGTCCAAGGCATACTTAACATGAGCAATCTCGCGCTCAGATATGGAGCCTTTCTCTCGCGTCCAATATAAACTGACATGTAGGCAACTCACTCTACAAGCGTTTACAACGGTGCTTGGATCATCTGTACGGAGCAACTATGGCTCTGAAGATCACAACTGACAAGTAGGTATCCCACATTTTCAACTCGGGAACCATCACAAAGATCAGCTCTAACAAGATCTGATAACTCAGCCCAACACTAGGCCGAATCTGAGAGACGTAGGCACAATCCATCTACGCTCTCCTAACTCAAGAGCTAAGCTTTACCAAGCTATTCTTGCTCTGACAGGCGTAGGCACAATCTATCTACGCTCTGACAAACAAACGCCCAAGAAGCCTTGCTCGGATAAGCCTAGACCAAACAAGTCTAACTCTGATACCATCTGTCGCGGCCCAGCCCAGGACCGCCTCTACAGTGCCCGGAGTGCAGCGGAATAAGGGACCGTGCGGCGTACACGGACGCGCGGTCGGCGTGTACCAGCCATCTTCACGGGCACGGCGCGCCAGTGGCATACAACCCACGGATGCTAGAGCGACATGCGGATAATCCTTGATACTCGTGAGGGGTCATCGAATATGTATTCGGTATAGGCAACAACGCTGAAGGTTCCCTCAATAATCCCTATAACGTAATCTCTCGCGACGCGCGCGAGGTACGAAAAGCACACCTGTCCTGTAGCGGATCAGGGTAACTCAATATGCCGGTTTCCACCTAAGGGACTCATATCTCAAGGGCCGACGAGCCTGGACTATTTAAATTGTCCATTTGTAAGGGGCGGTGCGTCTCGGATAGTCCGCGGGGCATAGCAGCGCCATATGAAGCCCTCTGAGGAAAACTGGCCCGCATTACGAGGCAATGTCCCCTAGCCTTCCCTAGGCCTAGGAGAACTCATAACTATCCCTTATAGATAGTTTATGAACCGGGGTCCTTGATGACCAAGCATTCAAGCACTTTTAGTCATGGAGAGGATCGGACCAAGGTTCTCCTTAATATAGCTATTAAGTAAATAATCAATCTCCAAAAGGAAACGTTAAAATATGAGACGAAGCGTACTGGCCCTTTTCGCTCCCTTAACCGAATCCGATTACGACGAAACTTGGCGTACAACTATATTAGAATATAGAGAACATATACATTTGGACAAAACTCAAAATGCTTGAGTGGATTTGGCCGGCGTTCGGTAGGTCGTTACAAAACGGGTAGTCATTCCAACTCAAACTACTCAACAAGGCACCACGATAGTTAGCCTCACTAATTACAATCTTTGATAAAACAAGAGGAAGAAAAGTTTTATGGAATTATTTTCTTATTCCTTTCATCACTTCTGCCGAAATTTATATACAAAGGAAACCAATCCGAAAATCAATACCCAATCTCTTAAAGATATGCTAAATCACTATTCTCCCTAGAATCAAGCTAAAACATATTTGAGCAAAATAAACTACTTTCCTAAACAAACATTATTTCCTAATTTACATGATTTACACAATATTCACAATAATCTTCAAGGATAACTCATCCGACCAAGTCGTAGCACTCTCGGAATATAATTCAGCGGCTTGTTCCGTAAGCCTATTCATCAGTTGTGGTGTCAACCTCACTTGGCCCGCCATATAACCGTAGGCCAGTACTCTCTTTGGCCTTGACATACCAAGGAAATATCGACCTGTACTGACCTCTCGTTCTGCTAATTGTGTTTTCAAAAATCTCCAAGTATGACCATCCTAAGTTCCCTACCATCAAGTACCCTAACAAATGACTCGAATCACAAACATCTTATGGTTTTACTTATTTTGTATCTAACATAGAAATTTAACAGTTTTTTACGAGGGTCAAGAGGCGGGATTCAAATTTCAAGCCACGAACAGTATAGCCCCAAAATTTTAAGTATAGCCAAATCGTACTAAATGTAACCGAAAGATGCGCAATAGTGTACGGATCATGAATACAGTACTAGAAATGCAAAACACTTATCTGAGTAGTTGAAAAGTTGCCATAAATAAAAACAGGGTACGGCGCAAGGAAAATTTTCTCTCATCAAACTCAACAGTTGCAATGAAAGTGAAAAAATTGAGAAAAATGCAAGTGGCCCTTTATTTATAGCCTAACATGATGTGATGACACACCACATGCCCTAGGTTAGACCACAAAAATATATCATCAATATTATGCACGCTTCCCCATAAAATTGTAACTGCAATTAAAACCTCCAAGACTAGGAGACAAACAAACAGGATAAACCACTCATACAGATTCCAACGCATACCATGTTGCCAAGTGTGATCTAGTTTTTCTTTCGTAGGAATCCATAAAAAAATTAAATTATTGATTATTGATCAACCTGGTCATTGAGAGCGAGAGCGACCCAATTTTTCTTTGGTGGAATTCCATAAAAAAAAATCGGTTGATTTCCTAGGCAGCTAAGTGGGACCCAATTTTTCTTCTGAAAATCTAATAAATTCCTAGCCCATAAACTTGAACAAGTTGTTATCTCATTTAACCCATAGACTATCCAAGGAGTAGCTGAGAGGGGGCGAATGTTATAACATAGTTTGTCAAGGCTGTGATAAGTGCTACTCTTAGTAAGCTGGTATAAATTGAAGTTAAGTGACCCACATAGGTAGCACGCCTTAGGGGGACAGCTCCCGAGAATAGAGGAGGGATTGTTGAGACATTTCCTAAGGATAAACCTAAATCTAGACACCCATTTTGTGATAATTATTTCCCTATCGTAAAACTGCTATAGGTGATGTAGTATTGTTCTACTCTCCATCATTCGTTCTTTTTCATCTAATTCCATAGTTTGTAATCCTGAAATCCATATGAATAATATTTTTCATAATCCCCATATAAGGTGGGCATACTGTGCAGAGGATTAAAGTATTCTATTCGAATAAACATAATGCTTATTCTAACCAAATAGGCAAAATACCTTCTGTTTGAATAGACTTTGGAGTCTATTAGAATATAAACCAATCAGTTCTAGACTCAAAGTCAATTCAAATAGAAGATGCAGTACACCTTTTGTTCGAATAGACATCGTAAACTCTGTTTTAGAGTGTTTAATTAAAGACGTTGGTTTTAACTCGTGATCCGTGTTGATGTAAAAAGTTTTTCAAGTATATAAGGTTGACTTAGGGTATTTGGTTGCCACCCTTGGTTAGATCTTTTGGTAAGGAATCTTTTTAGAGAAAAACCTTGAGAGACCTCAAATTGGTTTGTGAGTGATTATAACCTCAGATCATTGAATAAAGCTCTCTCTCTCTCTCTCTCTCTCTCTCTCTATTTTGTACAGACGTAGGCAATTTGCCAAACCACGGTAAATATGTGTTCTCATTTGATTGTGTTTATAACTTTATTTCGTTAATCGCTAATTGGATCGAATCGGTGTTTGATTTTCATGTGCGCCTCTACAATTGGTATCACGAGCAAGGTTGTATCCTTGGTACTTCTAAAAATTTGAGGTAATTTCTTATCTCAATTTTACTTTATTTTCGATTTATTAGCATATGAAAATTGAGAGAACAATCGTAGAAGATGAACCAAGTTCCTCAACGGCACCTAAACGAAATAATGCAACGGTTATTTAACAATGCCAAAATTGAAGTTAAAAAATTCAATGGCACAAATAACTTTAGCATGTGGCGATATAAAGTTATTAATGCGCTTAGTCAACAAGATCTGGACGAGGTGTCGGAGACAAACCAAAGGAGGTATAGGAGAGTGTTTAGAAGAAGATGAATGAATGAGCATGTGGTCAAATTTGGTCATGCCTAGCTCAAGGCTTAAAGTACCTTATGACGAATGAAACCTCAGTAAAGAGATTTGGAAGATTCTTGAGGAAACGTATTTAGTGAAGAGCACCCAAAATAGACTCCATTTCAAGAAGAAGTTTTACCGCTTCATTATGAGACAAAGAATTTCTATGTCGGAACATTTGAACAATTTTACCAAGTTACTTACCAACTTGAAGAATCTAGAAGAGGTTATTGGTGATGAAGACAAAGCTTTATTGTTCTCGAACTCGCTTCCCGAAGATTACGAACACTTCGTTACGGCGATTATCTATAGGAAGAGTTCTTTGAAATATTCGGATGTGACTACAGTGGTGATGAATCATAAGTAGAGAAAGAAGGATAAACATGAGTCTGACAAGTCAATGTTCGAGGTATTGATAGTAAAAGGGAGGTCTGCAGACAAGAAGAAGTATAGTGGTAACAACTCTTGATTGAAGTCGAGAGGTCGCGGTGCTAATCTGAGCAATTTGGGTAAAGACCAATATGCATTTTGCCGGAAGATGTGATATTGGAAGAATGAGTGTCCTACACTTATAAAGATGAAGAAAGGTGGTAAAGTTAGCTCTTCAGTTAATATTTCTCAAGAACGTGGGGTAAATAAAGTAAATGATTCTGATTTTTCTTTAACTATATCATCTAGTGTATGTATTGCTGATTCCAAAGAATGGATTATGGATTTGGGTGTTACTTATCATATTTGTCCCAAAATGGGTTGTTTTTATAGTTTTAAAAGGTTATAAGGGGAAGCTATGTTGATGGGAAATGATGATTTTTGTCGTATAATGAGAATAGGTACTATCGTCTTAAGTTGTACAATGGTTTGGCTAAAGAAATTGAGGATGTTTAGTATATTTCGACCACGAAGAAAAATATTACCTCAACTGGTATACTTGAAATGAAACGCTACAAGGTTGTGCTTGAAAATGGGGTTAAGAAAGTTCTTAAGGGAGCAATGGTGGTTTTGAAGGGCTAAAGATAATACAACAACTCATACTATTTAGATGGTACAACTATATTTTAGGATGTTACTATTACAAGAAGTGTGAAGACTACTTCTAGAGATTCTATGAGACTATGGCATATGCATTTGGCACATACTGGTGAGAAGTCTTTGAGAGTTCTTGTGAATCAAGGGCTATTGGAAGGTATTAAGGCATGCAAGTTGGATTCCTGTAAACATTATGTTATGGGTAAGCAGACAAGGGTGGAGTTTGGTACTACTATCCATCGTACTCGCAAAATCCTTGACTATGATTATTCAGTTGTATGGGGACCTTCCAGAAATGCATCACTTGGGGGTAAACATTAGTTTATGTCATTTGTTGATGATTTTTTTTGGCGTGTGCGGGTATATACCATCAAGAGGAAGAATAAAGTCTTATAAATATTCATGAGGTGGACGAAGTTGATAGAAACTCAAACTGGGAGAAAAATCAAATTGCTCCATTCAGATAATGGTGAGGAGTATACAAATGATCCATTCTTAGAAGTATGTCAAGATGATGGAATTGTTCGACATTTTACCGTTAGGGAGACACCGCAACAAAAATAGGTAGCGGAGCACATGAATCGCACTTTGTTGGAGAAGGTACAATGTATATTAAATAATTATGGGTATGGCTATTCAGGGTTTGGTTCAGTTCTAGAATTAAACTGAGACCGAACCGTAATACTCGGTTTCCAAAAAAACATAACCGAAACTGGACCCAGATGCTTACGAAACCGACAAAAACCGAATCGAAAAAAAATGGTTCGATTCTGGTTTTAGTTTTCAGTTTTCCATTTTAAGTGTTTGTTAATCCATCATTACAACACCCTTAAGAAATAAGATAAAATTTGTTAGTTATGTGATGATATGAAGAAATAAACACATACTTGTGAACACATAAAATCTAACATCTCCCATTTCAAATATTTTCTTTATAGTTTCACCATATACTCATCAAAATAAAAAATAAAAAATTACAGCTCTCCATTGATTGAGAACCATAACGCCTTGAACCAGGTCAGACTTCCTCAGTAGCCTCTACTTTAGATCAAAGTGGAGCAAAAACACTAAAACCTAATTAAGAGATGTTATAAGCATTTTTAGATCTAATTATCATTATTATCGAGAGAGTAAGAGATGTTCTAAGTCGTCTTCCCTACCCATAGAAAGAGAGCATGGTGATATTAAAATTATAAAAACAAGATGTAGGAAGAGAAAAAGAGAGATAAGGGAGAAAAATGTGAAGAAACCTCTAAGGTTAAAGAGGAAAAGAGTGCTTTAATATAACCAAAGAATGATATTTACAAAAAAAAGCTTACTATTTTGACCTTTACGGTTCGGCTTGGTTTAAAGCCAAAATTATATTCAATGAACCAAAACTGAACCGATACGTTCGGTTTATCATATTAATGAACCAAAATCGAACTGGCTCAGATAAGAACTAGAAAAAATGGCAGTTCAGCTCGGGTCAGTTCAGTTTTCTGGTTTCCTAGTTTCTATGTACAGCCCTAATTCTAGGTTGGGCAAAGCGTTTTGGGCTGAGGCTTTAACATATGCATGCTACCTTATTAATAGGCTGTCTTCGACTGCAATTGAAGGTAAATTACTAATGGAAGCTTGGTTAGAAGAACCTTCTATAGATTATGATATTGTTCATATTTTTGGGTGTCCAACATATTATCATGTCAATATATGGTAAGTTGGATCTCGAGAAAAGAAAACCATTATTTTAGGTAAGAAGAAAGGGGTAAAAGGTTACAGGTTATGGGATACGAAAGACCAGAATATTATTCTTAGCAAAGATATCACTTTTGATAAGACTTTTATGATGAAGTTACATGTCTCTGAGCGCGAAGAAAAGATGACAAACAAAATTTTACAGTGGGTGGAGATTGATGCATCTTCAAATGATCCAGATCATTTTACATAAAAGGGGTTATTATCTACCGGTGGACAATAGTTGATATGCCTTTAGTTCATAATCCAGATGATGACAACATAAACGAAAGAGGAGCATTTGGTAGTGCAGATGAGGAGACTCCGGTGGTGGAGTAAATTGCAACTAGTAAACCAAAGTGGAATGCAAGTAAGCTAGGATGGCTTACAAAGGACATGGTACTTCTAAAGGCGGAGGCCATGGTAGTGTATGCACTATCGGTCGTTGAATAAAATGTTCCTTCCACTTATAAATGAACTATTTACGGAACGAAGCTAATCAATAGGAGGAAGCAGTGAAGGAAAAGACGTATTCTCTTCTTAAGAAAGAAACTTGGGAATTTTCGAAGTTGCCTATGGGAAAGAAGGCGATTGGTTGGAAGTGGGTCTGCACAAAGAAACAAGAACCTCAAGATGATAATATACGCTTCAAGGCAAGACTCATAACTATAGGCTATGCTCAATGAGAGGGGATTGATTATAATGATGTTTTTTCTCTAGTGGTAAGACATTCCTCTATTCATATCCTTTTGACCTTGGTATCACAATTTGATTTGGAGTTACAATAACTCGATATTAAGATCAGCGTTCTTACATAAGAATTTAAAAGAAAGATCTATATGACTCAGCCGAGTAAGTTTAAAGTTGCTGGAAAGGAAAATTATGTGTGTAAACTGAAGAAATGGTTGTACAGGTTTAAGTAGGCTTCAAGATAATAGTACAAATGGTTTGATTAGTTTATGATTTGGCAGAAGTACAAATGGAGACATTATGACCACTATGTCTACTTACGCAAGCTATGTGACGGATCCTTTATTTACTTGCTTCTGTATGTAAAAGATAGGCTCATTCCATGTAAGCACAAAATTGAGATTGGCAAGTTGAAGAAATAAATGGCTGAAGAATTGAAATGAAGGATCTGGGTAATGCGAAGAAGATTCATGGTATGGAGATTCATAATGATAGAGAGAAGGGAACAGTGCACCTCTCTCATATGACGTACATGAGGAAGGTACTTCAGAGATTTGGTATTGATGGGAACACAAAACCTGTAAATACGCCCCTTACTCCTCATTTTAAGCTTAAAGCTATTATGTCTCCAAAGACCGATGAGAAACAAGATTATATGAGTTAAGTTCCTAGTGTAGTTGATAGCTTGATGCATGCAATGGTATGTGCTCAGCCAAATATTTCATAGGTAGTTAGGATGGTTAGCATATATATGCATGATCCGAGAAGAGATTATTGGCGAGCTGTGAAATGGATTCTGCAGTATATCAATGGTACTGTAGATATTGGTTTGGAATTTTGTAAGCAGGATTTGATTGACCAATTTTGAGTGGGTTATGCGGATTCTGACTATATGGGTTATTTGGATAAACGGCGGTTTACTACAGAGTATGCTTTTTCATTGGGTAGAGGACCGGTTAGCAAGAGATCTACGCTACAGTCAACGGTGGCCTTATCTACTACTGAAGTAGAGTATATGGTAGTTACTGAAGTGATTAAAGAGTTCATTTTGATGAAGGGTCTTTTGCATGATTTGGGCATTAAGATGGAGCATCTTGATGCATTTTATGATAGTCAGTGTATTATTTCTAGGCGAAAGATCATGTTCATCATCAATGCACGAAAAATATTGATGTGCGTTACCATTTATCAGAGAGGTACTTGAAGAAGGCAAGATTTGATTGAAGAAGATTTACACCAATGATAACCCGGCTGATATGTTTATGAAAGTTATTTATGAGATTAAGTTCAATCATTGTTTGAACTTGGTCCAAATCATTTATAAGGATTGATTTGGTCCCTAAAGGGGATATTACAAACTACGGCCGACTTGGTCCACGGTACGTAGGCGACCATTATTTTGGTGTAGTCGATTTTGCCATTTGGAAAGTTTATTTTGGGGAAAGAGGGTTCGATTTGGTTGGTTCGCGAAGTTTTGCTCCGATTTGAAGAAATTTACCGGGGTGGTAAATTGTAGAGGATCAAAGTGTCTTGTTTTGAATAGACACAATGTTTATTCGAACAGAAAAGGCAGAATACTTTCTGCTTGAATCGAGTTTAGAGTCTCTTCGAATGGACTTTAGAGTCTGTCCACACACCATCTGTTCTAATAGACTTTGCAGTTTGTTCGAATAGACATCGTAAACTCAGTTTTAGAGTGTTGAATTAAAAACGCTGGTTTTGCCTCGTGGTCAGTATTTATGTAGTAAGTTTCTAAAGTATATAAGGGAAACTTCGGGTATTTGGTAGCCAGGTTAGATCTTTTGGTGAGGAATTTTTGGAGAGAAAAACCTTGAGTGACCTCTAATTGATTTGTGAATGATTGTAACTGTAAGGACTTATCCCTCGAGTTGAGACATCATCGAGCTAATACCATGCCAGACCTACACAACATACACGTGACATACGCTATCAAAAATTACACCTAGACAAGAAACTGCATAAGAAATTGGCTCTAGCACTCTAAGTGAAGCAGAACAAGTTAAGAACGCATGTCCCCTAAGAACTAGCAGTTACAAAGATAACCTCCACTCTTTCCCCAATTCAGGAGAACGTGTTGATACATGTAAATGAACTGATAGTAAGGTCTATGAAAAGAATACAACGCAGATAGAAAAGGCGACCAACAAAAGTTTATCTAGCTCAATAGGTCATAACTTGTTAATCAAAATATCAGTCAAGCAATAAAGTTATAATTACTAAATCCTCAAGCTTAGGTCATGGTCTTCTCATATTCAAAGGTTTCCACACTGAGCACCTGTGTCATCTTATAATATTAAATATACTAATTGTGTCACAAGTACATTTACTGTAATAGCTAATTTGAGCTATTAGGAAATTAGGCCCTTACATTTGGCACCGTTTGTAGGAAAGAAGACATTTCCATAAAATCCTAAGGTAGACAGTTACTCAATAATTAATTTTCTATCATGGTAACTTCTAAGCGGCTGACCACAAGAGTTTAGCATGAAATCTCCATCGAACCTGATCAGCTCGCGGAATTAAGCGTGAACCTCAACGCTGAAACATAGAAGCAAAATGAACTTGAACGTAAGTTGGTACACAATCGAGAGCTTCGCGAGCAGGAACTTGAAGATGAATGTCAAGCTTGACAAACAAATAACAAATGACATGAAGAACAGATGACAAAGATACAAATTGCCTTACAAGTACTGCGAGACAATCAACAGGTTTAACCTCCCATGGAACATGATAAGATACCGGCGAACCCCAGAGTTTCAACATGAGATAGGGTGGGACCTCGCGGAGCCACTAGCAGAGGAGCTTATAGGAATTAGCGCAATGATCCATAAGTACCACAAGCTTCAATTTATCTAGGATGGGGAGATCAGTCTGAGATTAGCAGAGGACACATGCCATTCAAGCATCAAGAAGATGAGTGACAACCTCCATCCAGGGTGCCAGTTCGTGAATGCTTGAGTGAGGGAAGTGGTACTCATAACCCCCGACCTGCACGCTAAGCCGTTCCAGCACCACGTCAGTACATCACATAGGAATACATGGATCAGAAAATCAAGGAACTAATAGAAGCTCAAGTTCTCGGTAAGAAGGACGATTTGACAAAATTGCAAGGTAGTCCGATCACCAAAGAGTTTTTTGATATGGAAGTACCGACAGGTTTCCATACTCCGTAGATACTTAAGTATAAAGGCACCAATTCTAAAGAACATATCCAACAATTCTTAGACTCATTAGAGTTGTATTCAAATTTGAACTACATTTTGTGTCGATTGTTCATTACAAGCATATAGGGAGAACCATTCCGATGGTTCCATTCTCTACCTACAGATTCAATCCTCACGTTCGACCACCTATATAAGATCTTCATCAAGATGTACGCTCATAACAAAGACAATTGATAATCTCGGAAGGTTGATAATATCGATCAGAAGACAATAGTCTTAGCATTTACAAATGTATTATAGATCGATTGTAAAGTAAAGGAGCATCTATTCCTGAACAAACCCTCGACTTTGGAAGACATAATTACCAAAAGAAATGGGCATATCAACCTGGAATAGATGATGAACGAAAGGCATAAATCTATTAAAATGTCCTAACCATGAAAGGTCAAAATACAGATAGAGACAGTGAACGAAAGGATGGCCAAGTTGATAAAAAGTGAGTTAAAACAAACACAAGCGAATCATAAAAAGGCAATTTATTACCCAAACTGGTCCTTCCAAAGATAAATGTCAGAATCTCAGCGATCTATCCTATAATAGAGAAAGATAAGTTCTACCATGTATCTCAGCCTCTGAGCCAATCGAAGGTAAACTATATTATATGCACCATAAGGTAACACATCATGAAACTGACAACTGCTATTATTTACAGAGAATGTTAGAGTACATTATCGATCTAGAATAATATAATAATAGAAGATATAAGAAGCAAATCAAAGTAATTCTAATTGAAGATCAATCTGAGGAAATACACTTATACCACATCTACCACAGTTACATGAACGAGATCCACCAGATTAACAAATCAACCAGATTCAAGAGGAGGAGGTTAATGGAGTGCTATGACCTCACAATTCAGGGCAAAGAAGCTAAACTCCTTCCCGAATCTAGCAATCAATGAACTGGACTTTTATTTATAAATTGCGACATCGGTCATGTTAAGTTCCCACATCATGATGCATTGGTTATTATGCTTAAGATGAAGATTTTTGTCATGCATACCATGATGATAGATACATGCAGTAGTATTAAATTTCTTTTTCATTGCATAATCGACCAAATAGGACGAGCACACAAAGTTGCTCCAAGCGATATCAATATCAGTGGTTTTAATGGATCTAAAGAAGAACAAGTAGGAAAAATCATCCTGCCAATCACTACTGAACCCACCACTATCAACGTTGTTTTCTGCATCATCAATACAAAATCCTGATACCGGGGGATAATAGGTCATTGTTGGTTACACAACATGGAAGCAATCTCATCCACATACCATCATGCACTTCGTTTTAAGTACAACGACGACATCTATGAGATCAAAGGAAGGCAAAACACTCTCGAGATTGTGAAAACTCAGTATTTTCCATACTTGATACATCTGGCAGATTTGCTGCATAACAATTATAGAAAGCTGATCACACCGATGTTCAGCCTTCCATGGTAGAACCTACAGAGTAGATTGAGATCGATAGATATATCACGGATACTTATATTGGTACCAAGTAGGTTCAACGCGAGAAAGAATCTCTCATACATTTTTTACAGATGAACCAAGACATTTTCGCTTGGACTTTTTAAGAAATGCTTGGAGTTGACCAAGCCAAGGCATGCAAAAAATTTAACATCAAAGATAAAGATACGATAGTCAACCAAAAATAAAGGAGGCTCTCACCTCATCTCAAAGATGAGGTCAACAGAGAAATTGATAAATTAATTGAGGTCGGATTCATTCGAGAAGCCAAATACCCAGATTGGATCTCGAACATTGTAGCAGTTTCAAAGAAGAATGGGAAAGTTTGAGTTTGTGTAGATTTTGCAGATCTATACAAATGCACATCGAAAGATATTTTTCCTCTTCCCATAATTTATCAAATTCTTAATTCTATAACAGGTCATGAGCTATTATCTATGATAGATGCTATTTCCGATTACAAGCATATACCCCTCATAGACAAAGATCAAGAAATGACCACCTTTATCACTAAAAGAGGACTCTATTGTTATAAAGATATACTTATTGAACTGAAGAATGCTGGAGAAACCTATCAAAGGATCGTGACAAGTATGTTCAATGAACACTTGGGGAAGACCATTGAAGTATATATTGATGATATTTTCTGCAAAAGCTTAAAGAAAGATCATATTGCACATCTTGATATAGTCTTTAACATACTGCGCTCATATAGAATGAAACCTAATCCAGATAAATGTTAATTCGGAGTACATTTAGGCAAGTTCTTAGGATATCTTATCAATATGAAAGGAATTGAAGCTAATCTAGAGCTCTAATCTCCATACCATCACTACAAACAAACAAAGATGTACAAAAGCTCGCTGGCAAGATTATAGCTATCAATAAATTTGTTTCTAAGTCTTCAAATCCATGTCGATGGTTACTCATACTACTCTGTGGATCAACCAGAGGAGACAAAGGATGACAAAATGAAGATTGATTGGATAGAAGAATGTGAAGCAGCTTTTCAAGAACTCAAAATCTATCTTGGAAAATCACCCATATTGATCACCCTGATAGACAATAAGAAATTGATCATCTACCTCGCAGTTACAGATAACTCTTTCAGCTAAGTTTTTAATCGACTTGAAAGAATGATTGAGAAGCCTATATATTTTTTAAGTAGGACCCTCACACCGACATAAACGAGGTATTTCAAAATCAAGCGACCACTTCTAACCCTTCTTTATACTTCACAAAAACTCAAACACTACTTCCAGGCTTATTTAGTCAAAGTCATGACAAACTACCCACTTCAGGAAGTTCTTTTTGAAAAGAAGAATTGTGCAGAGTACAACAATGGTCTGTAAGCTTAGGGGAGCACGGCATCAAATTCGAATAGAGAACTATAGAAAAAGGTCAAGCGGTGGCTGATTTCTTAGTAAACTTTCTAGTAGAAGATCCAGATTGTGAAGAGCACGATCCAGATCTAACAGAAGAAGTCAAAGATGATCTACCGTTGAAGCCTTTCGAAGAGTGAGCTAAGTGGGTCATATAGAAGGGTTAAAGACTTCTTACCGATGGATAGAATTGAGAAGTCCATCCGATTAAACTTTAAAGCTTCGAACAGCCTCACAGAGTACAAAACATTAATTCATGGTTTAGACATGGAATTAGAGATCGGAGTTCATGAACTATCGATCTATATAAAATCCTTGCTGATAGTCCATCACTATTATGAGCACTACAAGAAGAATGGCAAAGTACTTGACTATACAGCCCTAGTTGCTGACTGGATGAGCATATTCAAAAAAGCTACTCTCAATTATTTACCTCGTAGAGAGAATCGAGACATCGATTCTTTGGCTTACCTAGCCAGGGTCCTAGGTACAGAAGCAAGGTACCTCCAAATTAAAGTGATTTCAACCACCAACATTAATCTTCTAAAGGTATTCAGGATCAGCACTGGGGGCGATAATGAGGTGGAGGACGATTGGAGGAACCTTTCCTCATATATAATAGCCCAAAGAATGAATATGATGGGCCACTTCTAGAAAATTCAATGGAGCACCAATAGTTGATTGAAAATTTAAAGAATTACACAGTTTAAAAAGACAACATATATATAAGATTGGTCACTGGACCATACCTCAAGTGCCTCTCGAAGATAAAAGCTGACGGCATACTAAAAGATCTACATGAAGGAACTTGTGGTTCCCATGCCACAGGTCGATCTCTTACAAATAAAGTAATTACATAAGGAGTATTCTGGCTAGGGATGAGAAAATAGGCATAAGAGTGCTCATACAAATACGACGTATGCCAACGATATGGCAATAAGATACGTGTAGTCCCCAGTTCATCTCAGGGTCGATAATAAGTGTGTATTAGTTTTGGGCTTGAGGAGTTTCACCAGAGGAGGGTACCACTCGACGCTTTTTAGGTCTCTTTAAAGGAAGATGAAGTTCTTAAAAAAAGGTCCTCTCCTAGGTTACCTCTTCTCTTTATTTATAGGGAGGGTTTGACCTAGGAGTGTTCCTACTCACGTACCGTATGTAATTCCTAAGGTATCCTCCCGAGGTTGTAGGCTTTCCATTTCCATGTGGGCAGGGGTTTATGTCCATTTCCATTGGTTGCGTTTGTTAGGAGAGCTCCCCTCTAAGATGTGCTCGTGTGTACCTATATAAGAGGAACCGTTATTACTTGAAAAAAACTTTGGCATTTTTTCCTCCGATCTCTGTGTTTGCTAGAACCCATTGGCTTCCTATTCCCAGAGCTATGTGTTTGCCAGAAACCTTGGTTGATTGCTATAACCCATTTGGCTGCTACATCAGCTCACAGTTGTGGTTTTGCTGAGTTCTATGTACAGTGCTTTTGGTTTATAGCCTGAATTGTAGTTGCTTGTTAAGTTTAGTTAGGTTGTTCACTCTGTGCTATCTTTTAGCAGTAGGGATTTTAGCAAGCTGGTAGTAACGTTGGCAACGTTGCAGTTACGCGCCGCTATGAGGTCGTAACTGCGACCTAGGATAACTCGACTGTGATTCCATGGTGAATCTTGTATTGTGCTTTGTGGGATCATAGTTGGAGTAATGGCCACGTAAGGGCGGGTGAGAGCTTTAGGATAGTAGGTCCCTGAGGTGCCCTAGTTGGCTTTATGACTACTGTGCTCTTTATACTTTAGTGTGAGTTTGATATTTACGCCTAGCTCGTGCAGGGACGCCCAAGCACCATGTACGAGTCTGTATACCTTGACATTAGAGTGACCGAAGTGAGGGATTGATTCTTCAGACAATGAGTCGACGACAGAAGGGTCTTCTACCATTCCTCTTTACAATGTACCCGTGGAGTTGGGCGACAGCCATGACCACGAGGTGGGCTCATCGGTCCCTCATGGCTTAAAGGCTAAGGCTCGCTTGGAGTTTATAGTACGTGGGAAAGTGTTAGAGAATATGGCTCACGAGGCCATCATTAGTGGTCGGGACAGGGATAACTCCGAAAGCTTTTGGCCTTACCCTAGCGAGTGGAGGTCACCCGTCTCGTTGGCCATGTACTAGAGTGATGGGATAAGGATGGAATACTTTGATATGGTAGCTGAGTGAGGGAGGGCTAGTGGCAATGATGACTGGATTTGGCTAAATTGTTAGACGCTGGCAACTAATCAGTGCATCTTCTATTACGAGTAGTTTTATACGGGCTTGAGGTTCCCTTTGGATGACCTAATAAAAAAGTACTCAAATTTGTTTAGACTGGCGTCAGGACAAGTGAATGGTAACTTTTATAGGGTGATAATGGGGTGTCGGTTTATCAATCAGTTTATGCCGCCTTATTGGAACGTTGGTTGTACAGACGTTCTGGTCGCTTATAAGACGGGGCGTTGTCCTCACCAATAAGATGTAATCCCCGAGGGTGTAGGGAATGGGGTGGGGGAGGTTGGGGTATCAGAGGGGCATGCGTCGTCGCGTATTACTCGTTCTTATTAAAAGGCGGGCTGTAAGGGGCGACAAACCCGGACTACGGCTAAGGTGAGAACGGTAGTGACCAAGGCGTCCCTCGAAAAAGAGGGGGAGGCCGAACCGAGGTGCCAAAAGGTGATGCGTACCTGTGCTTTTGAGTAGAGGCACTAATATTAAATAACACGTAAATCCAGTGAGCCTAAGAATTTAAGTTACCTACCAGTGGTAACAATTCGTATTGCCATCCAATCTTGGTGACCGGTACTTTTAATTTTGATGACAGTCCCAATCGTCGCCTACGTCATAATGTTTTTAACACCAAGTATACGTTGTTACTTTTATTACGTTTATATATAGTGCATCTTTGTGTCTTTTATGTTTTACATGTTGTCTAATTGCCTGGCTGTTGCTATGCAGGTGTGGCGCTGGCCAAGGTTACGTACGGGAATTCACGGTTGCAAAAAAATAAGGATTGCCAGGGGTTGATAAGTGTCCATGACGAGACCTTTGAATCGAATAAGTACTAGTCAGTAAAGAAGTATAGCGAGCCACGTGTGCATGCTACAAGTGAGACTATCTCCATGTAAAGTATTCACAGCTATAAATTAACAGAAATGTGGGGATGAAGCCTCGGTTTATGTCTTCGAAGGGGTGGGACGCGGTGGCTCATCACAGGAGACTCCTCTACTGGCTGAGCAAAGTCCTGGGCTGAAGGGTGTCAATGCTCACAAGGAAAAGGATGCCCTGACAGCTAAGCGTCAGAAGTTTACATCCACATGCCTTATTGACGAGGATGTGGATGATCTTCGGAGAAAGGAAGGGAACCCCTCACGCAGTCTTTCGTGGAGGAGTCAACCCACTTGGTGGGCAGTGGGAAACTATTTTTTGGTGGCTTGCCATAGGGGGAAGTGTAGAGTACCCCTTACAAGGATAAAGAAAAAGCTCATTTGGCTGAGGTGCTTGAAGATTCTCGAGCTCATCATACATCGGTCGTTGTAGCTATGCGGTTAAGAATTTGCTTGGCATTTATGCTAATTACCCTTTTTTCTTTTATCTAATTAGTTGTGTTAATGGAACGCAGTGCACCCTTGCTCTTGAGGCAATGCTGCTGCGCGGCGAGAATCTTGTTGGCCATAATGTCGAGCCAGGGCTGCGGCTCGAGGAGATGCAAGCCCATTACAAGGGGTTTGTTCAGGATATCGTGTCCCGCGAGCTAGCCGCCCATATTCCAAACGTGACTGAGTGGCTCGAAGAGCAAGTGAGAGTGCTTAGTGAGGAGAAGCTACATCTCGGGGGGGGGGGATCTGGAGGCTACCCATGGTCATTTTAAGACATTAGAGCTAGAAAAAGAGGCGAGCAAGCAAGCGCTATGTGACCAACTTGTAGGGAAGAAGTAGGTATCCGATGAGATACAGGGTCGTATGGCAGAGTTAGAAGGGAGCGTGACGTGCATTGAGAAGAAATTTTGCCTCTCCATAGAATGGGGGGTTGTTACGTTGGCTCCGCCACTCCTTACATTGCGGCAGTCACAAAACGTGCCCGAGCTAAGGCATTTAGGTTATTCTTCGTGGCAAGGTCCAATGCCTACAAGGAATTTGATGGACATTAGCCCCGAGGAGGAGGCCAAGCTTGCTACTAAGGATGCGGTGGCCACTAAACCATCCTCTCAACTGTAAGTATAGTCATAATAATATGTGGTAAGGCCCATGGTGGCCGTGTATAAACACTTTGCATTAAGCCCGTGGTGGCTATGTTTAACTAGTTGTTTAGAGCCCGTGGTGGCCTAATACTTATAAAATAATATCTATACTTTTGTGCGAATATCCTCGTTGATGCTAAATGTTAGATGCTCACCTAAGTGTCGTCGGTACTCCCTGGACTATGCGTCGTGATCGTAGGGATGACTTATATTTCATACATGAGAAATCCTCCTGAGTATTGCACTGGCCCTTGGTGGACTAGGCGCTGTGGTTGTTGAAGTGACCTATATTTAAGACGTGGAAGATGTGGTAGTATTGTGACGCTCACAACTGGTGTGCTAGTCCCTATTTGACTAGGCGTCGTGGGTGGAAGGGTAACCCATGTTTGGACGTACAGAGGGCCTAGTATTGTTGTTATTAATGCCTATTGGGAGTCATTAATTACTATTGGGAGTTCCAAACACTTTACAAGTGCTTTGGGCAGCCTTGAAAGAAGATGAACAGTGTCTTTATTGGGAATGATAATTAAGCATTGGGCTGTTGGTTTCCCCATATAAATTAATAGGTACTTGAAGTTATGTCTTTACTTCCCAGTTTGTGTACAACAAAATGCAGACCTGATCTTAAGCTTAGTTTGAAGCCCGCGTGTCAGTGTGGGTGGACTTCTACACATAGATGTATTTCGGCCATTGTGGGTTAGTTGGGAAGCCGTTATAGTGCACGTACGTCGACCCTTTGGCTCTTCCAGAAGGTAAAAGAAAAACACATCAAAAATGCTAGTTCTGGTATCTGATTCTTCGTGACCAGGTGAGGAACCTGTTCAGCCGTGCGGTTGTCCTTAGGGTCATGACCCTGAAGGACGTAATGGAGTCTGGGGTTAATGGTCCAGGTTATGGCGGATGAGAGAGGTCGTGCCCTTGCTGTGCGTGATGATATGATGCATCATTTTTGTTGCTTAATATGCTTTATGTAATTATTTTTTGGGAAATGAAAAAATTGAGAAATCATTTCTTTGTATTGGTGTGAGTAATTTTATGTACTAGGCCTTGTTTGACTATCCAGTATGGTTGCTGTTACGACCTAAGTAAGGCGTAAATGGGCGAAGTTCTCATAAATACTTTAGGTAGTCCTCGTGGGACTATGTAGTCATGTCATTATGGAAACCTTAGGAAGACAGATATGGACGAAGTTCTTAGCAACTATTTTAGTTTTCCTTTTCGGACTAACTAGTGTGGTCATTGTTACGACCAAACTGAGACATTGGCAAGGTTCCCATCAACTTTTAGGTAGTCCTCATGGGACAATTTTGTCGTGGCAGTTATGGCGACCTTACGGATACAGATATGTATGAAATCTCTATCAACTTTTTTAGTAGTCCTCACTAGACTATCTAGTCATGGTCTTTATGGCGACCTAATAGAGACAAGTATGTGCGAAGTGCCCATTAGCTATTTTAGTAATCCTTTTTGGACTATCTAGTCGTGGACGCTATGGTGACCTTACGGAGACCAATATGTACGAAGTGCCCATCAACTTTTTTATTAGTCCTCATTGGGCTATCTAGTCATGGTCGTTATGGTGACCTTACGGAGACAAATATGCGCGAAGTGCCTATCAACTTTTTTTGTCGTCCTCATGGGACTATGTAGTCATGATCATTACTTCAAAAAAAGACTCACGTAGTGGGAAGGTCGCTCTACTTCAAAAAAACCCCCAGTATGGGGAGTACATTTTTACTTCAAAAATTGACTTATGTAGTGGGGAGTCCATCCTACTTCAAGAACGCCCCCCAATATGGGGAGTACATTTTTACTTCAAAAAATGACTTACGCAGTCGGGGGATTACGTTTTTACTTCGAAAATTGACTCATGTAGTGGGGAAGGCATCCTATTTCAAGAATGCCCCCAATATGGGGAGTAAGCTTTTATTTAAAAAAATGACTCACGTAGTGGGGAGGTCATCCTACTTCAAGAACGCCTCCATTATGGGGAGTACATTTTTACTTTAAAAAATGACTCACGTAGTGGGGAGGGCGTCCTACTTAAAGAACGCCCTCCATATGGGGAGTACATTTTTACTTCAAAAATGACTCATGTAGTGGGAAGGTCATCCTACATTGAGAACACCCCCAGTATGGGGATTGTATTTTTACTTCAAAATACGACTCATGTAGTGGGGAGGTCATTCTAGTTCAAGCACGCATGTAGTATGGATTCCAGTTTGTAAGACATGTGAGACTGGGACTACTACCACATTCGCTACCCAACATGGGTATTTTACCACTCTGATAAATCTCGCCTGGATTAACTTTTGGATCTCATTGTTTATGGCTCCCTTTAACTTCGGGGATGTTCGTGGTGGTTTCTATTTAACGGGTGTAGTTTTGTCATTTACATGTAAGTGGTGACATTCCATATCGGGATCGCAGCCCGGTATTTCATCTAACGACCAAGTGAAGACGTCCTTATACTGTAGAAGGAGGGTGATAAGGTTCGAGGGCTATGCTCCTGTCAACAGTGACTCAATATAGGTTGTTCTCGTAGGGCCATCGAGGTTAATCTTATCGACTAGCTCTACAAAAGGCGATGTCCAGTCTCGGCTAAACGTGCTTATAACTACATCGTTCTGATCAGAGGGTTGCTTATTAGTTTTCATTTGAATGTTGAGGTGGGGAGGAACGGAGGGCGAGTCCACCGTCATGGGCTCATTATCTATTTGTTGCTATTCCCCAATCGTGATATTCTTCCCTTTTCTTTTTGAGTTCTGACATGTAACAAATACGAGTGGCAACTTGGTAGCCTTATATTTGGTATGAATCAAATTTCGCTGGGAAGCATATTACCTGATAATAGGAAAATGGTACTGCTTTCATAGCGTTGATCCAGTCACGTCCTAGGATACCGTTATAATGAACTGAGGGGTTATTGCTGATGATGAACATGGAAGATAACATGACTGGTTCAGCCTGTACCTGAGTGAGGTGTTCTCCCATAGCTCGCTCGGTGGACCCGTTGAAACCTAAAATCACTGTATTGGACGGTGCCTGGTAATCCTGCATGCTGGCATCATAATGTAGGATGTTGGCTCCGCTGCCTGAGTCCACCAACAAACGTTTAATAAGGACACCCCCAACCAAAATCCATATGATTAGGGCGTCGTCATGTGGATGGGAGACCAAGCCCAAATTGTTGTCCGTGAAGTTGATGGTCCACCCGTATTGCGGCTCTGGGTCCACATTGATTCTGTGGGTTGTCCGTTGGTTCTTGCTAGGTCGGTAACACTGCCTCGTGGAGTTGGAAATTGCCTTATGTGATTGGGTTCGGTTAAGGTTGCCCAGGATCATTTCACATACTGCCACATGCCTCTATGCCTGAATGGTCATTACTGGCTATTTGAGGGTTCTTCGAGAGAGCCTATCTTTGGGTGGGATTGGTCGCTTGAGGTATTGAGTGTAGCGCCCTTGGCAGAACCATGTCCAAGTCATATTAATCAAATTGTAGCATTCATCGGTCTCGTGGCTGTGGATGCCGCGATAGACGCAGTATGGTCGCCTAGGACGATCAAGCTTCAGACGAGGGTTCCTGTAGTCTGGGCCATCTTTAATGATAGTGAAGAGGTCTGCCCGGGTGATAGTGAGGTCGCTGGGCAAGTAGTATTCCCAGCATGGGGCCCATGGTCTTCCATCTCGCAGAGGTTTGGTTTTACCTCGAGGGTCCCTCGAGAGGTTAAAAGTTTTCGAACGAGCGACAGGCGAGGGGGCGGAAGCGATACTGAGAAGGGAGGCTATCTGAGACGTGAAAACTCGGTTGTCCGCTTCCACATTCTGGTATTTTTATACTTTTTTCATATAGGTTATCGAGCATTTTGGGTCACTTCATGTGCAAGGCCTCGCGTAGTTTAGAACTGGGCAGGCAGGCACCCATAAAAGCTAGGCAGGTAGTCAAAGCATCGACTCGCTCGATGAGGGTAAGTTTATTATTAAACCATGTAAGGAGGGAGTCGATAGATTCTCCTTATAGGGACCTATCCCTCGATCTCACCCAAAGTCGAGCTCACCAAGTTCCAATTACCTCCATCTCAGACTCATGTTTTTTAACACATTTCCTCAGTTAAACATTTCAACCTACCCTACGAACTGGTAAAAAACATGGGCCGAACTTTAAGTGAAAAATCCTTAAACAGTCAAAGACACCTGTCTCACACGAACTCGTTAGTTACTCAGTCAACCACCACTAACCACATTGTTCAGAGAACGTACCCCAACATGATGAAGAGCTCCGAAAAAGGCCTATATAAAGAAAAAGCTCTAGAAGAGATAGAGAGCATAAAAATTAAACAAGAGATCGCCTAGAAATTGCATATTCTAGATTCTCAATAATCATCAAAACTTCTTAGTTACAAGACTTAAGTATTTCTACTTTTAGAGATCACTTGCAATAAGATATCCGCCTCAAGCAATAAATATACTTTCAACAAAAATCCTTCACGCGAGGTTGTGGTTTTTTACCTATTCATAGGTTTTCCATGCTAAAATCACATGTTTCATTTCTAACTTTCCATTAGAATATTGTTACAGGTTTATTGGTGTGATAGTGAATTCCTGGCCATTTCGACCTATGGAATTTGGTCGTTACATTTGGCACCGTCTGTGGGAAAGATTATATTTCCACGATATCCTAAGGTAGTCTTTTACTACAACTTTCAATTATGGTTACTTCCAGACGACCAGCTGTAGGAACTCAGCTCAAAGTTTCCATAGAGTCGGTGTGGCTCACAGAGTTACAGGAGAATCTCAACGCCGCGATAGAGAAACGTGCTGAACTCGAACTTCAGTTAACAAAGGATCGGGAGCTCCGGGAAAAAGAGCTCGATGCAGAACGACAAGCTCGTTTAACAGCGCTCAAACGGCATGAAGATCAGATGATAATAATGCAGACTGCCCTAGAGGCTCTGCAAAATGCTCAGCATGCTCCCCCAGCCAGAGGTCACGATCATCTTCCTGAGGCCTCCCGCGTCTCAGTAAGGGAAAGATTAGAACCTCAGGGAGTCGCCAGTAAAGCTATTTCTAGGAACCTACAATGCGAACCACAACCCTCAATACATTTGGGGGGGGGGGGAATTCTGTCCGAAGTTAGTCGAGGTCACCAAATTTCCATCAGCTAGGAGGTTGAGCAGCGACCTCAATATCAATTTCTAGCACGAGATTGCCTGAGTGAAGGTACGGGCACTCATCATGCATAGCTAGCTCGTCTAGCAATTCAACCAACACGTCATTATGTCACAAAAGAACATATAGACCAACGGATTAAGGAGTTGATCAAAGCACAGGTTCTGGGTACTACCGACGATACCACAAAGTTACAAGGAAGTCTGATTGCCAATGAACTATTTGATATGGAGATACCAAAAGGTTTTCATACTCTCAAAATTTGTAAATACAAAGGTACTGACCCAAAGAAACACATTCAACAATACCGTGATTCATTGGGATTGTACTCCAATCTCAACCACATCTTCTACCGTCTTTTTGCCACAAGTTTACTGGAGGAACCACTCCAATGGTTCCATTCTCTCCCTGAGGACTCCATCTACACATTCGATCAGCTGCAGAAGCATTTCATCAAGACGTATGCTCACAATAGAGATAAAGAGGAGAACTTGTATTCACTTTTTGGTCTTAAACAGTCACATGGAGATAAGCTCAAAGATTTCTCGAAGAAATTCTTAGAGCTCGCACAAAAAGTGGATAACCTCGATCAGAAAATGGCTGTTGCTACTTTCACCAATACTCTCCAGCTCGACTACAAGGCCAAATAATACCTCTTCCTTAACAAACCTGCAACCTTGAAGGAGATGATCACCAAAGTCAACAGTTACATCGACTCAGAGAGGATGATGTATGAGCGACAAAAATCTACTAAATTTTTCCTCTCCACCAAAGGCCCATCAGCAGATCAAGCCAGTGAGCCCAAGGGGGAACAGGGAGATCAGAAGCGTACCAAGGGAAACGCTAGTTACCCTCAGAAAGGCGGTCCACAAAACAGACCCAACATCCCAAAATTGAACATCCAAGTCTCCACAATTTTTCCACTGCTATTAAAGGGTCCACTCTACCACGTCTCTCAACCGCTGGAACTAATCGATAGTTGACCATATTACTTGCATCATAAGGTAAATCATCATACTACTAATAATTTCTATGATCTACAGCGGTTTCTCGAGTACATTTTTAAAGAGGGACGGATGCTCGAATACATTGTCGATCTAAAGTCATACAAAGATGATAGCTATAAGAAGCAGCTCGATGTTATTCAGACCAATGATCGAGATGAGGAGAAACATCTCTACTATATGTACCACAACAATATGATCAAAATCAGTCAGATCACCAATTCTAACAGATCAAAATGCATGAGACTATCGGAATGCTGTGATCTCACACCTCAAGATAAAGAAGCCAAGCTTCTTCCTTAGTCGAGCAATCGTTAACTCAGGATCTCCTTCGAAGATTGCGATACTAGCAATGTCAAGTTTCCACATCATGATGTATTATTCATAATGCTCAAGATGAAGAAGTTCGTCATGTACATAATGATGACCGATACGGGAAGCGGTATTGAGATTTTTTTTTTAAGTACAATCGACCAGATGGGTTTGGCCGACCAAGTTATTTAGAGTGACACCAATATCAGTGGGTTCAACGGTTCTAGGGAAGAATGAGTAGGCAAGATCATCTTACCTATTACCGTAAGACCAACCACTATCGGTATTATTTTCTATGTCATTAATGCCAAATCTCGTTATCTCGGGATTATAGGCCGCTGCTGGATACACAACTTGGAGGCAATCGCTTCCACCAATCATCAAGCACTCTTATTCAAATATGACAGCCGCATTTATGAGATAAAAGCTAGCCAGAAACTCTCTCGAGCTTGGGAAAATACAGTCTCTGTTATCCTAGATACTTCAAACAGATTTGCTGCATAGCAATTACAGGAAGCTGATCACCTCAATGATCAACCATCCACAAAGGAGCCCACAAAGTATATCAACATTGATAGACCTAGAAGAGGTACTTTCACTGATACTAAGCTAGTCAGCACAAAAAAGAGGCTCTCATTAAGTTCTTGCAACTCAATCGAGATATTTTTGCATGGTCTTTCGAAGAAATGCCTAGGGTCGATCCAGCCATGGCCTTTCACAAATTAGCTATCAATATTAGCGCCGCAGCGGTCAAACAAAAGCAGCGACGACTTTCACATTATCTTCGAGATAAAGTTAACACCAAGATCGAGAAGTTGATCAAAGTGGGATTCATCCGAGAAGCCAAGTATCCAGACTGGATATCCAACATTGTCGCTGTCCCAAAGAAGAACAGAAAAGTTCAAGTTTACATAGATTTCATATATCTGAACAAACATACTCCAAAGGACAGTTTTCCTCTACCTAACATTCATCAGATTCTCGATTCAATAGCAGGGCATGACCTCGAATCTATGATGGATGCTGCTTCGGGGTACAATCAAATTCTACTTTTGGAAGAAGATCAATAGAAGATAATTTTCATCACTGAAAGAGGCTTTTATTGTTACAAAGTCATGCCCTTCAGACTCGAGAACACGGGTGCCACATATCAACGATTAATAACTACTATGTTCAAAGCACACCTAGGGAAAGTCATTGAAGTCTACATCGACGATTTCTTGTGCAAGAGCGTACAGTCAGCCAATCACATCTCAAATCTCAATACTATATTCAACATTCTTCGATCTTGCAGGATGTATCTCAACTCTGATAAATGTCAATTCGGGGTCCATTCTGGTAGATTTTTCGATCACCACATCAACAAGAAGGGGATTGAGGCTGATCCAGATCATATTTTTGCTCTCCTCGACATGCCTTCTTCAAAAACACAAATGACCTTCAGAAACTTGGCGGCAAGATTGTCGCTGCCAACCATTTCATTTCTAAATCTTCAGACCGCGGCCGTTGGTTATTCCTATTACTCCGGGGATGTACCAAATAAGGAAAAGTTCAGCCAAATGCAGAGGTCACATGGACACCAGAATGTGAAGTAGCTTTTCAGGATCTCAAAACCTATTTGGGGAGGTTCCCCATAATGAGCACCCTAGTAGATAATGATGAACTTATTATCTTCCTAGCAGTCGCAGATACTTTCCTCAGCTCGCTTCTCATTCGCCTAGAAGGGAAAATAGATAAACCAGTCTTCTTCATCAGTAAGACCCTCACACCAGCAGAAATAAGGTACTCTAAAATTGAGAAACTTCTTCTCACTCTTGTTTATACTTTACATAAACTCAAATACTACTTCCAAGCTCATTTAGCCAGAGTCATGACGAACTACCTACTTCGGAAAGTTCTATCCAAGAAAGAAAAATCAAGATGAGTACAACAGTGGCCAGTCAGTTTGGAAAAACATGATATCAAATTCGAGCAACGTCATTCTGAAAAAGGTCAGGCCGTTGCCAATTTTCTCACAGATTTTCCAGTGGAGGATCCCAAGTGGGAGGAGCACGGCCCTGATCTTACAGAAGAAACACCCGAGGATCCACCCCCTAAGCCATTCGATGACCGAGTTGAATGGATCACTATATAAGGGTGGAGACTTCTCACAGATAGATCAGCAGGACCCGCAGGGTCAGGAATCGAGATCGTTTTAATTACCCCTTCCAATGACAGAATTGTGAAATCAATCTGCTTGGATTTTAAGGCCTCAAATAATGTTACCGAGTATGAAGCTCTCATTCATGGACTCGACCTCACTCTTGAGCTCGATGTCCCCAAACTCTCAGTTTAAATAGATTCACTACTCATCGTCCACCACTACTTAGGGTATTACAAGAAGAACGGGAAGATGATCGAATACCCTCGTTGCAGATAGGATGAGAAAATTTACGAAAGCAACTCTTGATTATCTTCCACGAGGTGAAAGTAGACACGCCGATTCCTTGGCATATTTAGCCGGGGTCCTGGGTACAGAAGCTCAATATCTCTAGATTTAAATTATTTTAACCCCTAACATTTATCGCATTTCTGTTTGCAGGAGCAATACTGGGGGCGATAAAGGGGGAGACGACGATTGGAGAAAGCCTTTCTTAGTCAACCTCGGCGTCAATAATAATTGTGACGGACCAATCCCTGCATATCCAAAAGACCGCCGACAACTGATCAACAACTCGAAGCGCTATACTAATCAAAATGGTATGCTATACTGCCTTTCCGTCACCGGCCCTTACCTCAAGTGCCTCTCCAAATCAAAAGCAAATGAACTGCTCCACGAATTACTTGAAGGAACGTATGGCTCCTATGCCGCAGGTCAATCATTAGCAAATAGAGCTATTACTCAAGGAGTATTCTGGCCCGGCATGCGCAGGCAAGTAGAGGAGTACTCCCGCAGATGCGACACTTGCCAAAGACTTGGACACATGATACGCACCCCTGCGCTCGAACTCTATGCAAGCAAAGTTTTCTGGCCATTCAAAAGATGAGTACTAGATCTCGTCGGTGAATTCCCTAACCTTCCAAGTAACCGCCGTCACCTACTCGTAGCTACCGATTATTTAACAAAATGGGTAGAAACAGTTCCACTATGTCAAACTAGAGAAGAGGAGGTTATCTCTTTTATCTGGAACCACATAATCACTTAGTTTGGGTGCCCCCACCTAATTCGTACTGATAATAGGCCCCAATTGAGCGAAAAAAAGCCGTAACCTTCCTAAGCCACCACAATATCATCCACTCGCCATCCAATCCTTACTATCCTCAGGAAATGGCCAAGCCAAATCACCAGCAAAACCATCATGGATGGACTCAAAAAATGGCTTTACTCACAGAAAAAAAGGAATTGGGTTCGTGAGCTGCCTCATGTCCTATGGGCCTATCGTACCACTCCCCGACAATCAACTGGGTGTACCCCATTCCTCCTTGCTTATGGCACTGAGACCGTCATTCCTTTTTAATATCATCATCCAGTTCTTGACTACGAGCTAACTAACAAGGAAAATGAGTTCGAGTTAGGTTGTAACCTTAATATGATAGATGAAACCAGGGAACCCGCCATTGCTAACCTAGGTTGATATCATTATATGCTTGCCAAATCGTACAACAACCGAGTCAGAAGTTGTGCCTTTCAAATCAAAGATCTCATCCTCAGAGAAATTCCTCAACATTGCCAAGAGTCTCATGCTGGAAAATTAGCCAACAATTTGGAGGATCCATTCATTATCACAGGTCTCTTAGGCCTGGGATCATATTATCTGATGACATAAGAGGGAATATCCATTTCAAATCCTTGGAATACTAGGTGACTGAAACGGTACTATCGTTAAGCGTCTTACTACTCCATTTCTTTTCCTCGCTTTCGTTATTTTGTTTTTGAATTCCAAAAGTGAGATTTTCATCTCCACCCGATATAAATTATGAACTTATCAATGAAATTCAAAGTTTTTAACAGCCTCTTTCTACTTATGTATACTCTACCAAACATCAGATAGGGCAAATATAATACTAGCCTTCATCTACTTTAACTTATTTGGGTCATTTATAACGGCTAGACCAAGGATAACACTGGGTTCAGCTGACTCTACTAAATCTCTGCGATTGTAACAAGTGAAAAAACTTGTTTCATATCAAAGATTCTACCAAACATCAAATAGGGTAAAGATAATACTAGCCTTCATCTGCTTCAACTTGTTTGAGTAATTTATAACGGCCAGACCAAGGATAACACTTGGTTCGGCTGACTCTACTAAATCTCTGCGATTGTAGCAAGTGTAAAAATTTGTTTCATATCAAATATTCTACCAAACATCACATATGGAAAAGATAATACTAGCCTTCATCTACTTCAACTTGTTTGGTTCATTTATAATGGCTAGACTAAGGATAATACTTGGTTCAGCAAACTCTACTAAATCTCTGCGACTGTAGCAAGTGTGGAAACTTGTTTTATACCAAAGACTCTACCAAACATCAGATAAGGCAAAGATAATACTAGCCTTCATCTACTTCAACTTGTTTGGGCCATTTAAAACAGCTAGATCAAGGATAACACTTGTTTCGGCTGACTCTACTAAATCTCGGCCACTGTAATAAGTGTAGAAACTTATTTCATATCAACGATTCTATCTGGCATAAGATAAGGCAAAGGTAATGCTAGCCTTCATCTATTTTAATATGTCTACAACATTTTTATAGTTTAATTAAGTTTTAACTTGGTTTAACTTAACCCATTTCTACGATTGAAGCAAGTATAAAAACTTGCCTTATATCAAACACCCTACCAGACACAAGATAAGGCAAAGGTCATACTAACTTTCATCTATTTCAATGTGTCTCCAACAGATACTATTTATTTTTCAGGTCAAATTCATATTTCAAGGAATTATTTTCTGTTGATGGGATGTCAGCAGTGCTTCCCCCTACAGTAGAGATGTCAGCCGTGCTTCCCCCTACAACAAGAGGTCAAACATTCAGTTCATGGATTACAACAACTCTACCCCTCTCTATCAGGTCAGCAGGTCGAGGGCCCAAATCGGCTTCCATGGAGGTCATACAGTTCCCTCGATCTATTTTAACTCCGCAAATACACCCCTTATCAGACAAACTTATGAATAAGGTATCTCGTTCTAACTCAAGTCATTTTACATCCTCTACAAAGTACGAAACAATCGACTTTAGAAGGTCTGAGCGTGACAAATTAGGTACGACTATCCTTGTAAATTTCACTCTCACCTTCTCAAGGCGTGACTCCAATCTAGCATACAAATTCTTCTGATGAGTCATTTCCATATCAATTTTAGCATCATGAGCTACATTCTCTTCTAACTTTTTTATATATTTAGCTGATTCAGCCAGGTTCATGGCCTCCAGGTCCACTGCCTGGGCTCGAAGTCTCTTAATTTTTGCGTTCAACTCTTCCCTAGCCAGAATATCCTTTAATAATTCTTCTTTCCTCTCCATTAACATTTCCTTTACCCTGATTTCCCCTTCTAGGACCTTCTCCCTAATAAGAGCAGCATCCAACTTCTGCTGGCATTCCCTTAAGTTCGTATTTCCTCTCTTGACATGCCCCTGAATGCGAGACACATCACTCTCCAGCTCTCTAATTTGACCTGAGAGACTGACTAAATCCCCTTGGACTAGAGGAGCCTTAACCTTATCTCTACTTCCCCTTGAGCACTCTCTAGCCTCGGCTTTCTTGGTACGCACGATGGCTTGGGCCAGCTCAGACTTTAATCGTGCCACCCACTCATATAAATCATTACACCTTCATTGTATTTCCCAAAACTCCATAACCTTGGCAGGCAGGGCTATATTCAAGTGTTCAGCCACGACTTCTGAAGCTAATAGATTTTCTTGAACTACTCTCAGCTCGTTATCTTTTTCAACCATTTTTTGTTTCAGTTGCTCCATCTCATTTCTACAATTCTAAAGATCAAATCAAAATTGTTCCTCCAATCTTTCTTGCGCATGAATATGGTATTGAGACATGTCAGCCTGTTTACCTTTAATGACCAACGTGTTAACCCGACTTTGAAGCTTCACGGCATGCTCTATTATCTCCGGTAGCTTTTTTGGCCCCTTGTCTATTTCAGCGTCTTTCTCTTTAACCTTATGAGTGAGGTCGGAAATAGCCTGGGTTGCCTCCATAAGTTTAAAACGCACCGTTACGTACTGATCCTTTCTGTTCCCATTCACCTCCCTCATCCTATCAAACTCCTCTGCAAATTCCCAGTTACATTGAAGTAAATCATCCTCACGCGAGCAGCTGAATCCAATTCGACCTATACGATATAAAGAAATTAATACAGTTCGATTCAGAATACCATCAATATGCACATATATATATATATGCATATATATATATATATATATATATATATATATATATATCATTTCAAAAATTATATATGATTTCTAACATCTGCGGCGTGAAAATACTTTTAGACTAAAAAGGTCGAGATACATTATCAGATAAACGCTCCATGAGGTATATTGCGAAGTCTAAGGTACATGCATTCGATATGATACTTTATATAAAGAGCGTTGAATTTTTTTATGCACTATATTAGTGTTATTTTCTTAAAGCTAGTAGCAAAAAGTTTAATCTGCATCTAAATCCTATACATATCGAAAGACCTATTCTAATCTAACCTGCAACTCTGCTCGCGTAGACAGCAAAGCTATGGAGGTCTCTCTTTCCCAGACCAGTCCGATCTCTAGAACTTTTATTATGAGAAAAAGCTTTATTAGCGACAGATATAACTGTTGTTATTGCTTGATTAACAACTTATATTCTGTCGCTAACAACTGTCACCAAAAATGGAGTCGTTATTGTTACCGACATTTATAAATGTCGTATTTTGGTAACATATAAATATGTATAAAAAATACGACAATTATATGTGTTGCTCTTTATGTTGTTTCAATAAGATAAAAGTCGCTTAGTTTAAAAATAAATGACAAAAATATATGTTGCGTTTTATGAATAAAAACGACTATAATATATGTTGATTTTTATGTCATGAATTAAAAAAAAAGAAAAAAAGAAGAAGATATATATGTTGTTATTCAAAAAATCCAACAATTGTATGTGTCGTTTTTTTCGTCATTATATAAGAAAGAGACATTTAGAATTAAACATACACGACTTGCAGATATGTCATTTTTGAGAATGAATACCATTTTTTTTAATTGAATAGAATACCATAATTTTCCATTTACCTAGACAGTGCTCTTACCAAAATATACTTGAACATTAAACCTAATTATTCCAAAATAAGCTATATTATTAAAAATCTCAAATAATGTGTTTTGAAATCGCTTTCAATTCTGCATAAAAGAAATAACATACATTATTTAAATAAACACGGTACAACTTTTCTCCCAAACTATGATCTCGCCAGCGATAACATCCTCAAGAGGTCCATTTTCTGTTACATGAACGATCTCATCTATTAATATATTATAGAAATCATGTGAAGCTCTTCCACCTTGTCGAAGAGTTCCATAAGCAACTGTAGTACCATACCAGTCTAATAACTCACATGACCTTGGCGGAACCGGCATGGATGGACGATATGAGTTAGCAAATGGTGAACACGCACTCTACAGATAATGAAAATTGCATATAAGCATTCAAATATAATAATATGATAATTTATGATAAGCAATCATAGCATAAATAATACATAAGTCAATACCCAAGATGATGTTTCAATGTTAGAAGTACGACACTTTGTGACTCACAATTCGAATCTCGAGATTCGAATAATGCGAACCTCTCTTCAAGTTGCTGTCACGCATTGGCCTCAAAAACTAGTTGTTCCCCCAGAGACTTCAATTGAGATTGTAAATTCGTGTTTGTCGCTTTTTCATTTGGAAGCTTCATTCTGAAAGGTAGTGTACTCTCCAATTCGGCACTGGACATATCACCAAAGCCCCTTATGTAACCGTTTTTATCTTTTCCAAACACCTGTACATCAAAGAGCAACTCAATTACAAAAATACCATTTCAGTAAATAAATATAGGAGAAATTACAATAAAGCAAAACTTAAAGCTACAGTAAGTCAATAGCGTTTTAACTCAATTAGACAAATACCATATGGATACCTGTATGTTACATCTTCTTCGAAAGTACGAAAAGGGAAAATAAAATATATAATCAAGACAAGCATGCAGAAAAGGGATCTCAACGCTATCAAAATGCAATTTTTCCAACTTAAAATGAATTTAGAAGAAAATGAAATTAAAAAAAAAAAATGTTCTGCAGAGGGAATAGCTGCCAACAAATTAGCTTCATGCCCAGTTCATAACAGTAGTGATAACACCAGGTCAAACAGCAATAAGTGGTGCAGGTGCATCATCCCAACCATTGCCGGCAGCTTCAGCTGCAACTGGCTGTGCAGTCCACTCAACGCCATATTTGCTTGTTCATAATTCTTGGCTATGATGATGGTCTGACTGACTAAACTTTTGGAATAGTACCTTGAGGAAAATCCTGACTATAACAATCCTGCCTTCAACACCAAGTACGGAATTTACTCTGAAAGATGTGGGGATGACTATATGTATTTGGCTGCTAAGGAAAACAAGACAACTCTACCTTCTGCAGGACTCTTCATCATCCATTACCTTTCCTTTTATCGTAAGTACTACTAGAACTAACCGTGTTCCTAAGATTTCTAATCACAAGAAATAAGGCTTATCTAACAAGAATTTCTACAATGTCTTCTGGCAGCTTTACATAAATCTGGGGCATTTAAGTACTTAATGAACGATGAGGATGACAAGAATCTGAAGTGGCTTCACATATTCAAGTAAATAAAAATAATTCATCATATTGTGCTCAATAACTTTATTGTTGTTGCTATAATACAAATTTATTGATCATCTATATTCTAATGAAGTTTGCAGCAAGTATGATCTTTAACAGTAAGAGCAAAGAAAAAGTTGATGTCGAAAAAGTCAAGCCATACTATCTTTCTCTCATCAAGAAGGTATAAACTTGAGATCCTTTATTTTGGACCGTCATATTTTTTTTATTGTGTTCTATTCTTATAAGTTTTATGCTGTTGTTGCAGTACTTCCCTTAAAAGCTAAGACGGTGAAGTCAGGTTTTAGCACAAGACGGCAAGTAATCAAGATCCAAGAGCTATTATAGAGTTTATGATATTAGATGTCACGGTGGATTGTTCGTGATCCAATTGTGTACAGTAAATATGTTATGTGAAACAATAATAATGTACGTGGCTCTAATGAAAACCATTTTTATTTATCAGAAGCTTATGGTTTTTATGTTTCTCACTTGTCTCCCCTTTTAATATACGTTGACGCAGCAACCAATGACCTCTTATAAAAGTTATTTTTCTTCTAAATTTGATTTATGAAGTTCAGTATGCGCTGTGCCAGTTGCATTATAAAGATATTGAGGAGTTACGAACGCATTGAAGTGCTGCTCTAGCCTCTTTAGGACCAGCCGCATCCCAGGAAGGGCAAGTATTCTACTCGGCTGATTGAGTTTGAGTATAGGAAGGGCAAGTGTTCTAAAATGTCCCCGGAACAACAGAGGCAGCAACGTCCTCGGAGTAATACAAAGGCAGTCCCTTGGATAAGGATGTTTCCTCTGAACAATACAAAGGGAATTGCGGCTATAGTTTCCTTGGAAATTGGGTTAATCAACATATTATTTATCTAGAATCTGAGAGTAACAAAATCTATTGAAGAAAGTGGTCTTACATTGATCATCCCTGTCACTAGAAGTAGCAACAAACTGATGATAATATAGTTGTTATCTTGTATGCCTCAACTTTCAGAGAAGGTTAAGAGAGTGGTCAGATAAGTTGCCGAGGTGGCGATTAAGAAATGTTTCTAGTCTTCCTAGTTGTTTCTAGATTGGGCACTTTGCCTGGTATGCTTATCAACGTAAAGGCGACATTATAATCATTTGGCTCAGTTTGGCGTGAAAGTTGACTTAAACTTTCTATTCTGACAGAAAGAGAGAAAAAATAAGCAGATGTCTCTCGTCCCCCAAGAGCTATTTTTTATGTAATGTGTTAAGTGACCTAACCAAGTTTATAGAGTGTGAGGTGGTTTGTTCCTAATGTTAATGTGTATGGCGTATGGTTATATGCTTGCCCACTTGCTTTGCTAGTGTTCTATGCCTACTGGCCTCCTCTGTTCATGAACGACAACCTGTCCCAGCTGCGATACTATGGTCCTCGGACTCTGCTCTCCAACTATTACTTGACTAAGAAAGTGACCAGCACCCCTATCGCTGAAAACCTGGTCCAGACTGTTTAGAAAATGGACATTAAAGACATCCCCAAAGCTGCTCCTACCCAACAAAATACAGTCCACCTGACTCGTAGATGGCAGAAGCTGCAAGTTACAACAAAAACACATACAAGGATGTATTGAAATCATACTCAGATCCTTAGCAAAAATAGGACAGAGAAAATGGATGTAAAAGATTCAGAGAGTTCAGAAAATGGATGGAAACGCTACATCCCAGATCAGAACAATCCAGACCACTTCAGTTTCAGAAAATGGAAGGAGTCAGAGATGCATTCCACCTGATATATGTCATAGATAGATGATAGATGCAAACAGCCACAACAGCAGCATAACAACACACAAAACAGATACATAATCTTTTCCAGAATGCTCAGAAAATGGACAGAAAAGACGCTGCTATTCACATCAAGGCAATCCAGCCCAATTCTTTTCAGAAAATGGAAAGAGATACTGCCCATCAGATTGACATGGATGGATGGCTGAAGCTAGTACCTAAAATAACAATGCACATTAGGGTGAATAGGAATCAGGTACAATTTTATTTTCAAGACTACTTAGAAAATGAACAGAAAAGACATTTTACTGTGGGTGCAAGTCTGAAATTAAGCACAATGGCCAAGTGATGATAAGCAAGGACATTAACTACATTTGGGCTATCTTTTGAGGAAGGATCCTATGTTTATTTTTTTTTAAACAATTGCTCTTTCTTTGTTTTTGCCATGGGTTAGTGCTAGCTTAGTTTAAGGCTATCTCAGCTTTCTTTCTTTAGTTGTTGGAATTCCCATTGTTATGTTTTTACTTTCTTTGGTGTTTAGGCCCTCCTTTCATTTTATGTAAGGTCTGGAGTTGTCCCCACCTTGTAATTACTTTCCATTATGATATTTTATCGGGGGGACTATTATCCCCCAGCTCAATTTCCAAAAAAAAAAAAAAAAAGATTCCAGACTCAGTTATAGCAATTCAATTCAGAAAGGCCCCGTATGGAAAAACAAATGAAAATTGCTAATTTTAAGCAGTTTGATGTATTATCAAGCAATTCAATTAAGATACATCTTGTCTCCAAAAATAGATGCCTCTACCGAACCTTGTCGACGTAGAGCTAGTGTCGCAGGCCTCCTAGACTTAACCCTATGATCTAGATTCCAATGAACAAGATGAAAGTCTCACACATCCCACCCCATATTTTGTAGATGCCCCTAAATCCACCTTATTAACATATACGATATGTAACTTTGTGACATGGCCCCCTAGAAATCCACGGACACAACTCCTATAAATCCATAATATACATCCATTCATATATGCGCAATCTATAAATAAACATTATAAAGAGTGTAACAGGCTGCTATTATAAATCAATAGAACTTGTAAAAATAACCAAAAGTACTTTGTAAAGATCATAAATCGTCGTTGGTTGGGAGAATCAACAGAATTTCCTGGTAACGTTATATCAATTAATCATCAATATTATAAAACCTAATCTATTAGGAATTAAATCAAACAATATATTTCAGGTACTACCATAAAGTTAACCCAATACATAAATCACAAACTTTCTTATAGTCGAATATGCTAAAGAGAAAAAACAATTTTTGATCGATTCTAGTTTAAATTAAAAGCTTATAAATACCAAATAACTTAATAGGACTGCGAGAAAGATTAGTTAAATTAATACGTAGCAATCCTTTTAGGGTTTCTATTAATTTCTATAAACATAACAAATAGTAATTAAATTTTTAGTAAGTTCATACCTTTGTGGATTTTTAGAGTGAGAGCCGAAAGGAGGAATAACTCTTCAATCTAATAAAATTCGACTTTTAGGGCAGCGGGGGAAAGAAAAGCGGCAAAACCAAAAAAATTTAGTGCCAACCAAATTGGGTTTTCCTATTATTGTAGGATTATGGGAGGGAAAACCCATATCTTTTCGCGTCAATCTTAGAAAGATTTGGATGAGATAGAGAAAACTAAGAAGGAGATTTATCTCGTGAATTTCATGGAGAAAGAGAGGGAGTGGGCAGAGAAGAGGAGATCGACTCCAATGAGAGGAAGTTTTAGTAGTTTTTAGGCTGTGTTTGAAAACGACATATAGAACTATCGCCAAAATTTTAAACCTCAACTTTTATAAGTGTTGTTATTTTTTAGGACATTTTTAATAAAATACGACACTTTAATTAAAGTGCGTCATATATAAATGTCGAGAACTTAGTTGGTTTTCCAATAGATAGAATAGTCGTTATTGGCTACACACAATTGTCGCTAATAAGCCTTTTTCACGTAGTGCTAAGTGCCTACAAGAAGTTTATAATAAAAAGAAAAAGTCAACCTACAAAAGTCTCCTCCATATCCAACAGTTTACAAATAATCATAAAAAAACATATTTTTACCCTACCTTCTCATTATCACCCACTGGGAGGTCGGCGTCATCCCCTTGGTTGTCAAGCACCATCTGATGGGAGACACCGTCCAGACCATCAATGACCCCCATAGCTACCTCTTCCACTTCTTCATCATCTTCCTCCTCAACATAGGTGTCCGCCTTAATGGCTTCCACCTCCTCCTCAGAATAGCCCTCCACCATCTCACTCAAATTGGCTCTCACATCTGCCTGTAGCTGACCAATTGCTACAAAATGGGAAACTTTCAAAGCCTCCAGCTGCTTTGCTTCCTTCAGAGCATCAGTCCTAGCTCGAGCAAGCTTCTTTTCCAGCTCGGTCTTCATCTTCTTCAGCTCGGATTTTTCCTCCTCAACTCCGAGCCAAATGCCCTAAACAAGACGAGCAACCTGCAATATGCGAATTGATCTTAGCGTTAGCTAGAAACACATAAAGTAACTTTCTCACATAACTAATATAAACTTACCATCTTGCTCGTGTCTTTCTCTCCTTGAAGAGCCGCCAGCCTGGCCCTTTCTTCAACCTCTTTGAGGTCGTCTACCATAGCAGATAGCCCCTCAACAACCTTTTCCCCTGACTCCTTTTCTCTTTTATGACCTCACCACTTCCAGTGGTACCAGAGGTTGGCAGAGTCTTTAACATCCATTTTTTCAGATATTTTGGAGCTATTTTGATCGAAGTAATGGGTTCCGACTGGACCGAACTATTCATTCCAGGAGCCTTAAACAAGTTGGTTCGGCCTTCCCCACCAGCTACTCGCTTCTTCCCTTCGTCAACACCCGTCATCAACCTGGTCGACTGAACTTTTTTAACCTTCTTCGATTTGCTATCAACCCTCTTCCTTCTACTAAGTCCAAGTCCTTTCAACAAAAATTCGAGCCAGCCTCCTCCTCCACAACTTCGTCTAACAAATATTTTTTCCTCTCCACGGGCGACTTCATACCTGCCATGCATAACATTTTTACTATCAACTACAGGCATATGTTCAAACATAGCAATAATATTATCTATGCATGGTTATACTCACTTTGTTTTGTAGTTCTAAACCAAAGGTCCAAAGGTTCTTCGTCATATCTATGAAGGCAATTACCCTTCACTCATATGGCATTGTCATTCCAGGTTCGACCTGCTGAATTCAGATCGAAGAAGCGACGCCGATTTGCGCTCGCACAGAAATATGCCCCACCACTGGCCTTATAAATCTTCACCCCATAAAGCTACAAAACTTCCTCAGGGGTTATCCTCTTCACTTTCCCCTCATTTTCCCAATTCCCATTCAGATGATGGTAAATAATTATTACCTCCCACATATTCCCGTTCAATTAAACAGGACAGCCCCCAATCGTATTCATAAACCCCTTCGCCAAATTGGTAAGGGGAAGACTCAACCCGTACTCTAATTGAGACAGGTAATACAAAAAACCCTCTGGGAGGTCACTCTGAGCATCTCCATCAAAATATTCTAACAATATCAATTCATCTATACCCCAATCTCATTTTTCTACTTTTAAGTCAGCCAACGGATAAAAATACTCTTCCCCCGCCGCTACCGTACAGCCCCTAAAATGCCTACCAGTGTATTTTACATAGTTACCCCATGTCCCTCCTACAGCCGCCTTAACCTTACAAAATTCTTTGAAGGCATGAGAACCAGGATGATAGGATATTAATTGACCATGAAAACCTGGGAATTATTCCAGTCCTACTTCAACCTTACTATCATACTCAATCGTCCGACCAGAGGTTGACACCTCATTAATAGGTGAACTATCCATCTCAGCAAGTTCTACGAGCAAGTTTTCAACCCTACACAATTGCCTCCCACGCTCGACCTATATACAGGTTCAGGTATTTATCATTATTTTGTATACATCGATCATTTACTTACAACATATAACTTTAGTTTATTCTGTGTATATGTCAAAATTACATAGATTGCCATAAATAGTTATTTTTAAGATTTGCACAAACACATATATACTGCATATATTTTTACTAACCTTCAGTGTCCGAATAAGAATCTGCAGTAGCGCCAAATCCTTCTCTCACGACGTTGTTGTATAGCCACTTGCGCGATCCAGTGTCTTTCACTCCCTTCCATCGTTGATCACCTTCAGATAACTCCATATCAAATCCCTGACAATCTTTTCGCGTCACTCTCTCGGTGCTCTCTAAATTTTTAGAAGTTCAAGAACATTTGAATGATAAGAAAGAAGTACTATTTATCCTTTCTCTCTTTAGCGGCTGGCAGTTATTGCACCTCCCATGACCCGTCCTCAGTTTTAGAACCGAGGCATCCTTTCCACTATCCATGCCAGACGTCATGTACTTTTTCAATAAAACTGCATTTTTATCATTACCTCTCCCCTCATATTTTAACCAATTTTTCTCTCCTATTTCCATATCTTTTTCTGACCTTCCCACACTCATAATGACTCACCCTATACGATACTAGATTTATGTAGCTTTACATACAAAATAAAACTAGAAGGTTCTTCATTTCATCATTTTTGTTTCTCTGACCATATTTATCATACTTATAGTGATGATGACATCATTTTCAAAGCTGAGAAAATTTTCAAAATTATTCATAATTATTTGTCACAACACTCTCAAAATGACATTTGTAACTATAGAGGATCCGATTGATTTACATCTTTTCTGTTACATTAAATAAACTTATATTTATTTAAGATAAACACTTTATAAAGACTAGAATAACCTTAATAACCTGGACGACAACATCAAACATATTATTTGTCAATCCTCAGATCTTCAAATTCGATCTCCACCTCAGCAATCAAACCAACCATCTCTACTTGATCTACCGGATCCTTCACCAATTCACGAAAGCAAACCTCATGAAAATAACAGGAATACTCAAGTTCCTTACTCCTTATATCCAATCCTTCAAGCTAATACTCTCTCACTGGAAACTCAGCATCATAGCCATGCACACCAAAAATCCTCTCCCACACTTTAGCAGTCTTTATAGCCAACCGTCATTCCGCAGCATGATGAATACTCTGAGATCAAGTTTGTACCATCCTAATCTCTTCTCCATTTTCACAAATCATCTTACCCTTATTTATACGTTTTTCACACTTTCCCCTTAATACGTGATTTTTACCTTATTCTACCAAGAGTTGTATTTCTATCGACCTATAGTTGCTCAAATTTCCGCTTTCCATATTTACTACATTTTTTCTCCCCCACATGTTTAAACACACAACAAAATCATACCTACATCACAATGTCAATGTCACCACGTATTTATCTCTGTTCGAGCCCCACAATAGCAGTATTTTCAATACTTATAAACTCCTATTCATTTCATACATCCCACATAATTCAGTTCAATTCTAAGAGGCATTTTCTATTTTCATGACACAGTAATTGAATGACAACTATTTATTCATATCAAAACATTACATACAATTTTACAGATAATGAGTTTTTCAGTACATCAATCTCAGGTATTCAACAAAAATATTATCCGTCAGGCACCGAACTCTAGGTACTTTACAGATAACAAGTTTTCTACTACTTTTTAGAGCAACAGGTAATTCAGGCGCGCTGACGTATCAACTCTTCCAGTTCTTCTTGCTTCAGTGATCTTTCACCCTGATACAAAGCAAAATTGGAACAACAGAGAGCTTCCCTTGTATGAGTTTGGTTGAAGTCTAATCGAGCTTCAAATAGAAACTATGCAAGCAGTAGACTTAGTGCTAGAACCAAATTCTCAAACTAAAGGTCTCCTGAGCGCTAAAATGTGATGAAAATGCAAAAGCAGACTCCCACTGGTTGTCTCCCTCCTCCACTGCCATCACCCCCTCCTATGAAACTGCCACCAATGAAGAGTTGGTAGAGATGAAGAGGGCCCGACCTTAGAATCCATGGTGATACAAGAAATCAACATAACTGTCCCACAGTTATGCATATCCCTGCATATGAAGCCCTAACCCTATCTTTCGTAAAGGTATGGAGATAATCCCGCAGGTCCTCGCCTGTCAAGACGACGACATGAAACTTCCACTTGCAATAAAACTCTTCCTCAGCTTCAATCGCTTCATCTTCCGACATGCCTTGATACGCCGGAGGAACAGAAGCGGGCATCGACATCTCTAAGGATTGATCACCGAAGTATTTTAACTTCAACCGCTGCATTTCAGAAGTAATCTTCACTTCAAGGACCATACTGCGAGTCTTCACCATTATTAAAGATTTTTTATTTTTCAGGGAATTTCACAAAGGACAAGCGTACTCTACTTTTAAAATCCGATGCGGGTATCATTTATAGAACCCTACATTTAATGTACAGGTACATTTTACGAAACGTCATTATTCATTGCAGGCACAACTTTTTGAATCATAACCGTCACATACAGTAGTATCAACATCTTCATTAAATATACGTCATTTCCCATATCACGGGCAAGTCCCACGCAGTCAATACCATCATCATTCCATTTCAATTATCAAGAATTTCAACCGAGATTACAGGTAAATCTTTTCTCAACCAAAGCCACTTGTGACTTCAGTTGCATGGGGGCGATTATAGGGACCTACCCCACGATCTCACCCAAAGTTGAGCTCACCTAGTTCGAATTACCTCCATCTCAGACTCATGTTTCTTTAGCAGATTTCCCCAGTCAAACATTTTAACCTACCCCCACGAACTGGTCAAAAATGTAGGCCGAACTTAAACCGAAAAAGCCTTATCCAGTCAAAGACATCTGTCTCATACGAACTCGTCAGTTACTCAGTCAACCGCCACAAACCACATTGTTTGGGGAACGTACTCCAACACGATGAAGAACTGCGGAACTATATAAAGAAAAAGCTCTAAAAAAGACAGGGACCAAAAAATTACACAAGAGATCGCCTAGAAATTACATATTCTTGATTCTCGATAATCATCAAAACTTCTTAGTTACAAGACTCAAGCATTTCTATTTTTAGAGATCACTTGTAATAAGATATCTGCCTCAAGCAATAAATATACTTTCAACAAAAATCCTTCATAGGAGGTTGTGTTTTTTTACCTATTCATAGGTTTTCCATGCCAGAATATTATTACAGGTTCATTTGTGTTATAGCAAATTCTAAGCTATTTCGAGCTTACAGAATTTTGCCGTTATACTCATACCTATTGCTTCAGGGAAAATAGTTATGCTAACTACTTCTTGGATTACTGGTTATACAGGTACTTTTTGATGAAAACCATGGAGAGCTGCTCGAACGTAGTTATAGAGTTGGGTTTCAGGCTTTGAAAATAGATGAGAGACCCACCGGATAGGGTCAAGGGGAACAGGCGATACATGTGTTCTTCAGTTTGGTGTTATAAGTTGATACTGCACTAAAATTTTAAGATGTGCTGGCCTCGGTCTTGACTCCCGGTAAAGGCCTCTATCTTCGGTCTAGAGTAGCTCTGGCCCAGGACATAATTCTGGATGACCACTGTGAAGGTTGCGTTGTGAATCCGGTGTAGGGTCTCCTTGGTTAACCGTTTGGTAGGGTCATTACTCTGCAAGTGTTTTATTAACGCCTCCACTGAGGTAGCCATTAGTGGTAAGGGGTCATTCAAGCCGGCGTCCCATCTTGGGCTAATCCTACCTCTGGTGGATAACTCATCATAGTAACTCTCGTGGTGCTGCTCATATGGGTGTTCGCACGGAGGCGTTCCTTGATACAACTCATAAAATTAATTAGTCATTGTAGGCGAGGTTAGTGCCACTGGGTAGGAAGGGTCATCGGGGCAGTACAGCTGGTGCCACTAGGGGGTTTTCATAGTCGCCACCATGCCAGGCCCCGAAGTATGCTACAAGCGCGTGGGGATGCATACATGGGTACTATGAGGAGTAACGGCCTGGTGGTGGAGGGTCATTGCGTCTGAGCAGGTAAATGGGCCACTGTTGAGTTGGTCATGGGCTCGTCATATGGTGTATAAGAGGTACAGTGTTGGGGGACGCTGAATGACTGGGGGTACTGTCGTTCCCCATGACGCCGGGTACGGGTTATGAACGGGTGTGAGCTGGTGTTCGTATATTGGCCCGTAGACTAGAGGCAACCGTGGGTGGGTAATGCAATTGGGGGCCGCGTTGTGGGGCGTAGACTCACCGACGGATGCGGATGCCACTGGGATACCAAGTAGCGGTGGATGTCCAACAACGAAAGTATCGCGTAGTTCATCGTTGGCCAATTGAGCTGGCGGATCTGGTCCTCCTATGTTGACATTTGTTGAAGTCGCGTGAACACAGGCAGTGTCAATTGTAGTCCCCAGATTCCTCTCAGGGACAAAAATAAGTATGTATTAGTTTTGGGCTTGAAGCGTCTCACTCAAGGAGGGCACCACTTGACTCTTTCCAGGTCACTTTAAAGGAGGAGGAAGTTCTTAAAAGAGGTCCTCTCCTAGGTTACCTCTCCTCTTTATTTATAGGGAGGGTTTGACCTAGGAGTGTTCTTGCTCACATGTCATGTGTAATTCCTCAGGTATTCTCTTGGGGTTGCAGGCTTTCCATTTTCACGTGGATAGGGGTTTATGCCCATTTCTATTGGTAGAATTCATTAGGAGAGCTCCCCTCGGTGATGTACTTGTCGTTAGCAAGGAGCTCGCCTAACGCCTAAACGATCAACGCTAGCTAGACTGCTCCTACTTTTGGTAGAGAGGTCTTCCAACGACCTTTCCACCTCGTGGTTAGCGAGAGCGTGCTCCTACAATATGAGCACTTGTACTTGACCTCCATGCCAGTAAAGTATTCTAGCCTTTTAAGAGGTGGGCACTCCATCTAGTGGGAGAATTCCCAAACATGCCGAGTAACTGCAAGTTCTTACTCTTGGCAATAGATTATCTTACGAAGTTGGTAGAAGTAGTTCCTCTCTTTCGATCCCGAGAAGAAGAAGTCATCTCATTTATCTGGGAACATATCATCACACATTTTTCTTAACCCCCACCTAATTCAGATCGATGATGGGCCACAATTCGTTGGAGAGAAAGTAGTGGCATTTCTCAACAAACGCAACATAATTCATTCACCATCCAATCCATACAACCCCCAAGGAAATGGGCAGGCCGAAATCACGAACAAGGCCATAGTAGATGGAATCAAGAAGTGACTCAAATCATAAAATAAAGGATATTGGATAAGGAAACTGCCACACGTCTTGTGGGCCTACCATACAACACCGAGACAATCGATAGGATATTCCTCGTCCCTACTCTCTTATGGAATAGAAGCATCATCCCAACAAAATATCATCATCCCATCAATGATCATGAGTTCACTAATGAAGAAAATGAGTTTGAGTTAGCCTGCAATATGAACTGGATCGATAAAACACGAGCTCGAACTGTTGCTAACTTGGGTCGATATCATTATATGCTAGCTAGTTCTTACAACATATGAGTTCAGAGTCACAAATTCAAAATCGATGACCTAGTCCTCCGAGAAATCCCCAAGAATACAAAAAAGTTAAATGCGTAGAAGCCCGCAAAAAATTGGGATGTCCCATTTCTGGTGGTGGGACGATCTGGCCATGGATCCTACTACCTCATGATAAAAGATGGAATTAGGATACCAAGCCCCTGGAATACTAGGTGGTAGAAATGATACTATCGCTAAATCCTTAGTTTTTCCACACAGGATACCTTTACTATTGTTCTTCATATTCTATAAGAGAGATTAATATCTCTAATAATATGTACATTCTTTTCTACTCAATGAAAACTTTCAAGTTTTTTCCCGCATTACTCTCTACTTTATACATATATATTTGTCTACTAAATCTCAAATATATTTATCTATTAAATCTCAAAATATTAAGCAAATGGTAAAACTACCTTTACTCTATCCAAATATCTACTATATAGAAGAAAAAACAATTACGAATTCTTTTACACAGATCGATTTCTTGAAATGTCAGACGAGCTTCCACCAACTTCTGAGGTTCTAAATTTTAGTACTCTAGTAGCAACAATGTCTCTACCTTGGTCCACCAGTCCTCGGGTAAGAGTTCTAAGCTTAGCTATAAAGCACCCAAAATATTCAGTACATACTAAACCTATTTTACACTTTACCCCCTTTGCGCAATCATCTTATTATGCAAAGTATCTTCCTCTTCGCACTTTACCCCTTTTGAATTCTATTGCTTCCACCTCTAACCCTCTAATATGATATTGAGCATGATCCGCATCTCTGTTCTTCCCCTTCAGCTTCTCTACCGCTTCTGTCCAACTCCCACGAGCTATCAATACATCACCTTTCAATCTCTTTATCATGCCCTTCTACTTCTCCACCTCACTTTGAGCACTCACTAACTCACCCTGAATGCTACCTAATACAAATTCCTTATTCTCGATATGCTTATTCATCTCGCTAATCGTCGCTTCTAACTTGGTCAGCTTCAGCTCAGATTTTGCATACTGATTCTTAGTCTCTTCAATTTCCTGGCGGGTCCTATCGAATTTAAGATTAAACTCGTTATTCATTTGATGAAATATTCCTCACATGATCGTACAGCTTCAAGCTCTGCTTGTACATCAGTTTGATTTCATATTCAGCACATTAAAAGTTGCGCAATATATATTTCTCATATAAATAGTTCGTACATACAACAGTTTGTATACATCACTCATATTTCTTATAATTAGTTGTATAAATCATAGACATACTATAATGAGCTGATAGTTTCTTCGCCTTCAAGCTATGAAAATTTCTTGCTCTGGTGGCCTTACACTCTATAATCTCGGGATCAGGCTGAATACCGCGATCTTCTAATATTTTAAGGTACCACTCTTTTAACCCCCTTTTATTATCTATCTTAGATTCTAAGAAGATGGTCAATTACATAAAGTATTTGGTTGCTCCAGTGTATTTTCTCTAATACCACCAGGTAGGAAAGGTCGAATATTCAAGTACCTACTCCTATCTTTTCTAACTACCTCATCTTTTTCAATTTTCTTTTTGGCCCATCCAAAACGTGCTAGACATAAATCACTCCAATGTTTTTCTCTAAGTTCTCTATATTTTCTAACCTGAACCTCTATTCATGCAGTCAGAAGGCCTGTTACGTTTAAATATTTGTTTCTTCCTAGCGAGCGCTTTCTTTAATTTCTCAATTGTGCGACGCAAGTCTTTAAATTCTTCCAATTAGAAATTTCTATGTATCAATACATCATAAACCAATTCATAAATTCATCTCGGATATAGTCACTATAACGGGTATTTTCTTTCCTAAATAACGGACTCTGTCATACTGTCTTAATCTACGTTATCGTTCTCCTCCTCTCCTTGGTTCATTAACTCCGTACTAATAGAGGCCGTATTCAAACCTTTAGCAGTCTCCTTGGGAGTACTGCTAGCTTCAGGATCATCCTCTAGATTAGGCTCCCTAACATTTAAAGATCGCCCTTCTATTATAACAACAATATCTTAGACTATAATATCTACCCTTATGAAGCCTCTGACAGAGATTATCGTGAACAAAAGTCACGTCATCTACATTATTTTTTTACCTCTTGTTCGAGCTGGTCTATAGCTACTCAGAATGAAGCCCTCGGGTTCTCAACTTCCAAGCTCAAACGTGCCTTATCTTCCACAAGCTTGGCTCGTTCCTCCACCAATTATTTCTCCAACACCACGGTCTGCTTTAGTGCCGACCTTCCCTCCACGACACAAAGGGTAATTCCTTACAACATACGGAATATTTGTACAAAAAAAAAATTAACACAGTATACAACTTATCAAACTTATTACAATAAGTATGATTACTTTTTGACTTACCCTACAAAGCTCCACATGAATTAAGGATTGAAGATCCTCAGAATCATCCAAAACAACAGCCTGATTCTCTCCACGCAACCACTCCACCTCTAATTCCATTTTTAATATTTACTAACTTCCTTCGTCTACTGCCACCGAAGACTGTACTACTTTTCTTCCTTTCTTCAAGCTATCTCATCATTCACACTTCGACTCTTGATCTATCTCACCTATCGACGAGCTCACTCTTAATTATGCATCTTCGCGTCTCGTCTCATTACTAGACACAGAGATGGCCACTTTTCTCTGAGGCCATCTCGCCTCCCATTCTCTGCGATCATAGATTTTAACCATCAGCCTTCGCGAGTCTCCTTATAGATGTTATTTGGCTTGCTCTACCAGAAGCTAAAGTTACAACCTTGGACTTCATAACCATTAGAACAGCTTTCACCAAAATGGGTAGCGCACCAATGTTTGTAGATGATTCAACTCCAACACTAACAATTGGGCCAACTCCAATAATTTTTCTCTTGACTTTTAGACTTTAACAGATTTGTTGTTAACCCTTTTGTACCTACTTATCTCAAGTTCACCCAACACAGCTTCCAGCTCGACTCCCTCTCAGGTTACTACATGAATCAAAGTCTCTTCTCTCCACACTTTTGAGCGAGGGTCTTTATACTAAACAAAATATTGTCATAAACAAAAAAAACCCTAATAACATATACAATTCAAAGTTAGTAAGATTTACTTACTTTTCTTAAAAGTTTTATATGCAAGAGCTAGGGAGTCCTCGTTAGCTCGCTGGAGATACTCGCCATTTACTCAAATCAAATTGCCATTCCATACTTTTTCACCAAAATTGAAGTCAAAAAATTGGGGTCGAGCCGAGCAGGAAGAGAAGTATGCACCCCCAGTAGAAGTGAAGTATTTTACAGTATAATACTTTAAAATATCTTAAGGAGTTAATCTTCTCTCATTCCCCTCATGGGCCCACCTCCTACTTAAATTCTCATAAACGTTTATAACCTCTCATATGTTACCATTCAACTGGGTAGGGCATTCCTTGACCACATTCATGATGCCTTTAGCAAAGTTGTTAAAAGGCACCCTAATCCATATTCGAACTGGGCAAGATAACACAGAAAATTCTCATCCCAATCACCTCCCCTGTTCCTATTAAAATACACAAGGGAAGCGGCCTCTGGAATTTTCCTACGTGTTTTCTCATACTCCAAATTAGGCAGTAAAAAAAATGTGCCATCACACCCCTTTCCCACAGAACACCCCTTAAAATATCTCCCATCATACTCCATCACATTCCCCCAAACATGACCTATACTACTTTTACACTTATAGAACTCCTTAAACGCATCTAACCCTACAGGATATTAATATTGATTACAAGGGAAATCTTAAAACTCGAACTATTCCTCCCATTCCCTTTCCTCTGAATTAATCTCCCCCTTAGCCTCTACAGCGGCATCATTCGAGCTATTCTTAATAAGTTCGCCCTCCACAGAATTAATAGCCTCACATCCTATGATCTCGTCAACTTTTGAACGAACCAAAGTGGAAGGCTCCATCTCGAACGAAATGCTTGAGAAAGAAAGACGTATATTTCAAAGTTCTTTTGCTCGTATCTACACCTACATAAAGGTTCAGGTATTTTGATCAATTTTAATATTTTTCTTTAATTGTTATTTTCCATATAAGCAAAAACTATGCAGTATATTATCTCTACAGTACTTTGTACAAAAACAAAAAATCAAAAACCTCTTTTTCCTCAAATAGTACAAAAGCAAAATTTTCCCCAAAAATTTCCCCATATAGTAAACTTTTCAAAATTCAAGCAAAAATTTTCATCATCCACAAACACAGATATCACTCACGCAATAATAAGAAATTTGTGCCAAAACTCTTACCTTCAACAACAAATGATGAATCTGAAACACGAAATATTTCCTCCTTTACCATAGTAACAGACAACAATCGATTCTTCTCCACCATAAAGATAACAATCTCCTCACCCCTCTAAAAATGATGATTCCACTCTAGATCTTTTTCAGCAATGCCTCTGTAATCATTTTTTTTTCTCTCTCTAGACATTCATCTCTCTATTTTTAATATAAAAAAAGAGATGGATGGTTATTTATAGATTTCTTTTCAAACAGCTTGCAATTATGGGCACTCGTGTCAGTCATCCTTGGTTTTTCAACCGAGGCATCCCTTCCCCTGCTCTCATTAGTCACATCACGCCTTTTAGATAGATACACTCATTTATCATTATAACCACACTTATCATTAAATATATTTTTCTCTTTCCTACTCATTTTTCTCTCACACCTCTCCACATCAATAACTCCTTACTGCAGACAATTCGAACTCATACTCCACTTTTATCTCATTCTCACAATTTTTAGATTTTTATTGTAGAAGATCCAGAGTAATTATACTCATTTTATTAATAATTCCAGATCAAACAGATTCAAAAATTCAAAATCCAAATGGAATCCACAGAACAAGAAGTAAAACTCGTAAATTTAATAATATTTTTATTTTTTATTCCATTACAATATTTCAAACTGCCATACAAACGATTTCTCAAAAGTAATTACATCTAAAACATTTTAAATTTCCTACAGCTCCACATATAATCAATTCCCCATCCTCAATCAACTCATCTTCATCAACTATCTCATCTTGAGCAATTTCTCTCATAGCAATCTTTCGAGCTTCAGGGTCAGTTATCATATCACAAAAAACATCACACCAGAAATGTTGATCCAGTTCGATATCCTTTTTTCTTGCAGTCAAACCATCGAGCAGTAATACAGAAACCTATAGATCATCCTCATATCGGCAATTCGCGAATATCCATTCACACACTTTTGTGACCTTTATCGCCACACGCCCCTCTCTTGCATGCCGAACTCTCTAAGAGCGAGTCCTCACCATGTTTACTAATTCCAAACTTTTGTTTACTACCTCATTTATAAGCACAGAGTACGATATTATCCAATCCCATCTTTTATGTTGTTCAGATATGCCCTAATAAACATCACAGCTGTCATAGTTATCCACCCAAATAAATATATACTTATCTCTCCCTCTCAGTTCGAAACATACCTCCTTATTTATCAAATTTTAGATACGTTTCTTTTTAAATTGTAATTTTATAAAAATCATTTCGAGTTGTGGTTGCTTATTTTTGTCATACAAAATTCCTATTTCCATCAATTTGATACACATTTTTTCAAACATCTTTCGCATAATACATAATACCACAGCTTGATACATATTGCTTTCGATCTAACCATACTCTATTCAACAACTCAATACATTCAATTACATAAACAAATTTAGAGTTTAAGATGTTTGATACTATAACAAAAAAAAATATTATCTCGAAACTGAACACTACAGAGGGCTTTACACGAAATAGTAAGCTACAGATACTTCCTAGAAATAGTTCTATAGGTTACAATCACAATCAGATATCGACAAGATTTCTAAGTATGAGCACCAGCAGCTTTATCCACAACTGAAACCACCACTTTTGTAAGAAAATAAAGATGGTTATAACATAGATCTTCCTCCTCTTAAACCCCCACCTTTACAAGATAGTGAAGATGGCTGTAATAAAGATCTTCTACCACCGCCTCCACTTACAAAACCTAATCACTCAAAAGAGAGCGGTAGTACTTCTTGACACGGACGTCAGCCTCCTCATCCTCCTTAGTAATGACATGCCCTGAAAGTAGATAAAGACACACCCTACGTTGCTCACCCTTTACAACTAGATAATGGAACCATGCTACCTGGTAATAGTCATTATCAGCCTCCATTACCTCCTCGTATGTCATACCATAATAGGTAGGATACACTAGAATGGGAGTAGAGAGATCTAAGGACTGCGTCCTAAAGTAACCCTAGATTCATTTACTTGATGTCTGGTTCTCTCTATGATCACTACAGAGAAACTACTAAAGATTTAAATAGACAGAAACTTACAGAAGAATAACCAACATTACAACAACAATAGTATCCATAGAGTCATAACATTCAATTCAGGGGGGATTTCCAAAGCAGTCATCATTCAAATAATATTTATGAGAAACCTAACATCCAATTAAGCATAGTCACAGTCCTAACAGTATTCCAGTTCCTAACAGTCCTTTCTACTTCCAAGGTAAAATTCTACATCACCAAATCCACCATTGCCAATATCAGACCACCTATTCGTATTCCCATACTGAGCTCGATTGAGCCTTCTCAACTTAAGACACACGCACTTTCAGTTGAGAAGGTACAATTATTACGACTTATCCCATGAGCTAGTATATTATCAACAATGATACTTGGGATAATACCATGCTAGAATCACACAACATGCACGTGACATGCGCTATCAACAATGATACCTGGGCCACAAACTTTATGGATCATGTGTAATGGCTCTATTTGACCATAAATAATGGTTACTGCAGAGGGTCGAGATCTATAGGCGTGGGTCTGACACCTTCTTGAACTGTTAAACACCTTCGACTTGGTTTTGCTAGCTTCTCCTTATCGAGTCTGGGGAATATGCTACCATGATCTTTTCTTAAATAACAAGATACCATGGACTTGGCTCTATTTAGCTTGTCCTTATTGAATTAGGGGAATATGCTACTACAATTGCCCTATTCTCAATACAATTACTTGTTATTGTGCCAAGAAGAACATTTTGAACCTGGTGGCTGTGGTGTAGAGCATTCATGTAACTTGTTTCAACTGTTAAATAATTGATATAATCTTGTCGTTGATAATAAAATAATTTTGGATGAATCTTTTTAAATTTTCATAGTAGTAACTATATTCTTATCGAATATGTTTTAGAATTTTGAAATTTGAATTGTGGTTTCAACTGTCCTGTTAAAATAGGATGTTGATAAAAAAGAAAGATATGGTTCATTTATTTCAAAGAATAATAGCAAGGTGAATTCCTGCAGGTGATATATTAGGTATAAGGAAGTGGATATATAGTCTCATCTTACTAGTTTAAGAACTGCATTGGTGAAGATAGAGAAAACAGAGTAGGTAGAGATGTATCTAGGTGATTTAGGGCAACAATGTAATAGTTTATTGTCTTTTAGGAGGTGAAGGGTTTAGGAATTGATGAAGAGGCGTGCTAGGTGTTTTTCTAGGCGGTTAGCCAAAGAGTCTTGAAGGTGTGCGTTGAACTAGCATGTAGGGCCTATAAATAGTACTTCGGGTGCTGACTGTTCATACTTCATTTCTCAAAAAAAATTGAAGGTAATTCTTTGTGCTCTGCTGTTGTAAATTCTTCCATCATTTGTTCAGAGGAGATTGTTGTTCTTTTCAAGAGAGCAAAACCTACAAAGGAGAGAGACTCACGGGCTGCATGTCACCAAGGTTAGTTTTCCATTTCTTGGATGATTTCTTGCAAACCCTTTGTAGCTTATACCTGTACGAGTTATTGGTAAGAATTAATTTGAGTAAGAATGAGTATGTGTGGAGAAATTGGCAGAAACTGTGATTAGGATTTTTCTGTGTTTTCTCTGATTTAGAGTGAGATGGGGAAGTTTGTTCATGTTGGAGGGTGCATTGGTAATAATGGGGCGTTGTGGATGTCTGATTTTTCTCTGGTTTGGAGTGAGGTGGAGGGAGGTTGAATTACTGATACCGTAAGTATTACGGTGTGATTTTGGCAGTTTTTTTTGGAGTATATAGGGTGTTTGATGGATAGAGGAGTTTGGGGAAAAAGCTCTGCCAGATTTAACGCCGTATATTACCAAATTTTATGCCGGAGAAAAGGGAAAATAAAAAAAAATCAATTGAGTCTTCTTTTAGTGAGAATCTAGACGCCATACGAAACGTCTTCGAGAAGCTTTGTATATCTTATTTAAAAACTTCGAGAGAAATTATTAGGGAAAGTAAATAGTTCTCAAAAAAAAGATATCGATGTGAGAGCTTAATAAAATTGATTTGTGATTTGGATCGATAACTGAGGTAATAATGTTGAAGAAATAATTTCCAAAATAAAACTTTGAAGATATCAGTTGTTCTTTGGTTGTGAACTAGATAGTAACAGATAGAATGATTTGTCGAAGAGTAATACTCGATAACAGTATTTACACTAACAAATAGGAATATATAGTGTATAAGATCTAATATCTTACTAACTTAAAATAGAAATTATGATTTTCAAGTTAAAAATGGTTGAACCAGTTCAACACATTAATTATCCTGATGCTGGGACAGAGGGAATATTTGATAACCTTATTGATATAGAGCCCTTAATAATCAATGTGACGACCTGCGTACAGAATTTTGGTAGGAACTGCAGGGTTGGGGAGAACAGTGTTGACATGAATCATGAGAATCGAGCCAGGTTAGAAACTGAGGTTGTCAAGGTTTCTGATGGGGAGAGAACAAAAACTAATGTGGATCATGAGACATAGCCAAGTGATTGAGAAGAATGTACTGGTGGGGTTGGAGGTGGCGAGAAAGAGGGAGATATGGATTTTGTTGGGGAGTGTTATGGGGATGCCGAGGAAACCAATGAAATATTGACTTTCAAACATAAGTATGGCATCCCTGAAGATATTAGGCTGGAAAAGTATCTTGGGGAAATGACTGACCAAGAACTTCCTATAGAGGGCATTCTGGTTCATCCAGAACATATAAAAAAGGTGTGAAGTTACCCCTTGCAAGTTGATCAAAAGATGTTCCTAAATTTCTATGATGTGGCTCCTAGGTAGTTTGATCCAAATGTATACGACCTTTTTAGGGTATTGGCAGTGTTAAATGGTCGACAACTAGAGAGGGGGGAGCAGTTGATTTCTGTCGATGATTTGTGTGTATATTACACACTAAATCAAAACCTTCATAATGTTGGCTATAAATACTTAGCCAGGTTTCTCAAGAGGCCATTACTTTATGAGATGGTGTCCACTGGGGGGCAATACTTTACCGACTGCCTGCATATTTCGGGGAACTATGTGTTCAACCTTAAAGACCCTGGGGAGCCTCTGAAGAGGAAATTTTTCATCTAGGTTAGTTGTTTTTGTGTGTATGTGTTAAGATGTTGAATATACATTATCAAACTTTGTATGTTGATGAAGTACTAACTGTTATTATTTGTTCATGCAACTGCGAGGGAGATAGATAGAAACTCGAAGGTGACTGAGAAGTTGTACAATTTATGATCAAATTAGTTTGGGAGAGTTGATTCTCTTGTCGAATACCAAGAGAAAATAGAAGGGTTGTTTAAGGAGGCTGGTATAAAGCGATCCCGAACTAGAGGTTCAGAAGTTCCAGTTGTCAACAAAAAAATGTCCACAAAAAATATAAGAACTTTAGAATGATATTCGAGATGATTTATTATAATATAACATAGTAGTAAAATATTTTTCAAAAGTTTCTTATGGAAGAGATATCTGAGTGTAACGATAAGATAGCCATGTTAAGCTTTGTCGAGTATAAAAATAAATTTTAGATATATTCCACTATGGGATATCTGTTTGATTGATAAGACAACCATAAATAAGTTGCCGATTTTAGTAATTACGTTGAGATGAAATCATCTTTAATTGAAGATTGTTTAGTCGAAGAAAAGAAAACTAAAATTTGACAAATACTTATTAAGTCTTTTCAAAAGAAAGAAGTAGAATAGATGATGTACTGACAGGAACAAAAACTTCTTTATTTAAGAAAATTTAATTAGATTACAACTTCTATTTGTAGAACATCTTTAGATGGGCTGTATTCCATGGGAATTCTAGTTATAATTTGTTATCAATCATCAGCCAGTAGGTACCAATGTCAGCCTTATCACTGATAATGTAAGGTCCTTCCCAATTTTTTGACAACTTGCTCGAGTTTTTTGGTCTAGTACTTTTCTAAATTTGTCGAAGTACAAGATCGCTTAAGTAGAATGTGTAGTAGCCTACTCATAGCCTTCTAACACTTGTCAAACACTCGAAGTCTGCATCGAAGCCTGCCTAATGACTTGAGGCCAAGTAAGTCAATAATCATGCCCATGAAACCTTTCGAGACTATTCGAACACTCGAAGGAAACATCGAACCCGAAACACTTCGACCATGGGTGCACATGGTCGAAGGGGAACATATCAGGCAGTCAGCACACCAGACAGAATAGTGGAGCACTCCACTAGCCAACTACAGTGTTAGATCCAACAACTACAGTGTCAGAACCAACAACTACAATGTCAGACTCGATAAATTACAGCGTCAGAACTGACTCTGAGTACAAGTCAGTTGTCCCCAGAGGATACAGATATAACTTGACCTCCTATGGTGACTCAGTCCATCCTATGTTCTATAAATAAGAGGGAGGAAGAACTATGAAGAGGTTAGAAAATCTCTCCTGACAGACCTCCAAGTTTACCTTCGAATACCCTGTAATCACCCTGTGCGCGATACTTCGTTACTCGAATTCTTAACAGTACCCTTACAAATCCTTACCTGAGATCGTGGAGTAACCCATTCTAGGCCTCCACACAAGTATATTGTCAGTAGATTAGTCTTATTATTATTGATTATATGCTTAAATCCTCTAGCAAAAGATAAAGTTCATAGTGTAAGAGTCAACTTCCCCTCATGTGAAGTTAGGCCCCTACATTTGGCGTCGTCTGTGCTATCCCACCCTACCAGTCTCCCCCTCAATTTTCTCCTTTTCTAATCCTACCAGCCACCTTCAATTGCCCCTACCCTCCACTCTACTTCCACCCATGCCAGAAAATCCGCCGACGGAGTGGCAGCCCAGCTCGCCCTTCTTACCTAGTAATTCGTTCAAGCTGAGGAGTGACATCGAACACCAGGAGCGCGAAGAGTGCCGACAAGAGGTCGAAGCCGAACGGCAACGCCATTTGGACGACGCGGACAAAAAATATCGTGCCCCCAATAATATGCATAAAATAGTTTGTGAGTTGCAGCGATTTCAGCCCCAAGACCCCCCTCCGCCGTCTCGAGCACCCGCCCAGTCGCCGATTTCTGTCCGCGCCCGGCTGAGGCCCCAACCACATCTTAAAGTACCCCCGGTCCATCTTGGAGCAGAGGGTGCTCCACCCACCATCCTACCTACTGGTTCAATCCACCTTGGATATACCCCACGGAGGATTCGTCTGATTCTACTCTTTGCACTACCAGATAACCTAACTGCCACCCTACTCGAGAATATCTCGGGGAGCGCAGCGCTGAGCACACAGTGAATATTTGGCCTCAACCCCCTCGGCTATCTTACACAACAGAACCTTGACCAAAAAATCTATACTGCCATCCGCATCAGTGCGAGCCTCATACCAAACTCTTGGAGTTGGTTAAACAACCCCCTCTGCCCCAAAATCCTCGCTATCGAGGTGCCTTCAAATTTCCATGCCCCCAAGATCAGCAAATACTGCAATACTGACCATCAATCCCACATCCTCAAATTTCATAATGCCTTAAGCCTATAATCCACGGCCAACCACCTGTTGTGCAAGCTATTTCCCACCAACCACAACGACAGCCCTCTCAGATGGTATCATAGCCTCCCCAATGGCTCAATTCGAAGCTTCGAGTAATTATCTAGTCTATTCATCGCTTAATTCACCTTCAACATGGACCACGAGGTCTGTGTCAATGCCCTCTTCAACTTTCACAAATCCCCCAATGAAACCCTCAAAGCCTCAACCAAACGGTTTCTTGACGAGTCGTACAAGATCGAAAATCTCGACTGTCCGGACGCTGTACTCACTTATTTTAGCGCCCTGCTAGATAACTGCCGCGTCAAGGAGTACATCGTGCTCCACAAACCTCGAACCCTCGTGGAGATGTTATCCAAAGTTAATGGATACATCAGCCTCGAGCGCCACCACGAGTCCAATCGCTAGGGGCAACCTTCTACACCTATGATCGCTCCTGTCTTGAATGAGACTGAGAGCCGCAAATGCCCTTACACTAACGACAGTAATACCGAGGCCCACAAAAAGTGATCAAAGCCGGTCTTCCCCAAGCTTACTGCTCCTATCAGTACCCATCTACCATAGATTTAGGCAGACCCCATACCACATCGAGGTCAAACAAGTTGAACCGTACTGCCATAACCATAAGTGCTACTGCCATCATACCAACAAATGCTTCGCTCTACAGCGCTCTCTCGAAATAATTATTAAGGCGGGTCGTTTACATCAATGTGTCGCGGACCTCCCCAGTTACCTCGACGGGTCGTACCTCAAGCCTTAACCTGCCCCTACTGCAGACCCAGCCGAGGTACACATTTACCAACTACATCTCATCGAGGTCAACAATATCAACAATAGCCATTCTAAAAGCAGGCACAAGCATGTCGAAGGATGCTGCAAACTCACCTACCAAGAGAAGTTACCCGCCCTTTTGCCATAATCAAGCCAATACCCTCGACCCGAGGGTATCTTATTTATCGACTGTAACACACCACATGTTCGTTTCCCCCATTCCGACCCTTTAGTCATTATGATTAAGGTCGACCACCTCGTCCTCCATACCATACTCATCGAGACGGGAAGCGCAGCTGATGTACTATTTGTTAAGATTGTTCAGGTCATGCTAAAAATAGACCTCATCACCATGGCTAATGTCAAACTCAAGGGCTTCAACGGCTCTACAGAAGTCATTATCGATTGCATTAGTCTCCCTGTCACCACAGGGTCAGTCACACTCCAAACCAACTTTCTTGTCATCGACAAGAAATCCGAATACCTCAGCAGCCTTGGCCGTAACTGGCTCGATGCCATGCGAACCATACCTTTGAATTACCACCAAACCCATCATTTCACTACCTCTTGTGGTATGTGGAACTTAAAAGGCTCCCAACGCCTTGCCCGTTCATTCGAGCATCCAGAGATAGATCAGACCAGAAAACTTGTCAAGCGACCATAGCAATCAATGTCACTCTCCATCCCCATACCTTCGACACCAGCAACCACACCCATCGAACCCAATGTTTATATCAAATTCGATCGCCCTGGACGAGGAACATTCATTGGTACTTTTCTGCGTGAGGCCAAAAGCCTCGAATTCACCAACTTCCATTGAGCAAACAAAGATGTCTTCGCCTGGACTTTCCACGATATGCCCGGTGTTGACCCCACTTTGGCATGTCATCTCCTCGACCTTCCCTCACTCTACAGCAGTCAAGCAGAAGAAGCGTAAGTTAGCCCCACAACTTTGCGAAGCCGTCGACCTTGAAGTCAACAAACTCCTAGCCGCGGGGTTCATCAGGGAAGTCAAGTATGCTGACTGGATATCCAATATTGTTACGGTCCCTAAGAAGAATGGTAAGATCCAAATATGTGTCGACTTCACAGACCTCAATAAGCACATGCCGAAGGATAGCTTCCTCCTCCTGATCATTTCAGTACTTCCGGATGCCACTGCCGGACATGAACGACTATCAATGATGGACGCGGCTTCGGGCTATAATCAGGTACCCCCCCTCCTCGAGGATCAACTTGAAATTTCTTTTATCACTGAACAAGGCCTTTATTGTTTTAACGTCATGCCCTTCGGCCTTAAAAATGTGGGTGCCACTTACCAATGGCTCGTCACCACCATGTTCAAACCTTTGCTTGGCAAGTCAGTCGAAGTTTATATAGACGACATGTTATGCAAAAGCCTCCAAAAACATACCCACATTCAAGACTTAACCAAAGTTTTCTGGATACTTCGTACATAAAATATGAAACATAACCCTGACAAATGTCAGTTTGGTGTTTCGTCTGGCAAATTTTTAGGTCACCTCTTCAGTAAATGAGGTATCGAGATCGACCCTATTCATATCCGAGCCCTTATCGATATGTCTTCCCCCCAAACAAAAAAAGATGCCCAAAAGGTGGCTGGAAAAATAACATCCCTCAACCGCTTTATTTTGAAATCCTCAAACCGTTGTGCTTGGCTTTTCTCCCTCCCACGCGACCAAGGTGCTCACAAGGCCAAAAAGAAAAAAAAACCCTAAAATCAATTGGACACCCAGCTGTGAACAGGCCTTCCTCGAACTTAAAACATACATTGGTCGACCACCCATCATTACTACCCCATCGAAGGCGAAACGCTTTCTTTATACCTCGCTCTTACCGACACTTCTATCAGCTCAGTCCTCATTCGGCTTGAATCTAGCATCGAGAAACCTGTATACTTTATTAGTAAAACTTTGACATCGGTAGAGACTCAATACACAAAACACGAGCGTTTGCTCCTCACCCTCGTCTACACTTCTCAAAACTCAAACCATATTTTCAAGTACACCCTATACGTGTTATCACAAGTTACCCCCTTTGAGAAGTACTCAGCAAGAAAGAAAAATCTAGATGGGTACAGAAGTGGTCTGTTTATCTTGGCAAACACGACATCACGTTTGAGAAGCAGATATCCCACAGAGGCCAAGCAGTCGCAGATTTTCTCGTCGACTTCCCGTTCGAAGATATTGATTGGGAGGAATACAAAGATGATCTACCCGAAGACCAACCTGAATAGACTGACTCTTGGAACCCTAACACAGGTTGGCGCCTCTTTACAGATGGATCCGCTGGACCTAACGGTTCGGGGATCGGTATTGTCATGGTTACCCCCACCAATGATTGAATTGAAAAAGTCATCAAGTTAAACTTTGAATGCTCCAACAACGAGGCTGAGTATGAAGCCTTGATCCATGGCCTCGATCTCGCACTCAAACTTGATGTCTCTAAACTTGCAGTATTTACAGATTCCCAACTTGTGCAAAGATAATACATCGGTAAAAATTAGGCCAACGGTCGCATGGCTGAGTATGTTGCTCTCGTCCGCCAGCGTATGGACCGTTTTCCTAAAAAATCTTTTATTACTCACTACCCTCGAGGCGAAAACACACATGTCGATACCCTCGCCTACATAGCAGCCATGTTAGGCCAGTCCAAATCTCGAACATTCTATATCGAAGTACTCGAACGCCCAAGTATCGACCAGATGGAAGTCCATATCATCAATACTGGGGGCGAGAGTCTCGATCCAGACGACTAGGGAACACCATTTCTTGCTTACTTCAACAGTTCTACCCTCCCAGAGGACCCCAAAGCCAGACGTTCGTTACTGGAAAACTATATAGATACACCATCCTAAAAGGCGAGTTACGTCACAAATCCCCAAACGGCGTTCATCTCTAGTGCATCTCTCAAGACGAAGCTACTAAAATTCTTGTCAAATTTCACGAAGGTACCTGCAGTGCACACACTGCTGGTCGATCTATGGCCCTTCGAGCCATATCTTAAGGTTTGTTCTGGCCAATTATGAAGAAGCAAGCTGAAAAGTACGCCAAACACTGTGACAAATGCCAACATCACGCCCATGACATCCATAGCTCTTTGCAAGACCTCCATTATAGTTAAGTCTTTTGGTCATTTAAATGGTGGGCCATCGATATCCTTGGTCCCTTTCTTAAAGCCTCGGTTAGCTGAGAAAATATTCTTGAAGCAACAGATTACTTTACCAAATGGCTCAAAGCCATGTCCTTATGTCAAACCAAAGAGGAAGAAGTCATCAATTTTCTATAGAAAAATATCATTACACCCTTCGGCTGCCCTCATATGATCCGATGTGACAATGGCCCACAGTTCGTTGGGAACAAAGTCTGCAATTTCCTCAAAAAGTATAACATCATCCTCTCCCCTTCAGCACCTTACTACCCCTAGGGAAATGGTCAGGTCGAAGTAATCAAATAAGCTATAGTCGACGGTCTTAAGAAGCGGGTCGATGAGAAGAAAGGGTGATGGGTCCAGGAACTACAATATGTACTCTGGGCTTACCGAACTATACCACGAAAAGTGACGGGATGCACACCTTTCCTTTTAGCCTATGGTACCAAAGTGGTTCTACCTACTCAATTTGAAGTGCCGATACGCGATCCCAACCTCCCAGACGAAGATAACGAGTTTGAACTCTGATACAATATGTTATGGATCTACGAAACTAGAGACCGAGCTATCGCAAACCTCGGCCGTTACCATCTCTCTCTTCAAAAATCATACAACAAAAGAGTTTGACCATGCAGTTTCAATATTGGAGATTTGGTACTTCGGTGAGTCACACCCTCTTCAAAGCCTCGCAATGCCGGCAAGCTAGCCGAATCCTGGGAAGGACCTTACATTGTGTATGACAAAACTGACAAAGGTTCCTATTACCTGATGATATAAGCAGAAGAGCCTCTACCCAATCCTTGGAACACCATGCAGTTAGTATCATACAATAGGCCATGGCCTCCACCTTGTTCAACTGATATAAATGTAGTAAAATTAATGAACATATTTTTCCTCTGAACTTCGTATCCTGTCTTCTAGTTAATTTCTTGGCCGCACCTAAGTACCATGTCAACCCTTCGACCAGACTTGTACTTGGAGGTGACCTCAAAGTTTTTCAAGTCTCCAAATTTGAGCAAACTCGGGGTGCACGAATGGTCAACAGACTGGACCCTCAAAAATGCATTGGGGGTCACCACATTACTTATCGTTTAGGCTCAGGCCTTCGAAGTCCAGTAAATTTCTTAGCCTCACCTAAGTACCATGTCAACCCTTCAACCAAACTGGTACTTGGGGGCGACCTCGAAGTTTTTCAAGTCTCCAAATTTGAGCAAACTTGGGGGGCACAAGTGGTCGACAGACCGGACCTTTGGGAATGCATTGGGGACAACCATGTTATGCTTTGATTAGGCTCAGGCCTTCGAAGTCCAGTAAATTTCTTGGCCTGACCTAAGTACTATGTCAACCCTTTGACCAGACTGGTACATGGGGGCGACCTTAAAGTTTTTTAAGTCTCCAAATTTGAGCAAACTCGAAGGGTATGAATGGAGAATAGACCGGACCCTCAAGAATGCATTGGGGGTGACCTCGAAGCTCCTCAAGGTTCTCGTTCAAACCCTATTACAAATATTTTATACTTCTAATGTACATAAATACAAGTATACAGGATTATCAGCAATTCAACTACAAGCAACTCAAGTTCATTACATTTGAGCAATTTAAATCAAACACGTAAAGACAGTTCAAGCTCAAAAAAGTTACAGCATGTTTAAATATAAACCATTACTCAAAGTATTCCTACACCACAACAAGATCAGAGAAAAAAGTCTTTTTTACAGCAAGATAACAACTATAATACCTCATACAGGAGTAGCCACATCACCTCCTCCCACAATCTCATTTGCAGCAGCACCTTCAGCACCTTTGACATTAGGATTCGGCCCCAAAGGGTCATCCACCCCATCCACAACATCCACAGCCTTCGAAATTAGAATTCAGACACAAGAACTTCTCCCACACCTCCACTAGCGGGATCCATGTCCATCATTTCTATCTGTACACCACCTTCGGCAGGAAAACCTTCGGGTGCAGGAAAGTGCTTCAGAGTTATGGGATCATACTCCAAATCCTCGATGAAGATCTTCAACCTAGTACACGTCTCACACTTATCGTCAAATTTCCCGTGGAAGGTCTCCTTCTGCTCTGCCATTTCCTTCTCCATCTCAACAAGCTTCGACTCCAGCACCTTCTGCATTTGAGCATGGTTGTTACGCAGAGCTTTGAGTTCCTTCCCACAATCAATTTTGATTTTTAACTGCTCTCTCTTTAGCATGTTAACCTCAGACACCAGCGACAGTTCGGTACCTCGAGCAAGCTCCAGATTTTCAACCGCCTGTCTCAGCTGCCTCGTTGCTACCTTTTGGGCCTTAATAAAAGCTTGAGACCAAGCATGTGACTGCTAGATTACTCGAACCATAAGTACTTCTCAAAGCATAGTAAACTTTAGCAAAATATAAGAATTTTAGAAAATAGTTATCTGATGAAGAGACTTATTCATCCGCCTCCCAGCCTCCTCCGGATCATTTGCGCAGAGAGTTGCCATCGAAGCAGCCGTGGCTTGAGCATGGTCCTCTAGTTCAGCTTCTATTAGCGCCTCGTCCATATCCTCGGCATCATCATCCCCCAGCTCCCTGTGCCTCTTACGATGAATTACCTTCAGCTACTGGACCTTCGAAGATTTGGGAACGGCCTTGCCCTTCCCTTTGTCAGCCTGCGTCGACGCCTGCTTCGATGCATCACGAACTACTTTGGGTATTGGCGCTGTTTGCTACCCCTTGGAACATAATTCCTTTCTGCATCAATCTTACCTTCTCCATTTCTTTGACCCCTCTCAAAGTACCTTCGTCTCCCCTCTTCTTTGATGGCTTAGGAACGACATGAACATTTCAAAGCAATGAATCTGTCCTCTTCCGCCTCTTCCTTTTAATCCCTAGCTTCCTGAATACCCAGTTATCCACTCCTCGTTAGAGTCAATAAGGTCATCAATGTACCTCCGTGGGTTCTGCAAAGTTCTCGTACCTAGTTCTACAAAAAAAATGAAAAAAAACATGGTTAATAGTCTATTCAACCACCATTCTACAACTATATTGGACTGCAAACTTACTTGAATTATAAATCCTATGCTGCAGCTTATAAGTGTCCTCCCCTCCGGCATTCTTGTAATTACCTCGAACTACAACCAAGTCTTTATCACACCCTCGACCCATCGATCACAGATCAAATAGCCACGGCTTATCTGCATGGCATTGAATGTGGTATGTGTCCACCTTCCTGTTGGCCTTCTTCGAGTAGAATAATACAATATCGAACCACTCGATCAAACCCCTCTTCTCACGTCTCAGTTCTACTTTCATACCCTCGGCCACCTTCATCACTTCATAGAAGTTCTCATTCATCTGGCATGGGGCAACTTCCTAGAAGTTCAATACCTCCTTCACCAGCCTTCGAAGGGCTAGCTGCATCCCTAGCAGAATCTGGCCTCTAAATGCCATAAAACTCTATCGAGGGATAGACTTTGAAGGAATACGCAGACCCTACTGCATATAATACCACCCCTACCTTCAACAACTCTAGCTTAGCCATAAATCGATCCAGTCTCAGCTTCTCTCGAGCCGAGACTGGCCCCGCAACTCCCCCCGAACCTGTCAAACTCTTACTATTATCACTCTACTCCCCCTATTCTCTTTCATCCCCCGAAGGCTCCACACCACCTTCGTGTCCCCTTCCCTCTCTCCTCCCTCCATCTCCTCTCCATACTTCTCTTCGATCACTCGAGTCTTACGGCGTTTACTACTCGAAGCCATACCTCTGGGCACTACCACAGCCAGAGGGATATCTGTTCCAATATTTAATGCCTTTACATCACTGCTTTCATCCCTTGAGCCACGACCAGATATACTCATCTCATTTATCTCGGTCTCCTCATCTATCAGCCTCAGCCTCAAAGATTGACGGGTACACATTATACCCTACAGAAGAAGAGGCACACAATTAGATTGATATATTTGATTATTACGTTTCAATAACTTATTTTTCTTTCCCCCCCCCCCTAACTTCGCAACCCACAGTCGAATGTTCAACCCCAACCCCAAGCCCAGTCATACCCTCAATACCCCCAAAATCCCTATGGGCCATACCTCTGGCCACATGGGTTACCCTCTTTTTTGGTCATATCATCATAAATATAAACCCTAGCTGCTTCTACCCTACTATGTAAACCACATACAGAAATAGAAGACGAAGCAGCAAAGCAGAATGGAAAATCAAATATTATTCACAAGAAGTTAGACGACATACCTAATTGAATGGCTCTGATATCTCAGCAACAACCTAGTGTTCTTCTCTCTCAACAATAACCAAGCGTCACCTCAACAATGGAGTATGTTTTCCTCTCCGACTCTCTGTTTTTCTTTGTGAACGATAAATTTGGAACAATAATTTCTTTCTCCCTCTATAAATACCTCCTCAAAATAATAATAAACTACCCCAATTTCCTAAACCGCCATCCTTACCCTCCGCTACTCCCCCATCTTTTCTGCTGAGCGGTGTTTTGACGCCTTTACCCTCAACAACTTCCACGTGCGCCTCCCACGCACTCATTTAAACAATTTAATATTTACTGAGTCGAACCTTTTTGTACCTTACCCGAAGTTGTCAGGTCAAACTCATATGTCAAATCAACCTTTTTCCCATACCCCAAGAAAACGTTATGATGACCTGGAGGGTACTCTTCCCAAGGAACAATACCGCTTCTGACATGCCAGCTATTTTGGCTGCAAGTTTATTTAGTCGAATCCCATCTACCTACGGCACAAGGAAATTTCCAAACTGCTCTTGATCCCGCCTATGAACCATCGTTTACACTTTATGTCAAATATTCATCCACACATACCTGATATTCGATACGTCGGCCTAAAGTTTTTGGTTATTCAATTTTACCTCAGGTGGTTACAGTTTTCTAATCATCATTCATACAAGCTCGGCATTCGATAAGTGGCTATCGCCCCTAATTTATCATCGTCTTTTTTGTTTGTCACACTTAAACACAAACAGTTCAATATTACACCTCAACAATTTTTTCAATACATTCTATTTCATTTGAGCAACTGTCCTTATACCAATTCCAAAAAAAAAAACATACAACATCAACAGAAAACTAAAAACCTTCTTTACCATAACTAAGAGGCCCCTATTTACAGGCAGGCAATTCTTGCAGATCCCAGCCTCCACGTCAACTCAGTCTTCTTTAGTTATCAAATCTTCAGCCATATACTGTAGGAAGTAGAACAGGTTGCTGTAAGTGGATTTATCTATTGCAGTACACTCCACCAGTAAGCATACGGCTTCCCAGAGATCGGCCCTTATGGCTCCAGTTCTACCAAGTCAGGCATTACCCTGTCTAACTCATGGTCCCCGAAGAATTTCTCAATCAACTCTTGCGCCTTCTCCTCTACTAGACACTTTCTTGCTTCGATTCTCTTCTGATATCGCGTATTAGGAGTTGTATCTATAGTTCGACTATTAGGAGAAGAAGAAGCATGCACTTTACTCAGAGAAGATAGTGTAGATGTTTAAGAACTCTCCTAACACCCCCAACTTATACTTGAAGGCAGCTACATTTAAACCCTCCTTAATCACAACCCGCATTTATCACAGCCTTCAATTGCCTTTCTCGGAATTGCAACAGTCAAACTTTTCAACTTCTCAGACTCAACCATTTCCTTAAAACGCGAAACCTACACCAATTTCTGAGGTCTTGCAGTAGATACATCTTTATCCGCGAACCATCGACACCTCTGTACACTCTGTCACAACATTTTCTACATAGTACTTCGAGAATTCGGGGTCACTTATTCATTCCAAGGAAAAAAGTTAACCTACGTTTTCAATCACTACATTATCGATTCAAAGTAACTTTCCCCAAGTAGGTTACTATCTCTAGTTTTTTTAAAGTTGAAGTACGATCCCGTGCCTAAAATCTATTCGTCTATCATACTTTTCAAAAACAAAATACATAATTTCATTGAACCATTCTTTCATTACGATTCTTCGACAGTATAAAAGAAAGACATACATACATCATCATCAAAACAAAAGTAACCACTACCACCCTGCCACCACATTGCAAGGAACCTTCCTATTTACAGGCAGGGCAGTTCTTCCTACACAGCTCAGGCTCGTCCTCCAGCAACTGGTCCTCCTTTTCTACTATACGCTCGGCTAAGCTCTGCAGAAAGTAGTACCAGCTGTCGGCCATTTGGAACGACCATTACAAGGCCCCCCACTAGTATACATACGGCTGCCCATTGATTTTCTCTTCGGGCTCTAGTTCGACCAGGTCTGGCATGTCCCAATCCAGCCCTTTGTCACAAAAAAGCCTTACCTCTAGCTCCACCGTCTTTCGTCCTATTCGATGGTCCCGTTCATCCATTCTCCTCTAGTATCAGGTGTTCGGTGTGGCCTCCATGTTGTGTATTACTCAATGAGGAAGAAGAAGAAGAAGCAGAAGAAGATTGTGGTGCTTTACCACCTGCTAACCCTATTTTATACCACTATTAAGGGAATTTATTACCCCGTAATCACAAATCAAACTCAATTACCTACATTAATTACCCCCCTCAGAATTACCACATTCAACAGTCACCCTTCAACTTCCAACGCCTGACTACTTTTATCAGCAAACGCCCTCTACACCAATTTTCGAGACCATTGCTGAGAGGGGGCAAATGCAGTAGCCTACTCGCAGCCTTCTAACACTTGTTGAACACTCAAAGGCTACATCAAAGCTTACCTAATGACTCAAAGCCAAGTAAGTCAATAATCAAGTCATCGAAACCTTCCGAGACTATTCAAACACTCGAAGGCAACATCAAACCAAAAATACTTCGACCATGGGCGTACATGGTCAAAGGGGAACATGTCAGGCAACCAGCTTGCCAGACATAACAGTGGAGCACACCGCTCAACAACTGCGGTGTTAGATCCAACAACTACAGTGTGAGAACTAACAACTGCAGTGTTAGACTTGACAAATTGCAGTGTTAGAACCGACTCTGGGTTCAAGTCAGTTGTCCCCGGAGGATACAAATATAACTTGACCTCCTATGGTGACTCAGCCCATCCTATGTTCTATAAATAAGAAGGAGGAGGAACTATGAAAGGGTTAGAAAATCTTTTCTGATAGACCTCACAAGTTTACCTTCGAATAACCTGTAATCACCCTGTGCTCGATACTTCGATTACTCGATATTTATAACAGTACCCTTAAAAATTCTCACCATAGGTCGTGGAGTGACCCATTCTAGGCCTCCACACAAGTATATTGTCAGTAGATTAGTCTTATTATTATTGATTATATGCTTAAATCCTCTGGTCGAAGATAAAGTTCATAGTATAGGAGTCAACTTCCCCTCACGAGAAGTTAGGCCCCTACAGAATGTGCATTTCCTCACCTTCTTGTTGTATGCCTTTTTTAGAGTGTCATGGTATCGCCCCAAGTTTGCAATGGCATGATCTTGAGTTTCTTCGATCCAATTGAGATTACAGAGAAGTTCAAGCTTATTTTCTTCATTTGTGATTTTTTTTAAGTGGTTGGGAGGCTGAGGTCTGAAGTGATTACAACTTCAGTACCAATGGCCAACATAAATGGTGTACAACCTATTGATATTCTAGGTATTGCTTTATATGCCCATAAAAGGCTAAGTAGCTCTATGACCCATCTGCCCTTCTTTTTATCAAAGCATTTTCGTAATCTGGACTTGATACTGTTATTAATAACCTTGGCTTGGCCATTTCCCTATAGATAGTAAGGTGTCAAAGTAGTTGACTAGATTTTGTATTTGTAGAGGAATGTGAGGACTTTGTTACTAATAAATTATTTTCCCTTATCAGATCTAATCATTTATGAACAACCAAATTGAGTTATGATGTGCTCCCATAAGAATTTGATTACTTCATTCTCATTAATGCGACAAAATGGTACAGCTTCGACCCATTTTTAAAAATAGTCCGTAGCTACAAGGATACAAAATTTCTTCCTCGAAACAGGGTGGAATGGACCAATGATATCGATGGCCTATCTTTTAAATGGCCAGAGGGCATTGTTGATATTGAGGTTGAGAGCATGGACTTTTGATGTCTTGTGTATGAATTTGGCATTTGTAGCATTTGCGAACAAAGTCTTCGCAGTCCTATCTCATTTTTAGCCCTTATAAACTATGTGTGAATATTATTTATGCTAGTGATCGTCCTGAGATATATGTAACACAAATTCTTTCATAAAGTTCCTAGATCTTGATTTGGGCCTGGTTCTGAGATATGCATTTTATCAGTGGGCCTCTGCCTGTTATCCGGTATAGTACTCATCCTTAGACGTTGAATCTTGCACATTTGGCTAACAAAGATCGGGCTTCTTCCTTATTATCTGGGCAGGTATTACAATTGAGATATGTAAGAAATGGCTTTCTCCAATCTTTGAGATTTTCAGTGTCGGCAACTTGCATTTGCATGGAATAGCTTGCTTCGAGGCTAGAATCTTCAATAACTTTGATATCTAGTATTTTTTTCTCACTGTCTTCGAGCATTGCAGCAATGCATGCTAGAACATCGGTATGTCCATTTTTATCTTGTTGCAAATAAGAAATTATGGCGCATTTAAATTTCATGATTTTTTCTTCGACCAGCGTAGCGTAGTCGACCATTTTGCCCAATGTTTTAAATGTTTTGTTGTAATTGTTGGCTACGAGTAATGAATCCACGTAGATAGTTAATTCTTCTACTCCTAGTTCTAGTACGAGGTCTAGTCCAGGTAAGATAGCCTCATACTCAGTTTCATTGTTTGCTGCATAGAATATGAGTTTGATGAATTTCTCAATTCTGTGATTGGACGGTGTAGAAAGAACGATGTCAATCCCTAACCCTCTTGGTCCTGCAGATCCGTCTATAAAGAGTCTCTATCCTGTTCTTTTGGACCATGAGTTTGGCTCCGCAATTGAGTCATTGGCTTGAACTTCTTCGAATTCCTCCTATGCAGGGTCTTCGGTGGGAAAATCTGCCAGGAAGTCAGCAGCTGCTTATGTTTTAATCAAAATTTATGGCTCGAATATGACGTCATATTCGCCTAGAAAAATAGACCATTGTTAAACCCTTTAGAGCTTCTCTTTTTTGGGCAGCACTAGCTTGAAGGGGAATTTGGTGATTACTTTGGCAGGGTATGCTTGGAAATAAGGTCAAAGTTTTTAGGAACTGTGCACCAGGTTCAGTAGCTGCTGCTCAGTTGCTGTGTATCTTCTTTCAGCAGGCATGAGATTTTTGTTGATGAATTAGATTGGTTTCTCCAGTACGTTATTTTCTTTAATAAGGACAGAACTAATTGAGTCTAATGTTAGTCTAATGTTATCGATAAATATATTGCGAGTACTTCACCATCAATAGGAGTACTCATTATGGGAGGATACCCCAAATATCTTTTGAGATCTTGAAAAGCTAATTCGCATTCTAGAGTCCAGATGATTTTCTTAGGCTATTTTTTATCATTGGTGATTGGTTTCCTCGAAGAAGGATGTAAAGAAGTTTGCATCGATCAGATGACTTGGAGATAAACCTGTGGAAAGCTACAACTTTTCCTACAAGTTTTTGGACATCATTCTTGGTTTAAGGTGATCGCATGGCCATATAGGTGTTTTAATTTGTTTTGTATCGATTTCTATCCATCTTTTGCTTACCAGATATCCCAAGAATTTCCCAGATGCAACCCCAAATTAACATTTTTATGGTGCTTAACTTCATGCGATATGTTCGAAGAATGTCAAAAATTGTTTGTAGGTGGCTTCAATGATCATCTTATTTCAGGCTCTTGCAGATCATGTCATCGATCTAGACCTCCATGATTTTCCCCATGTGATCTTTAAACATATATGTGACAAGTTTTTGATATGTTGCTCCTATATTTTTCAATTTAAAAGGCATGATAGTGTAATAGTAAAGGCTTCTTTCTATTACGAATGTGGTTTTTTCTTGATCTTCTTCGGTAAATGGGACCTTATTATACTCCAAAGCTGCATCCATCATAGAAAGGAGCTCATGACCTGCTATAGAGTCGAATAGTTGAGGAATCAAAGGAAGGGGGAAGTTATCCTTTGGTGTAAATTTGTTTAGTTAGGTGAATTCCACTCAGACCCTGATTTCCCAATTAGTCTTTGGGACCGCAACTATGTTTGAGAGCCACTTAGGATATTTGGCTTCGCGAATGAATCCAACTTGAATTAGTTAGTTGATTTCTTCAGTAACTACTTATCGGAGCTGGATGCTAAGTACGACGCTTTTGTACTATGGCCTTGTTGTCGGGGGTGAGGTTTAACTGATGACATGTAATGGACGGATCAATTCCTGGAATTTCTGGAAATGACCCTACAAAGACATTAATATTTTAACAACTGTAAGAGAGTTTCTTTCTCTTATGATGAGAGTACAGAGCCAATAAAAGTACTTCTCCCTGGTCCATCGAGCTCTACGAATTTGACTACTTCAGTATCGTGTTGCTTGAACATTGGGGGTAGATATTGCTGTAATTGTTATGCCTTTAGAAGCTTTGATGCGTGAGAGTTTGTGGTGGTATTTTAGCACATTCGTGCTACAGCTTGACTCCCCTTAATTTTATAGACTTCATGATGTGTTAGAAAATGTAGTACTAGATGATATGTCGAAGGTACTGCTTTGAAGGAGTGAAGCCAGCTTCTTCCTAAGATTCTTAAGTATTTTGATTTGGCATCGATGATAATGAATTTAACGAAGGTGGTCTCTGGCCCTGCTTAAACATGCAATGTAATTTTTCCCAATGCTGATTCTTTTGAACCATTGAATCCTGTGATGGTTGTGGTCGAAGAATGACTGAATCTTTGAGGCCTAAAATATCAGCCGCTCTCTTGAATAACATATCAGCTTCTCTTCCAGTGTCGACAAGGAGCATGTGTAAATAATCTTATCCTACTTTGAACATTATCACTAACGGGCCGTTATGTGGGTATTTGACATGGCTGATGTCGCAGTCTTCGAAGGAAATATGATATGGGCGTTTGGCTTTGCTGAAGCTGGGTAAAAGTTTGGCAGATTTCTCGGATGATGTCATCTTGCAGCAGGATGTGATTATGTCATCTTTCTTACGCTTCTTGCCTTTTTTAATCTCAATCATATAAAGATGGCGAGCTTGACCTTATCTTTGTTCTTCTTCGACTTCTTTTCTTTTTCTTTTTGCTTCAAGAAACTTTTGGACGTCGATTACATACTCGTAGAGTCTCCCTGCCAGGATGATATGGTAAAAAATACTTATAAAAGAGTATATAATAATTGTCAGTCTCATGGCTATGGATATTATGATACTGGCACAAGGGTTTATTCGGGACGTCTAGAATTTCCTATGCTTCTCGAAATAACTCGTCCCCCTTTAGTATTGGTAAGATGGTAGAAAGGGTGGTCATCATAGGAGACAGGATCGGGATAGGTCGATCTTTTTTCCTGTCATTTCTTTTGATGTTGTCGTTGAACTGCCCACATTGTTTGACAACAACATTGCTTGTTGATTTTGAGTGTAGCGGTGAAAGTGCATCATTAGAATGAATAACAGAAGAGTTTTTCATTTTATCCTTCTTGGATCGTTCAAGTTCAATGTAGTTATTAACCACATCGATCATTTCGGTGACTATTTTGGGTTTGTGAAGAGTAAGTTCTTCTAAAACTTTATAATCTTTGGATCTGAATTCCCAATCTTCCTTGTTTCTTGCAAGAAACGTTTGTAAAATTTTGCTAGGGTTTCCTTCACACCTTGTTCAAAAAAGAATAAATAATCAACTGTTATCTCACACTCTTTTGCATGTGCGTAGTTTGATTTGAACAGTCGCTGTAACTGGGCGAAGCTGGTTATCGATCCTTTGGGAATGGTGTGAAGCCACTGGAAAGGCTCTTCTTTGAGGTTCATGTTAAAAAAATGACATAGTATGTGATCAAGTTTTGAGTACAGACCGACCGCTGCTTTGAAGTGATGAGCATGGGTGAGAGGATCAATAAGACCTGCATATTGATGAAATTTCAGCATGTAAAAGTTGTCTAGAATTGACATGACTTCGAAGTGAGGGGAAATAGAATTTTTCTCGATCCTATCCAAAGCGGATCTTCGACTAGGATTGTCATAATGTATGGCTTGAATTCAATTATTCAAGTCATCCAAGGTAATGAATTGTGGGAGAGTACTTGGTGCAGCTACTGCCTAAGGATAAAAATCTTCTTGTCATTCTGGGCCCAACCGTTCTCTAATTGGTTATCTCAGAGGAGGTGGTGGGGTTTGGTGGCGTATTCGCCGATTTCCCTAGGTTTTCGATGTTGATGATATGAGGCAAAAATGTCGTGATACTCTATCTGGGTTCCTCGATCGGGATCTTGAAGTTCGATTTTGTTTTTCCCTTGGTATGTTCTCCCTTTGTGAAGCTCTGGATCGATGATCACTTCGGGCCTGGGGAGGTGATCCTTGTCGAATAGTGAATTGATCTTGCTGCCTTTGCAGACTCTCCATTTCTTTCTGATGAATTCGACTCTGTTGTTCCAGGGCTTTCCTCCTTTCATCTTTCTTGACTTAGAGGACTTGAGCGTAAATTCTTTGATCTTCAAGCTGCTAGACCCTGTCAGATTCCATCTGCTTCTAAAGCTCGATTACAGCATTATGTAAATTAACTGGTAAGACACCAGTTAGAATGTCCTCGTTGTTCCTCTAGGTACTAGAGATACTTCTGAGATTCATGATGGTCATGGTAGTTACTGTTCAAGATGAGATTTGGAAAAGAAAAAAGTAGGATTACTTCCCACAGACGGCGTTAATTGTAATGACTAGTTTTTCGGTTAGTAAACTTCGTCAGTACTTTTAATAATAAGGTTATGGTAATTTCATAAACAAAGCTTGATCACACTAGATTTTACGTGAAAACTCAGTAAAACCTAGGAAAAAAACTACGACCTCGTAAAATATTTTAGGTATAAATCCAATATGTACTTGATTATTACAATTATAGAAAGATTTGATATGTTTAATCAAGAATGATATCTCAAAAAGCCATGCTAGTTGACATATGCTCTGCCTGTATTTATAATGGATACAGACAGTTACAAAATAATTGGTCTCCTAGTTTAATGGGTGATGGGCGAACTTCGCGGATCATGTGCAACGACTCTATTTGACCAAATGTAACGGTTACTGTAGAAGGTTGAGATCTATAGACATGGACCTGACATCTCGAATACACCTTCGATTTGGTTTTGTTAGCTTCTCCTTATCGAGCCTGGGGAAGATGTTACCACAATCTTTTCTCGAATAACAAGATACATTTGACTTGACTCCATTTAGCTTGTCCTTATCGAATTTAGGGAATATGCTACTACAGAACTGATAGTAAGGTCTATAAAAGGAATAGAACACAGAAGGAAAAGGAGACCCGCAAAAGTTTATCTAGCTCAAAAGATCATAACTTGTAAATCAAAATATCAGTCAAACAATAAAGTTACAGTTACTAAATCCTCAAGCCGAAGTCGTGGTTTTCACCTATTCAAAGGTTTCCACGCTAACCCCCTGTGTCATCTTATATTATTGGTTATACTAATTGTATCACATATGCATTTGGTGTAAGAGCTAATTCAAGCTATTATAAAATTAGGCCTTTACAGCAACCTCGGATCATAGAATAAATCTCTATCTATTTTGTGTGGACGTAGGCAATTTGCCGAACCACGATAAATGTGTATTCTCGTTTGATTGTGTTTATTTTTTTAGTTCGTTTATTGCTAATCGAATCGAATAGGTGTTTGGTTTCCGCGGTACGCCCAACACACTGGTCATAATTTACCAGTTAAAGTAAAGGTAGACAGAATATGGAGTCACTGCAACCAAAGCTGATCATGGCCAAGTTATAATTGAAATTCAATCAAACGCTACAACCATTTTGAGAGCAAAGCAACATCCGCAAACAGCGGTGGACCAAGGTAGCTGCCCGAACAGTAGCCAGTGGCTACCCTGGCCATAAGAAATAATCTACACGATGTGAATTGGGTATTTGCTTTTATAGCCCGTGGTGGCCATTTTTTGTCTAGACTTGACTCTATACAATTATGAGTTCATGACTATTCTTTAGTAGTTTTGTGATGTAGAGTTTCATTACTACGCATTCGAGACTGTGAGGCTTTTGCTGCTTTCAGCACCAACAACAAATAAATAACTTCTTAATTGGTTTTCAAGTCTCTATGTTTCGAGCCAGAAAAAGAGTAGGATCTTTGGTGTCTACTCTAATTGGGTTTCCGAATACAAAGTGGGTAGCAGAGCCGATTAATTTTACTAGATTAGGTGTTCATATAGAGTGTTTACATTTGTGACGATCACCATAGCCCGTGGATCCTAGTTTTCATTGTGGGGATCACACTCAGCTATTTTTGTGTACTTCTACCATTATGCTAAAACATAGTCGACAAAAGCACAGCGTATTTTAAGGATGAGTTCGGATTCTCTCCACCATGGTGGAGAGATCCATGTCTACTCCAACAAATTGTTTGACACGTGTCTATTATTAACTTCAAATTAACACCCCGTTGCCCACCGTTATCCCTTTCATTGCATTTTCTTTTAATATAATTTGTATATATTAAATAAATAAATAAAAAACAACTCCAATACTCTCTCTACTCATCAAACACAAACGTTTATCTCATTCTCTGTGTTTTGAAGCCACGGAAGCTTTTAAGAAATGGCATCACTAATTGCACCACTGTAATTTCAAAAAAAAGTAACTCAAACAATAAGTTCTTCGATCAAATTCCTTGATTTCAATCTACTTTTAAGTAATAAGAAACCCTAGATATAGATTTGAATGCCAAAGATTTCCAAAACCCTAAATTTATGCTATCGTGATCCTTTGAAAGGGTTTTACTACCCTCTTTCTTTTTCAGAAATTGATTAAACGTCCGACTCAAAATATCATGCATCACCATGTTAAATAAATAAACCTTTATTATGAACATCAAAGTGATATTTGCAAAACATTGTTAAAGAGTATTTTTTTTTAAGAAGTGTTTCTCTCTGTACAAGTTTAAAGAGAATGTGAATTTGCTTGATTTTTTATTGATTTTATTTATTTATTTATTATAATAATAAATAATATTAAAAGAAAAAGAAAAATGAAATATCTGTGGATTAGTAATAGACACTTGTTGCGAAATCTATTGAAGTAGGGATGGATTCTCTCCACCACCGTGGAGAGGATCCGGAATCTTTAAGGACCCAACCAATTTACAAATGTTTCCATCTCAGATCTTGCATGATTTTGTTGGAAACTCTCACTCAAATATGCTCTACATTTTGTTTTAATTTCTTTTTGCAACCAACCATAGGTAATTAGTCACCATTTGCCCTTAGACAAGTGAGAAACTCGTAAGTCAGGCAAAATACCCGAGTGGCCTATATTGAAGTGAATCTAACATGCTCTACATGCTTATGGCCTTCTATGTAAATATGTATAATGCTTATATCTTAGCTAGTAATTCATGCTAAATTGTGTATGATTCATGCGTTTATATTCAAGTGAAAGAAATACGTCATGTAAGTTGGAAGATACTTGGAATGAGCATATATAGAACGAAGAAACTATCGAAATCATTCAAGTTTAAACAACTCTGCATATTATAATTTCAAATTAGTGGAGCGTGAGAAAAATTTATGTTAAAATCCTGAGATAATGTGTAAAATTTGAAAGCAACGGACTGTGAGAAAATATGATGCAATCATGAGATATTGGGAGAAATTAAATTAGGTAATACCTACACACTTTTCTGCATATCACATACAAATATACGATCATGGAAGATAATTTTCTGTTGACATATAAGGGCGTGGTCTATCCCAACTTGAAAGTTAACATATTCTCTTAGCTAATGCAGTTAACCCCAAATGGATTAAAAGGTGCGAGACTCGTTGAAGAGCAGTGTACGTTTTTAGTAAGATCAATGGTCTATTTTAATAAGCCGAGCACATTTTTATTATTTTGTCTTTTTTTATGAGCTAAAAAGTTTACTTTTGTCTCTTAAATTATTACTCTAATCAATGTTATAATTGGCTAATTGGACAGACTAACTAGACTCAAATCATTGTTTGCTGCAATCAAAGAACAAAACAGAAGGTAAGATAAGATTGTTGGAATCCACTAGCGGCGGCAGTTTTATTATAAGAAACAATGTATTAGTGCCTTGATTTAACTAAAAGTAATTATAATTATACATTCACACTGAGACTAAATATCCTATGACTAGGAAGAATATTTGTTAAGTTAAGTGCCTAAGTCGCATTCTCTAAGTTCTCATTAATCATCTTTAGTCATAGCTTGTCCTTTGTACAATTTATTAAAGAACACGAGTATTCTTGCTTATGTATATTAAATGTAACATGTGAGAATACTGGTGAGCAACTATGACATGTTGCAGATATAGTTAGTTAGGTCTTAACCTTATGTATATGTATATTAAATGTAACATGTGATACTGCAGTACACCCCATTATTTATACACCAATTCCATTGTATAATGCTCTTTATTCTTATCATAATTTATTACATAATTACACTCACGACGTGGTTCGACACAGACACGCCTTAGTTGCGATAGACAGGTTAAAATCAGAAAGCTAATCATAGTACTAATTAATTTGCTCTTGTATGTGTATTTTAATGGGAGAAGGTAAAGGGAGAAATCCTAAGCTTGAACAAAGAAAAAATCTTGACTTGTTTAAACAAGAAAACATCCCAACAGACATACAAAGAAGAGGGACCACCCCATCTTCTCTAAAAGAGTGTTTGAAGAAGGAAGCAAACCAAACTCAATTGGTACCTAAAATGTATAATTTTCAGGGGGAAAAAATCAAATTCAGAGAGAGACAGAAAGATAGTATTCAGTCAATTTCAACATTATATAGTCATGACTAATGAACATCACACAAACTCTCCCAAAAACCATTCTAGAGCTAAACTACATCATGGGATTACAAAAAATAATTAAAGGAAAATAACACACAAACACGAGAGAATAAGTACCAGTAGTTATAACTGAGCTTCTACATCATCTACCTGCAAGAGAGGAGAATTGAAGGACTATAAAGAAGTGGTGGTAGAATTCTTCTTAGCCAAATTATGCTTGTTGTTGTGCATCCAAACCTTGAGAACTCTTCTTTTGACTCCAATCTCTTGGCAGAAACTTTGTAACACAGACTCCTCTTGTTTTTGTATCCTCCACCCACTCTTCTCTGCAAAAACAAACATCTTTTCCTTCTGTTCTGGAGTGAACTTCGTCCTAAACCTCTTCTTCATCATCTGTGGTACCCTTGTAACACCTTCTTGCTCATCAGACTCTGAAGGGATGGATCCTCCTAAGTTGTAGGACATTATCATCTGATGGGGCTGTGGTGCCCTTGAGGAAATGTATGTGCCCGTAGCTGTAGGATACCCTAAGCCTAAAGCCTCTGATCCTAACATCTTGTGGTGGTGTCCCACAAGGACTTTCCTCCCTCCCATCTTGTGGTGATGGTGGTATTGGTAGTAATCAAAGGAGGGTTGATGATGATCATGATCATGATCATCACCATCTATCTCTTTTCTATGAAAATTTCTGTGACAGTTGCAAGCTAAGCATTTCAAGGCTTCAATGCTACCTTCTTCTCCACTTGGCATGAACTCGCCACACCCATCAGTTGCATTTCCACCCATGGCTGCTGCATGATTTTTCAGACACTCTTTATACTTTATGATGACCTTCTTGTAAGGTACCATATGGTCTTCTTGTGGGGTTGTTTGAATGTTTCCATTCATGGAGGACAGTTGAGGGGCTGAAGAAGGGATGATTTGGTTTTGTGAAGAGAGAGGCGGATCATGATGGATCATATGACCATGTCCTCCAACATAAGTGCTGCTTATTGGCATCGGAATCTCCACTGCTTCTTGACTAGAAATATCCATTTTTTTCTTGGTGATAAGAAAAAAAAAAACAAAAACCAAAAGTAATTAGAGGCCTAGAAGATTAAATTACAAGTAGTTTTGGGTCTTGGATTCTTAGTGTCTTCTCTTAAAATAACCCCATCACTCACTCACTCTTGATTTAAGAGTCCAACCTAGAGAGCCAGAAAGAAAGAGAAAACTAGAGGGACATTAAGTGATTGCAGGCTAATAAAAATACAAGACAATTAATATAAAACCAGATAATTATTAGTAGAGAAGCTAATTAAGTCCTTGGATGAAAACAAGATCTAGAATTATGAGAAAAATATCAGAGATAATTAGTTGTCTGAGGGTGTGGTACACTCTAAGAAAGAAAGACTTTCATGGATATGAGAAAGAAACAAAACTGCCCTGAAACGATGTAGACTTTGAAAATATATCTCATTTGTGCAAAACATTATCAAAGCAAAGCTTGATATCAACTAACAAACACAGATATATTTATGTCTCCTTCTCTCTCTTTAAAATTTTTCACTCTAGAGTCTAGTGAGAAAAAAAAAAGAGTCAAACAAACAATGGTGATCAATTGAGAAAGAGAGTGATATGAAGAGCATTAATAGAAGATATGAAATCAAATGAAGAGAGGTAGATAGGCTTGAAGAGGAAGAAAAACACAAGGGAGAGTGGAGAAGCTAGAGAAGAGTGAAATGAGAGAGAAGGTTTGGTTGGTGGTTTGGTTTGTGCTAGTGAAGCATTAAACAAGAGCTTATAGTTGCAGTGAAAGACTAGAAAGAGAGAGAAAAGTAAGTTTGTTTACAGACAAAGAGGAGGACAGAGAGTTTTTAGGGAGAGTGATAAAAAAGTGGGGTGTTTTGCTTTGCTTGCACTATCAGGCACAAAGCTTACGCCATAAACACAGGCAATGTGTCAGAGGCCATTAGGGAGAGAGGTCCCCCAACCCAACACGAGACTGAATTTATGAATTACAGGTTTGTGATCACAGTTTATGAATAAGTTGACTCGATTTTTTTTTTTTAATTGTGGGCATTGCAACCATGGTAAATCATAAATGTTATTACACTTATATTTATCTATAATCTCTCTTCTTCTTTTTGATCACATGAGACATTAATAGAAGACATGCCATACATTAGGAGTTTCTACAGAATTAATCACTCAAAATACTTGAAACCCAAATAAGCTGAAGCAACAAAAATGCAACAGGAAGATATTTTTTTTTAATCAACAAAAACGTTAAAACAATGTAACTTTGATGCATTTGTAGATCAGGGTGAACTGGGCTCATAATTTATTACCATTTGCCAGAGTAATCCCCGGGGCACATGAGAACCCCCGCCAACCTACTTGCAAAATAGTAATGTGTAAGTTGTAAACAGTCTTATGGACTAAGTAGCTTGATCGTAATGTAAATTTTTGTGCTATCTAGAAAATTTCGAATATTCTTAAGAAACAAAACGTGTAATATACAAAATTTTCATTAATGAGAGAGTCCAAAAGACTATGATAGCCTTTGGATAAGAAGGACTAATGTAGAGGATGGGCATGAGTGATGAAGGGCCTTTAAGAGAAAAGGAAACAAGCAACTTTCTGTTTCACTGTTTCTCTTTTTGCCTTTTATTGCATCTCTTGTTGGTACAATCAAACATTACTGAAAACCAAGAGTGGAGTGGAGGTGATGGTAACATACAACAATACTGTGATTTCAACTCAAAAATCACAAAATTTATATTTCACAATCACTTGCTTAATTAGATGTTGTGCTACTAAAAACCAAAATAATAGTCGAAACCGGTAATAATCTTTGTTGAACTCATTAGTCTAAACTATTCTACCGATCTAACATTGAGAGCGAATCAGGAAATGAACCAAGATACCTTACTTTCCCGGGCTAGTCTTCATCATGCACTAATAGAGATAGTATTGCCTTCGAAAGATTTAGAAAAAAATACTCCTTTGACAATCGATCTGCTTTTACTGGCATTCAAGAGTTCAAATCTTCCTAAGACCGCAGTGTTACAATGAAGTGACAAGAGTGCAAGTAACGGGCTTTGGTGCTAAGAGCTCCTTTGATCATCTGCGTAACATGAGTCATGAGGGCAATTAACGTAGAGTGAATTTATTGTATACAAATTGCACATGCATTTAGTATTTTATCACAACGTTTTTCACTTAGGATAGATAAGGTTAACAAGTTTTGGTGCTTCGTTTGCAAATACGTTCGTCATAGGTCATATGATGATCTAGTATGACAGATTCTACACAATTTTCTTAAATGATTTATTCTCTTAAATGTTTTATCCAAATCACTTTATTCTTTATTATCCAATCCTTTATTCTTATCAACCTTATTTATAGACTCTTTTTCTTATCTTTATAATTTTGTTTTTACATCTTTTTATCTATTCAAGTGTTCTCCCTATCAACTTAGCTCGCCATGACATATATTATCGCAACATATGCAATTTTCATCTATAGAGGAAATACCTAGTATGGCAGATCGATTAAAAACTGCGTCTTAATCCTATTTTACTTCAATTATGTTCAGATAGAAACCAACTTATTTGAAGCAAAAAATCACATCTAAGAGTTTAAGCAGGGTAACTCCATTACGTATAGCTAATAATAAGCTAAGCAGCATTTAGCATCACTGAGTGTTAAAGTTCAAGGATTTTATGCAACCCAACTTTCATGGAATTCATTCAAATAATGTAGCTGGAAACTATTAATGTTCTGCAGGTTCGGGATACCTTAGTTTGTTCTCACCAAGACTTTTCACCGAAGACAGTGTCGGATGGAGAGGCACTTAGGACGGTTTTCTTTCTTAAACACCAGGGTTATAACTTTTTCGCAGCCTAAAATTAGCACATAAATTTCAAAGCTTAACTGCTTATTATTAGCCTAAGCAAATAGTGATAAAGTCTCCAATTTTCCCATTCCTATATTATTTTCTATATTATCATCTCATTCAGATGAAATGATTTTACACTGTTCTCTAAATTTCATTTACATTCATACTGTTGAGTAATTGTACTCACATTGCTTTCACAGTTGGGTTTCTGAAAGTTAAAAACACTGCCAAGCAATCATTTTACCATATTCAGAAGTCTCCCTCCCATATATCTCAACAGTTACTGTTTCCTCCTCCCCCTATTGCTAAAGCAACCATGATCTGTCTACTTTGCCCTCATAATCATACATTTTACTTGATTGAAAGATGGGCATTTCAAATCAAGTTAATTGAGCTTCTGCAGTGTTTCAACTGTTTAGTATTGCAAAGATGCTTCATGCAAAGAGTGTCTATACTTCACATATAGTGATCATGGATCAAAATATGTACATGGTTTTACCCAATGAGTAGACCACATAAAAATGCCTCCCCATGGTGAAAGATCAAAGATGTCTCACTCAACTAGTTATAGCTTTTAATCTTGTAGGATGAGATAGAAATTGTAACTTGTAATCATAGCTTTTGATGCGATTTCGGTGAAAATCAAGATCCCATGTTATGTCTTGTCATTTTCAATCTAGTTTTACAATAAGTAGGGTTATTTATGCTGTCGGGTTTGGTGTTTGGTCCCCATAGTTTTTAGTTAGAGAATCCCTTATTTTTTTTCTTTAAACAAGAAAACAAATATGTAAAGTAGCAATAACGGTTGAAACATTCCCTGCCCCTTTTTAAAATTTGTCTTGACTTGAACTAAAGGCACCACCTTCTCCCTCCTTTCAACCCTACATCAAAGATGCAAAGCTCTCTCTTTTCTCTTTACTAGACTCCTCATAAGTTATCATTTTTGTTAATTATTACGTGCAGAAGTGAACAAACACTTCATAAATAGAAAATAACGATTTCTTTATTACGACTCTCTACGATTACAAGTAAGATTTCTCCCTTCTCTCTCAAAACTCAACACTACTTTTTACTACCCTAAGATCTCCTATATAGGAGATCTCCACGTTTTTATACACTCCCCTTAAAATAGGTAACTACTAGAGCAATCCTAATTTAGAGGATTCTCTCAAAAAAAAAAAGAATAATAATAAAATAAACTAATAAAGGAAACTAAATAGATCGGTCACGAAAGATGTGAGCCTAGGCCGTGGTCGTCACGACCTACGACCTATCAACTCTCCCCCTTTTTGAAGGATTCGTCCACAAATTCAAGGAGAAGGAAGAGCAACTGTTGTCACCTCCGCGTCCCCATACTCTGGATAAACTAACTACTCAAGTGCCTTGTCCACGTGATCATGTAACTGCTGAGAAATGAGTATCATAATTTTCTGGGGGTCAAGACACTCGCCCCTCATATGTCCTGTCTTCCCGCAATTTTAATAAATGGCTATGCAAGCAGTCCCTGCTGGCTTGGCCCCAACCGCTGGTGTTTTCGAAGGAGGTGTCGTGGCTATTGTAACTGGTGCTGTAAAAGACGAATATCCTAAAGGTTTTAACTTGGCCTCGACCGTACGAGCCATCTCTACAATCTCAGACAAGGATTGGGGAGATAACAAAATCATATCATCCTGAATGTGTTTTGTAAGACCTAAAATAAAGCAACTAACCCTCTGTGCCTCTAACTCTGATACGACAACGCGGGATGACAATATGTAAAAGTCGTTAACATAATCATCCACAGACTGGTTCCGAACCTGACCAAGGGTTTGAAGCTTGGCAAAACTCTCCTCCTCGTATATACTCAGAATAAAACGAGTCATCATCTCGCCCCACATATCCTCTCAATCAATGATATAATCATGACTGCCAAATACCTGAACTGCTAAATATTTTCCCACAAATTTAGTGCATATCCTATCAGCTTTGTCTACCAATGTCACTGTCCTCTGCCCCGTGCACTTCTTGAATACAAGCATCTTATCAACTCTATTTAGCCAATCTATAAAACCGTCTGCATCTGATTTTCCATCAAAATCAGGCACGTTAATCATAACGTCTGTGTTAAAATTCTGGAACGCATAAATAATGGCGTTTGCGACCTGACTCTTTGAATTGCCCTGGTAACCAAACCTTTGAGTATCATACAGTGGTTGTTGTCCGTACCTAGTAACACAAATACCCAGATTCGACTGATAATTATTCATAGAAGAACGTGGACCGAAGTTATTTAGAGTACCACTGCGACCCCAACCTCTCATGTCATGGAAACCATATTTGTCTCTGTATCCCCTCTGATCAAAGCCATCTCATTGCTGGTTATCAGTAGAAAAATTATTCTCGCTAGTTCACTATCTCTGCGGTATACCTTGTCCTGAATACCTAGCTCCCTGTGGTAGCGTCGATGAGCGTTGTGGCCGAGGAGGTACATGCGGGGGTGCTCCTCCGGTCAGTTGCCCTTCTAAATGTTGTTCATTACCTCGTCAGTCCTCGTGAACGTTTCCTATAAACCCGTTAGTACCTCTATCAACGCTACCAAACCTAGTCCCCTGAATCCCTTTGTTGAACCTGTGAAATAAACCCTCGCTGTTGTGTAGGCCCTTGAACTGGTACACTCGCTTGTGCTATCCGAATATTAGGCGTTGTCGGCCCTTTATAGAGAGATATTGGAAGTGTTATTATTTTCGGTAAGCCCATGAGCGCTGCCTGTACAGAGTGAGAGGCTGAAGGTGTTGTTATTGTCTTTCTCTCTTTCTTTGCCATCCTCGATCAAGGATGAATGGGAAGAAATTTAATAGCTGTCATGGAGCAATCGTGAGTGAAGGATGAGTTGTCGTCGGTGAGAAACTAATTTGGTTCGTTGGTGGAGTTGTGCTTGTATTGAAGAAAGGGAGGCTTGCTCCAGCAGTAGAGGCCCCAATGTGCTCACTAGCACTGTGTGACATGCCTCCTGCCCCTGTGCCATACCCTAGCACGCCTTGTACCAAGCCCGGTATGACATATTCTCCTCTCTACGTACCATGATCCATCTTTGGCATGCTCTGCCTCGTACCATGTAAGGTATGCCTATCGGATGGCATACCATTCGTGACTTGCTGCGTATCCAACACGTGTTTCACGCATGTGAGAAGCACGTGGTCGCGACTACCTTCTTCCCCAATATCCTAGTTTGTACCCCGCACCCCTGTTGTCGTATTCCGACCTACCACGTCGTCCCTGTCGACCCTCGAACGTCCGGTCAGCTCCATTACTTTACTACTCATTCTCCATTTCCTAATTTCTAGGACGTCATCGTTGTTGGTGTCTGCGAATTTGTCAATGCTTTTGCCAGTTAATCCTTGGAACGAATTTGAAATAAGGGTTTCATCACCGTCATCCGACAACTTTGAAATTTCCTTCGGTGGAACGATTTGCATCGTCATCTTCTTTTCTCTTCCAACGACCGATAATGGCATTGGGGTCAATGGGTTAATTCCCGTATTGCGACCGTCACGCATAAAACCCCCTATTGGAACACTTCTTCCCCGCCCCACTCTGGGGTTACCGAAATCACTATTTTCTGTCCCTCACTCCTTATTTTCCACATCGGACATGGAATTTCTTGTTGGAATTGGCATCACCGTGTTCATCATCGCCTCGATTTGACATCAACTTATTCGAAGTGATTAGTACTTTGTTAGATTCTACTAGTAACGCATTGGAATCTTCCACCGTCTTCAAACGTTTGCCTTGAGTTGGTTGCTTTATTTTCTTCGGTTCTTTCTTACCCATCTCTGCTAAAAAGAAAAAAAATCTCGCCAAAATCGTCCTAACTCTGGTATAGGTTGTTAATTACTACGTGCGGAAGCGAACAAACACTTAATAAGCGAAAAACAACGATCTTTTTATTGCTACTCTCTAAGTTTACAAGGTTTCTCCACCCAACAAGAATTTATCCTTTCTCTCTCAAAACTCAATGGTACTTTTTACTACCCTAGGATCTCATATATATAGGAGATCTCTACCTCTTTCTACATTCCCCTTAAAATAGGTAACTACTAAAGTAATCCACATTTAAAGGAATCTCTAGAACAAAATAGAATAATAATAAAATAAACTAATAAAGGAAACTAAATAAAGATCGATCAAGAAAGATGTGTATCTAGGTCGTGGTCGTGACGACCCACGACCTATCACTTTATGTACATATATATAATGTGTTGGAAATACGTTGTTTATGTTGCCTAAGATGGTAGCTAAACGAGGGAATAGCAATAAAGGTGTACTTTAGAGGCATTTAAACTCTATTTTTTGGGGAAAAATAGGAGGTAAAATGGAAAAATATAGAATGAGCTTGCATGCATACTACATCCTAATCTAATACCAACTTGCATTTGTAGTCAACTTGCATGGTTTAACCCAAACATTTCTAGATTTGCAAGCAACACAACTTTCGCACAACTACGAACATGAGACGCCTAAGATACTATTCTCTCCTTCGCTTATCTACTAAATCAGGCTAACATGCTGAATCAAAATGTATCTATAAAGATAGTAGAATGTCACCCAAACAAGACAACCTAACCCAACTGTTGAGTCGCAAGCCCAGAAGCCGTAAATCCAACTATCGATTTGGTTAACAATGAACAAACAACAATCAATAAATACACAAACACCAAGTTTAAGATGGTTCGACAATTACATACGTCCACCGTACAAGAGAGAGAGAGAGAGAGAGAGAGAGAGAGAGAGAGAGTTTATTCAAGAACCAAGGTTACAATCTCTAACATCAATTTGAGGTTTCTCATTCAAGAAAATCCTCCCCAATTGATCTCACCAAGGTTGGCTTCAAAAGAAACCCAAGTTCCCCTTATATACTTGGGGAACTATTTATAATCGCTCAAATCTCGAGGCACACAAGTGGTTCTAAAACAATCAAAAAATAGAGTTCCACATTTTCGTTCGAGCGCCCCTAATAGTTGTTCGAACGACTTGGGCTAAAACAAAAGGCTGGCCCAAAATTCCAGGGAGCTGTTCAAGTGTCGTTCGAACGAGTTCTGAAGTCGTTCGAATGACCAAGACAAGGGTCGTTCGAATGACCAAGACAAGGGTCGTTCGAACGACTTCATAACTCGTTCAAACGACCAAGACTACAGCCCCACAATTCTCTACCTCGGTGAAGATTTCCCCAACCAAACGAACTGAAATCTGAACCAAACATAGTAGCCATCCAAATAGACCCAAACAAACCCTCTCCCCCATCAAATATCCCCAAAGACCCAAACACAGAAGCGGCCGAAAGAAGCCAAATAAACCAAGCGTCCCAAAGAACCAAATCCAAACCAAGTATCCCAAAAGACTAAAACAAACCAAGCGTCCCAAAGAACCAAATCCAAACCAAACGTCCCAAGGAACCAAATGCAAACCAAGCATCCCAAGGAACTAATCAAACCAAACGTCTCAAAGCACCAAATCAAACCAAGCGTTCCAAGGAACCAAATCCAAACCAAGCGTCCCAAGGAACCAATCAAACCAAATGTCCCAAAGGACCAAATCGAACCAAACGTCCCAACGGACCAAATCGAAAACAAGTATCCCAAAAAGACTAAAACAAACCAAGAGTCCAAAAGGAACAGATCGAAACCAAGTATCTCAAAAGGACCAAAACAAACCAAACATCTTAAAGGACCGAATCCAAACCAAGCATCCTAAGGAACCAAATCCAAACCAACGTCTCAAGGAACCAATCAAACCAAACGTCCCAAAGGACCAAATCGAACCAAGCGTCCTAAAGAACCAAATCTAAACCAAGCGTCCCAAGGAACCAATCGAAACCAAGCGTCCCAAGGAACCAAATCAAACTAAACGTTCCAAAGGATCAAATCAAACCAAGAGTCTCAAAGGACCAAATCGAAACCAAGTATTCCAAAAAGACCAAAATAAACCAAGCGCCCCAAAGAACCAAATCAGAACCAAGCATCCTAAGGAACCAAATCTAAACCATGCGTCTCAAGGAACCATTCAAACCAAACGCCCCAAAGGACTATATCGAGCCAAGCATTCCAAATGGCCAAAACAAAACCAAGTATCCCAAAAGGACCAAAACAAATCAAGCGTCCCAAAAGAATAAATTGAAACCAAGTATCCCAAAAGGACCAAATCAAACCAAATGTCCCAATGAACCAAATTCAAGCCAAGCGTTCTAAGGAACCAAACGTCCCAAATGACCAAATCAAACCAAGTGTCCCAAGGAACCAAAACCAGCCAAATATCCCAAGGAACTCAAGCCAACCAAATGTTCTAAGGAACCCAAATCAACCAAATGTCCCAAGGAACCCAAATCGACTGCACCAAATCAATGGTTGCCTACGTATTACAGTGGATCAAGTCGCCAGTAGTTCTCACAATCCCCATGAGGGCCAAATCAATCCATAGGAAAGAGACGTACCTTTTTCTTCTCTCTATCTTTATGAATCTCCATATCAAGAGTTTGTTTGTACTGTTGTCTTGGAGACCTTTTCAAACTGTAAAACGATCTTTTTATTAATTGACACACATCATCCTTTCTAGCAACAATAAACCCATTCGGCTGAGTCATGTTGATCTCATCCTTCAACTTCCCATATAAGAGCGTCGTCTTAACATTGAGATATTGCAATTCTAATTCAAATGCTCTACCAAGGTCAATAGGATACAACAGGAGAAATATTTTTTCACTAGACTTGCCTTGAAGGGTAGCACCATCTTGAAATCCTTGTTTCCTTTTGTAGACCCATTTACTACCAATCACCCTCTTTCCCTCAGGCAACTTTGAAATTTGTCAAGTTTTATTCTTTCGAAGAGAATACATCTCTTCCTTTATTGCTCTTTCCCAATGTTTAGCCGTAGAATGAACACCTTCAACAATCGGTAGGCTACCATGGCCTTCGCCTTTGGAAGTACCATGTCCTTTGTAAGCCATTCGGGCTTACCCATATTCCTCTTTGGTTTACTAATTGTAATTGACTCCACAACCGGAGTCTCCTCATCTGTATTACCAAATACTCTCCTTTGGAACACCGTTCGAACGACTTTGACTGAAACAAAAGGTTGGGCCAAAATTCTAGAGAGCTGTTAAGTGTCGTTCGAACGAGAGAACGACCAAGACAACAGCCCCACACCAACCTCTACTCTCACAAAAGAAAAAGAAAGAAAGGGATCTTTCTTAGCTACACTTGAACAACAAAGTATAGAATGTGAGCAATAAAGAGAATGTGATCAAGTATCTAAACCTTAGCATATCCCCCCACTATGTTTGACCACAACTTTGCTTTGGAAATTGAGAGATTTTGTGCCCAGGACCTCTAATAGCACAGTACCCAATATCTAATCTCTTCTCTTAGATCAAAGGTTAACATGTGCAATTTAAAAAGGGTCTGGTAAAAATAAAGGTTGGTCGAGGCAAGAATTAGGCAGGGCCCTTACTAAGAGGTGCTTAAAGGTAAAATGGTCACTCTCTTTTCCTTTTACTGGACCTAAATAACTTTGGGGACATGTTTGTTTTACAATCCCAAGAAGATAAAAGTCTCCATTGGATCATGGGGAGTAAATGTCAATGCTTACTTTCACCTTATCTATTTTCTTTCATTTGAATCTAAAATGTACTTAAAAATGGCAAAAAATGAGCATGGAAAGCGGGGTTTCCTACACAGATACAGCTAATTTGAGGGGTGGATTAACTTAAGTGCACCTCCCAAATGGGATTCCTGCAGAGGTCCTGGGATCGAGTTATCTGAAATTATTCTAGCTTTCAGGGTACAGTATGGACGGACGGACAGCCCCTGAAGATTAGTCTGCAAAAATGGTGATAAATTATAAGCTTGAAGTAACCCTGTAGGGGACAATTCAGATGAAGGCTGTAGTAGATAGTAGATACACATACTAAAAAGTCCAATTTCTAAGGCTCCTAGTGTTTCACCATTTGAGGGACCATAAAAAAGGTAAGATAAAAGATGGAGGGACCAAGAGAGCTGATGGTGAATTAAGGTGGAGCAGGCTTATCTTTGACATACTGTTAGGGATCGGAGCCTGTGGAAATATGTAATCAGGCACTCAAATATAGGGAGGGAGAAACACTACTGAAACAAAGGCTGATAGAGTAATGTTTTACAGAGAAGGAAAGAAATGATGAAAGACAGAATAAGCGTGTTAAGGAAATGTTGTTATAAATAGAAACCTTCACAGTACTAGTAGTAGTATTAGTTACAGCTTTAATGATGGAGGAGAGGAGGACCACAATACAACACAACCCAAACAAACACAGTTACAACCCTACCACCACCACCCCTACCACCATGGTCCATGGTCCTTTGCATTCAAATTACTACTAAACATGGCCAAATATTTCCACCCTTTACATCCAGATGTTGATTTAATTGCTAACTACTACAAGGAACACATGATTATGGACGTGTTTTGGCACACATTTAACCCATAGACTTTTTCTTCGTACTCCCATTAACTGCAGAAAACCAAAATTGGCTGGTTCTATTCTTTCCAAGAAATTGTATTTGTCCTAGGACCATGTCCCGGTTGAAATTTGTTCAAGTTAAATATAAAATGGGATACAAACAAAAATAACCCTCAGACAAGTTCCATGACAATTTAAATTTACACGATATCCTAGTTTCCAGGATCTGTGTTACCAGACGTGGCTCGCGGTTGAATCTTGTTCAGTTGGTTCACAAATGTGGATCGACAATCTCCTAGTCTTACATTAACATAATCCAGTTATATAAGATTGCCTTCAAAATGATGATCTGCAATAAGGATTTGGTCTCCATGAGCTAGGCTAGGCTGACAGACTTTGGAGCTTAAGTCTATTATGACTGACAATTGGGTTAAAATTTTAAGGTTAGTGGGCTGGACTTATACTAATTCAAAGAGTTCGGAATTTGGTTGATACAATTGGGCACCTAAAACTGAATGATTCCATTCAATTAGAAATAAACCCACAGTAAGAAAAGACATAACATTTTGTAATAACTATGAGAAACACATACATTAAGACCAATTCTGACGCTTCAACCAGGGAACTCGAACCTTATCAGATAACCTCCTATGCTTCACGCCTAGGGAGGAAGGTGTGCAGGCCTCTTCTGGTTCACTGTCCCCAAAACAAAACAAACATTGTCGTTTGTTGCTTGTTGAATATATCAGATACCACATTTGGTTTACCGTCATGTTGGGGAGCATCAACTGCCAGCCAAACTAGACCATGATCAGAAGTACGAATAGCAGAAGAGTTTGATGTCCACTGAATGTCCCCAATTTCAGTTGTTTTACAGAATCGGTAGTCCAGCTCATCAGCGAAGAGCAACCCAGAAAAATGGAATTGTTCAGCACCTGGGTTATCCTGCAATATGAAAATATAATTTTTGATTTTTTGTCCACATTTTGTTATCAAAATTGGACTCGGCCCTCAAAGCACTAAAATTCTAATTTACCTCACATTCCTTGATCGATCTCAGGGATATAATCTCATTCAAGTATAGGCTATATAGGATCGAATAATAATTTGAAAAAGATTAAGATGCAGAAGAAGAAATACCCGAATGTAGTCATTACAAAATTCATTTGCGGGAGCCATTCTCTGATTAACAGAATCCCAACAAGTACTGCTACTAGCCGTTAACTTGTACCAGATTACCCATGTAGCTTTTGTAATATCCAAGCGGTTCTTCTATGCCTCTTATTATTTATGGTCCCTGTACTCTTAAAGAACTCATTGCATAGTGCCATGTATCCATTTTAATTCAATTGTGTCCCCCGTCTATTGTGTTCCCTCGCTTGGCCTAACGATAAGTAGGTGAATAACCTGTGCCATTCAGGGGTCCTGTTCGCCCTCCCTTCGTACATTTTTTCAGGTTTGGTGTTTCATTGCCAATTCAGATAACATATAAGGAACGACAGAAGTATTTACTGATCACCATGTATGATAATAAAGCCTTAACAAAAGGGGAAGTAACAACTTCCCACCATCATACACAGGTTCAGGATCCTACAATACAAAATTGAAGACATGCCAATAGCAAATACATGAGAAAATATGAGTTACATCTCACAGTACGTGCTATGGTAAAGACAGATAGCTTTGCATGTATGGCTCATTATGATGTGAACATCTCCTAGGGCATGTTTGTCCACTTGTTGACGGTATTCTAATTTTAGTTGATTAAGATTAAGGGCTTAACAATTAGAGATGCTTTGTTTCTATTTTAAAGTCTAATTAGATTATAATTTGGAGAGGTAGGGGAATTGGGAGGATTAGGGTTGAGGCCTATAAAAGGAAAGGCTGGTGTAAGTTTATTTCTTAGTTGTGATTTAATAAAGTTCAAGGTTTAGCCCTAATTTAGTTCTATGTTGATTTTAGCGTAAAAGACTTCCCGATTTAGTTTTAGGTTAATATTAGCGTAAAAGATTTCTCGATTTAGCTTCCGCGTTGAGAGTTTACGTAAAATTGGCATCAGAGCGAGATTAATTCTTGGGTTTTCAAGGTGTTTCTTCGAGCGAATCTCTCTTGATTCGTGATTTGAAATTCTAGGAAACAGTTCTGAAGATTGGGATTTTGTTTTTCTACACTGCTACAGTGATTCGCTATAGTGTTCCTGCGTCTGCTACAGTGATTTTGCTTTCTGCTACAGTATTTTTGCGACTGCTACAGTGATTTGCCTTCGCTGCAGTATTTTCAGCACTACTACAGTGATTTATGTGTCATATGCTACAGTGATTTTGGGTAAAATAAGAGATGATTTTTTTGTATTTTTTTGTTCGTTTCATGTTCAATCTGATTTTTTTCTTCTTCTCTATGGCGAGTACGATCCCAATGGGGAGACCAACTAGTCTTGAAGCACGTGTATAGCGTATCGAAGCGTCGATAGTACGAATTAAATGAACGTTTTAAAAGATGGAAGTGACGGTCAATAAAATTTTCTTTCTTTTTAGTTACGAGGTGAAAAGTTTCTCTCCGATATTTGATGCTGTTTGTGACGCGTACCAACCATATTTTGATGATGGAGGATTACCCCTAGTATATGATGAGTACTCGAATGACTACGAGTACTTGGAATCTTTAACTGATAAGAGGCAGGATTACGACGATTTTTTAGAAGAGGAAAAATTCAAATTTATAAATTTATCGGCGTTTATTGATCCAACTTGGGAGGACTTTGAAGCTCATTATGCAAGCCAAGCGACACGAAAACTACATTAATTACAAGTAATTTTTAGAGCACGTTGTTTGCTAGGTTTTGGTTTAAGGAAAAGTTGTGCAAACACTGTCGCAACATACATTAGTACATCGGTTGGATATTACAAGTTTTGAGGTAGGATCTGAGGGTCAAAGCTTAAGGCGTATGAAATTGTTGATTTTGACATGCAAGACGAGTTTGATGATTTTGAAAATGTTACCAAGGTGGCACGAACTTCGTCAGGAGCACGCCCGGTTTAATTTTGTGGTCGAAATTTTTCGAAGACAGAGGGTTTGATGTGACCATCTCCCACTGCATGTCGTCCACTCGTTGACGGTCTTCTTATTTTAGCTTATTAAGATTAAGGGCTTAACTATTGGAGATGCCTTTATTTTAAAGTCTAATTAGATTTTAATTTGGAGAGGTAGGGGACTTGCTATTGTAGGAGGATTAGGGTTGAGACCTATATAAGAAGAGGGTGGTGTAAGTTTATTTCTTAGTTGTTGATCGATTAAAAGACTGCAAGTGCACGGTGTACCGTTAAGTACAAGGGTAAGCGGGGTCGTATCCCAAGAGACTTGTGGTGCGAATTATACTTTGAGCTACTAGTTTTATCCAATAATAACAAGTTTATGTAGGTTTTGAAATAAAAAGAAGAACGAAACAAATTACAAGATAAATTGGAGTGGAAACCAAGACATTGATTCCACTCTATCCGTTGTAACCTTGAGATAGTGTACCTAGTTAGAGTATTCACGAATTCCCGTATCGCATATCCTTGGTCGAGTATATGCAATACATCATGAGATAAGATAATTATTGATTGGGAACTACTCATAAACCAACTTATTCAACCATGGTCCGGTTGATAAACATGGATTATGTTCTCTTCTCCATGTTCTTGACCTATCTTGTTATGGTCAAACAAGATGGCTACTTAGATTCCTTATTCCTCCTAATCCTAGCTATGGTCAAGCATAGGACTAAAGAATATGAATATGCATTATGCCGGGATAAAGAGAATATAATTACTCTAACTAAACTACACAATCTACACTAAGGCTACATTGGATGGAGCTTCCTCTAGCCTTGGCTAAGAGGTTTAGCTACTCAACCCTTTGATCATTGCCATTATACTATTACTACAATAAGAGTAAAAGACAAGAAAAAGAGAAGAACAAGAAATTTATTGTTTATTGAACCTTGATATTTACACTCTCCAAGATGATCCTCATGGGTGGGATTCCCCTCCTATTTAAAGAGTATAGGAAGGGTTACAAAATATCACCATTAATATAAAATCTTCTAAACAATGCCTAAAATCATGCATAAATATTACAACTCATGTGAATAATATCTATATTTAATTATCTTCAATGGGCTTCCATGCATGGGCCTTTGGTTGACAACTTTCAAATGAGAATCATCGTTGGAGTGCATCACCCTTGTTCTTCGTTAAAAGCCAAAAAAATGTACGACTTGTTTATCATGTGACCGATTTCTATAAATACAAACAAAAGCACTATTAGTGTCACATTTATTTAATAAATGACTAGGTAGATATAAATTTAGGAGTTGTACGCGTAAATATTACGTGTCTATCAAATACCCCTGAACTTATATTTTGCTAGTCCTCAAGCAAAAGTAAACAAAAACTATTTTCGCATGTTACGCAGCTGCATTTAGCGCATGCAACAAGCCGTTAAACCCCTAGGTTCCCCTGGTGGATGAGCGTTATCTCGTGAGGGTTTGCAGTGACTATACCCACAAAAGTCAATAATAACATTTTAAACAATTCTAGAATACACATGACTCATTTCCTGTGAACTTATCCATACTTAGTTGTGACAAAAATATACCAAAGAAAAAAAATCTTTAAACTTGTTATTCTCCCAAGTATACCAAAGAATATTTTAAGCTTATCCGAAACTAGAGGTACTACCTCAAGATTAGAAAGAGATCCAAGTATTTTGCTTTTGCTATATTTGAGTATACGGTGAAAATAGTTTTATCGCCTAATACGTTGTCTAGAATAATTTATTCAATTTTTATTAGTCTAGTTCTTAGAGGAATAAATTCAACGGTCAGTTCGACAAGTGTCTTAGTCAATTCGTCTTTCTAGAATTTTACTTTTTTCTTTTCTTTTGTGAGCCTTTTCTTATTGAGTACATTATTTCTTAGTGAAGCCTCCATTACAAGGATTTTTCGGTCGTCAATGCCTGTCAGTTAGCTAAGGTTGTCAGGGTGTGGTGCCCCATCATGACCTAGACTCATAATTCTCACAAGTAACATTTTCTTGTGCGCCTTTAACATAGTTCATGGTCAAACTCGAGATTGGTGATAATTTTTCCTCTTTCAGCTCTTAATCATGCGAGTAGCCTTGCAGCGTGAAAGTTTTTAGAACACATTTGGCTTATTATTTATTCTTAAGAATGAACTTATTCTTAGGCAGTTATCTCCCTTGTAGTAAACTATTCCTAACATAAATGCTAAATTTCCCTTATACTGAGCAAAAATCTATTGAAGGCATTAATTGCAAAACTACACTAAAATGCACGTTTTCAAAATATGCCAAGTTAACTTGAATTAGTCGCTAATAAAAAGATAGTACATCTAGCTTAATATATTCCAAAATATTATAGTGTATACTTGGTACAATTTCAAAATTTTGGTTTTTCCATAATATTTATGTCAAGGTAAAATCAGTTTAAGTGCTTGGAAATTTGTCAAAAATATATCATAAATTGTCAAAGTGCCATTATTTTACTTTTCTTCAAAAAATATTTAAAGAAATAGTCTTTCTACCTCCAAACTTAAATAAAACATTGTTCTTAATATTTGAGAACAAAATTTAATACATGAAATGGGAAATAAAAAACTAGAACTTCTCAGTTGAATGTGCCTTGGGTTGCCTCCCAGGAAGCGCTAAGTTTTACTATCTTCAGCCAGACGAATGTACCCCCAAACTTAAATGTCATGATATAACTCTAAAGGGGTACAAAGTGCAATAATTAATGAATTATCCAGGTTGCAAGTTCTCCTTAAATAACCGAGGAATACCAAAATTGTCCTTATCCTTGAATGACCAGATAATAGAAAAATAGCGGTTCTCCTTATCTATACCTAATTGTGCTGAAGTAATCATGATACATAAAAATAACTCAGAGTCTAATCCCCCAAGATAAAGATTTTCCTTATTTAATTTATGGGGAATCTCACTTTGAGATATTTTACAAGGTATACCCCCATACACCAAAAATGTATCTTGATATTCATCATTTTCCAAAAGGTGACTTGAACCATTAAAGTGATATCGATCAGGTGGTTGTGGGTCAGGCTCAAGTTTGTATGACTTAGTTGCAGGTGATAATGCTTGTACTATTTTAAGAATTATGGGGTCATCTCAGTACTTGAAATAATTCAAACATTGATCAATAGAGTAGGTACAACAAGAGTTATCGCGCAACAAATCCGCAAATTCATGTCGAAGCCCGTGTCGACGACATCGCTGCTCAATTGGCCCTGATGTACAAGCAGCTTGTTTAGGCTGAGGAGCACCATACAAACCTGCTTTGCTATGAGCGTGATGCCCGATGCCAGGAACTTGTAACTGAACGACACCGTCGCGCTGAAGTAACAAGAAGACATCATCATGACTTCGATGAGCTGCACAATTCTGTTTGGGGCCTGTAGCATGCACAAACTCAAGATGACCCTGTAGAGTCTAGAGCCCTAATACCTTTGTGCTAATCAACTCATGCGCGTTTAGATTTTAACCCCCACACTGAGGTACCCCCGGTCCATCTAGGCGCCGAAGGTGTCCCCAATCTCATACCCGAAGATTTGATCCATCTAGGTACCCCTATATTGGATGATTTGAGTGAATCCGCACTACGAACATCCAGACCCCCTATTCGTTGACCAGCCTAAGAATGGCTATGTGAACGCAGTGCCGAACATATCCTAGAGCCAAACCTTAAACTCCTGGATCAGATTCAGCAATCCAATTTACCTAATACTTCTAGCCATTGAGGTCCCTCTAAATTTCCATATCCCAATAAGTCGCAAATATTGAAATACAAATACACAGTCTCACGTCCTTGAGTTTCAGAACTCTTTAAGTCTCTACTCATCAGCAGATCATATCCTTTATCGAATGATCCCCACCAGCCTCACGGATAGCCCACCAAAATGGTACCATAGCCTACCCAACGCTTCTTTCTGAAGCATCGAGGAACTGTCTAGTTTATTCATATCTCATTTTGCCTTTAATAAGAAACTATCGAGAGCTTTACCAAAAAAGCCTTAAACGAATCTCGATTGCACTAATACCATTCTAGCATACTCCAATGCCCTACCAGGCCACAACCATGTCAAGGAGTACATCGTCCTCCAAAAACCCAAAATCCACGAAGAAATATTGTCCAAAGTCAACGGTTACATCGACGTGGAACATCTCCGTAAAAATAATCGACAGGGAAAATTCCAAACCAGCAATCACAGTAAACCTCGACAGTCGAGTACAACCATGGTCACTCCCATTTATAACAAGACTGGTAACCAAAAATGTGGCAACCAAGAAGAATAGTCTGATAGGCCTTAAAAGAAATGCTTGATTCCCATCCTACCCAAACTCAACGTCTCCATCAACACTATTTAGCCAATCATCCAACCCTACCAAATATGGCAAACTCCATATCTAATCGAAGTTAAAAAGGATGAACCATATTGTTTGAGCCACAAGTACAACTGCCATCTGACAGATAACTATTATGCTTTGCAATGGTCACTCAAGAGCTGGCTGACTGTACTAGTATATCATGGACCTCCCCAGCTACCTTGATGGATCATACCTCAAACCCCAAGTAGCCCCAAAAAATGGACGAGGTGAAGTTTATATCTTCCAAGCTAATATGATTGAAGTCAATAACATTGACAGTGGTCATACCCGAAGTAAGAGGAAATGGGTCGAAGATTGTTGAAAACCTACCTATCAGTAGAAATTACTAGTCCTCTTACCCGAAGGTGTATCCTTCATCGACTGTGACATCTCTCATGTCATATTCTCCCACTTAGATCTGCTAGTCATCATGGTCAAGGTCGAACACATCCTCTTTCACACGATGCTTATCGATACCGAAAGCGTTGCCGATGTCCTCTTTCTCCAAATAGTCAAAGCAATGCAAATGACAGAATGTATAACCCCGACTAACATTGAACTTAAAGGTTTTAACGGGTCCACAGAGGTGGCTGTTGGTTAAATCATCCTCCCTATCACTACCAGCTTGGTGGTGTTATAAAGTAATTTCCTGGTCATCGATAAGAAATTTGAATACCTCGGTATCATGGGTTACAACTGGCTGCATGCCATGAAAGCAATACCCTCGACCTACCACCAAGTACTGTGATTCACCACCTCGATCAGAACCTGGGACATGAAGGGGTCCCAATAACTTGCACGATCATGCGAACAACCAGAGATCGATCTAACCCAAAAGTTGAACAAATCATAGCAATATAAGTAACTTTTCCTCACCGCACCTTTATCTACACCCATTGAACCACCATTCATTGAACCCACTATATTTATCGAACTCAATGGCACCGAAGGAGGAACATTTATTAGCAGTTCCCTGACTGATGATAGAAAATAGCAGCTTACCCTATTCCTTCGATCCAATAAAGACGTCTTCGTATGAAGTTTCCAATAAATGTCGGGAGTCCACCCTACCCTCGTCTATCATCGACTTGATATTATACCCACGTATATAATAGTCAAACAAAAGAAACGCACCTTATCCCTAAGGATTCAAGATGCAGCTAACCTCGAAATTGATAAACTTCTAGCCGCAAGTTTTATCCGCGAGGTTAAGTACGCAGACTAGATCTCGAATATCGTAGTAGTTATAAAAATGGCGAAATCAGAGTCAACGTCGACTTCATTGATCTCAACAATGATACATCAAAAGATAGTTTTCCCCTCCTCATTATCGCAGTGCTCCTTAATTCAACATCTGGACACGAGTGCCTCTCGATGATGAACGTCGCCTCTGGTTACAATCAGGTACCCCTTCTGCCCGAAGAAGAAATCAAAACATCTTTCATTACTAAACAAGGGCTATATTGTTTCATTATTATACCCTTTGGGCAAAGAAATGTGGGCGCGACCTACCAGCGTCTGGTTACCAAAATGTTAAGAGCATTATTGGGCAAGTCAGTCGATGCCTATATCGATGATATATTATACAAAAGTTTCCACAAAAATACCAATATCCAAGACCTGACGGAAGTCTTTTCAATCCTTCGATCATATAAGATGAAGTTAAACCCCGATAAGTACCTATTCGGTGTGTCTTCCATGAAATTCCTCGGCCACCTCATCAGTAAGAGAGGTATTATGATCGACCCTACGCAAATTAGAGCCCTAGTCGATATGCCCTCCCCCCGATCAAAGAAAGATGTACAAAGGTTTCAGGTAAAATCGCAACCCTTAATCCTTTCATTTCCAGATCCTCAGACCGATGCGCCTGGTTATTATCTATCCTCCGGGATCAAGGCACCCACAAAACCAATAAGAAAAACCCAAACATCTATTGAATAATAGAATGTGAGCAAGCTTTCCATGAACTCAAGACTTACCTCAGTCAACCACCAATAATGAGTATTCCAGTTAAAGGCAAGTTGCTATCCCTCTATCTCACAATTACAGAAGAATCATTAAGTTTGGTTCACATATGGACAGACCGAGGCAACGAAAAACTAGTATATTTTATTAATAAAATCTTGACCCCAGCTGAAACCAGGTATACCAATCTCAAAAATCTTTTACATACCCTCGTCTACACTTCCAGAAAACTAAAACCTGCTTCCAAGTACATCGAGTAAGGGTAATCACGAGTTACTCCTTCAAGAAGTCCTCACTTTAAAAGAAAAATCTCAACAAGTACAAATGGTTCGTCTATCTAGGCAAAACACGACATCACCCTCAAGAAGCAGACATCTCAGAAAGGCCAAGCAGTTACCAATTTCTCTAGCTGATTTCCCAGTCAAAGACGCCGAATGGGAAGAGCATGAAGATGAAATATCAAATGAATAAACTGAACAAAACGACCCATGAAACCCTAATACAGGATGACGACTATTCACCGATGGTTCCGTAGGCCTGAATGGTTTTGGAATAGGTATCATATTGGCCACACCGTCCAATGATCGTCTAGAAATGGTAATCAATATGAACTTTGAGTGAACAAACAATAAAGCAGAATACAAAGCTTTTATCCATAGTCTTGATATGGCCCTCGATCTGGGCGTGCCAAAGTTAGCCATGTTCACTGGCTCACAGCTCGTCCAAAGAAATTATGCCTGCAAGAACCAGGCGTATTGTCAAATGGCTTAATACGTAGATCTCGTTCGCCAACGTATAAATTGTTTCGCTGAAGGATCTTCGATAATACATTACCCTTGAGGTGAGAATAGACACACCGACGCCCTAGCCTACATTGCAACAATGTTAGGCCTGTTCGAACCCAGAAGACTCAATATTTAAGTACTCGAACCCTCAAGTATTGACCCAATGGTAATTAATACCATCGATACTAAGGAAAAGAGTATCAATTCTGAAGACTGGCGAACCCCCTTCCTGGTATATTTTAACAACAAAACCCTACTGATCGATCCGAAAGAAAAACATTCATTATTGGAAAACTGCCGAAGGTACACTATCCTTAAAGGTGGTCTACACCGGATAACCCTGAATGGAGTATAACTCAAATTTATATCTCAACAAGAAGCTGTTACTATCATTATAGAGATACACGAGGGTAGCTACAAAGCACATACTGTAGGCAGATCTATGGTGCTACGTGCGGTAACACAACGACTATTCTGGCCGAACATAATAAAATAGGCCGAAGAGTACACAAAGCATTACGATATGAGCTAGTGACACGACCATGACATCAAAATCCCCTCCTAAGATCTCTACTACAACCAAGTTTCTTGGCCATTTAAACAATGGGCAATCAACTTGTTAGGACCATTCCTAAAAACTTTGGGTAAAATAGAACATGTCTTCATCGTCACAGACTACTTCACTAAATGGGTCAAAGCCATATCATTATGTAAAACTAGAGAAGAAGATGTAATTAAGTTCTTATAGGAGAATATAATTACACGATTTGGATGCCCTCACATGATCTGATGCGACAGCAGACTACAGTTCATAGGCAACAAGGTCAGAACATTCTAAAAAAAGTATATAACATCATCCTTTCACCCTCCATGAATTATTCCCCACAACCATTGTAGATAGTTTTAAGAAGCGTATTAATGACCGGAAGGGACGATTGGTTCAAGAGCTACAACACGTCATCTGAGATTAGTGATGGGTTGCACCCCTTTTCTACTAGCATACGGAACTGAAGCAGTCTTACCAACTCAGCTCGAAGTCCCTACAAGAGATCACAAACTCCAGGACATAAAAAATGAGTTTCAACTCACCTAAAACGTGCTATGGATCGACGACGCCACTGAGCCCTGACTAATCTTGGTCATTACCACATCTCACTAGAGAAGTCATACAACAAAACTGTTCATTCTTGATACTTTACAATTGGCGGTTTAGTCCTTTGAAGAGGCACCCCCTCCTCGAAACCTCGAAACGCAGGCAAATTGGGCATATCTTAGGAAAGACCATATGTCGTTTACGACAAAACAGACAAAAGATCTTACTACATCATGAATGAAGATGAAGAACCCCTCCAAAACCCCTATAACATAATGCAGTTAGTCTCCTACAAATAAGGACGGCTACTGATACTTATCACAGATATAACTGACGTATCATGAATCAATATAAAGATTTTTTTTCCAACTATCATTTCACATGTCCATCCACCCGAATTTATCTTCATGAACTTCTTGAGTTGGTCTAACCTAAGTATTAAGTCAACCCTTCGACCTTACTGATACTTGGGGGCGACCTCAAAGTTTTTCAAGGTTCTTAAATTGGGCAAACCCAAGTGGAATGAGTAGTCGAAGATTAAAGACTTGGGGGTGACCTCGGAGCTGACCACGTCAAGTTTCATTTAGGATCAAACCCGAGGATAGAAATCCCCTAGGGTGACCTCAAAGTTTTTTAAGGTTTTTGATTTCGGCAAGCCCAAAGGCATGAATAGTCAAAAGCCTAAAACACTTTGGGGAGACTTTGGAACTAACCACATCTGGTGCTATTCTGTATCAACCCATTGATCGATATACCCAGGGGTGAGAATGAAGCTTTTTAAACTTTTTGAGTTGGTCAAACCTCAGTATCAAGTCAAACTTGTTACTTGAATGATACTTGGGGGCCACCTCAAAGTTTGTACATAATCCACTTAACTCGATAAAACTTAAGACAGTATCCCCTTTCATTCAGTTCACATTCAGACAGAAACAAAGAAAGCCAACATCAGTCATCGAATAAAGTGAGAAAACAAGTAGAATATGACGAGGTCAGTCTCAACCAGTTTCAAATTATAGCAGAACAGAAGAAACATACCTCTAATCCTCATAACATCAAATAACTTATTATACGAGGGGATTATTTTTATTCTCCTCATTGGTCTCATTAGTAGCGGCGGCACTCGGGAGGAAACCAATATCTTAAGCAATGACCTCATTCCCGACGGTCAGACCCTCTACCATAATACTCCACTCTATCCCTTCAGGCTAAACTGTGTTATACACCCCAGGACTCAGAAGCTCGTCTTAAGGATTAATGTTTGAAGGTGTCTATATCATAGCCTAGCTCGTCGATAAAATGCTAAGGGGAAGATGTCATGAGGCATTCTCGGCCGAAGTCTACCTGAAAACTCACGTGGTTCTCCCTCTACTATTCCTCGAGCTTAACCACCTTCGCGTTGCATTGCTCGACCACTGTAAGATTCTTCCTCGCTGAATCAGCTCAGGACTGAAATAGCTGGCATTCCACTTTGGCCACCCGGGTGTTTATTAATATTATGGTCCTCTTTAAAGGCTCCTGACCCTCCATTACATCCTTCAATCTTTGACCGGATCCCTTTTGGGTCTTCCTTAAAGAAATGAGCTAAGCATGCACCAATAACAACAAAATATAAATTATTTTACGATATTATCAAAGACAAAAACCTAGATGAAGGTATTAAAACAAAAAGGGGGCGTGTGGTCCAATACATTTCGTACCTACCTCATCGCCAGCTTGACATGGCGCCTAGCTTCTATAGTAGCCTACTCGCAGCCTTCTTGTTCCATTCGAACGCTCAAAGGCTACATCGAAGCCTACATGAATACCTCGAACCCCATTCAATCCGTAAATAAGCCTTCCAAGGATACAAGAAGATGAAACCCCGAAGATGAAGCCTCAACTATGAACAAACCTCGAAGATGAAGATAGATCCGTCAGCACACGAACTCCACATCAGCATTAGAAATACTTTAACCATATTCATACGTGGTCAGAGGCAGACATGTCAGACAGCCAGCTCACCAGAAAAGAACGGCGACGTTGTTGGTCCTTACAGCTACAGTGACAGAACCAACAATAGCTATAGTGTCTGAGCACAGTGCCAAACCCGACATTTCTGGCGTCAACACCAACTCCGAGATACCCGCCTGATACCCGGAGGGTACACTTGTAATGTGACCTCCCATGGTAACTCAACCCTACCTATGTTCTATAAATAGGAGGGAAGGGGAATCAAGGAGGGGTTACAAAAACTCTCCCCAGAATCCTTACAGTTTACCTTCGATCTCCCAGTAAATTACTACATGCTTGAACCTTCGATTACTCGACAGTAATATCAATACTCTTAAAAATCCTCATAAGAGGTCGTGGTGTGTCCCATTTTAGGCCTCCACGCAAGTATATTGCCAATAACTTAGTCATATTATTGATCATATGCTTGAACCCATTTGATAGAAGATAAACCCCGTGATGTAAGAGCCGACTTCCCCTCCTTGCGAAGTTAGTCCCCTACATTTGACGCCGTTTGTGCTTGTACTTTCTTTTTCCAATTCTTGCAAACTACTTCCAAATGGCCCCCACCCTCCACTCCACTTCCACCCATGCCGACAACTCTACCAACGAAGTGGCTGCCCAGCTAGCCCTTCTTACCCAGTAGTTCGCACATGCTGAAGAGCATCACCGAACGCAATTGCGTGAGGAACGCGAAGAGCACTGGCTAGAGTTTGACACCGAGCGGCAACGCCGTTTGGACAATGTCGACAGGCAATATCGTGCTATCGACGATTTGTGCAACACAGTCCGTGAGCTGCAACGACTACAACCTCTAAACGCTACTCTACCGTCCCGATCACCTGCCCCATTATACGTTTATGCTCGAGACCGATTGGGGCCCCTACAGCATCTCCAGGTACCCCCGGTCCATCTTGGTACAGAGGGTGCTCCCCCTACTATCCCCCCTACTGGCTCCATCCACCATGGCATCCACCCCACGGAAGGTTCCTCTGACTCCACCCTTTGCTCCTCCAGACACCCAAAACGTCACCCTACTCGAGAACGTCTCGGGGAGCGCAGCGCCTAACACATGCCGAACATTTGGCCTCATTAGCCTCGAACCCATCGATCCTCCCTCATCCCTTTTATGGTGCACAACAGGACTTCGACTATAAAATCCACCCTGTCATCTGCATCAATGCGAGCTTGACAGCAAACTCATGGAGTCGGTTGAATAACCCCTTCTGTCCCAAGCTCCTCGCTATCGAGGTGCCTCCAAATTTCTGAGCCCCAAAAATTAGTAAATATTGCAACACCGATTCTCAATCCCACATTCTAGAATTTTAAAATGCTCTAAGCCTTTATCCCACGGCTGACCACCTGATGTGTCGACTTTTCCCCACCAACTTCACAGATAGCCCTCTTCGTTGGTATGATAACCTTCCTAATGGCTCGATTCGAAGCTTCGAGCAATTATTCAGCCTCTTCATAGCCCAATTTGCCTTCAACAAGGGCTGCGAGGTCAGCCTCCTCATAGCGGGTCATCTGTATCAGTATGTCACTGACCTCCCTAGTTACTTTGACGAGTCATACCTCAAACCTCAAACCTCAACCTACTGCTGCCGACCCAACTGAAGTTTACATCTACCAAGTTCATTTCATCGAAGTAAACAATATCAACAGCGGCCATTCTAAGAGCAAGTGCAAGCGTGTCGAAGAATGTTGCAAAGTCACTTACCAGGAGAAGCTGCACACCCTCCTGCCAGAATCAAGTCATTGCCCTCGACCCGAAGGTATCTCTTTCATCGACTGTGACGCCTTGCATGTTCATTTTCCCTATTCTGACCCTTTAGTCATCATGATTAAGGTCGAACACCTCGTCCTCCATACCATGCTTATCGATACAAGAAGTGCAGCCGATATACTTTTCCTTTAAACCGTCCAAGGTATAAACAAAATAGACCTCTTCACTGCCGTCAATATCGAACTAAAAGGTTTTAATGGGCCACCGAAGTTGTTATTGGTCGAATTAGCCTTCCAGTTACCACCGGCCCAGTCACACTTCAAACTAGTTTTCTTGTCATTGACAAGAAGTTCGAATAACTTAGTATCCTCTGGCGTGACTGGCTCCATGCCATGGGCGCCATACCTTTAACCTATCATCAGACCCTTTGTTTCGCTACCCCCTGTGGTTCATGGGATTTAAAAGGCTCTCAACACCTCGCCCGTTCATGTGAGCATCTGGAGATCGATCAGACCCAGAAACTTATCAGACTCCCATAGTAATCAGTGTCTTCTTTTGTCTTCATACTTTCGACACCCGCCATCTTACCCATCGAACCCATTATTTATATTGAACTCGACGGTCCTGGTCGATGTACATTCATTGGAACCTTTCTAGGCGAGGCATAGTGCCTCATAATTATAGACTTTTTTTGAGCAAACAAAGACGTCTTCGCGTAGACATTCCAGGAGATGCCCGGTGTCAACCATAGTTTAGCATGTCACCGTCTCGACCTCATCACCCACTCTACAGCAGTTAAACAGAAGAAGCGTACACTGGCACTATAACTTCGAGAAGCTATAAATCACGAAGTCGATAAGGTCATAGCCACAAGTTTCATTAGAGAAATCAAGTATGCTGATTAGATATCCAATATTATGGCAGTTCCTAAAAAGAGTGGCAAGATCTGAATCTGCGTCGACTTCACCGACCTCAATAAACACACACCGAAGGACAGCTTCCCCTTCCCGATCATTTAAGTACTCCTGGATGCTACTGTGGGACATGAATGTATCTCTATGATGGACATGGCTTCGGGTTATAATTAGGTACCCCTCCTCCCCGAAGATCAACTTAAAACTTCTTTTATCATTGAACTAGGCATTTACTGTTTTAACGTTATGCCCTTCGGCCTTAAAAATGTAGGGGCCACCTACCAACGCCTCGTCACAACCATATTTAAACCCTTGCTTGGCAAGTCGGTCGAAGTTTACATCGACGACATGTTATGTAAGAGCCTCCAAAAACAAACCCACATCCAGGACTTAACCGAAGTCTTTTCGATACTTCAAACCTACAACATGAAACATAACCTAGACAAATGTCAGTTCGGCATTTTGTCAGGCAAATTTTTGGGCCATCCTATCAGGAAACGAGGTATCGAGATTGACCCTACCCATATCCGACCCCTCATCGATATGCCTTCCCCCCGAACCATAAAAGATGTCCAAAAAGTGGCAGGTAAAATAGCGGCCCTCAACCATTTCAGTTCCATATCCTTAGACCGCTGTGCTTGGCTTTTTTTATCTCTTACACGACCAAGGCATCCGTAAAGCTAAAAAGAAAAGCGACCCTGAAATCAACTGGACACCCGACTCTGAACAGGCCTTCCTCGAGCTTAAAGTATACCTTGGTCGACCACCCATCATCAGCACCCCTATCAAAGGCAAAACACTCTCCTTATACCTCGCCGTCACCGATACCTCTATTAGTTCGGTCCTCATTCGACTCGAATCAAACATCGAGAAACTTGTATATTTTATCAGCAAAACTTTAACACTCACAGAATCTCGATACACGAAACTTGAGTATTTGCTCCTCACCCTCGTCTACACTTCCCGCAAACTCAAACCATATTTTCAAGCTCACCCTATCTGTGTTATAATAAGTTATCTCCTTCGAGAAGTGCTCAGCAGGAAAGAATAATTCAGACGAGTACAATAGTGGTCCGTTTATCTAGGCGAACACGATATCACATTCGAGAAGCAAGTATCCCTGAAATGATAAACAGTTGCCGATTTCCTTGCTGACTTCCCAGTCATAGATATCGACTGGGAGAACATGAAGGCGACCTACCAGAAGACCAGCCCGAGCCAATAGATCCATGAAACCCTAATACAGACTAGCGTCTCTTCAGAGACTGATCCGCTGGACCTAACGGTTCCGGGGTCGGTATAGTACTGGTCACACCCATCAATGATTGAATTGAAAAGGCAATTAAGTTAAACTTTGAATACTCTAACAATGAGGCTGAGTATAAAGCCTTGATCCATGGCCTCGACCTCGCACTCGACCTCGACATCCCTAAACTTGTAGTTTTTATAGATTCCCAACTCGTTCAGAGGCAATACACAGGTAAAAATAAAGCAAACAGTTGCATGGCTGAATATGCTGCTCTCATCTGACAGCGCATGGACTGTTTCCCTGAAAAATCTTTTTTCACTCACTAACCCCGAGGCGAAAACAGATACGCATATGCCCTCGTCTATATAGTAGCTATGTTAGGCCAGTCCAAATCTCGAACTCTCCATATCGAAGTACTCAAATGCCCAAGTATCGACTAGATGGAAGTCAACACCATCAATACTGGGGGCGAAAGTCTCGATCCAGACGACTGGCAAACACCATTCCTCGATTACCTCAACAATGTTATCCTCCCAGATGACCCCAAAGCTAAAAGGTCATTTTTAGAAAACTACCACAGATAAACCATCCTCAAACGCGAGTTACATCGCAAATCCCCAAATGAAGTCCTCCTTCGATGTATTCCTTAAAACGAAGCTTCTTCAATCCTAGCTGAACTCCACGAAGGAACTTACAGTGCTCATATCGCTGGTCGATCTATGGCCCTTCGAGCCTTCTCCCAAAGTTTATTCTAGCCCAAGATGAAAAGCGAGCTAAAGAATATGCCAAACACTGTGACAAATGCCAATGTCACGCACACGACATCAATAGCCCTTCGCAAGAGATCTATTTCAGTCAAGTCTCATGGCCATTCAAACGGTGGGCTATCGATCTCATAGAATCCTTCCCCAAAGCATCTGGTAGCCGAGAGAATATCCTGATTGTAATAGACTATTTTATAAAATGGGTCGAAGCCGTACCTTTGTGTCGAACCAGAGATGAAAAAGTCATCAAATTTATATGGGAAAGCATCATCATATACTTCGGCTGCCCCCATATGATTCATTGAGACAATGGTCCACAATTCTTCGGAACAAAGTCAAAATTTTCCTCAAGAAATACAACATCATCCTCTCACCCTCAGTACCTTACTACCCCTAAGGGAATGGTCAGGTTGAAGCAATCAACAAAGCCATAATCGACGGTTTCAAGAGGCATGTCGATGCAAAGAAAGGACGATAGTTTCAAGAATTATAGCATATCCTCTGGGCCTATCGAACAACACCATGAAAAGCAACGGGCTGTACTCCTTTCCTTCTAGCCTATGGTATTGAAGCAGTACTCCCTACTCAAATTGTAGTACCCACACAAGATCCCAACCTCCCAGACGAAGATAATGAATTTGAACTCGGATGTAATATGCTATGGATCGAAGAAACCAGACACCGAGCCATCGCAAACCTCGACCGTTACCATCTATCCCTCCAGAAGTCATATAACAAGCAAGTTCGACCACGAAGTTTTAACTTTGGAGATCTTGTACTTCGACGTGTCACACAGTCTTCGAAGCCTCGAAATATCGGCAAGCTGGCCGAATCCTGGGAAGAACCTTAAGTCGTTTACGATAAAACTGACAAGGGTTCATATAAGTTGGTGATAGAAGACGAAGAGCCTCTACCAAATCAATGGAATACAATGCAGTTAATGTCATACATAGACCGCGGCCTTCACCTTGTTCTACTGATGTAAATGCACTATAAATCAATGAACATCTTTTCCTCAGAACTTCGTCTTCTATTTTCCAGTAAATTTCTTGGTTCACCCAAAGTATCATATCAACCGTTCGACCCGACTGATACTTGGGGGCGACCTTGGAATTTTTCAAGTCTCCAATATTCGGGCAAACTCGAGGGGCACGAATGGTCGAGAGACCGGATCCTCGACAATGCATTGGGGGCGAACACTTTCTACTCGATCAGGCTCAGGCTTTGAAAGTCTAGTAAATTTCTTGGTTCACCCTAAGTATCATGTCAACCCTTCTACCTGACTGATACTTGGGGGCGACCTTGAAAATTTTTAAGTCTTTAATATTCAAGTAAACTTGAGGGGTACGAATAGTCGAGAGATCGGACCCTCGAGAATGCATTGGGGGCGAACACGGTCAACTTCGATCAAGCTCAGGCCTTCAAAGTCCAATGAATTTCTTGGTTCACCCTAAGTATCATGTCAACCATTCGATCCGATTGATACTTGGGGGCGACCTTGGAATTTTTCAGGTCTCCAATATTCGATCAAACTTGAGGGGCACGAATGGTCGAGTGACCGGACTCTCGAGAATGCATTGGGGGCGAACACGTTCTCCTTCGATCAGGCTTAGGCCTTCGAAGTCCAATAATTTTCTTGGTTCACCCAAAGTATCATGTCAACCCTTTGACCTAATTGATACTTGGGGGTGACCTTAGAATTTTTCAAGCCTCTAATATTTGAGCAAACTCGGGGGGCACGAATGGTCGAGAGACCGGACCCTCAAAAATGCATTGGGGGCGAACATATTCTACTTCGATCAAGATCAGACCTTTGAAGTCAAGTAAGTTTCTCGGTACGACCCAAGTGCCAAATCCATCTCTCAACTGGCACTCGGAAACCATCTCAAATCTCTTCAAGGATTCGATAATTCCACAAGCATGCTATACTTACAACATATGCAGATACAAGAACATGAATAACTCAATGACACACAAGAAGTTTCAATACAGCATATTTCAAAGAATCAAGTTTAACACAAATCAATTGAAACCAAGTTTAGAGCATACATCAGGATTCTAACACAATAACTCAGTACAAATCAATCGCAACTCAAACTAGTTTCAGTACAACTTACATCAGCAATTCAAAACAATCACAAGTTCACAATTCAAGTATGAAGCAAGCTCAATATTGTTCAAATATTATAACACAGCAGAATACTCAGAAAAATAGTTTGGCACGCCCAATACAATACCTCATTTCGGAGTGGCTACACCATCTCCCCCTACAGTTTCGTCTTTGCCAACACCCCAGTACCTTCAGTAGAAGAGTTCAATCCAGAAGTACCCACGACCCCTTCGGTCGCAGTATCAGCAGTAACTCTGCCTACCACATGAGACTCCGTACCATTTCCCACTCTTATACTCACACCAGTAACATCTACGGCCTCTGTCTGAACAAAATTGTCAATAATAGGATCATTGGTAATGGGCAAGCGTTATAAGGTTTTAAAATCATACCCTAAATCTTCGATGAACTTCTTGAGCCTAACATACATTAGTCTCACATTCATCATCAAACTGCCCTTGTAAGGTCTTCTTCTATTCTATAATAACCCTATCCTTCTCAGCCAGTTTCGACTCCAACATCCGCGTATAATTGTAATGCTGAGCTTCAAGTCTCCTTTTACATTCATCCCTGATAGTCCCCAGATCACACCTCGAAAGGCCAATTTTTGAAACCAACGATGCTTCGGTCCCTCAAGCAAGCTCCAGATTGTCAACCGCCTGCTTTAACTTCCTTATTGCTACCTTCTGCGCCTTGTTGAAAGCCTGTGCCCAAACATCTGTCTGCTAGAATATTCGAGCCATCAGTATCTCTCGAAGCATGGTGCACTTAAGAAAATTTCAGAATTTTACAGCAAATAAATAGTTACCTGATACATATACTTCTTCATTCGCCTTGAAGCTTCATCTGGACCAGTGCCACGAAGTTCTACCATCGAAGCAGCCTTAACTCGAGTCTGCTCCTCCCGTTTAGATGCATTTTGTTCTTCGTCCATATTCTCTGTATTATCCTCCCCCAACGCTTTACGCCTCTTCTGCTGAGGTCCCTTTGGCTGCTATACCTTTGGAGATTCGGGAAAGACCTTCCCTTTCCCTTTGTCAGCCTGCGTCGACGACTGTTTCAACGCCTACCTTGAAATATCACAAACTACTTCGGGCACTAGCGTTGCCTTCCTCGACGCCTGCTGCCCCTTCGACACATAATTTACCTTCCGCAACAATTTTACTTTCTCCATTCCTTCGATACCTCTCTTCCTTGATGGCTTCGGCATAATGTGTACGTTTTGAAGCACAAAATCTATTTTCTTCTTAATACCAAGCCCCTTGAACACAGAGTTCATCCACTCCTTGTCCGAGTTGATTAACACGTCAATATAATCCCTCAGATTTTCCCAAGTCCGGGTATAAGCCTCGAAGATAAAGATAGATCTGTCAACACACAAACTCTACATCAGCATCAGAAATACTTTGACCATATTCATATGTGGTTGAAGGCAGACATGTCAAACAACCAGCTCACCAAACAGGAATGGCGGCGTTGTTCCCCCTTATAACTATAGTGATAGAACCAACAACAACTACAGTGTTAGAGCACAGTATCAGACCCAACATTTTCGGCGTCAACACCAACTCCGGGATACCCGCCTGATACCTGGAGGGTATACTTGTAATGTGACCTCCCATGGTCACTCAACCCTACCTATCTTCTATTAATAAGAGGGAAGGGGAACCAAGGAGGGGTTACGATATCTCTCCCCAGGACCCTTGCAGCTTACCTTCGATCTCTCTATAAATTACCCCGCGCTCGAACCTTCAACTACTCGATTGTAATATCAATACTCTTAAGAATCCTCATCAAAGGTCATGAAGTGTCACATTCTAGGCCTCCATGCAAGTATATTGCCAATAGCTTAGTCATATTATTGATCATATGTTTGAACCCCTTTGATAGAAGATAAACCCTGTGGTGTAAGAGCCAACTTTCTCTCTTTGCACAGTTAGGCCCCTACAGCTTCATCGGGATTGGACACACACAAATTTACTATAGACTCAGCAGTAACCTGGACAACGTCCTTCTTCTCAGGCGCTAGCTACCTTGCTTTAGAAAAAGTGAGCACTTCCTTCATTTTGTTGTACGTCCTCTTACAAGGCATCGTATCGGTTGCCTGTAAATCCGAGCCCTCCCCAACTTGTTTACTTTTCACCTTTTGAGTTGCCCGAGTTAAATCTTGTGGGGTCATGACCTGCTTTCCTACGGTGGGTAAAACACCTATACCCGTATTCCCACGCCAATATTTTGACACAAAATTAGCTTTCGGTCTTGTCAAAGTATTTTAATATATGTTACTCGAAGCTTCTTGATGAGCAGCAGTTTTTCTCTTCTTTGAGGGACCTGCCAAATTTGAAGGACCTTTGAGCAGAGTGTCAGTGTTCTTCCTTCTCCTATACAACAGTTTTAGCTTTTAAGAGACCTTATTGATCCGATCATCATTCTCGTCGATCAGATCATTCAGGTAGTGCTTAGTTTTATCTGGTACCGTACTTACATGCCCTGTAAACACATATTCAAGATAAAAACATAGTCAAATGTAAATGCATTACAAGTTAATCAAATAATACTTACAAGGATTAAAAATCCTATACTTTTAATGGAAGATCCTCTTTACCCTCGAGGTACTACTAGTGCCCCTTAACCACCACCATATCTATATCCCACCCGCACCCCGTCGAACACAAGTTGATTAACCAAGGTTTTTCTGAATGACATTATATATGGAATGTCCCCACCTTTGGATTACCCTTCCTTGAGTTAAAGGCCACAATGTCCTGGCATTATATGAGAATCTTACCTTCGACTAACAACTCGCTATCTAGAGCATCGAGGACTTTCATCATCTTATAAAAAAAATTATTCATCTGGCAAGGCGCAACATCCCAAAAATTTAGTACCTCCTTTGTAAGATGCCAAAGAGGCAATTGCGTGCCCAACCGAATCTGACCCCAAAAAGCCATAATTCCTTTTATAGGTTTATCCTCGAGGGTAAACCTATAAAAGGAATTATGGCTTTTTGGGGTAAACCTTGGCCTACAAGGAATTAAGAAAAATCCCCTCCCAACAAGGTCTTGTTTCTTCAGAAATCGCCCAAGTTTCACTCGCTCATGAGGGGGGAACATCTGTAAAATTGACGCCATCTTCCTTGGTCTCTTCATCCTCCTCTTACCCACAACCACGTGCCCCATCTTCTACATCATATCTCTCTTCATCCGCACCTTCGTCCCCAATATGATTGGTCTTCACCTTCTCCTCCTCCTCATCCTCCTTATCACTCTCATTAACAACTCGCGCCTTTCCTTGGCTTTATCTTACCGAATTGATGTAGGGCTCCATAATCGCAAGAGGAACATCGGTGGAAATATTCAACTCCTTAACATAACTACTACCCTCCTCCCCTCGATTAGAAGTACTCAGCTCATTCAATACATCGTCGATATTATCCACTAGCGTCATCCTCGAAGATTCGCTGGTATGCATTAATATCCTACAAAAGAAGAGGGAGTAAGTTTGCTCAATATATTCGGGCTAAAACCCTTGAGTGTACCAACTCTTGGTGACTGACTCAGTATTGCCTATCTGACATGCCCAAATCTAGACTCGAAGGTATCGTATAATACTAAAGCACATACTATTCTACCCCCCACCCCCACCCCCTAATACACACACACTAGCCCACCACCTCAAAGTTAAGCTTCGAAGGATCTCAAATATCATGTAACACTACCAATCATAGCCATCTCCCCCAAATACCCAACATCCGCCATTAATGGCAGACACCAAGTTTCTTCTCCACAACTAACTATCAGATCAAACAAGATCATACACAAAGATAACAAATCTAAAGATAACAAAGGGGACATACTTAAAATGATCGCTCCTCTCCTTTCCTCTTAGATCTCTGACCAAGTAAACATTAATCAATAGAATCCTTAGATAATCTGGATCAAAAGCTTCAAGACATATCCTGTCATCATCAGACAAACATAAGTAAGAATAAATAAACTCTCTCCTCATTTCTCTCTCCTCTTAAAAAAGTATACTAAAACTATATCGGTTTCCCAAACTATCATCATTATACCCACTAAACCCACTCTCTCACCTCTTCAACTTCCCTTCATAATTCTAGCTAACCGCCTCTTACAATATTTTTCCCACCACTTTGAACACTTTGGCGACACACATTCCTTTGCTTCGTGCTCAACTTTTTCCTTTGAACTCCCAAAAACCCGTATGTCAGATCGTTGTAGTCGCCTCCTTCAACTACAACATAAACGTCAGACAATCCCAATATATCTGTATACCAGCAACAACAAGTGATCCTATTCTATTTTAAGCCTGAACAAGCGTGATCATTTTTCACTCTTACTAAATTATTGCCCTCTGAGCTACTCAACCAGCTTGACCTATCATAAACTTGTCTCTGAATCATACTTTCAAGTTTGACCTCGCCCTCACTTTTTGCCCATCTTATTTTAAGCTATTTTGTTCGACTATATTTTACCTTACACTAGAGGGACTCATTCAACTAGCTTCGACATGCGATCAGACTTCCCATACAAATTGTCTACACAATTTTTCCATTCGACCATTCACACAGAGCAAACTCCCAGTTATATTTGACCAATCTGTAAATTGAAAAAGAATTTATTCACAAATTCTTCTGGGGGGGGAGGGTGAGGAATGACACATCAACATTAAAAAAAAATAGAAAAGGAAGACGAACCCAAGCTGCATCAATTACAGCCAGGGCAGTTCTTCTAATATCCCGCCCCACTACCCTCTGCCTCCACCAGTCGTCGTTCCAGGGCCCTCAATGCGGCCAAGCATTCAGTCATGGCTAGGGGATGATGTTGGAACATCTCTACATGAACGTGAATGACTCAGCCTCTTCCCATTTCTGGCTGGTCAGTTCATCCCTGTTCAAATAAATAAGTTTGGGTAGTGGGGGCCCATATCCCTTTGTCCAAAGAACTTCTGGGTTAGTTCGGTTACTTTGGCCTCCACCAGCTTTTCTTTTTCCTCTAACTGTCTCTTCTTTTTCCTTTAACTGTCTCTGATAGTACATATTCATCCTACTTTAATAATGATAAGATTGTTTTGAAGAAAGAGATGAACAAGAGTTAGGAAAATTATGATCCAACCCTTAACCTCCTTTTTATAGAGTGATTAACATATCATTAATGATACCTTAATCAGTATAATCAGCCATTAATAATCTCAAATATGCACACATTCACATTGGTCAACCATACAAATCCCTATGCATAATAACTTTTTCTCAACACGAGCTGTCTATAGCAATTTCTGAGGCCCCAACTGAGAGGGGGAAAATGTAGTAGTCTACTCGCAGTCTTCAAAGACGAACTGAATAATCGAAGACTACCTCAAAGACTACCAAGAGACTCGAAGCCTACCGTACTTGCAAATCTACCAAAGCCCATAATAAACCTACATTCGAATCAATAAAGCTTTAGCCATGCTTCAATCCAGCTCAGCCTATGGTCGAAGGCAGATAACTCAACATACAATTCAGTAGATAACTTTTGCAGAGCCAACTTTTGTGCAAAATAACTGTTAGTAAGGATATACTTGTAACATAACCACTCTATCGTGAAGTCACCTTTCTTATTTTCTATAAATAGGGAAGAAGAGTTATCATAAAGAGGTTGAAAATTTTTACCCAAACACACCCTGGAGAAGCTCTGACAGCCTTCGACTACCTTCAGATGTTGAAAATTTAGTCTAATATAATCCCATCCATATATACATTCCTATCTTTAAAATCCATGTTAGAGGCCATGGAGGAATCCCATTGTACGGCTCTGTGGTATAAGAGTTTAGTCTTCCCTCTATTTCTATTAAATGGGCTTGTTAAACCCCTAGTTGAGCATAAACCCTATGGTACAAGAGTTTAGTCTCCCCTCTATGAGACTAAGCCCATCCAAAATGTACAACTTGAGTTATGAAGAAGGTGCCGCCCCGATAGCATGTATCCAATTTCTTCCCAGAATGTCGTTACATGTAGTATCAGTTGCTGAGACTACGACGAACCATTGGGAAGATGCGGATGGCCCTGCGATGATTGGTAAGTATATTTTACCCAGTATAACAGCGGTGTGGCCGTTGAACCCTGTGCTTATTGCGATGTAATTCCTGAAGCAATTTCCCAGGTTCAGCTTGGTGATTGTGTTGTAGAACAAGACATTGGGGTCACTGCCCGAATCGACCAACATTTTAGTGACGTTGATACAACCAACAAATATTCAAATTATCAAGACATCGTTATGGGGTCTGGCGAGGTAAAGCAGTTCGGAGTTGGAGAAAGTTTTCGCATTTTGCTGAGATGTAGAAGTTATGACCCATAATAATTATTCAATTTTAGATAAATTCAGGCATTACCTCTTGGATGTTTCATGGTTGCCATAAGTGCCAGCAGCGTGCACATCTTAAAAGATCATGTCGACACTTTTGGGCCTGGTGACCTGGTCGTATGTGGGGATGAGATCGTTGGCTTGGACCTCTGTTGTTGTTACCTTCTTAATGTATTGAGTGAACTAGCCCTATCGATAAATTGCTTTGGCATGGTTATTATAATCATAAGAGTCTTCAAGAACATGACAGTGAGCTCTATGACGTGGACAAAATGGCTGCCCTGACTTGTCTTCGACTGGGTCGGTGCTGCTATAGTCCTTGTGTATTTTCATTAATTGGAAAAGCTCTGCGTGAGAGATTATGAGGCCACTCTTCTTTTCTCTGGGAAACCAATTTCCACGCCTTCCACTACGCTGATTACGTTGTCGGATAGGTTTTACGGGTTTATATGTCTTTGTCGGTGGGAGACTAGATCTTGCGCTCTTGGTTGGTCTTACTATTTTGGTGTTCTCGTCTCAATTTTTGGAGCCAAGGAAGGGTGAAGATTAGTTATAATCAGTGTTCGGGCCTGCAACTTGTTATCTGTCTCTACCTTGTCATATTTCTTTACTCTAGTGAATAAGTCAGCAAAGGCTGCAAGTCCTATTTTGTGTAACAACTTACATAAATCGTCGGGTAAGTAAGCATTTGCAAATACTAGGACTGCCGCCATGTCACCTAACTTGCCGATAGCCAATGCTACTTTTGTGAATCGAGTTAGAAAACTGATGATCGTTCCTCCAAGGTTTTGTTTCATGCTAAAAAGTGTGTCGGTTATCTTTTGTTTAGTAAGATTGTGGACATATTTCTTGATGAACAGGCTTTGCAACTGGGCTGAGTTGACAATGGAATTATCTTCGAGCGTCTAAAATCACATTAGCGCGCTACCTTTCAAGTTGAAGGGGAAAAATTTACATTTCTTTTTATTGCTCACATTGTGGATATTCATCATGTACTCGAATTTGATACAATACTGCTCTGGGTTACCTAACTTGTTGCTTGTATGGATCTTGATGTTTGGCAACATGTGTTGATGCTTGTAAAACTTTATGTTGCCCTTGAATGTATTTTCTCAAACTTTGTGGATTGACTGTGTGTAAAGCGGTTGAGACATTCTCTGGGGCGTTAAATAAACTCTGGATGAGATCGTGCAACTCTTCAGGGGTCATATTGGTCAGTGTCTACTATATGAATAACTCAATTTTATAACGGGCCAAAACCGTCGTTAACGCTTCTTTGTGACAGTTTTAAACTATCGCGATTCCCGTCGCTAATGAGCCGTCGTTAATATATTTCATCGGAAAAGTCTGGTCGCAAAGCATAAATTTTATGACGGTCTCTCCCTGTCGATAATTTGCGTCAATTCAGAACCGTCGCAAACTTACTTAAATGTAGTATCCTCGAATAACTATTATAACAGCTTTGGTTGGTTTGAAATTTTATTGTTTATTTGCGACGGGGTTTAATTATCCTAGAAAGTTTATTTGGCTAAAAGCGTCCTAGTTTTGTCTATATGTAGTATTTAGAAGACTATATTACAATGAACCTGACTAGATGATAACTTTGTAGTTTATTTACAACTATCGGAAAGCCGTGATTATAAACTTCTGATTACAGAACATTAGAAAATTTATGTTGCATAAAACTCAAAAGACCTAAATACAAAAATCTAATGTAAATGGCATTTCCTTTTATTATAACTGATCACTGTACATAAATTATTATCAGATAAACTTTGCATTAGTTGATAACCCGAAATATAACATGAAGTTAAATGAATTTAAAATCTATCACAGGGACGAAAAACGACCCCAACTAGCTAGTTATGCTAATGGTAATGGTGGTGATAACTCAAGTACTACTTCTCTTTTTGGCCAACGACATCGTCAAATACCTCCAAGTTGCAGTTGTCTAGCTCCTCACTTCTAGAAGCAATTACCATGCGCTACTCTTAAAGATAAAGATACCACCTAGCTCAAGTACTGCTTATCTTTTTTACCCAGGACATCGTCAAATACCTCCAAGTTGCAGTTTTCTAGCTCCTCGCTTCTAGAAACAATTGCCATGTGCTACTCTTAATGATAAAGATTCCACCATTGATGGAAGTTGCTGCAAGATTTTCTTTAGAAGGTTTGGTAGATCGTACCATGATAGACATGTGTTATCAACGTTGAAAATCTCCCCATCATTCTCTAAGACGAATGTATACTAGATCGACCTAGGGTTGTTCACAGGTCGGGTCGGGTCGGCCCGGGTTAAGCCTTAAACCTGAGCTGACCCGGGCTGGTCGGGTTACCACGTTTTAGACCCGAACCCGAACCTGAACCGAGTAACTGTAGAACTCTAACCGAAACCGAATCAAATTGATCGGGTCAGGCCGGGTCCTGAACTCGGGTTTTTTATGTTTGTTTGTTTTGTTTTTTTTATCTTGCCACACCCAGAAAAACTAAACACCCAGAAAAACTGAAGGTACTATCTCTATGAGAGAAAGCCACAATCCCACCATTCATATAGGCTCACTCATATTATGCAGAGTTGTTACTTGACAACCATAATAAATCGGGGATCCGGCCGTCAAATGCCCTTTTTTTGCTGGTGCCCAGGGAACTCCCTCTCTTAACTTTTTTAGTTTACTCCAAAAAGGTTTTAGTGCACCCATACATACATTCAGAGCTTGAATCCAAGACCACCCATGGTCCTATACATTCAGATGAACAATACATTCAGATAAACAATAAAAAGGTTTTAGACCACCCAATCTTCTAAGAATGAAAATACGCCATATCGAAATCAGTACAAGGAAGAGAATGAGATGATGATGATTGTTTCTCCTCCATAGAATTACAAACCCTAGAATTAGATGATTCGTTCCTAAATCTTGAGTTTCTTTTTACTCAGCCTCGAAATCTCTTGCTTGAAGAGGAGCTGTTGTTGTGGTAGCTATTACTCGAGCTTGTGCAGATTACGCCTTGAGGGCATTAAGTCGTTGATTTACCAAGAAGTGGGCAACTCCGGGAGATGGAATGGTTTTTTGATTCCTAATGATGATGGATCTGCTATTCCTTTTGTTGTTGCTGGGTGACGATTGACGAATCGATCAACAATGGAGGGAGATTTCTAGAGGGAGGGGAGGAAGAGAGAGGTTGTCGCTGCTTAAGGCTAGGGTATGGTTTGTTATGAGTTAAAAAAATATTTATATAAAGTAGGTCCAGTTCGGGTCTGGTCGGTTACCCGAACCCAAGAACCGAAACCGATCCGAATATAACCGGGTTTTAATATCCGAACCCGAAATCGAACCGACAGATTCTTAACCCGGACCGAACCGGCCGGTTCGGGTCGGCCCGGTTCGGGTCTCGAGTTTTCGGGTTTGAATGTACACCCCTAGATCGTCCCCAATAATTACCCAGAACCGCTCCAATGATAATTAATGAAATACAGATGGAAAAAAAAATGGAAATCATAGAGTAGATGATTCACAAGAAGACATACCTGCCTTTTGGCATATATACTCCCTAGAAATTTTATTCTAGTATAATGCTAAACATCATAAAAATCATAGTTATCAATTGGAGTTACACATAGGTCAAGTAGTTGTTACTTTATCTTTGATCGAGCGCATCATTTGATTATGTTACAAGAGAAGGTATTGGTATAGCCCTTCAAACAATAATACACGATCAAAGTTTTGGAATTGACCAACCAGATTATAAAACTCGCCTCCTACCCCTTAAAAAAATTAAAAACCATCCCATACAATAGGAGCATACTTACAGAGATTTGATGATAATGCATGAAGGATGTAGCCACTAAGTACTTACATGATTATAAGACATGACAAGCATTAGTAACTTCAAGGTAACCGAAATGATCATATTATATGAAAATATAAATTTTACATTTGTAACTAGCAAGTGTGGAATTACCGAGAAAATTGTTATAGGGAAATACTCCATTCGTCCAAACATAGCTTATATGTCAGATAGCCACTAGAAAAATAATAGAGCAAACAAATAATACCTTTGATAATAATAACAATTAAAGCATACAAAATAACCAACAAATGATACAAAGAAATGATGACCAACAGTTTTGATATTAAAGCAAATAAAACACAGGGATTACCTTGACCAAAGGTTTACAAGAGTTTCTTAGCCCCTTCAATCTTTATCATCATAAGCTTTGGCATGTATGCGGAAACCTAGGAAGTTATATTTCTACATCAAAAAACCAAGTAATGTGAAAGCTTTCCCATAGTATTTGAAACAACAATATTAACAGTAACGATAGAAAACATAAGTACTTAATGCCACAAACCTCTAAGCTCTACTAGAACTATGTCGATGGATCTATCCTGAGCTCCAGCAGATGTGATCTTAAAGATTATTATAAAACCATCGAATTTGAATAATGTCAAACATAAAAAATGTGGACTTCTCACGTCATAAACATAAATAGAAAAATAGGGTTAGTGGATATATTAGATAGACATTTCACTATTCCAAAGTATAGAAAATTGTACTTTTGAGCGCTGCACTTGTATTGGTTTTTATCTCTTGCAAATTACGAAGAATGTTTCTTCAAACATCATAAAAATAAAGCATACCTTAATTCGAAGACCATATTCATGAAGAACTATAGGTGATTTCCTTCAGTCAAGTTTGATCACTTTTCTCAATTGAAAATAAAATTTGTGAGCATTGATAATTTTTTATCGAAATTTGAGAAATAGTGAATCAAATAAATTTAGGAAAGAATAAATCCAATGTATGCACCTTATTATCATTTAAATCCTAGAGAGATAGAGAATTAGTGGAAGTAATTAATCGAAACCATCTGCATCTAAATAATTCCCATCCCAATTTCAAAAGTAAACAGCATAAATCGGCGGAGTTAGAGCTGTGTTTTAGCGCTCAAACCAGCGGAGTTGTAAGTGATTGGGCCAATTCGAATGGCTTACTTTGGAAGATATAAATGGGAAAGCAACAATAATTTGGAAGTAGTTTGGGGCACAAGTTATGAAAAATAAATCCTAGTTTTTTTAATATTAGATTTATATTAGAATCTTTGTAATAAATCGAAGGTTCCAAATTCTTGCCAAATTCGTCGATACAGGATGGCGGCTCCCATGTTTGATGTAGCTAAACCTAAACATAGAAGGAAAGAAGAAATATAGAAGGAGCTTTGATCCTTTCTGAGGTAAAAATGTTGAAAATCAATGCATATCACGAGTTTAATTTTGAAATCAAAGAGAAAAATATGAAATTGGTGAATTTTGTCGAACAATGGAAACAAGTGAGAAGGCGGGTTATCTAATGGCATTATGAATACTAGCTCACTCAATTCTAAGTAAGAAAAATGACCCCATTTTAACTCTTTTGGTACGTCATAAATAAGTGTCTAACAAAGTCAGTCATAATTTCCGTCGAAAATTAGTTAAATTTGTATAGTGGTCTCACCTCCTTTACCACTGCCTTACTAAATTGTGTTCACGAAATCATCTCTCACTTGATTTGTGGATTGGTGAATAGCTGTATTGGAGGAGCGAAAGGTGGTATGTCTCCCTATTGTTGCTCGTATAGGATAGGTGGCAACTGAGGTAGGGGGCCTGGATGCGCCTGATTGTATAGGCCTCCAAAAGGTGGCAGTCTATAGTACTGAGCCTGTAGTACAAACTTTCCATAGTTTTCCATAGCTGGAAGTTGGCCCTTGCTTCAGAACGTGTTTTGGGTTAGGCCAAAAATAGGCTCATTGTACAAATAGTCAAAATTATCGGGCCGAGGTGGCCCGTACATTGGTCCTAATAGATTATCTTGTCGGTTCCTCTAAGGTAGCGGTGGTAGGAAAGCTGGTCCTGGCGGTGGTGTTCCATCACTGTTCTGTGGCTCGAATCTACCTTGTAATATGAACTGCGATGTTGTTGGTTCTTCTGGGTTGTAGTATGCTCTATGTTGTAGAGTTAATTTCTATCCTTGAGGAAAGGGGGTGGCGGCAATGGGACTTGTCACCTGTCATCATGCCTCTGCTCAGGGCAGCCATGCTCAAACCCTGGAGGTACCTCACTGGAGGGTGATCAATTTTGCCGACATCAGCTATCATTTACCATCGTATCGCGGCTTCGATGTCTGTTGGATAGAGATGCTCGACTAGCAGAACACTCTTGCTCCTTCTCGTCGCTCTATCGATGATGGTTGTTTGAGCAATGTATATATTAAACATCTTTATCCCTGCGATGGAGCTGTTCCTGGATCCTCTGTGCTGTATCTTGCGCTTGCCTCAACTCGTCTGGTCTAGTTGTGCTTATTGCCTGATAAGCCATTATCATTGGTTCATGGTCATGAATGCTTAAGTATAGAAAAGGCCACTTTAGTCTCTAGTATTTCTGGGACTACTAGATTAGGGGAGATTGGGTTTGATTGGATAATTGAAGATTGGTGGATTGTGCCCTCTTGGCCGTGCACCACGTCGGCGTAAGGGCTGCTAGAGCTGCTATTATAGTAGTTTTCTTTGGAGGGGAGGAGAAGATCCCTTATGTTTGACCTTCTCGCCCTTTTAATAAGTTTCCCCCTGTTTAAGACCCTCAGCTCTAGGCATGTGTTATTCCTTTTTTACCAACCCCTGATATTCTCAGGTGTTTAGGTTTAGGTTTGTCCTTATAAAATGTCTCAATAGTCACTCCTATATTCTCAGGAATTGTTCCCTTAAGGTGAGCCGCCCATACTGGTTGCTTATCTTCCATTTAAACCGGCTTGCTAAGGGTAGTACTTGTCACAGCTGTAGTCCTATGATTCCTCTTAGGGATGATAATGAGTGTATAATCATTTTTGGTTTAATACGTTTCGTTAGAGGAGGGCACCACTCGACTATCTCTGGGCTTCTCCCTTAAACTGTCTCTTTAGAGGAAGAGGAAGTGCTCAGTCAGGAACTAGAAGAAGAAGAGGAAGAAGTTTAAGAAGAAGATCCCCTTAGGTTACCTCCACCTCTCTACTTATAGGGAGAGCCTGGCCTAAGGGTACCCCTGCTCACGTACTTTGTGTAAATCCTAAGGTATCCCTTCAGGGTCGTATGTTTTATATTTCAACGTGGGCAGAGGGCCTAACGCCTATTGTCAGTTGTGGTCATTAGGTTAGTTCCTGCCTAAGATGTACTCATCGTTAGCGGGGAGCTCGCCTGACGACCTGGGAGGTCAACACTAGCTAGAATGTTCCTACTTGTACTAGAGGGGTCCTTTAGCGACCTTCCACCTCGTACCTTAGTGGGAGGGTGCTCTTACAATTGCCCCCCCTCAGGTGGTGCTCGTTGTGAGGGTGAGCTAAGGTGGAATGGTCATGTATTGGTCGGTCATTATATTAGAAGTTGCGTTACATCATTCCTATCAGTGCCTGGGGAGGGATAAGAGTAATTATTTTTAGGAAAAAAGTATGGCATGCGGTAGCTGCCCCTATTGGCGACGTATCATATCATTATGGCGGGCCCGACATTAATCATACTCGCTTCCCCATGTACCCCAATGTAGGGACCTAACTTCGTTCGGATGTGAAGTTGGTTCTTACAACATAGAATCGATCCTCAATCAAAGAAGGCAAGAAAATGACTTAAAGTAAGATCTAACTATAGACAAATACTTGCGTAGAGGCCCGAATGTGACTCTCTGCTACCTCTGATGAGGATTTTTTAGGGCAGAATGTATTACTGAAGAGTAAATAACAGGGTTCGAGTACAGAGTATCTGGGTGGTCTAAGGTAAAATGCAAAGGGCTAGAGATGATTTTTCTAACCCCTCCTTGGTTTCCCTCTCCTATATTTATAGAGATATAGGGAGCTGAGTCACCAAGGGTGGGTCAGGTTTACATGATTGCTGTCAGAAAATCCCGGCGAGTTATGGGCGCCAATTTTGTCGGCACTGTCAATGCAACATTTATTGATGATATTTCTGAACAGCGCCGTGGTTGGACCTGTCACTGTAGCTGCACGGGCCAATCAATACGCCATCTGATCTGATGAGGTGATTATCTATCTTATCTTGCTTTGACCGTATGTTAGTGAGGTCGAAGGGTTTCTGTTACGGCTCGTTAATCTGTTCTCTAAGCTTTGCCTGATTTCAAAGCTTCGTCTTCGGGGGATCCCAGGGGAGTCTATTTTAGAGATTTAGTGGGCTTCGATACATTCGTGTAGGCTATGAAGTAGGCTTCGAATGACTGCCGAAAGCTATGAGTTGGCTACTACATTTGCCTCCTCTCAGCGAAGGTCTCGAAGCCAAGTTGAGAGGTTTTCGCTGAGAAAGCTGTTTGGTCTAGGAATTTGAGCAGTTTGACTGTTGGTTTTTGGGTAGGTAATAAAAGAGGGTTTTTAAGAGATGTAGGTGGTTATAGGGTAATAAATGAAGTGAAGGGTATAAAGATGGGTTACTGTATAGGGGTACTATATCCTCTTCCATTTACAGTATTCTTCTGCTTCTTTCTTCTGATTCTGAGCATTTTAATGGATACCACGCCAAACACGCATTTCCAGAAGGGGATGGGGATCGCTCATGACCGTCGTGTGGGGCGGAAGATGGCGGAACTGCGTATGAAGTTTTTTGGGCAACATGGTCTGAATTCGGACATGCTCGAGCTTGTGGGGGTAGGACCTGAGGAGTTCTTCAATAGTGATTCTTATTCCTATCTGTGGGACCAGCTAAGGTTCCATTTTATGAACATTGAGAGGTGCCATCTCTTTCTGATGGCGGCTCTGGCCGACAGTCTTGTCTGTGTGGAGGAGATCATCGAGGAGATGAATTTGGCCACTGAAGCTGGACCTTCTGGTACTAGGACCAATGGTTGACGAGGTTATCTTTGTATGTTTGTTTTTTCTGCGTGCGTGATTTTTTTGCTTGGGATGGTTGTAGAAATGTAATTTGTTTGTTTGAACGGATGTTTGGTAAGGACAAAATATTTTCTGCTTACCTGTATCAATGTTTCTGACTGTTACTGTAGGCGAATGTAGACGATTACTTTTATAGACGCGATGTATAAGGATATCTTCGAAGGTAATGATGATCAAATGCTCGACGCTGGAGGTATGTTCGACTAGGAGCCCTCAGGAACGAGGTTTGAATGCATGTACCGATGAATCAGTTACACCTGGGAAGTTAGAAAGTTTGTTTATTGACTTTTTGAGGTTGGGAATTGAAGGCTGCCATTAATTTAGTTAGGGAAGAGGGAAAGTTGTGGTGGGTTTTTTAGTATAAAAGGGGATGGTTTGGAAGGAATTTCTTCATCTGTCCTGCATCATTTTCTTTATCTACTGCTTTGTTTGTTGATCAACATGGCTGAAAACGTATCGGTTCAAAGACATCATGTGGCGGTGAGGGCCAGGAGAATTCAGGAGGCCTTGCTGGGTCTTCAACGGAGGTTCAGAATAGGGAAGGATATTAATGCCGAAATGCCAGACCTCTTTGAAGCAGAACCTGAGGCACCACACTATGACATGCCCTTTGCGTACTTGTATGGAATAGTGCAGATGATGGGGCCGTTTCCCGGCCATCGACTGTCTCTTCTCACAGGCTTCACGGAGGATATAGTGGACTAGGAGGACAAAGATGCAGCGGCCGTTGTTTGATGAGAGGAAACCCGTCATCAAATAGGGTTCACTTTTGCATGATTTCTTGTTGCTGTTTTACTATTTTCTTCCACCTTTTCTGTTCTCATTTTTGTATGAATCCTGTAATGCTGTCTGAGTTGCTGAATGAAAATGGTTTTTGTTAATAACTTTCTTTGTCGTGTTGTGCGTACTAGTAATATATATTTTGATTTGTGATTGGAGGTATTGAATGGATAATACAGTTGTCGAAATGAATCGTTTGTGCTGGTTGAAGATAAAAATAACTTTGTCAAAATGAAAGGTAAACTGTGTCGAAGCTGAAAACTTTATCTGTAAGCATGAGATCGTTGAGTGGTCGAAGTTTGTGACTGTATTCGGTCGAAGGGTCGAAACTTTTATGTTAAAGGGTGTGTTGGATGTCGAAAGTCGATATATTGGATAAGTTTTCTTGAGGCTATCTGCTGCGGATTGTTCGAGACATAAAATGGTCGAGTACTCGAGTTCGGGGATTGTGTAGTCGATTATGCGGGATTTGACTGGCCGATCAGACAGCCCAGACGGCTGGTTTGTCAGACTGGTACAGGCTCTTGGGGCTGTGTGCAAAAGGTAATGATGATGTTTTTCTCGTATGACGGAAATGTTGTAACGTGAGTGTTTTGACTTGGTTGTTTAGCTTCGAGTGAGGGAGAAAAAGCTTCGAGAACTTCAGATTTTGCCGACAGTTATAAGTGAGGGTGTTATTCGCACGTGAGAGGTACGAGGCGTATATTGGTCAAAACACATTATATCCGAAATGTCGGATAGTGGGGTCGTGGTAATGATAGTGCTTAAAAAATCGAGGTAATTTTGTGTTTTTCAAAAGATATATAAAAGGGAGAGGAGTAATTACTGTATTGTTTTACTGTGAGATTCAAATAGTGTAGAGGAGGGAACGTACACCATTTCATACTTAGAAGTTCTTGTTGCAATTGCTGGTTTGGTTTTGCTCATTCGAGGGTAGTGTTGCTAACCACTGGTAAGTTACTTGATCTCTGCTGCTTGTACTATGTTTTGCTCTTTTGAGAATGTAGGTAAGGCAATCTATGTGTTTTAGAGGTTATTCTCGAGGGTAAAGAAACTTGAGGGATTTGGGTTTTGATCCATTTTGGGGTTTGGGGGGTTTTAGGGGGGGTACTGGGTCTGAGATTGAGGTTGTGATGAATATCTGGGGGGGGGGGGATGGACAGGATTGGAGTGATAGGTACGGGATTGTCAAATTTTCTACTCTAATTGCGTGCCTCATCTTCTGCAGGCTAAAATATTTAACCTTCAGGCTTCGAGACGGAGACTGATAGATGAAGAGTTCGAAGAATTCGAAGCTAATGTTTCTGGTGGAGCCCCATTGGATGAGGGTAGTGATGTAGAAGTGTTTGATATTGTAACCGGGGATCCATTATCAATGGTTCTGCTGGCTGAGGGGGTTCCGGTTTTGAGGCGTCGAAGGACGATAGTTACCGAAGATAGTGATGAAGAGGAAACAATATGGGGGAAGGGGGGGGGGTAATGTAGGGCTTTCTGGTGGTGGAGGGGGAGATAAGGTACAAAGTGAAGATAGTGGGGATTCGACTGAGTCGGATAGGGTCGAAGGTGTTGTTTTAGCTAAAGAGAGGATTATATTAGATCGGTTCGCCGCCAAACTTGAACTCACGATGGTAGGGGTGCATCTGAGTATTTCAGGGGCGAGGTTGACCTTCAAGTCAGACCCTGGGGAAGGGATTTTGGCTTATAGAGGCCAAATTTGATTGAGACTGGGGCTGCCTCTCTGAAGATTGGTGAAAGAAGTATTGAATTTCAGGGGAGTGGCTCCGGTGCAAATGAACGGTAATTTTTATGAGATGATGAGGGTTGTAGAGGGGATGAATGTAAAACTGGCTAGTGAGGGTCGAGGTTTGATTAAATGGTTTGACTTCATCACCTTTTACTCGAGGAAGGCTAGTCAAAACCCGGGGACCTATCCCATCCAATGACACCCAGAGAAACCTTGTTTCTTTGACCTATGCTCGACAGGCCAAGGGTAGAATAAAGATTTACTGATAGTAAGGGGTAACTATGAGAATGTAGAGAAAGTTGACCCGTATAAATTACATCATAGGGTATATAGCGAAAGTAAGTTTACTGTCGAAGGGCTATTGTTGATGTGTATCTGGGATAAGTGATAACTGTGTTTTTGTTTTAATCTATAGGTTCGAAGAGTTTGTCTTGGGATAATCTGATAAATTATATTGATACGCTACTCGATGCTAGTGAAGACTAGGTAAATTTTGTATTTGACAGTCTCAAAATCAAAAGACAAAGGAAGAAGAAGGAGGATTCCCTGCTTCGAGACGCACCCGCTATATCGAAGATACTTAAGAGAAAGAAAGGTGAAGGTGTTTCAAAGGGGAAAAAAGAAATGGGAGTGGAAGAGTTGCCAGGAAATTTCCAATTTGTACAGAGATCGCAGAGGGGTTCGAAGCCAGCAATTCCAGTGCCCGAAGTGGCAGGAGATACGCCGAAGTTGAGGCCGAGGGCAGTAGCAGCTCAAACTGAGAAGGGGAAAGGCCTGGTAGTCCCCGAACCTTTGAAGATGTAGCAATCGAAGGCTGGCCAATGTAAGAGGCCTAAGGTGCTGGGGGAGGATGATACACTAGAGGAAGATGAAGAGATGTCAGAGGTTGAACGACAAGAGCAGGCTGTGACAAAGCAGGCTTCGATGTTTGAGCTCTGGGAAGATGACCCAGACGAGACTTCGAAGGAGATAAAGAAACACATGATTCAGGTAACTATATGCGGCTTGCTGTTGTGGTATTTTACGATTTCTTGAAAATTCTTCGAGTTTCAAGTTGCACTGATTTCATGAAAATTTTAGCAGACGGATACTTGGGTGTAGACTTGCTGCTAAGCAATGATGGCAGTGAAGGCGAAATTGAAGCAAGCAAAGGACAATCTGAATCTTTCTCGTGGGAAAGAGGCATTACTGGTGCATGAAGTCAGGAAGTTGAAGCAGGATCTGGGGTACTTACAGACTCTTATGACGAGAGGCTCGAGCTGCAGTGGCCGAGGCTGGAGCAAGAGTTGTTTGCGAAGCTTGTGGCGTGTAAGAGGGAGAAAGCTGAGGAGAAGGTAACTTTCCAACGACAGTATGATGGAAAATGCAAAACTAACGTTAAGTTGAAAACCTTTATAGATGATAAGGGGTATGACCCCGAGTCATTGGAACCTTATCCTGTGTCTCCAGAACTTGTTGAAGGGGATGATTTGCAGATAAAGGGAGGAGAGGCAAACATTGCTGAAGAAGCAGCTAGAAGTATTAGGGGTGGTACAGATACAGCGCTTGTTGGAGCGCCCATTGGTAGTACTGTTGGTGGTTTGGTCATTGGAGGCTCGAATGAAGTTGTTGGGGGAGCTATGAAGCTGGAAGGCGTAACCGCGCCGGTATGAGGTATATGAGGTTGGGATGACATTTCTTCTTCTGGTGATTAAAATGTTGAGTTGTAATATTTTGAACGATGTTGTTGTTTTCTGTTGGTCTCTGAACTCAGTAGGTTGCTTGTGCTTTTGTTGTCTGTTTGAACTCCTGAAATTGATGCCGAACATACTGATTTGGAACTTCTGATTTGATATTTGATTTGCTGATGGATTGTATAGTCGCGCTCTGACCTTGAATTATTGAAATTTGAATGCACATTGTGTTGAGTTTGCTTGTTTTGGACTCTTGATGATTGGTCTTTGAATTGTACTGTAACTATTCCTCTCATGGATGATATGTTGAATGTGCTCTGCAATTGATAAAATTGTAGATAGTATTTTTGTATACTGTTGTTGTTTAGAAGTATAGAAGTTGGATCTGTTTGAGTAGAAATTTGGTCTGTATGAACGACTGTAGTATGATCAAAGCCTGGGGAGTGTCGACGATTGTATAGATCGAACTCGGAATGTCTTGCTAGACATCGAAGGCTGAGGCCACAGCGATTTTGAAATTTTGAAAAATTTCCAGATCGCTTCCAAGTATCAGTCGGGCTGAGGGGACGTGATGCCTAGAGCAAACCCAAAAATTTACTGGACTTCGAAGGCTTAAGCCACAATGAAGTAATATCTGATTGCCACCAACGCATTCCTGAGGGTCCGACCTTTTGACCATCCTTGCCCCTCAACTCCGCTCGAATGTTAGAAATTTAAGTAATTCAAGGTCGTCCCAAAGTACCAGTCGGGGCGAGGGTGGACATGATACCCGGGGTAAGCCAAGAAAAGGACTGGACGAAGTATATCTGATCGCCCCCAATGCATCTCTGAGGGTCTGGTCTTTCGACCATCCTTGCCCCTCGAGTTTGCTCAAAATTGGGGACTCGAGCAATTCAAGATTGCCCCCAAGTATCAGTCGGGGCAAGGGTGGACGTGATATTGAGGGTCAATCAAGAAAAGGAATGGACTTCGAAGGCCTAAGCCACAACGAAGTAATATCTGGTCCCTCCCAATGCATTCCCGAGGGTCTGGCCTTTCGACCATTCTTGCCTCTCAAGTTTGCCCAAAGTTGAGAGCTTGAGCAACTCAAGATCGCCCCCAAGTATCAGTCAGGTCGAAGGTTGACATAACACCTGAGTTAAATCTAGAAATTCAAAATGAAGTAGGGACGAAGTAAGGGTTGAAAAACTTGTTTATTGAATGTTTTGGACTACATCAGTTGTACATGGTTGGAGATATGGCCTGTTATAGGATACCAGCTGTATTGTATTCCAGGGGTTTGGTAGAGGCTCTTTGTCTTTCTTCATTAAGTAATAAGAACCCTTGTCCCTTTTATCGTAGAGAATATATGGTCCTTCCCATAATTCGGCTAACTTGCCAGCATTTCGAGGTCTCGAAGACATATTGACACGTCAAAGTACCAGATCTCCAATGTTAAAATTCCGTGGTCAAACTCTTTTGTTGTAAGATTTATGTAGTGTTGTGTGGTATCGGCCAAGGCTAGCGATAGCTCAATCTCTAGTTTTATCGATCCATAACATGTTGCAAGCAAGTTCAAACTCATTATCTTCGTCTGGGAGATTAGGGTCCCAAGTGGGTACTTCGAATAGACCCAGGGGACGTGTTGTAACTGTTGAACCCATCATCCTTTCTTTGCATCGACTCTCTTGTTAAGACCATCGACGATGGTTTTGTTAATTGCTTTGACTTGACCGTTGACCTGGGGATAGTAAGGTGTGGAGGGTGAGAGGATGATATTGTGTTTTTTGAGGAAATTTCTGACTTTGTTGTCAATGAATTGGGGACCATTGTCGTATCGAATCATATGAGGACAGCTGAAGCGAGTGATGGTGCTTTCTTATAAAAATTTAACAACTTCTTCTTCTCTGGTTCGGTATAGAGGTACCGCTTCGACCCATTTTGTGAAGTAATCGGTTGCGACGAGGATGTTTTCTCTACTACCTGAAGTTTTTGGGAATGTCCCAATGAGATCGATGGCCCATCTTTTGAATGGCCAGGAAACTTGGCTGAAGTGGGGGCCTTGAGAGGGGTTATGGATGTCTTGGGCGTGACGTTGGCATTTGTCGAAGTGTTTTGCATAGTGGAAAGCTTGTTTTTTCATACTGGGCCAAAATAATCCTTGGATAACAGCTAGAAGGGCCATAAAATGACCAGCAGTTTGAGCACCGCAGGTTCCTTCATGAAGTTCGGCTAAGGTTTGAGAGGCTTCGTCTTGGGATATGCATCGAAGGAGGACGCCATTTGGGGATTTTCGATGTAGTTGGTTTTTGTGGATAGTATATATGCGGCAGTTTTCTAGCAAGGACCGTTTGGCTTTGGGATCATCTGAGATGGTGGCGTTGTTGAGGAAATGAAGAAACGGTGTTCGCCAATCGTCTGGATCGTGACTCTCACCCCCAGTATTGATGGTATTGATTTCCATTTGGTCGATACTTGGGCGTTTGAGTACTTTGATATGGAGTATTCGAGATTTTGATTGTTCAAGCATAGCTGCTATGCTGGCGAGGGCATCTGCATGTCTATTTTCTCCTCGAGGGTAATGCGTAATTGTTAATTTTTCGGGGAACCGGCCCATGCGGTGTTGCACAAAGGGAGCGTAGTAAGGCATGCGACCGTTAGCTTGGTTTTCTCCTGTGTAGTATCTCTGAACTAGTTGAGAATCTGTAAAGACAGCAAGCTTGGGAAAGCCTAGGTCGAGTGCGAGGTCGAGGCCGTGGATCAAGGCTTCGTACTCTACTTCGTTACTGTAACATTCGAAGGCCAGTTTGATAGCTTTCTCTCTGCGGTCATTAGTGGGTGTTACCAAGGCAATACGAATGCTTGAGCCATTAGGTCGTGTTGATTTGTTTGTGAATAAACGCCAGCCAGTGAGAGGGTCCCTGGGATCTACTATCTCGGGTTGATCTTCTAATAAATCCTCTTCGTGTTCTTCCCAGTCGTCATCTTCGACCAGGAAGTCAGCTTGAAAGTCTGCTACTACTTGGTTTTTCTGGGATATTTACTTCTCGAAGGTAATGCGTGTTCGCCAAGGTATACGGACCACTGTTGCACTCGTCTGGATTTTTCTTTTTTGCTAAGTACCTCTCGAAGGAGATAACTGGTAATAACACGAATAGGATGAGCCTGAAAATATGGTTTGAGCTTACGGGCTGAATAGACAAGTATGAGGAGTAAGCGCTCAAGTTTTGAATATCGAGTTTTTGTGGGGGTTAGGGTTTTACTGATATAATATACAGGTTTTTCGATGCTCGAATCAAGTCAAATGAGCACTAAACTGATAGAGGTTTCTACGGCAGCGAGGTATAAAGAGAGTATTTCGCCTTCGATAGGTGTGCTGATGATTGGTGAACGACCAAGATAAGTTTTGAGTTCAAGGAAGGCTTGTTCGCACTCAGGGGTCCAGTCGATCTCGGGATTGTTTTTCTTTTTTGCTTTGTGGACGCCTTTATCGCGTAAGAGGGAAAAGAGCCAGGCACATTGATATGAGGATTTAGAAATGGAACGATTGAGGGTTGTTATCCTGCCCGCCACTCTTTGGACGTCTTTCTTGGTTCGGGGCGAAGGCATTTCTATGAGGGCTCGAATGTGGTTGGGGTCAATCTCTATCCCGCGTTTACTGATATGGTGACCCAAATTTTTTTGGATGACATGCCAAATTGGCACTTGTCTGGGTTGAGTGTCACATTATATGTGCGAAGTTTCGAGAAGATTTATGAGAGGTCTTGGATATGGGTGTTTTTCTGAAGGCTCGTGCATAAAATATCGTGGATATAGACTTCGACAGATTTGCCAAGAAAGGGTTTGAACATGGTTGTAACAAGGCGTTGGTAGGTGGCGCTGACATTTTTAAGGCCAAAGGGCATAACATTGAAACATTAAAGGCCTTGTTCAGTTATAAATGAAGTTTTAACTTGATCTTCGGTGATGAGGGGTACCTGTTTATAGCCTGAAGCTGCGTCCATCATGGATAGGCGCTCATGTACAGCGGTGGCATCGAGGAGTGCTGATATAGTTGGGAGGGGGAAACTGTCATTCAGTGTGTGCTTGTTGAGGTCTGTGAAGTCGACGCAGATTCAGATCTTGCCATTCTTCTTAGAAACTGCTACAATGTTTGATATCCAGTCTACATATTTAACTTCTTTGATAAAGCCTGCGGCAATGAGCTTGTCTACTTTGAGGTTCACGGCTTCTAGAAGTCGTGGTGCTAGTGTACGCTTCTTTTGTTTTACTGATGAGGATTGGGGGATGAGGTCGAGGCGATGGCAGGCAAGGTTGGGGTCAACACCAGGCATTTCTTAAAATGTCCAGGCGAAGATGTCTTTGTTTGTTCGTAGGAAATCAAAAAGTTCGAGGCACTCTGAATCATTGAGGAAGGTTCTGATAAATGTTCCCCGACCAGGACCGTCGAGTTTGATATAGACAGTGAGTTTGATGGATGGGGTGGTATCTGTAGAAGTTGAGGGGATAGAGAGATGTTGTGATTGCTATGGGCGGCTGACAAGTTTTCGAGTTTGGTCGATCTCTGGATGCTCACAGGAGCGGGCAAGGCGTTGAGAGCCTTTCAAATTCCAAGTACCCTCGTGATTGCTGAATCGAAGGGTCTGATGGTAGGTCGAAGGTATAGCTTGCATGGTGTGAAGCCAATCTCATCCGAGTATACCGAGGTATTTAGACTTCTTGTCAATGATGATGAAGTTGGTTTGAAGGGTAATGGGTCTTGTATTGATGAGTAGGCTGTTAGGGCCAACGACGACTTCTGTTGATCCATTAAAACCTTTTAGTTCAATGTTTGCAGTTGTTATGAGGTCTATTTTTTTCATGGTTTGGATTGTTTGGAGAAAAAGAGCATAAGCTACACTACCGGTATCTACGAGCATTGTATGGAGGACGAGGTTCTCAATCTTAATCATGATGACTAACGGATCGGAATGGGGGAAATGAACGTGTGAAGTATCACAGTCGATGAAAGAGATACCCTCGAGTCGAGGGTGATGGCTTGATTATGGTTGAAGCGTAGGAAATTTCTCTTGATAGGTGAGCTTGTGACATTCTTCGATGCACTTTCGTTTACTCTTGGAATGTCCACTGTCTATGTTGTTAACTTCGATCAACTTGACTCTATAGATGTGCACTTCAGCTTGATCAGTAGTAGGGGTGGATAGAGATTTGAGGTAGGACCCATCGAGGTAGCTCGGAAGGTCAGTAATACACTGGTGCAAACTTCCTGCTCTGAAAATAAGTTCACGGGAGCGCTGAAGGGCGAAGTACTTATTGGTATCATGATTGTTGCACTTATGGTTGGCACAGCAAGGTTTACCTGGTCTGACTTCGATGGGGAAAGGGATGCGCCAAATGGGGTCTGTCTATATGTATGGTAGAAGGGTGCTGAGGGAGGCAGTGAGTGTAGGCAAAATAGGCCTTGGTTGCCTTTTGCGAGCTTCAGTGTTGTTATCAATGTTGGGGTGTTTGCGGCTTTTAGGCTCCTGTGAGACAGGAGCGATCAGGGGTGCGGGAGCAGGGTGGGGGTGTTGCCGAGGTTTATTGAAGTTTGATGTTTGCGAAGGTTGGCTCTGTTTGCGGGACTCTTGGAGGCGTTCGAGATCAATTTTTCCGTTGACCTTCGAGAGCATCTCTTGGAGTGTTTTTAGTTTGTGAATGACTAGGTGCTCTTTTACTCGGTTGTGGCTGGCAGGGCATTCGAATATGCCAAAATAGCATTCGAGCAATCGAGATTTTTAATTTTCCAGGATTCGTCGAGGAATCTTCTGGTGAAGGCTTCGAGGGTCTTAGTGCCATATTTTCTAAAATTGAAGAGAGCGTCAACTCTAATCTCTCTATCTTTGTTGACGGCAAACTGGGTAATGAAGAGGTTTGAAAGTTGCTCGAAGATACTAATCGAGCCATTTGGTAGATTGTGGTACCATCGAAGGGGGTTATCGGTAAGGCTTATTGAAAAAAGCCGACATAATAGGTAGTCAGCCGTAGAGTAGGGGCTCAGGGAGTTTTGGAATTTGAGGATGAAGGATTTGTGGTCTGTGTTACGGTATTTGCTGAGTTTTGGGGCACGAAAGTTGGAGGGTATTTTGATAGCCAAAAGTTTGGGATAGATTGGGTTATTGAGGCGGTTCCAGGAGTTTGTAGCGGGGCTCGTGCTGACGCGAATGATAGGTTATATTTTGTAGTCGAGGTCCTGCTGTGTATCATACACAAGACATAGGGGAGATTGATGAATTCGAAGGTTGTGAGGTCAAGTGTATAAGATAAAATCAGCACTACGTTCGCCGAGCCGTTCTCGAGCAAGATGGCGTCAGGGGTGTCTGGAGGAGCGAAGGGTTGAGTCGGAAGAGTCTTCTGTGTGGTGAATCCCGAGGTGAATGGTGCCGGTTGGGGGGATAATACGGGGAAAACTTTTGGCACCGGTGTGAACGGGAGGTATCTTGAGGCTTAGTAAACGCCCTAGGTAGGCGCGAGCAGAGATGCGCGATGGGTCTGGTGCCTGGGACAGGTGAACAGGTTCCAAGGGCTGTAATCTTTGTACCTCTCGGACGGTGTTGCGCAGTTCGTCGATTGCTCTGTTCTGTCTATTTTCATCATCCAAGCGGCAATTTCGCTCAATTTCTAGTGCCAAGCGGTGGTTTTCACGCTCCTGGATTAGTTGGTTCTGGTAGCGCTCCTCTGACTGAACAACTTGCTGGGATAGCAGGGCCATATGGGCAGCGAGTTCGTCAATAGAGTGGCCTGCCTGAGCTGAGTTGGAGCGGCGTGTGGGGGCTATTGAGGGTAATCTGCTGAAATGAAAAACAAAAGGAGGGGAAGAAGGAAAGGAGATTGGTAGGGTGGGAAGCATAGACGATACCAATTGTAGGGACATAACTTTGTTCGGCTGTAAAGTTGGTTCTTGCAACATAGAATCGATCCTCAATCAAAGGAGGCAAGAAAATGACTTAAAGTAAGATCTAAATATAGACAAATACTTGTGTAGAGGCCTGAAGGTGACTCTCTGCGACCTCTGATGAGGATTTTTTAAGACAGAATGTATTACTGAAGAGTAAATAACAGGGTTCGAGTACAGAGTATCTGGGTGGTCGAAGGTGAAATGCAAAGGGCTGGAGATGATTTTTCTAACCCCTCCTTGGTTTCCCTTCTCCTTTATTTATAGAGATATAGGGAGCTGAGTCACCAAGGGTGGGTCAGGTTTACATGATTGCTGTCTGGAAATCCCAGTGAGTTATGGGCGTCGGTCATGTCGGTACTGTCACTGCAACATTTATTGATGATGCTTCTGAATGGCGCGGTGGTCGGACCTGTCACTGTAGCCGCACGGGCCAATCAATGCGCCTTCTGACCTGATGAGGTGATTGTCTATCTTATCTTGCTCCAACCGTGTGTTAGTAAGGTCGAAGAGTTTCTGCTGCGGCTCGTTAATCTGTTCTCGAAGCTTTGCTTGATGTCGAAGCTTCGTCTTCTGGGGATCTCTGGGGAGTCTATTTTATCGATTGAGTGGGCTTCGATACATTCTAGTAGGCTGTGAAGTAGGCTTCGACTGACTGTCAAAGGCTACGAGTAGGCTACTACACCCTATATAAGAAGACTCACTGTGGTTTGAGAAAATCATTGGCAACATAGTGGTTGCAATCTCAGTGTGAGTTTTAACTCTCTTCTTTTGTTGTTGTGTGTTGTGATGGAAAGCGCTGTTGGGCATGACGATTTATTTTGCCTGAAGTTGTCCATCCATTCACGTTGGTAATTCATGTGAGTTTTCTAGCCAGTTCGTTTGTTTTCCATTATGAAATATACATAGGGTAAGTAAGAACTGTTGTTAGGTTTAGCAGTGCTTCTTGCTCAGTGTTATTTATGACCTGTAGAGGTTTGCCAAAGCGGTAGTGATGTCGGCGATGTTGTGGTTGCCAATCGTTATGAGACTATAAGAGTGGCTCCACTATGACGCAGGGGCGAATCGTGTATTAGTTTTCATGGGGTCACTAATAGAGTGGAGGCCGTGTAAGGCCGAGTGAGGGCTTAGGGGTAGTAGGTCTTTGAGGTGCCCTAGTTGGCTATATGACCAAAATTCCCTTTGTACTTTAGATTGAGTATGATATTTATACCTGGCTCGTGCAAGAACATCCAAGCATCGAGCACGAGTCTGTATACCCTGACTTTAGGAAGACCAAGGTGAAAGATGGTTTTATCGAGTGAGGAGTCATCGACGGAGGGGTTCGCTGCTAGACCGCTTTGCACAGTACCCGTAGAATGGAGGGGGGGGGGGGGAAGCCACGACCACGAGGCAGGTTCTTTGATTCCTCAGGATTTAGAGGTCGAGGCACGTGCGGACTTTATGGTAGGTGGGAGAGTATTCAGGAATATGGTCCGCGAGGCCATTATTAGTGGTTGTTCGAGGGGTAGCTCATAAAGATTTTGGCCTTATCCCAATAAGTGGAGATTGCCTAGTTCCTTAGTCGAGTACGAGAGTGTTGGGATAAAAATGGAGTATTTAGATATAATCGATGAGTGAGCGAGGGCTAGTGGCAGAAACAAGTGAATTTGGCCAGATTGTCAGATGTTGCCGCCTAATCAGTGTATCGTCTACTACGGGTAGTTCGATGCGGGTTTGCGGTTCCCATTGGACAACCTGATAAAAAAATGCTCAAACTCATTAGGTCTGGTGCTGGGGAAGATGAATGGTAACTTTTACCGAGTGATGACGGGGTACCGACAGATCATTCAATCAGTGTCGCCTCACTGGAATGTGTGGTTTTCCGACATTAAAGTTGTGTATAAGATGGGGCGCTGTCCACGCTAGTAGGTTGTGGTCCCTGAGAGCACGGGGAATGAGGTGGGGGAAGCTGGGGCATTAAACGAGCCCGCGTCACCGTGACTCACCCGTTCACATTCGAAGGCGGGTTGTGTGAGGCAGCAAGCCCGAACCGCGGCCAAGGGGAGGACTGCGGTAGCTAGGAAGGCCCGTGTCAAGAAGAGCGAGGATGAAATGAGGTGCTAGAAGGTCATGCACACCTGTACTCCTGAGTAGAGGCATTTGTACAATAGCTCGGAAGTGTGGCGAGACAAAGATTTTTAAGTTACCTACCAAAGGTAACTATTGGTGTCGCTATCCAATATTGGTGACTGGTGCTTTTGACTTTGACAATGGGCCCAATTGTTGCTTGCGCCATAATGTTTTTAACACCAAGTGTACGGTGTAGTTTTTATTATAGTTACGTTTAATTATTTTGTGTCCTATGCATTGTTCGTTCTGTCTAAATATTTTCTTGTTATTGTACAGGTGTGATGCTTTCAAAGTTGACGTACAAGAACTCTTGGTTACGTTTGCTAGGTCACAGGAATTAGGATTTCCAAGTGTTATCGAATAAAGATAAAGAGAAAGCTAATCTGGCTTAGGTGCTCAGCGATCTTCAGGCTCGTCGCGCAGCGGTCGTGGCAGCCATACGGGTAAGGAATTGCTTGTTGTGCAAGCTTATGGCATCTTTTGTTGTTGGCTAACTGGTTGTTTTTATGTTTTCATGGCGTGTAGTACATTCTCACGCTCAAGGTCACATTGCTTCATGGTGAGAATCTGGCCAACCGTAATATCGAGTTAGAGCAGTAGCTCAAGGATATATATGCCCATTAGAAGGGGCTCGTACCGGAGGCAGTACACCGTGAGCTAACTGACCACATTGCAAACGTGACTGAGGGGCTTGAAGAACAAGTAAGAATGCTGAGTGAGGAGAAGCTGCAACTCATGAGAGATCTAGAGGTGACCCATGGACGTCTAAAGGCAGAGATGCTGGAGTAAGAGGCGAGAGAGCAATCACTCTGTGAACAGCTACTAGTGGAGAAACAAGTGTTGGAAGGGTTACAGGGATGTTCAACGGAGCTCGTGGGGGTATGACGGGTCTGGTAGAGGAATTTTGCCTCTCAACGAGTGGTGGGTTACGACGCAGGCTCTGCCATTGCCCACTCTTCTTCAATCCCAGAATGTGCCCGGGCTGTATCACATGGGATATTCTGCCCGACAAGGTCTAGTGCCTCTAGAGTACCAAATGGATATCACCCCCGAGGAGCAGACCCAGCTGGCTGAGGTGGATGCAGCGGCCACCACAAAACCAGCTGCCCGATTGTAAATAGATTCGTAGCGTTATGTTTTAAGGCCCATTGTAGCAATGTGTTAAGACTTTTTTAATGAGTCTATAATGGTTATGTTAAACTCTGGTAATGGGGCCCTTCGTGGTCATGTACTGTGTAATCAATATATTTACTCTTCTACAATATTTAGTGGGCATTTGGCTTCTGTAAAATTTTATGGAATTTGTGTTTCTACTTGCTCATTTTCCATAAGTTTAGCTTGCAACCAATAGTCTCATCGGTACTGAATGCTAGATGCTGGCCTAAGGGTAGCTAGTTCTCGTTGAACGAGGTACCGTGATCGTAGAGATGCTTTTCATTGTAGACTTTGATTGGTATGGGTACTGTGGTCGGTTGTATGACCGATATCTCATAATTAGTTTGGAGAAACTCCTCCTGAAAGTGTTTTACTAGTCCTCATTGAACTAGGTACTGTGGTCGTAGTGGTTGGTCATCCATGGATGTACGAGGGCCGAGCGCTAATTTAGCCGATGCGCAATGGGAGTCACAAATGCATACTGAGAGTTCCAAAATATGGTCACAGTGTGTAGTGCCACTTGGGGAGAAGTGGAGCAGTTATGAAAGGGTATAATAATTAGGTAAGGGGCTATATGTTTTCCCATAAAAATTAATTAGGCACCTTCACTTGGGGCCTAAATAAGAGGGGCTTGAAGTGTTCAAAGTGTAGTTATTGCTTGGAGCTTCAACCTGAGCACCTCGTGTGCTTTAAAGAAGATATAGACCCGACCACTAATACGTTTCGAAGCACAGGTGGCCACGTAGGTAGATTTCTATATTGAGTTGTACTTTTGTCATCGGGGGATGGAGGGGAAGCCACTAGAGAGGGAGTACGTCGACCCTTCGTCTCTGCCAAAGGGGGAGAGGAAAATACAGCAAAAGCACTGGTTCTGGTATCTCATTCTGCGGGACCAAGTTAAGACTTAGTCCGGCCGTGCAGTGGTCCTTAGGGTCATGGTCCTTAAGGATGTGAGCGAGGCCAGTGTCAAAGGACCGGGCTATGGGAGTTAGGAGAGGCCATTCCCCTGTTGTATGTAATGTATCAATAGCAGCGTCGTGTTTTTTATGTTTCTCATTTGCAATTGTTAGTGTGGAAATGGAAGAGAATCTTGCGATCATATATGTAATTATGTATAGTAATCCATGTAGGACTAGGACGCGTAATCATTTTTGTGACCTTATTAAGACAGTTAGGCGTGAAGTGCCCAATAACTTTTGTAGTGGTCCTCATAGGACTGTATACGCATTACCATTTTATTGACCTTAAACAGACAGTTAGGCTCGAAGTGCCCAATGACATTTCTAGCAGTTTGCATAGGACTATGTACGTGTTGTCATCTTAGCAACCTTAGTGGGATAGTTAGGCGTGAAGTGCCCAACATACTTTTTTAGTAGTCTTCGTAGGACTATGTACGTGTTGTCGTCTTAGCGATCTTAGAAAGACAGTTAGGCACGAAGTGCCTAACAAATTTTTTAGCCGTCCACGTAGGATTATGTTCGCATTGTTGTCTTAACGACCTTAGAAAGACAGTTAGGCGTGAAGAGCCTAACAACTTTTTTAGTAGTCCTCATAAGGCTATGTATGCATTGTCGTCTTAGCGACCTTAGAGAGACAGTTAGGCACAAAGTGCCCGATAACAATTTTAGTAGTTCTCGCAGGACTATGTACGCGTTATCATCTTAGCGACCTTAGAGGAGCAGTTTGGCACGAAGTGCCTAACAAATTTTTTAGTAGTCCTTTTAGGACTATTTACGCATTGTGATCTTTACAACCTTGCAGAGACAGTTAGGCGCGAAATGCCCAACAACTTTTTTGGTAGTCATCGTAGGACTAGGTACGCATTGTCATCTTAATGACCTTAGAAAGACAGTTAGACGTAAAGTGCCCAACAACATTTTAGTAGTCCTCATAGTACTATGTACGCTCTGTCGTCTTAACGACCTTAGAGAGACAGTTGGGCGCGATGTGCCCAACAACTTTTTTAGTAGTCCTCGCAGGACTATGTACCTATTGTCATCTTTGCAACCATAGAGAGACAATTAGGCGCGAAGTGCCCATTAACTTTTTTAGTAGTCCTCATAGGATTATGTATGGGTTGTCCACTTAGCAACCTTTAAGAGATAGTTAGGCGCAAAGTGCCCAACAAATTTTTTAGTAGTCATCGCAAGGGCTATGTACGCGTTGTCATCTTTGTGAGGACGTTATACTTCAAGGATGCCCCCAGTCGCGTGAGTGCGCTGTTACTTAAGAAAATGATGCTTGTCGTTGTGAGGACGTCCTACTTCAAGGACGACCCTAGTCTAATAAGTACACTTTAACTTCATAAAATGACTCTCGTATTTGTGAGGGCGTTCTACTTCAAAGATGCCCCCGGTCTAGTGAGTGCACTTTTCAAAAAATAATTCCCGTCTTTATGAGGATGTCTTACTTCTAGGATGCCCCTTGTCTAGTGAGTGCGTTTTACTTCAAAAAATGACGCTCAACTTTGTGAGGATGTCCTTCTTCAAGGATGCCCCCAGTCTAGTGAGTGTGTTTTTACATCAAAAAATAACTTTCGTCTTTGCGAAGACACCTTTCTTCAAGGATGCCCCCTATCTAGTGAGTGTGTTTTTACTTTAAAAAACGACTCCCGTGTATGTGAGGACGTTCTACTTCAAGGACACCCCCAGTCTAGGGAGTGTACTTTTACTTTAAAAAGTGACTCTCGTCTTTGCGAGGATTTCCTATTTTAAGGGCGCCCTCACTCTAGTGAGTGCACTTTTATTTTAAACATGACTCTCGTCTTTGTGAGGATGTCCTACTTCAAGGACGCTCCCTATCTAGTGAGTGTGCTTTTACTTCAAAAAATTACTCTCATTTTTGCGATGACGTCCTACTTCAAGGATACCCCCAGTCTAGTGAGTACACTATTACTTCAAAAAATGAGTCTCATCTTTGTGAGGACGTCCTATTTCAAGGACGTCCTATTTCAAGGGAGTAAAGTGTGCAGCTAGAATTTAAAACATATATTTCCGTAAGCTATATATACGTATCATATTGCTAATGATTCCATTTACAAAAGTTCATTATGTTCTAGGGGGATTTGAGCTCCTCTTCGTCACTATTTATTAGGTAGTGGGCAATTCTGTCAACCACGCGAGAGATGAGGTATGGGCCTTCCCAATTAGGATGGAGTTTACCTTTGTTATGATTGTGAGCGGTAGGGAAGACTTTCTTCATAACGCAGTCCCCTTCGCGGAACTTCCAAGGGATTACTCGTTTGTTATAATTTATCTTTAGTATCTCTTGATATCTGAGCATCTGCGAGGAGGGTTCCTCTCATGTGTTTCCTATTAGGCCGAAGTTCTTTACGAGGAGTCGGTCATTGATCTCACTGCCAACAATCATGGATCTTGTAGTATTGGCGATGACCTCGATAGGGTGTACTGTATCGTATCCATAAGTGAGGATAAACGGAATGAAGCCCATACTCTTGCGCGGCATCCTGCGGTAGGACCATAAGATGTGAGGTAGCTCATAGGCCCAGCGACCTTTGGCCGTGTCCAAGCATTTGCTGATACCATCGATTATTATTTTATTTGTGGCCTCGGCCTGTCCGTTTCCCTTGGGGTATCTAGGGCTGGAGGGCAGGGTTTTGATGTTGTAAGGTTGAATGAAATCAGCAACCTTGTTGCCCACAAATTATATACCATTGTCGGTCATCAGAACTGTAAGGACGCCAAAGTGTGTGACAATGTGCTTCAATAAAAAGGTGGTTACCTTTCCCCGCCTTATATAAGTGAGGGGTATCGCTTTGACCCAGTTGGTAAAGTAGGCCATCATAACTAGCAACCATTAGCACCTCCCACTCACCATGGGGACTGCCCTAACTATGTCCAATCCCCATTTTACGAATGACCAAGGGCTAGAGACTGTGTGGAGGTCGATGGAAGGGGTATGGATAAGTTCCCCATGAAATTGACATTTTCCACACTTTTACGCATACGCGATAAAGTCTTATTGCATTATGGGCTAGTATAACCCTTATGTTTGGGCCCAGTCAGCCATGGACTGGCCCGCTGTGTGTGCCCCACCAATGCCTTCGTGGTTTCTGCGATGACTATTTTTACCCGTTTCCTTGCGATACACGTGAGGTGTGGAGCATACAGGCTCGTCCTATAAAGTTTGTTATTAATGATCGTGTAGTTTCTTACTTTGTTTGGGATGTGCTTGGCGGCCAACCGGTCTGCGGAGAGGATGCGGTGTACTCCAAGGAAGTCAAGAAATGGCTGGCGCCAATCGGTGTCGGAGGGGGCGACTGAGCTATCGGTTTGCATGAAAATTATTGTATAGTCGAGTACTCTAGGTATGCCAAGGATCTCTACCTTAATAACCCTGAGTCGGTCGCCAATGATTTCTGTAAAGTACGCGAGGGCGTCAGAGTTCCTATTATCACCGCGGTGAATATGCCTGAGTTTGATCTTTCTGAATTTGCTGAGCTATTGTTTCAGGACTTTTATGTAGTCGGACATTCTACCGTTAGCCTGGAACGACCCGCTATGCTGGTTAACAATTAGCTGCGAGTCGGTAAATATGAAAATGTCTTTCACGCCCAGGGCTAACACTTAATCTACCCTATACAATAATACCCCGTACTTTGCTTCGTTGTTACTGAGTGGGAAGCTAACCCGTATGGCTTTCTCAATTTTTTCATCGGAAGGAGTGACCAACACTATTCTCAATCCCAAGTCACCCGTACTGATAGAGCCATCGGTGTATAACTGCCACCCTTAGTGTAGGCAGGCTCGTCGTCATTGGGATGAGTGTTGTGGTTGTCTTCCTCCTTGTTTTTCCAATTGCCATCATCAATGGGAAAGTCGGCGAGGATGCCGGTGACCGCTTGTCCTTTGACAGTGAGCCTCGGCTCAAAGCTTATGTCAAATTTCCCAAGAGTGATTGTCTATTTTGTGATGCGGCAAGTCTTATCTTTCTTTGAGAACGCCTCATATAATGGTTGGGTAGTGATGACCTTGAATCTATGGGCTTAGAAGTACGGGCGCAACTTTTGCGAGATGTATACCAAGGCGAGTGCTTATTTTTCTATTGTAAAGTACCACAATTTTGTGCCCAGGAAGGTTTTACTGATGAAGTAAACCAGTTTCTCAGCTCTATTATCCGTAGAGACCAGGACTGCACTGATATATTCATATATATTCCTGAGATACAAACCTAAGACCTCGTACTCTTTTGGTGCATTGAGGATTGGGGGGTGGCCAAGTATCGTAACATGTCCTGAAAAGCTGCCTTGTATTCATCGTTCCAAATGCACTTTTTTCTCTCACGGATACATTGGAATAGTGGACGGCATTTCTAGGAGGCTTTGTAGATGAAGCGACCAAAGGTTGCAATCTTGCCCATGAGGGCTAGGACTTACTTTAGTGTTCGTGGTGTGGGCATACAGGCGAGGGCGCGGAACTGATCAAGGTGGGCCTCAATTCCTCACTGATTAACTAAGTGCCCGAGGAACTTCCCTGAGGAGACACAAAAGTGGCATTTCTCAGGGTTCAGTCATATTTTATAGTATCGCAGCTTTGTGAAGACGGTCTCAAGGTCGGTTAGATGGTTGACGCGCAACCTGCTCTTTATGAGCATGCCATCAATGTCGACTTCAACTGTTTTCCTCAATTAATCATCAAACATGGCGGTGACGAGGCGCTGGTAAGTAGATCTCGCATTCTTCAGGCCGAAGGGCAAGATGGTGTAAGGGTACAAGTTCTGCTTAGTAGTATAGGAAGTGTACTCTTGGTCCTCGGTCGATAGCGGTATTTGGTTTATACCCAGAGTAACAATCCATGAAGGACAACTGCTCATGTCCGGCCGTGGAATCGACCAGTCTGGTGATGAGGGGCATAGGGAAGCTATCCTTCGGACAGTATCTGCTGAGGTAGGTAAAATCAACACAGACCTGCGTTTTACCATTTTTCTTAGGGACGACCACCACATTGGCTACCAACTGTGGGCAGTCCTCAGGTCTAATAAATCTTGCCTGTAATACTTTTTGAATCTCATCGTTTATGGTTCCTCGCAACTTTGGGGCAATTCAGCCTGGTTTCGACTTGACAGAGGTAGCTTTGTTGTTAACGTGAAAGTGATGACAGGCCAGGTCGGGGTCTATACCAGGAATTTCATGGAACGAACATGCGAAGATGTCTTTATACTGCAGGCGGAGGGTGATAAGGTCTGAGCGCTCATCATCTGTCAAAAGGAAACCAATATATGTAGTTCTCGTGGGGCCGTCGAGGTTAATCTTATCGATTGGCTCCACAAGAGGCGGTATCCAGTCTCTGCTAAATGTGCCTATAACTACATTATTTTGATAAGAGGGTTGGTCATTGGTTTTTATGTGCATGTCAGGGTGGCGAGGAACGTGGGACGAGTCCACCGCCATGGACTCGGTCTCTGTTCGTTGCTAGTCCTCAACGGCGATACTCTTCTCCTTTTTCTTAGAAGTCTTATGGTCTATAAATTTTTTGAGAGAGTTAGCGTAGCAAATACGGGCTGCGACTTGGTAGCCTCAGATTTGGTACGTGCCAAATTTTGTGGGGAAGCGTATTACCTGATAATAGGAAGATGGGACTGCCTTCATAGCATGGATCCAGTCGCGTCCCAGGATGCCATTGTAATGTACTGTGGGGCTGCTGATAATGACGAATGTGGTGGTGGGTACCACGACTGGCATGGCCTGCACCTGAGTGAAGAGCTCCTCCATAGCACATTCAGTGGACCCGTTAAAGCCTGAGATCTCTATTTTGAATAGTGCCAGGCAATCTCGCATGTTTATATTTATGAGAATGTCATAATACAGGATGTTGGCACTACTGCCAGAATCGACCAACATGCGCTTAATGTGGACACTCCCGATCACAATCCAAATGTCTAAAGCTTCGTCATACAGATGGGAGACGGAGCTAATGTCATTTTTGCTAAAGTAGATTGCCTGCTCGTGTAACGTCTTGTAGCCTGCATTAATTATGTGGGTCATACGTTGGTTCCCATTAAGGCGATAACACTAACTCTTGGAGTTGGAAACTGCAGTTCGTAATGGTGCTCTATCAAGATCCTCCAGCATCATTTTACACACAGCCATATGCCCCTGCGCCTGTATAGTCGTGGCGGGTTATTTAACAGCTTTGTGAGGGAGTCTGTCGACAGGTAGGACTGGGCGCTTGAGGTACTGGGTATAATACCCCTGGCAAAACCATGTCTCAGTCATGTTTATCAGTAATCCACCATACGATTGAGAAGCTTTTAGTTAGTAAAGAAACACAAAGAACACCCAAAATGGGCGATATAAAGCTTAATTGCTTAAAAGAAATAAAGTAGATTACAATGAATCACTCCAAAAAAACCCTAGGCTTCTCTCAGAACTCTCTCTAGATCTAACAAAAAAAACTTACCATAGAAAATAACCTAAGTTCCCTTTATATACACTCAAAATTTCAAATCAGCGCATCTCGAGGAAAAACACCCCTCAAAAATACAATCACCGCCTCAAGAAAAAAAGCTGAATCGCGCCTTTGTTCAAAAAGTACAAGTTTCTGTTCGAATAAGCAACGATGTATTCGAATACACATAATGTGTATTCTAATAAAACTGATCAGGCTGATTTGTATTCGAGCAGACTTAAGTCTATTCGAATAAAACTAATCAGGCTGAAATGTATTTGAATAGGAAAAGACTCTATTCGAATACAAAAGTCTGTTCGAATAGACTTCTTAAAAAGTAAAAAAAAAACTCAGATCCACCAGGATCATGGTTCCCCCTTTAGGAACCTTGAGCTCCTGCTTAAGCAGGAACTGGAAAGGTGGGAATGCGGCACTGCTAATTACCCTGCTGTACCACTTCGACGTACGAGGTAGCTGACCCTTCTTCCCAACCCAAAACAAATCAAAACGAACACATGTCTTGCCTGGCAGCAACTTTCGGCAAAACATACTACGCCCTTTAGGATCATCATATCCTACAACATATCCTGACGTAACAAAAGGCTGTATCTGTATAGAAACCAACATAGCGGAAGTAGTTGGTAATGGGGGTCGAGATAACCTATCAGCCAATTTATTGTCCACTCCCTTCTTAAACTTTATAATCAAGGGAAATTGTTAAAGATACGACAACCCCTTCATCTGGCGAACTTGCTGTAGCTTGGATTGTGTAGTGAAAAAATGGAATGGCTTGTGATCAGCATGTACCACAACCTCCTCTAGCAACTTCCTCAAATTGGTTTGTTGCCTAAAAAACGTTTTCTTTGGAGACAACACTCGAGCCGACGTACCCTCCTGAACCGGTCGTACCAATAATACAAACTTGCCGCTCACATTAACCAACCGTTTCACCTTAGTCGCCTTTACCAAATATGACGTAGTGACATGCTCCTTACAAGCATTGATATGGAACTCCTTTCCCTCCTTCATAAGACGATACTTGCGAGCTCTATGGTAATGAATCGCATCCCAATCCTTAAGATATGGGCCACCCAAGATCACCTAACACACATCCAAAGGAACCACCTCACACGTCACCTCGTCAATAAACTTCTCAGAAATCACAAACTTGAATTTACACTTCTTCGTGACCATCACCTCCGCATCTTTCCGAAACCACCCCAAACCATACGACTTAGGATGAGTTGTAGTCGTCAAACCCATCTTCTTCACCAACGTCTAAGAAATCAAATTTTTCTGACTACCCAGATCCATAATGGCCTTTACTAAACTTTGCTTTGTAGGGGCCTAAATTCTTTTTGAGGGGCAGTTGGCTCTTACAGCACGGGTTAAATCATCTATCAAAGGAATACAAGTAAGTAGTCTAAAGTAAGAATAAACTGGAGACAAATTCTTGCGTAGAGGCCCGAATGTGACACTCTACGACCTCTGATGAGGATTTTAAAGATGTATTATATTACTGATGAGTAATTCGAAGGTTCGAATACAGAGCGTTACAGAGTGGTCGAAGGTAAACTGCAAGGGCTCTGGGGGAATTTTTTTAACCTCACCTTGGTTCCCCATATCTTCTATTTATAGAATTATAGGAGGCTGAGTCACCAAGTGTGGGCCAGGTTACATGATTACTATCAGGATATCCCGGCAGGGCATGGGAGGCGGACAGGTCTGCTCTATCACTGTAACATTTATTGGAGATGTTTCTGTACTGCGGCATAGTGGTTGGGCCTGTCACTGTAGTTGCCTAGACTAATTAATACGTCTTCTTGTCTAGTGAGTAGGCTGCCTGTCCCATCGTATCTCAACCATGTACAGATATGATCGAAGGGTTTCTGCTAAGACGTGTGAGCCTATCCCCGAGGCTTATTTGGAGTCGTAGCTTCCTCTTCAGAGGATCCCTGGGAGGCTTGCTTTGAGCATTGAATAAGCTTTGATATATTCGAGTAGACTGCAAAGTAGACTTTGAGAGTCTGAGGGGGTCGAAGGCTGTGAGTAGGCTACTACATTTGCCCCCTCTCAGCGAGGGTCTCAAAGCCAGGATGAGAGGCATTTGCTGAGAAACTGTTTGGTCTTAGAATTTGAGTGGTATGACTGTTGGTTTATGGGTAAGTAATAAAAGAGGGTAATTAAGAGGTATAGGTGGTTATAGGTTAATGAATGAAGTGAGCCTATAAGTATGGGTTATTGTGTAGGGATATTGTATTCTCTTCCATTTGCAATAGTTTTCTGCTCTTTCTTCTGATTTTGAACATTTTAATGGATACCATATCAAACACGCCTTACCAGAAGAGGATAGGGTTCGCCCGCGATCGTCGTGTGGGGCGGAAGATGGCGGCGTTGCATATGAAGTTTTTATGGCAACATGATCTGAACTGGGACATGCCTGACCTCGTGAAGGTAGAAGCTGAGGATTTCATCAATGGTGAACCTTATGCCAATCTGTGGGAATAACTGAGGTTTTATTTTACGACCGCTGAGAAGCGTTATCTCTACCTGATAGCTTTGGCCGAAAGTCTTGTGTGTGCGGAAGAGATCATCGAGGAATAGAACTCGGCGAATAAAGCTGGACCTTCTGGAAGTAGGACTGATGGTTGATGTGGTGAATATCTGAATCTTTGTATTTTAGAGTTTTTTGTTTGGGGTGGTTGTAGCAAAGTATTCTGCTTTGTTAATCGGATAATAGAATGGAAGTAGTATTCTCTGAAAACTTGTGTGACTGTGTCTGATTGATAATAGAGGCGAATAGTCTCATAGGCACGCTTAACACATGCATGTCATCGAATTGTTGATAGTAGATAAAAAAGGGTATCGAAGTAAAATGATATGATCGATGGTTATGATAGTCAAAGGTTATGATAGTCGAACGTTCGATGTTGGAGGTTTGCCCGGCTAGAAGTCATCGGGAATGAAGTTTGAATACAGGTACAGACGAATCGGCTACGTCTAGAAAGTTGGAAAGGTTGGTTATTGAGTTTTTGAGGTGCGTAATTGAAGGTCACAATTAATGTGGCAAGGGAAGAGGGAAACCTGAAGTGGGTTTACAAGTATAAAAGGACTATTGTAGAGAAAATTTCTTACCATACTGCATGCTTTCTTCGTTCTTCTTCTTTGTTGCTCGAATCGAGATGGCTGGAAACATTCCCATTCAGAGGACCCGGCGGCTGTGAGAGTTAGACGAATACAGGAGGCCTTATTGGGGCTGCGATGGAGGTTTGGTCTTGAGGCAGACATTAATGCGGAAATGCCGAATCTTTTCGAGGTGGAACCCGGGGTTCCTATTCTCGACATGCCCTTCGCATACTGGTGGGGAATGTTGCAGATGATGGGGCCATTCCCCGGTTATTGATTGTCTCTTCTTGAGGGCTTTGACCTTAGTAATTAGGGACATCTATCTCTTGTTGTCTTTGTTGTTACTTTTCTCTATTCTGCTTCTTTTCTCTTTTCTTTTGAAGAGGAGCATCATTGCTTGTAATATGTTTTGTCTTTCTGAATGAAACTATTGTTTGGAAGTACTGTTGGGGTAGTATTCTTGCTCTTCATAGGCAATAACTTGCGTTGTCGAACTAAATGTGATAGTAAAATCTGAATCCCTAAAGTAGTATTATGAGATGTTGAATTAATACTATAACTGTCGGAGGATATTGTTTGGATTGTTCGACAGAAAAAACTTAGATTGTTGAAGGAAAAGTTATAATCTGTCGAAGTGGGAGTATTATCTGCCGAAGCTGAAAAGATTATTCTGTTGGTACAAAAGGTTGGGTCTGTAAGCATAAATGTTGAAATTGTCAAAATGTATGATTGTAACCTGTCAAAGGGTGAATACGATCTACCGGGATAATAGGGGCATGAGGTTTTGAATGGACGAATATGCTGGAGATCGAATGCCGATACATTAGAAAACCGAATTTGAGGCTATTTGTTGATGAGTCTTGGAAAAGTGGAGTGGCCGATTGATCGAATTTGTGGAGTATGTCGAAGATTATATTTGATTTGACTAGCCTACTGGCAGCCCAGACAGCTGGTCTGCCAGGACGGTACGTGCGCCAGGAGCAATATGCCGAAAAGTAATTAAGATTTTTACTCGTATTTAGGGATAAGTTGTGACTTGACTGTGTGGATTTGATTGTTTGGCTTCGAATAAGGGTGAAAGGGTTCGAGAAACTTTTGTTTTTGCAGGCAAATTGAAGTGAGTGTGTTGATCGCACGTGAGAGATATGAGGGGTAAATTGGTCAAAACACATTGTTGCCGAAAAGATGGGATAATGGGGTCGTGGTAATGGTAATGATAATGGTTAGAAAATCGAGGCAGTTTTATTTTTTGAAAGATATATAAGTGTGAGAAAAGTAATCACTGTACTATTTTACTGAGAAAAATCAAAGAGTATGAGGAGAAGAGAACGTAAGGCCATTAGAACTTGGGAGAAGTTGCTGCAGTATTGTGTTGATCCTGCTATTTTAAGGGTAATGCTTCTAACATAGGTATGTTACTTAATCTCTGCCAATTTTACTTTGCTTTCCCTTCTGAGTGTGTAAGTAGGACATTCTGGGTTTAGTGTTTAGAGGTTATCTTCAAAGATAGGGAGATTTGGTGAATCTGGGTTTCGACCCATTATGGGATTTTGGGTATTTTGGAGGAGTCATAGGGCTTAAGATCAAAGATTCGATAGATCTTCTGGAAGGGGTAGATGGGATAGGGGTTATGGACGCGAAATTGTTAAATTTATCGATCTAATTGCGTGCCTCTTCTTCTGTAGGCTAAAATGCATAACTGTCAAGCTTCAAGACAGAGACTGATAGATGAATAGATCAAAGCGTTCGAAGCTAGTATTTATGATCGAGCCCCAATGGATGAGGGTAACGACTTAGAAGCGTTAGATGTGATAACCGAGGCCCTTTATCTATGGTGCTACCGGCTGAGGAGGTTCCGGTTACGAGACATCGTAGGACGATAGTGACTAAGGATAGTGAGGAGGAAGAGACAGTATGGGGGGAGAGGGGTGGGGGTGATGTAGGGCCTTCTGATGGTAGAAAGGGAGAAGGGGTGCAGAGTGACGATAGTGGGGATAAGACTGAGTCGGATAGGGTTGAAGGTGCTGTTTTGGCTAGAGATAAGATTAGGTTAGATCGATTTGCTATAAAGTTAGGGCTGTCGAAGGTGGGGGTGTATCTGAGTGTGGCGGGGGCATGGTTAACCTTCAAATCGGACCCCGGGGAAGGGATAAAGGCTTATAGAGGCCAGATTCGATTGAGAATGGATCTTCTTCTTCCAAGGTTGGTGAAAGAAGTACTAAATTTCTGGGAGGTTTCCCCGGTGCAAATGAATGGGATTTTTATAAGATGATGAGGGTTATAGAGGGGATGAATGCAAAATTGACTGGTAAGGGTCGGGGTTTGATTAAGTGGTTTGATATTATTACCTTTTACTCAAAGAAGGTAAGCCAGAACCCAGGTACCTATCACATCCAATGTCATCCAGAGAAGCCCTTGTTCTTTGATCTGTGTTCGACGGGTCGAGGGTGGAATAAAGATTTATTAATAGTAAGGGGCAACTATGAAAATGTTGAGAAAGATGACCCTTATAAGTTGCATCATAGGGTATATAATCAAAGTAAGTTTGTTTTTGATGGGTTATTGTTGGTGTATGTCTTGAGTGAGTAGTGATTGAATTTTGTTTATTCTGCAGATCCGAAGAATTCGTCTTGGAACAATCCGAGGAACTGCATTGAATCTTTGCTCGAAGATAGTGAGGACTGGGTAAATTTTGTTTTTGACAGTCTTGGGATCAAGAGGCAGAGGAGAAAGAAGGCAGATTCCCTGCCTCGTAGCGTACCCGTTACGCTGAAGCCAACGATGACAAAGAGAAGCGAAGGTGTTTCGAAGGGTCAAAAAGTTATAGGAGGGGAAGAGTTGCCAAAGAATTATTAGTATGTGCCGAGAACGCAAGGGGGGTCGAAGCAAGCGACACCAATGCCCGATGTGGCTGGCGATGCTTCGAGGTTGAGGCCAAGGCAAGTCCCAACTCAAACTGAGAAGAAGAAGTGTCATGTATCTACCGAAGCTCCAAAGGTTCAGCAATTAAAGGTTAGTCAGCATAAAAGGTGTAGGGCACTGGGGGAGAATGATGTAGTAGATGAAGATGAAGAGATGATGGAGGCTGAACGGCAGGAGCACGCAGTAGCCAAGCAGGCTTTGATGGTCGAGCTCTGCGAAGACTACCCAGATGAGGCTTCGAAGGAAATAAAGAGGCATATGTTTCAGATAACTATTTATGAATTTCTTTTGTGAGTCGGAGATTTTTCTTAAGTTCTTCGAGTTTTGAGGGGTACTGACTACTTGAATATTCTAGCAGACGGAGGCTTGGGTGCGATTGTTCAACAAGGCGATGAAGTCAGTAAAGGGGAAATTCCGGCAAGTAGTGGAAAGTCTAGATCTTTCTCGAGGGACTAAGGTATCATTGTTGTTTGAAGTCAAGAAGTTGAAGCAAGAACTCAAGGTGATTATTGGCTTATTTGATGAGAGGCTCGAGCTTCAGTAGGCAAGGTAGGAGCGGGAGTGGTCGGCAAAGCTTGCGGCAAAAGAGAGGGAGAAAGCAAAATAGAGGGTGAATTTCCAGCGGCAGTATGATGACGAATGTAAGGTGAATGTTAGGTTGAAAATTTTTATAGACGATAAGGGGTATGATCCCGATACATTGGAACCTTACCCTATATCTCCAGAACTTGTTGATGGAGGTGATTTGTTGATGAAGGAAGCAGATGTTGTTGATAAGGCAGCTGGAGGTACTGGAGGTGGTGTGGAGACTTTTGTTATTGGAGTGGCCTGTGGTGGAACTGTGGATGGTATGGTTGTTAAAGGGTCAATGCCTTCGACTGAAGCTGCTATGGGTATTGGGCGATGGGGGACCTGTGGAGAAAGAAGGCGTAACCGCACTGATATGAGGTATTTGGATTTGGGGTTTCATGTTTTCCTTTCCTGATATGATGTTGAGTTGTAATATTTGGAACTATGTTTTTTTTTTGGACTCTGAATTTGGTATATTTTTGAGTTGTTGTTAACTGTTGAACTTCTGAAGTTGATTCTGAACTGCTTTGAATTGATGCCTAATTTTCTGATTGAAACTGTTATCTTGCTCTAGCCTTGAATTGTTGAAATATTGATGTGTATTCTGCTGACTTTGCTTGTGCTGAACTTTTGCGACTGATCTTGAGTTATACAGTAACTGTTCCTCTGATGGATGATGCTCTGAATGTTCTTTGCACTTGATAGAATTGTAGATAGTATCTGCGTGTACTGTTACTATTTGAATAACTGTAGATTGATCGAACCCTGATGAGTTTCAAGGATATTTAGATCAATCCCTGTATGATCTGCTGGACATCGAAGGCCGAAGCCACAACGATGGTGGAATTTTGAAAATTTTAAGGTCTCCCCCGATTATCAGTCGGGCCAAAGGGACGTGATACCTAGAGGAAACCCAAAAATTTACAGTACTTCGAAGGCCTAAGCCACAACAAAGAAATATGTGTTCGCCTCTAGCGAATTCCCGAGTGTCCGGTCTTTCGACCATTCGTGCCCCTCGAGTTTGCTCGAATGTTGGAAACTTGAAAATTTCAAGATCACCCCCAAGTATTAGTCGGGGCGTGGGTGGACATGATTCCTGGGGTAAGCCAAGAAATCGACTGGACTTCGACGGTTTCAGAGCCAGATCAAAGCATATCTGTTCGCCCCCAATGCATCCCCGAGGGAGCGATCTTTTGACCATCATTGCCCCTTGAGTTTGCTCGAAATTGGAAGCTTAAAAATTTCAAGGTTTCCCTCAAGTATCCGTCGGGTCGAAGGGTTGACGTGACATTTAGAAGAAACCACGAAATCGACTGGACTTCGAAGGCCTTAGCCACAGCGAAGCATAACTATTCACTCCCAATGCATTCTCGAGGGTCCGGTCTTTCAACCATCGTTGCCCCTCGAGTTTGCTCGAAATTGGGAGCTTGAAAAATCTCGAGGTTACCCCCAGGTATCAGTCGGGTCGAAGGTTGACATGATACCTAAGTTAAACCAAGAAATTTAATAAAAAGTAGGAGACAAAATATGGGTGGAAAAACTTGTTTATTGATTTTTTTATTACATCAGCTGTACAAGGTTGGGGATATGGCTTGTTATAGGAGACCAACTGCATTGTGTTCTAGGGATTCAGTAAAATTTCATCGTCATCTGTCATTAAATAGTAAGAACCCTTGTCTATTTTATCGTACACAACATAAGGTCCTTCCCAAGATTCGGCTCACTTGCCGATATTCTGAGGTTTTGAGGATTGATTGACACCTTGATGTACTAGATCTCCGATGTTTAAACTCTGTGGTCGAACTCTCTTGTTATAGGATTTCTGAAGTGATGTGTGGGAGCGGCCAAGGTTGGCAATTGCTCGGTCTCTGGTTTCGTCGATCCATAACATGTTACATGCGAGCTCAATCTCATTGTCTTCGTCTGGGAGGTTTGGGTCTCGTGGTACTTCAAATTGAGTAGGGAGTATAGCTTCAATACCATATGTTGGGAGGGAGGGGGTGCATCTTGTAGATTTTCTTAGGGCTGTTCGATAGGCCCAGAGGACGCCATGTAACTCTTGAACCCATCATTCTTTCTTTGCATCGACTCTCTTCTTAAGACCGTCGACAATGGTTTTCTTGATTGCTTCAACTTAACCATTGCCTTGGGGATAATAAGGTATTGAGGGTGAGAGAATGATGTTGTGCTTTTTAAGAAAGTTTTTGACTTTGCTGCCTTCGAATTGGGGGCCATTGTCGCATCGAATCATATGGGGGCAGCCGAAGCGTGTGATGATGTTTTCCCATAGAAATTTGATAACTTCTTCTTCTCTAATTTGGCACAAAGGTACAGCTTTGACCCATTTGGTGAAGTAATAGGTTGCAATAAGAATGTTTTCTCTGCTACTCGAGTGTCTAGTTGATCTCAGGGTTGTTTTTCTTTTTTTCTTTGTGGAGGCATTGGTCGCGTAAGAGGTAAAAGAGCCAAGCACATCTGTCTGAGGATTTAGAAATAAAACGGTTGAGGGCTGCTATCCTGCCAGCCACGTTTTGGATGCCTTTTATTGTTCAAGGCGAAGGCATGTCGATGAGGGCTCAAATATGGGTGGGGTCAATCTCTATACCACGTTTAGTGATAAGGTGGGCCAAAAATTTTCTAGATAAAATGCTAAATTGGCATTTTTCTGGGTTGAGTTTCATGTTATATTTGCAAAGTATTGAGAAGATTTTTGTTAGGTCTTGTATATGGGTGTGTTTCTGAAGGCTTTTGCATAACATGTCGCCGATGTAGACTTCGACCGATTTTCCAAACAAAGGCTTAAACATGGTTGTGACAAGGCGTTGGTAAGTGGCTCCCGCATTTTTATGGGCGAAGGGCATAACATTGAAGCAGTAAAGGCCTTGTTCAGCGATAAAAGAAGTTTTAAGTTGATCTTCGGGGAGGAGGGGTACCTGATTGTAACCGGAAGCCGCGTCCATCATTGATAGGTGCTCGTGTCCAGCAGTGGCATCGAGAAGTGCTAAAAAAGTCAGGAGCGGGAAGCTGTCCTTCGGTATGTGCTTGTTGAGATCTGTGAAGTCAACACAGATTCTGATCTTGCCATTTTTAGTAGAAAATGCCACAATGTTTGATATCCAGTCAGTGTACTTCACTTCTTTGATAAATCCTGCGGCTATGAGTCTGTCTACTTCAAGGTTTACTGCTTCCCAAAGTCATGATACCAGATTACGCTTCTTTTGTTTTACTACTGAGGAAAAGGGGATGAGGTCGAGGCGATGGCATGCCAGGTTGGGATCTACACCGGTCATCTCCTAGGACGTCCATGTAAAGACGTCTTTGTTGGCTCGAAGGAAATTTGCAAGCTCGAGTGATTCTTCCTCATTGAGAAAAGTTCCGATGAATGGACCTCGACCAGGTCTATCAAGTTCGATATAAACAATGGGTTCGATGGGTGGGGTGCTTTCTGTCGAAGGTGTGGGGATAGAAAGAGACAGTGATTGCTATGGGAGGCTTACGAGTTTTTAGGTCTGAGCGATCTCCGGGTGCTCGCATGAGCGGGTAAGGCGTTGAGAGCCTTTCAGATTCCAAGTACCTTCGTGAGTGCTAAAACGAAGGGTTTAATGGTAGGTCGAAGGTATAGCTCGCATGGCGTGGAGCCAGTCGCGGCCGAAGATACCGAGGTATTCGGACTTCTTGTCGATGACATGGAAGCTGGTTTGAAGGGTGATGGGGCCTGTGGTGACTGGCAGGCTGATACGACTAGCAACAACTTTGGTTTCCCCATTAAAACCTTTTAATTCGGCATTGGCAACGTTTATGAGGTCGGTTTTCTTTATTTTTTCAACGGTTGGGAGAAATAGGACATGAGCTGCGCTCTCTATGTCTATGAGCATTGTGTGGAAGACAAGGTTTTCGATCTTAATCATAATGACTTGTGGATCAGAATGGGGAAAATGGACATCTAAAGTATCGCAGTCTTTGAAAAAAATGCCTTCGAGGTGAGGGTGATGACTTGGTTATGGCAGGAGTATGGGAAATTTTTCCTGATAGGTGAGTTTGTAACATTCCCTGATGCGCTTACGTTTGCTTTGGGAACGGCCGCTGTCAATATTGTTAACTTCGATGAGGCATGATCTGTATATATGTACCACGGCTGGGTCAGCAGCAGGGGTGAATTATGGCTGGAGGTAAGACCCGTCGAGGTAGCTAGGAAGGTCGGAAATATACTGGTGTAAACGACCTGCTTTGAGGACGAGTTCGAGAGAGCGCTGGAGGGCAAAGCATTTATTGGTATGGTGGCAATGACATTTATGTGGGTGCAATAAGGTTCGCCTGCTCTGACTTTGATAGGGAAATGGATATGCCAAATGGAGTTTGACTGTATATGTGGTAGAAGGGTGCTGAGGGGGGCGGTGAGTGTAGGCAAAACGGGCCTTGGTTGCTTCTTGCGAGCCTCGGCGCTGCTTTCAAAGTTAAGGTGTTTGTGGCTCTCGGTCTCCTGCGAGATGGGAGATATCAGGGGTGTTAAAGTAGAATATGGGTTTTGCCGTTGTTTATTGAAGTGGGTGGTGTTTGAAGGCTAACTCTGTTTGCAGGATTCTTGAAGGCGCTCGAGGTCGATATAACAATTGACCTTCAAGAGCATCTCTTTGAGTATTTGAGGTTTGTGGAGAACTAGGTGTTCTTTTACTCGACTGTGATCAGGTAGGGCATTCGAGTATGCGAGTATAGCATTCGCGTAATCAAGGTTCTCTATTTTCCTTGACTCATCAAGGAATCGTTATGTGAAGACTTTGAGTGTCTCATTGCTAGACTTTCTGAAATTGAACAGAGTGTCAACTCTGACTTCATTGTCCTTGTTGAAAGCAAACTGGGTGATGAAAAGCCGTGATAGTTGCTTGATGTTTTGTATCGAGCCGTTTGGGAGGTTGTGATATCATCGAAGGGGGTTGTCAGTGAGACTGGTTGGAAAAAGACAACATAACAGGTAGTCCACCGTGGAATAGAGGCTCAGGGCATTTTAGAATTCCAGAATGTGGGATTTAGGGTCTGTGTTACAGTATTTGCTGAGTTTGGGAGCATGAAAGTTTGGAGGTATTTCTATAGCCAAAAGTTTCGGGCAAATCGGGTTGTTGAGGCGGTTCCAAGATTTGGTAGCTGGGCTCGCGTTGACGTGAATGACTGGTTGTATTTTGTGATTGAAGTCCTGTTGTATAACATATGCAGGATGAGGGGGAGATTGGGGAATTCAAAGGTTGTGGGGTTGAGCGTAATCAAGGTTCCCCGAGCCACTCTCGAGCAGGACGGTGTCTGGGATGTCTGGAGGAGCGGAGGGTGGAGTCTGAAGAATCTTCTGTTGGGTGATTTCCGAGGTGGATAAGCTGATTGTGGGAAAAAAATGATGAATGCCTTCGGCACCGGTATGAATTGGGGTATTTAGAGGTTTGGTGAGGGTCCTAGACGGGCGCGGGCAGATATGCATGATGGGTCTGGTGCCTGGGATGGGCTAGCAGCTTCCAGAGGCTATTTGGGCAGCCACTCCATCGATGGAGTTACCTGCCTATGTAGAATTGGAATGGAGGGTGGGTGCCATTGGAGAGAAGCAGTGGATGTTGAAAATAAAGGGAGGGGAAAAAGAAAAGGGGACTGGTAGGGTGGGAAGCACAGACAGCGCCAATTGTAGGGGCCTAACTTCTTTTAGATGGGAAGTTTGTTCTTACCGCACGGGGTTAATCTTCTATTAAAGGAATACAAGTAAGTGACTAAAGTAAGAACAAACTATAGACAAATACTTGCGCAGAGGCCCAAATGTGACACTCTACGACCTCTGATGAGGATTTTAAAGATGTATTATATTACTGATGAGTAATTCGAAGGTTCGAATACAGAGTGTTACAAAGTGGCCGAAGGTAAACTGCAAGGGGTCTGGGGAGGATTTTTTTAACCTCACCTTGGTTCCCCATCTCTCCTATTTATTAAATCATAGGAGGCTGAGTCACCAAGTGTGGGCCAGGTTATATGATTACTATCAGGATATCTCGTCGGGGTATAGGCGGCGGACAGGCCTGCTCTGCTACTGCAACATTTATTAGAGATGTCTCTGCACTGCGACGCAGTGGTTGGGCCTGTCACTGTAGTTGCCTGGACCAATTAATCCACCGTCTTGTCCAGTGAGCTAGCTGCCCGTCCCATCGTATCTCAACCATGTGCAAATATAGTCGAAGGGCTTCTGTTGCCATGTGTGAGCTTGCCCTCAAGTCTTATTTGGAGTCGAAGCTTCGTCTTCAGAGGATCACTGGGAGGCTTTCTTTGAGGATTGAATAGGCTTCGATACATTCGAGTAGGCTGCGATGTAGACTTCGAGTGTCAGAGGGGGTCGAAGGCTGGGAGTAGGCTACTACATGCTTGACCTGAATACTGGTATGAAAAAGCTCTTCCCGACTCTCTTCCTCGGAGCCAAAGTCCTCCGAAATATAAGTATAAGCTTAGGATTCGGTTTGTCTAAACCTAGAAGGTCAACAACCTCAGCGGCTTGCGCATATTTCTCTTTATTACACTTCTCCTCCTCCGGCCCATGCTTCGGGTGAAGTTTCCAACAATAATTAAAAAGATGCCCACTCGCCATACAATGATTACAATGAAATTCCTTGGATGAAGACCCCTCTCCTTTGGCCACTCCCTTATACTTGCTTATCGAACTAGACTTGTACCCCGACTTGATCTTGTCGTCTTCTTTGTCACTTTTCAAGTACTTGCCTTCAATGGAAATTGCCTTCAAGGTAGCGTCTCCGATATTGGTCATAGTAAAGAGCTTCAACTCTCTCCAAATGGACTCCGACAAACCCCCCGTGTACTTTATGAACACCTTATACTCGTTCACATCAATGTCCAAAGCCAAAGCTTGGTTATGGAATGCCGTAGTGTACTCCTGTACGGATTGCTCAAACTTTTGGCACAAATTGCGCCATTTATACCATCTCTCTTGCACATACCCAATCGGATAAAACTACTTTCGTACTAAAACCTTGAATTCTTTCCAACCTAAATCTCCTACATCGTGGCATTTTCGATAAGATTCCCACCACGTGAGTGCATGACTTGCTAATTTCAATGTAGCAAAACATATTTGCTAAGCATTGTAGTATTTGTAAGCAAAAAAATAGGTCTCTAGCCTATCCAACCAATTATCGAATATCTCGGCATCGATCGAACCGTCGAATACCAAAATTTTAATCTTAAAACCAATACGAAGAATACGCAAAAGATTCATGGACTTACCATTAACTGATCGCTCCTCGTTGGATTCGGCAGCAGTAGAATCATCAAAAACCGGAACGTTCTCATCGCCATCCACCTCCATAATCCCTTTCTTCTTCGTACGGCCTCACCATTTCACCAAAGTGGAAGCCTTAGCGAGGTTCCTGAGATGCAACTGCTCCACTAACTCCCCTAAAGTAGAAGTTAGGGCGGAAACTGTCGTTTCCAAAATTGTGAGTATTTCGTTGGAATCGCCCATCTCCAAATCATCCTTCTTCTTCGAAATAGGTTTGCGATGGATCTTCAACGGACTCACTAGCTTTTCCTTCGTTTGCTTGAGATGGTCACGTGTAGAGACCATAAACCACAATCAACCCCCCAAGATCGTAACTGGAAAACTAATACCACTTAATCCACAATACGACTGAGAAGCTTTTAGTTAGTAAAGAAACACGAAGAACACCAAAATTGGGCAAAATAAAGCAAAATTGCTTAAAAGAAATGAAGTAGATTACAATGAATCACCCAAAAAAATCCTAGGCTTCTCTCAGAACATTCTCTAGATCTAACATAAAAAAACTTACCCTAGAAAATAACCTAAGTTTCTTTTATATAGAGAGAACTCAAAATTACAAATCTAACGCATCTCGAGGAATAAATACCCCTCTAAAATACAATTACTGCCTCAAGGAAAAAAGCTGAATCGTTCCTCTGATCGAATAGAACAAGTTTCTGTCCGAATAAACAAAGATTTATTCGAATACACATAATTTGTATTCGAATAAAACTGATCATGCTGATTTGAATTCGAATAGACATAAGTCTATTCGAATAAAACTGATCAAGCTAAAATGTATTCGAATAGGAAAAGACTCTATTCAAATTCAAAAGGGTATATTTGAACAGATTAAAAGTCTGTACGAATAGTCTTCTTAAAAAGTAAAAAAAAACTCAGATCCTCCTAGATTAATCAGATCATAACTTTCCTCGGTTATGTGGTCATGGATGTCGTGGTGAGCGTAATATTTATATCCAAGGCGATCAGGCTTGGGACACGTTTTCGGTAGTCAGGGTCATTCTTGACGATATGGAAAAGTTTTGCCCATGTAAGAGTAAGGTCACTAGGGGAATATCGCAGGTCGATGCTATACTAGAACTTGAACAGGTATTGGCCAGGGACTTGACTTTCAGTAAAGGCCTTTATCTTTGGTCGGGAGTAGCTGTGACCCAGGATGTAACTCTGGATGGCCACAATAAAAGGTGTGTAATAGATCCGGGGGAGGGTCTCCTTGGTTAACCGCTTGGTAGGATCATTACCTTCCATAGTTTTTATAAGTGCCTCCACAGATACGACCGTTAATGTTAGTGAGGCATTGATGTCGGTGCCCCATCTTGGGGCGGCCCCACCTCTGGTGGATGACTTGTGATAGTAGCTTTCGTGGTATTGCTCATACGGTGGGTTATATGGAGGCATGTCGGGGTACCGGTCGTGGAACTGGTCGTTGTAAGCGAAGTGTCGTCCAGTATAGGGTCGGTAGCCATGCCAGGGCAGGTAAGAGGGGTCATCAAAGCTGTACGGTTGGCACAACTGTGGGGGATTTACATTGCCGTCGCCATGCCAGGCCCCAAAATCTGCCACGTGTGCAGGTTGCCGCATTCCATGGTACTGTGGAACGTAATGACTTGGTGGCAGTGGGTCATTGCGGCTAAATAGGTAAACAAGTTACTACTGAGGTGGGCCTATCAGATGGTGTGCAGGGGGGACTGTAGCGTAGGAGGGCGTGGGATGACCAGGGGTACTAGTGGTTCTCTAGGCTGCATGTACGAGTGGTGAACTGGTGTGGGCTGGTACTCGTATACCAGCCCATAAATTAGGGGCAAAAAGCCATCATAGGGTACTATTTCATGAGGCATAGACTCGCTGATAGAAGCGGATATCGCTGGGCCACCAAGCAGTGGATGAGGTCTAGCGATGAGAGTGTCTCATAGCTCATTGTTCGCTAGTTGGGGTTGGCAGATTTGGTCCTCCTTAGTGGACATCTGCTCTTGTAACTGTAGCAACGCAGCTCGCATCTCTGTCATAGCTTGTTCTTGCAATTGGTTTCTTACATAAACTACCATCGTGGCTCAGTTGGGATAGTGGTTGAAGGTGTGAATGCAGACGGTACCAATTGTAGTCCTGTGATTCCTCTCAGGTACGATAATGAGTGTATAATCGTTTTGGGCTTGATACGTTCTGCTGGAGGAGGGCACCACTCGACTCTCTCCAGGTTTCTCCCTTAAAGTGCCACCTTGAAGGGAGAGGAAATGTTCAGTCAGGAACTAGAAGAAGAAGAGGAAGAAGATCGCCTTAGGTTACCTCCACCCCTCTACTTATAGGGAAAGTTTGACCTAAGGGTACCCCTGCTCACGTGCTTTGTGTAATTCCTAAGGTATCCGTTGAGGGTCAAAGGCTCTAAATCTCCACACGGGTAGAGGGGCTAGCATCTATCATCGTCGGTTGTGTTCATCGTGACTCTGCGGTTGTTAGGCGAGTTCTTGCCTAAGACGTGATCGCCGTTAGCAGGGAGCTTGCGCGACGACCTGGGCGGTCGACACAAGCTGTAATGTTCCTACTTGCAGTGGGGGGTCTTTTAGTGACCTTCCACCTCGTGCCTTAGAGGGAGAGTACTTCTGCAATAGCTTTGAAAAACCGTGTTCCTACATTAGCAAGAATGACTCAAATCATGTAACCAACAAAATAATTAGCAATGGAAAATTACTTTATTCGATGTTATTACTCTAAATCTCGATCAGCAAAAAGAAAAGCAAAAAAATTAAATAAGCTTAAAAGAGGAGTGTCTTTGAGGCTTAAATATTTGCATTAGCTTTGGGAGAAATAAGTGAGAACTTATCTTGTAGGGACTTATCCCTCGACCTAGTCCAAACTTGAACTACCTCAATATCAGACTCCCGCATTACACACGTAACATGTGTTATCAGCGCTAACGCCTAGACCACGAACTGATAAAGAATGTGGATCGAGCTGTATAAAAAAATATGAACATGTCAAAGACTCATGTTTCCCACAAACTAGCTATTGCACATTTAACTGCCACTTACCTCATTATCCAAAGACTATGCTTCTACATGATAACAAGCTGCAGGTAAGGACTGGAATTTCGAGATTCAAACATAGAAATTTCCTGATTCTAAACACCACAAGAATTCCTATTTCAAGATTTCACATTTCTAGCTTAAGAGATCACTTAAAATAGGATATCTGCCTCAAGCAATAATAGTTACAGTTTTTAAACCAATTCAAAGATTTTCTACGTTAAATCACCTGTGTCATTTTTTGTATTATATTAATTTTTATCACAGCTACATTTGGTGTAAGATATAATTTTGAGCTATTAAATTAGGTCATTACATTTGTCACCGTCTGTGGGAAAGTAGACATTTCCATGATATCCTAAGGCATAAATTTACTCTACTATCCATTTCCAATCATGGTCACCTCTAAGCGTCCAACAACAGGAATCCAGCACGATCTTTCAATTAAACCAGAACATATCATTGAGCTACGGGTGAATCTCTACACCGAGAATGAGAAGCATAATGAGCTCAAGCGTCAGTTGACTCTCTAAAGTGAGCATCAAGCTCATCTTACAACATTCAAGAGACATAAAAAATAGATAACAACTATGCAGACCATATTGCAAGCTTTGCAGGACACTCAGCAGGCTCCCTATACTAGAGATCGTGATCAAGTACCAGTGAACCCCCAAGTTTCTCCTCACGAATGATTAGGACATCGAGGACCAACAAGCAAAGCAATTTCCCAAAATCTGCAGTACAAACCGCAAGCTTCAATTCATTTGGGAAGAGAAGCTCAATCCGATATTAGTAGAGGTCTCCGACCTTCCAAGCGTCCAGAGGAGGAGCGGCGACCTCAGCCCCGAATTCCAGCACGAGAATGCTTGATTGAGGGAATAACTACTCATAATCCTTGACCAACTCGCCAAGCCACTCAGGCAACATGTGAGTACGTCACACAAGAGCACATGGATTATAAAGCAAAGGAGCATCTCTTCTTAAAACAATCCGCGACCTTGGAGGATATGATTACCAAGGTCAATGGGTATGTCAACCAGGAAAGGATGATAATTAAGGCATAAACCTACCAAATCTGTCCTGACCACTAAAGGTCAAAACACCAAATGCAACAGTGTACCAAAAGAGGACCAGGGTGATCAAAAGTGTTCCAAGGAAAATACGGGCAAACCTCAGAAAGATAATTTATTACCCAAGGCGGTCCTCCCCAAGATGAATGTGTGTATCTCATCAATTTTTCCTATGCTGGCAATGGAAAAATTCTAACGTGTATCTCAACCACTGGAACCGATTGAAGCCAAACCATACTGCATGCATCATAAGGTAAATTATCATGAAACTGATAATAGGTATGCTTTACAGAGGTTGCTGAAATATATTTTTAAAGACGGCAGAATGCACGAGTACATTATTGATCTGGAATAATACAAGAATGGTAGCTGCAAAATGCAGGTCGAAGTGGTCCAAGTCGAAGATGAAGATGACAAAAACTACTTATACCATTTATACCACAGCAATATGATCGAGATCCATCAAATTATCAACTCTTCAAGATTTAAGCGATGAAGATTATCAGAAGGCTGCGATCTAACCATTCGAGATCCATCATGATGCACTTATTATCTTGCTAAAGACGAAGAAATTTGTCATACATACAATGATGATTGATACTTGTAGCGGTATTGAAATTCTCTTTAAGAGCATGATCAAATAGATGGGATTGACCGGTCAAGTTATTCCAAGCGACATCAATATCAGTGGCTTTAATGGCTTCAAAGAAAAATGAATAGGCAAGATCATCTTACCTATCATCACTAGACCTACCACAATCGACGTCGTATTCTACATCATCAGTGCCAAATCCTATTATGTATGGATTATGGGCCACTGTTGGATCTACAACATGGAAGCAATCACTTCTACGTATCATTAAGCACTTCGCTTCAAGCACAATAGTAGCATCTAAGAAATCAAAGGTAGTCAAAAGCTCTCCCTAGCTTGTGAAAATACCGCTTCAGCCATTCTCAACACATCTGACAGATATGCTATATAACAATTATAGAAAGCTGATCATATCGATGACCAGCCTTTAATAAAAGAACCTAAAGAGTACATAGACATTGATGGACCTAGCAAAGGTACTTATATTGGAGCCAAGCTGGTCCAGTATGACAAGGAAGCTCTCGTTCACTTCTTACGAATGAATTGAGGCGTATTTGCTTGGAATTTCAAATAAATGCGTGGAGTCGATCCATCTAAGGCCTATCACAGATTGAGTATCAACAACAACACAACGGTGGTCAAGCAAAAATAGAGAAGACTATCACCTCATCTTCGAGATGAAGTCAACAATGAAATCGATAAGTTGATCAAAGTGGGATTTATTCAAGAAGATAAGTATCCGGATTGGATCTTTAACATTGTTACAGTTCCAAAGAAGAATGAAAAAATCTGAGTTTGCATGGATTTCACCGCTCTAAACAAATACACTCCGAAGGACAGTTTTCCTCATCCAATCATTAATCAAATTATTAATTCCATAGCAGATCATGAGCTCTTATCTATGATGGATACTACTTCTAGATACAATCAGATACCACTCTTGGAAGCCGATCAGGAAAAGATCACTTTTATCACTAAAAGGGGACTTTACTATTACAAAGTCATGCCTTTCAGACTGAAGAATGCAGGAGTGAATTATCAGTGGTTAATGACAACAACATTCAATGCACACTTGGAGAAAATCGTTGAAGTCTACATCGATGATCTCCTGTGCAAAAGCTTACAGTCCAAATATCATATCACAGATCTCTCTACAATCTTCCATATTCTGCGCTCATGCAGAATTCGGCTCAATCTTAATAAATGTCAATTCAGAGTGTATTCAGGAAAGTTCCTCGACTATCTCATCAACAAGAAGGAGATTGAAGATGACCAAGATTAAATTCGAGTTCTCCTCTACATGCCCTCTCCAAAAACAAAGAAGGGCGTACAGAAACTCGCAAGCAAGATTACTGCGGCAAATTGATTCATCTTTAAGTCCTCAGATCGATGCCGGTGGCTGTTCTTACTACTGCGAGGGTATACCACGAAGTGATCCAGTGGATAGTAGAATGCGAGGTAGTATTTCTGGAACTCGAAACCTATCTGGGGAAGTCTACCCATCATGAGCACCCTGGTAGATAATGAATAACTAATCATTTACCTCATAGTTATAGATAATTCTATCAGCTCAGTCCACATCCGACACGAGGGAAAGGTAAAAAAACTAGTCAATTTTATCATCAAAACCCTCACTCTAACAGAAATGGGATATTCTAAGATCGAGCAACTCCTTCTAGCTCTTATTTACACTACACAAAAACTAGAGCACTATTTTAAGCTCATTTAGTCAAAGTTATGACGAACTACCCACTCTGAGATGTTTTGTCTAAGAAAGAAAAATCACGAAGATTGCAGCAATAATTAGTCAGTTTGAGAGAACATGATATCAAATTTGAACAACGCCATTTAGAATAAGGTCAGGTCGTTTCCAATTTTCTTACAGAATTTCCTGTGGAAGATCCCGATTAGATGGAGCACGATCTTGACCTTACAAAATAAATCACAGAACATCCACCTACCAAGGAAAATGACGAAAAAGCTAAATGAATTACAAAGAAAGGATGGAGGTTTCTCACAGATGGTTCAGCAGGACCGGGAAGGTCAAGGATTGGAATCGTATTGATTACCCCGTCTAATGATAGAATTGAGGAATCAATCCGCTTAGATTTTGAGGCTTCCAACTGTGTTATAGAGTATGAAGCTTTAATTATGGGCTCGACTTAGCACTCGAGCTTAGCATCCCCGAGATATCAGCTTATACAGATTCTTTACTCATCATTTACCAATACTCTGAGCAGTCAAAGAGAAATGGCAAGATGATCGAATATGCAACCCTCATTGTCGATAGGATCAGCAGATTCGTAAAAGCAACTCTTGACTATTTACCTCGACGCGAGAACAGGCATGCCAATTCCTTGGCTTATTTAGCTAGGGTCTTGGGTACAGAAGAACGATATCTACAAATTGAAGTGATGTCTACCTCCAGTATTGATTTCCATTCTGTATGCACGATCAACACTGGGGGCGATGAAGAGGAAATCAACGATTTGTAGAAGCCCTTTATTGCCAACCATAGTACGAAAAACAAATGTGACGGACCCCTTCCAGCAAATTAATCCAAAATAACACTGACAGTTAATCAAAAACTCGAAGGGTTAAACAGCTCAGAATGGCTGTTTATATTGCCAATCAGTGATAGGGTCTTATCTCAACTGCCTCTCAAAAAAAAAAGCCGACGGAATGCCCAAAGAATTTCATAAGGGAACTTATGGCTCCTATACCGCAGGGCGATCATTTGCAAACAAAACAATTACACAAGGAGTATTATGGCCAAGAGTGTACAAATAAGTGAAAGAGTACTCATGAAGATGTAATACATGTCAATGACATGGACCCATGATACGAGCTCCCGCACTCGGACTATATGCAAGCAAGGTATTCTGGCCCTTCTAGCGGTGGGTGCTCGATCTCGTGGGAGAATTTCCCAATACACCAGGTAACCGATGTTTCTTACTCATGACAACAGATTACTTTACTAAATAGGTGGAAGTAGTTCCTCTTTGTCAAACTAAAGAAGAAGTCATCTCTTTTATCTAGAAACACATTATCACACGGTTCAGATGCCCCCACTAGATTTGGATCGATAACGAGCCGCAGTTCATTGGAGAAAAGGTTGCAACCTTTTTCAACAAGCACAATATAATTTATTCCCCATCCAATCCATATTACCCGCAAGGAAAAGGATAGGCCAAAATCACCAACAAAGCAATAGTAGATGGACTCAAAAAATGGCTTCAATTAGAAGAAAGACAATTGGATATGGGGGCTTCCTTACGTCTTATGGGTATATCGTACTACACCAATATAATCAACTGGTTGTTCCCCCTTTCTCATGGCTTTCGGCACAGAATCCATCATTTCAACAGAGTACCACCATCCTGTAAAAGATTACGACTTTACAGACGAAGAAAATGAGCTTGAATTGGCCTATAATATAAACTAGATTGATGAGACCCAGGCTCGAGTTATTGCCAACCTAGGTCGATATCATCATATACTGGCCAGCTTGTACAACAGAAGAGTCTGAAGCTGTGAATTCCAAATCGACAATCTCGTCCTCATTGAAATCCTACATATCAGAAAGGGGCAAATGCTGGAAAGCTTGCAGATAATTGGGAAGGTCCTTTCTTCATCATTGGCCGCACTGGCCTTGGATCATACTATCTCATGACAGAGAAAGGAGTTCGAATCATAAATCCCTAGAACACTAGGCAATTGAAATGATATTATCATTAAATCTCTAGTTTCTCCATTACAGATTACTCTATTCTCATTATTTACATTCTACAAGTAAGATTCTAATATCCAACATTGTACATTCTATTCTACTAAATGAAAATTCTAAGTTTTTTTTCCACATTACTTTCTACTCACGTAGAATCTACTAAATCTCATAGATTAAAGAAAATGTAATACTAGCTTTCAATCGACGATCTATATATATATCAGCGATTAAAACGAAGGTAATACTAGTTTTCAATCAATGATCTCTATCAAACACAAGATAAAGTAGAGGTAAAACTAGCTTTCATCTCTCTACCTGTCTATAACTATAGAAACTACATAGGTTACTTTTACAGGTTTTTACTAATGGGAGGTCAGCTACACTTTCCCCTACAAAGGAAGACATGTAATAATAAATTCCATAGCTCAAGCAATCACAACATTCCCTCCTTGATCTATTAATTCAGCAGGCTAGGAACCTAACTCTATTTCCATGTCGTTCAGGCAATTTCCTCGACCTATATCAGCATTACAGATACAGCCTCGGAGTACCACACAGTCATATAAGGTATCCCTTTCGAGCTCAAGGCTATTTACTTCTTCCACAAAGCAAGCAATGACAACCATTTGCTCCCTTGAGTGCACCTCTTCGATGCCAATCTTCTCTCGATCAAACATGATTAACTCGAAAAACCACTTTCTTAGCCTCTAATGACGTTGTCCTAATTCCTTGTGCAGAGTATCATCCTGCAGTGCGCATTGCCCTAAGCGTGTTATCACCTCAGTTTGTTGTGTTATTGTCCCTGCTGCTTTATCCAGCTCAGATTTATTTATCGCTTTCAGCTCTTCCACTTGAGCACAGAGTGCCACCAACTCCATCTCATTTACATCACTTCCCACCACACGAGCTTTATTTAGCAACTCATCTTTTCTCATCATCACCCCCTTTAACTATTGCTCTTTACGAAGAGTAACATCTAACATAGTATTACTCTCTCTTAAGCGTTCGTTTCCCTTCCTTACATGAGTTTGAACATGAACAAGATTAGCCTCCAACACTTTAATTTGAATTGATAAGTCGACCGTGTCACCCTTAAGAGTTGAGACCTTGGTGTCATTATTTTTCTTCTTTGACCACTCTCTAGCCTCGGCCTTCTTGGCATGCGAATCGGCCATGGCCAAATACTCCTTCAACCTTACAACCCTCTCATTCAGGTCATCACAACATCTTTAGCAGGCATGGCCTCACTTAACTGCTCGACTATACTTTCAGAAGCAGTTAGATCATCTCGAGCCTTCACAAGTTCGTTTTCCTTCTGGGCAAATTAACCCTTTAAACTAGTCACATAACCCTGCAACTCTTTTTTTGTCGCCTCTAACGACCTGATACAGCATTGAGCTGCATCCGCTTTTTTACCTTTTACCATTAACAAGTTTATCCTACTTTTGAGCTTCGCTAATTCAGTCAGCGTACCTTCGAGCTCCTTTTACAATTTATCTAATTCAACGTCTTTACTTTCGATCGGCCGGGTCAGATCTTCTACAGTCTTCATCACCTTGGCAAACTGGATCTATACTTGTAGTAGCCTACTCGCAACCTTCCACGATTGGTCGAATACTAGAATGCTACATCGAAGCCTAAGGAACCATCAAAATAGCCAAAGGCATATGATTTACTTGAAGCCTTTTAAGACTAACTGAATACTCGAAGGCACATCACAGTAATAGTCAAAGACAAAGATGGTGTTGGTCAGCGTTAGAACACAGCACAAGCTCCAGAAGGACTTTGACCACATTAGTACATGGTCGATGGCAGACAGACCTGACAGCTAGCTCACCAGACAGAACAAGGAAATAAGCCGCCAGACAGCTACAGTGTCAGAATTAACCTCACGTATAGAACAACTGCCCCAAAGGAAATACATGTAATATACCTTGCATAGTGACTCACCCTTTCCTATCTTCTATAAATAGGAAAGGAGAAACTCCATGAAGGGGTTAAAAAAACTCCGCCCAAACCCCCTCCAATATCAACAACCTTGGAGTACCTATAGTCCCTACTTGACTCGAACTGTAGCCTAATCCATATATACAATCTTCTATTCAAATCCTCACTAGAAGTCATGGAGAATACCATTTCATGGACTCCACGCAAGTATGCTAGCATAGTGATTCTCCTTATTTCTGTTATATATATTTGCTAAACCTCTAATCAAAGATAACCTTTACGGTGTGAGAGTGTGATTTCCTCTTTATGATATCATGCCCCTACATTTGGCGTTGTATGCGGTATACCAACCACCTCCAATCCCTTTTTCTTTTACCCAATAGCCATATCCAATGGCTCCCATCCTTCGATCCAACTCCGCCATTGTTTGCATCTCTGTTGACAGCATCGCCGCCCAACTAGCCCTCATCAGCCAGCAATTCGCTCAGGCGGAAGAGCGCGACACTGACCAGCTATGCCTTGAGCATGAGGATCGCTGGAAAGAGCTCAAGGCCGAACGACAGCGCCATTTAGATGACAATTATAGACAATATCGAGCCCTAGATGAACTGTGCCATACGGCTTATGAACTTCAGCAAGTCCAAACCCATGTCGCCCCTATGTGTTCTTGGGTACCCGCCCCTCGCGCGTCCCAGCCAGCATACACCTTAGGCCCCACCCCCAAACCGAGGTCCCTCTAGTCAACCTTGGTGCTGAGGATACGCCCACTACCACACCCACCGGCTCAATCCATCACAGAATCCCCATTACAGAGGATTCATTCGATTCTACTCTTCAAACCTCTCAACATCCTATACGGCGCCCTGTTCGGGAGCACCTTGAAGAATGCAGTGCTTTGTACACCCCTAACCCGCTGCCTTACCACCCGTGACCCTAGCATTCTCCTCCTCGACCAGCCAACCTCACCCAGCAAAAGCTCGACCAAGAAATTCATGTCGATATTCTTATCAGTGCGAGCTCTCTCCTAAACTCGTAGAGTCGATTAAATTACCCAATCTGCCCAAAGCTCCTCGCTATCGAGGTGCCTCCCAACTTTCATACCTCTAAAATCTACAAATACCGTAACACCGACCCACAATCCCACATCTTCAAGTTCCAGAATGCTTTAAGCCTATACTCCACAGCAGATCACATCTTGTGTTGTATGTTTCCCACCAGTCTCACCGACAGTACTCTCAAGTGGTACCACAGCCTCCCTAATGGGTCCATTTGAAGCTTCAAAGAATTATCGAACCTTTTCATATCTCATTTTTCTTTCAATAAAGACTGTAAAGTCCGAGTAGATGCCCTCTTCAACTTTTAAAAAGCACCTAAAGAAATGCTTGAGAATTTCACCAAGCATTTCCTTAATAATTCATGTAAGGTCGAAAACCTTTATTGCGCGAATATTGTCCTCGCCTACTCAAATGCCTGCCCGACCACAGTCGCGTGAAAGAGTATATTATCCTCCAGAAACCCTGAACCCTCAAAAGAGATGTTATCCAAAGTTAATGTATACATCAACCATGAACACCTCCATGAAACTAATTGCCAGAGACATGCCTTGACCACCTACCATAACAGACCACGCCTACCAACTATACCCATGGTCGCTCTCGTCTCTAATAGGACAGATAATCGCAAATGCCTCCACTTTAATGTTCAATCCTCTGAACCCCGTAAAAGGCGCCTCATGCCCATTGTAGGGTGTAATAACATCGACAGTGGCTACACCCGAAGCAAGCAGAAGTTGGCTGAAGAGTGCTATAAACTTACGTCTCAGCTGAAACCTCTAGTACTCCTACCCAAATTAAGCCATCACTCTCCACCCGAGGTATCTCCTTCATCGATTATGACGTCTCCCACTTTCATTTCCACCATTCAGACCCTTTAGTCATTATGATTAAAGTCGAGCATCTTGTTCTCCACACGATGCTCATTGATACAGGCAGTACAACCAATGTACCTTTCCTTCAGGCAGTCCAGGCTATGCAAAAGACCGATCTGATCACACCTGCCAACGCTGAACTTAAGGGATTCAACGGCTCTACAGAGGTTGTCAGCGGCGGCTTCAACCTCCTTTATAGTAGCCTATTCGCAACCTTCCAACACCAGTTGAATACTCGAAGGCTACATCAAAGCCTACCTAGAGACTCGAAGTCCAGCAAGATAGTAACTAAGTCCACGAAGCCTTCCGATATCAATCGAATACTCGAAGACATTATAGTCGAAGCTTAAGATAGACGGTCAGCACCAGAACTCCGCATCAGTAATAGAAAGACTTCGACCATGGAAATACATGGTTAAAGGCAAACACATCTGACAACCAGCTCATCAGACAGAATAGTAAAACAAGCCGCCTGACAACTACAGTATCAAAACTGACTCCACGTACAGAACAGTTGTCCCCAAAGGACATACATGTAATCTGACCGTCCATGGTGACTCACCCCTTTTCTATCTTCTATAAATAGGAGGGAGGAGACACTATGAAGAGGTAAGGAAATCTCTCCCAAAAGCCCTTCAAGATTACCTTTGAATACCCTGCAACCGAATTCTATTTGATATGTCACCTAACTTAATATATATCATCAATCATTCAAATCCTCTCTTGAGGTCGCGGAGAAACCAATTATAGAACTCCACACAAGTACGTTAGTTCAATAATATAGCTTATTATTGCCTTATATACTTTGATAAACCCCTAGTCGATGATTAACATCTTCGTACAAAAGCTAGTTTTCCCTCCCACGAAACTTGGCCCCTGCATCCTTGTCACCACTAGCCCTATAACCCTTCAAACCAGTTTCCTTGTCATTGACAAGAAATCTGAGTACCTTGGCATTCTATCCCGTGATTGGCTTCATGCCATGAAAACTATACCTTCGACCTATCATCAAACACTACGTTTTACTACCCCATGTAGTATGTGGGACATGAAAGGCTTACAGTGATTAGCTCGATCCTACGAGCATCATGAAATCAACCTTACAAGGAAACTGGTGAAGCCATAGCAATCACTGCACCTCTCTCTCTCCGATCCTTTGACCACTTCCACTGACACTTCACCTGTCAAACCTATAGCTTACCCTGGTCGAGGTACTTTTATTGGTAGTTTCTTGGATCACGACGAAAGACTCAAACTTTCCACTTTTCTATGAGCTAAGAAAGATGTCTTCGCTTCGACATTCCACAAAATGCCCGGTATTGACCCCACCCTAGCCTGCCACCGACTCAACCTTATCCACAAATCCATGGTTGTAAAATAGAAGAAACGTACTTTGGTCCCAAGAATTTGAGACGTTATGAACCTCAAGGTCAAAAAGCTCCTAACCGTTGGGTTTATATGCGAAGTTAAGTACGTTGATAGGATCTCAAACATCGTTGATGTACCCAAAAAGAATGGCAAGATCCAAATTTGCGCTGAATTTATTGATTTCAACAAACATACTCCGAATGACAGCTTCCCTCTCCCGATCGTTTTAGTCATTCAAGATGCCACAGCTGGCCATGAACGCCTATCCATGATGGATGCAGCTTCAGGTTATATTCAGGTACCTCTTCTTTCTGAAGATTAACTTAAAACATCTTTTATCGCAGAACTAGGGCTTTATTGTTTCATTGTGATGCCATTCAGGCTCAAAAATGTGGGTGCTACTTACCAGTGCCTTGTTACCACTATGTTCAAACATTTGTTTTACAAGTCACTCGAAGAATATATCGATGATATACTTTACAAAATCCTCCACAAACATACCCATATACAGGACTTGACCGAAGTCTTCTCCATCCTTAGATCATATAATATGAAATTAAACCCAAAAAAATGCCAATTTAGTATCTCCTATGGAAAATTCCTGGGTCACTTTATTAGCAAACGAGGCATCAAGATTGACCCTACCCAAATTCGAGCCCTCGTCGATATGCCGTCTCCCTGAACCAAGAAAGATGTCCAAAAAGTAGCTGGCAAAATAGCAGCCCTTTAACGCTTTATTTTAAAATCCTTTAACTGCTACACTTGGTTATTCTCCCTCCTGCACGAACAAGGCATTCACAAGGCTAAAAAGAGAAGCCCCAAAGTTAATTGGATGCTCGGGTGCGAGCAAGCTTTTCTCAAAATCGAAAGTTACCTTGGTTAACCACCTGTTATGAGTACCTCGATCGGAGGTGAAATGCTTTCCCTATATCTCGCGGTTGCCGACGTATTTATCAGCTTGGTCCTTATCCAAATAGAGGCGGGTATCGTGAAACATGTCTACTTCATCAGCAAAACTCTAATACTGGCTGAAATACGATATACCAAACTGGAACGACTACTCATTACCCTCGTCTACACCTCTCGGAAGCTTAAACAGTACTTCTAAGCATACCATATACGTATCATCGCCAGCTACCCCATTCGAGAAATCCTCAGTAAGAAAGATAAATCCCAACAGGTCCAACAATTGTCCGTCGAGCTTGGTGAACACGATATAACTTTCAAGAAATAAGTATCCTAGAAGGCCAGGCAGTCACCGATTTCCTAGCCGACTTCTTGGTCAAGGACATCGACTAGGAAGAACATAAATATGACTTACCCAAAGATCAGCCAGAACATAATGACCCTTGGAACCCTAATATAGGATGACATCTTTCTATAAATGGGTCTGCAAGACCAAACATGTCCGGAATAGGTATCGTCCGGGCCGCACAATCAAACGACCAAATCGAAAATGTCATTAAGTTATACTTCCAATGTACCAACAACGAGGCCGAATACAAAGCTTTGATACATGGTCTAGATCAAGCCCTTGAACTTAGTGTCCCCAAACTCATCATTTTCACAAATTCACAACTCGTTCAGTGATAATATACCAGTGAAAACCAGGCAAGCGGTCACATTGCTGAATATGCCGCACTTGTCTGCTAGCGCATGAATAGTTTCCCGGAAAAATCATCGATCACACATTACCCTCGTAGAAAAAATTGATATGCCGACGCCCTCGCTTACATCGCAGCCATGTTAGGCCAGTCTGAATCTCGAACACTCAATATCGAAGTACTTAAATGCCCAAGTATCAACCAGATGGAAATCAATACCATCAATACTAGAGATGAGAGTCTCAACCGTGACGACTGCGCACACCTTTTCTTGTATACTTCAACAATTCTACTCTACCAGAGGACCCAAAAGAAAAATGATCGTTATTGGGAAACTGTCGACGGTACACCATTCTTAATGGAAGCTTATACCAAAAATTAGGAAATGGAGTATACCTCTACTGTATTTCCCAGCAAGAAACAACAATTATCCATACTGAGCTCCACGAAGGCAATTGTAACTCCCACACTGCCGGCCGATCTAAGGCTCACCAAGCAATCACACAGGGTTTGTTTCTGGCTTAATATGAAGAAATAAGTTGAGGAATATGCGAAGCACTGTGACAAATGCCAATGTCACACCCATGACATTTGAAGCCCCTCACAAGAACTCTACTGCAGCCAAGTTGCTTAGTCATTTAAAAGATGGGCCATCGATCTGGTGGGCCCTTTCACCAAAGCTTCAGGCAGTAAAGAACATATCTTAGTCACTACATATTATTTCACTAAATGGGTCAAAGTCGTGCCTTTATATCAAACAATTGAAGAAGAAGTAACCAAGTTCCTTTGGGAAAATATTATTATACGCTTTGGCTGCCCACATATGATTCGATGCGACAATGGTCCGTAGTTCATCAAATACAAGGATTGAACTTTCCTTAAAAAATATAACATTATCATCTCCCCATCTACACCCTATTACCCACAAGGGAATGGTCAGGTCGACGCAGCCAATAAAACTATAGTCGATGGTCTTAAAAAACGTATTGATGAGAAGAAGGGGCGTTGGGTTCAGGAGCTACAACATGTACTATGGGCTTACCGTACCACAACGCACAAAACGACGGGCTGTACTCCTTTCCTTTTGGCCTACGGTACCGAAGCAGTCTTACCAATACATTTTGAGGTCCCAATACGCGACCTAACCTTCTGGAAGAAGACAATAAGTTCAAACTCGAATACAATATGCTATGGATCAGCAAAAACCAAGACCGAGCCTTAGCTAACCTCGGGCATTACCATATTTCCCTCTAGAAATCATACAAAAAGAGGGTTCGACCACAGAGTTTTAATATAGACGATTTGGTACTTCGTCGAATCACCCCCTTCTCAAAACCTCAAAATGCCGGCAAGTTAGACAAATCTTGGAAAAGACCATATGTGATATACAACAAAATAGATAAAGAATCGTACTACCTTATGATGGAAGCCGATAATCCTTTACCCAACCCATAGAACATAATACAGTTAGTCTCATACAACTGGCCACGACCACCATCTCTCACAACCGATATAACTGCAGTATAATTAATATACACATTTTTAACCATGTGCATCATCTCATAGCTCTGAGAACTTCTTTATTTAGGTTAACCTAGGTATCCAGTTAACCCTTCGACCTGACAGATACTTTGGGGAGACCTCAAAGCTTTTCAAAGTTCCAATTCGAGCAAACCCGAGTGGCATGAATAGTCGAAAGACTGGACACTCAGTGATGCATTGGGGTCGACCACATCTTTCTTCATTCATGATCAAACCTGCAGATAGAAATACCTAGGGGCGACCTGAAAGCTCTCTGAACTTCTTGATTTGGGTAAACCAAAGTATCTAATCAGCCCTTCAACCCGATTAATAAATGGGGGTGACCTTGAAATTTTTTAAAGTTCTAATTCGAGCAAACCTGAGTGGCACGAATATTGGAAAGACTGAACACTCGAGGATACATTTGGACCGACCACATCTTGCTTCATTCAGGATCAAACCCACGGATAGAAATACCCTGCGGTGACTTCAAAGCTCTCTGAACTTTTTGATTTGGGCAAACCTAAGTATCCAGTAAACCCTTTGACCCGACTGATACTTGTGGGCGACCTCAAAGTTTATCAAAGTTTCAATTCGAGCAAACCCGAGTGGCAAGAATACTTGAAAGACAGGATACTCAGAGATGTATTGGGACTGACCATATCTTGCTTCGTTCAGGATCAAACCCGCGGGCAAACTTCTTGAGTTGGTCAAACCTAAGTATCATGTTAACCCTTTGACCCGACTGATACTTGGGGGTGACCTCAAAGATTTTCAAGGTTCCAATTCGGGCACCCTCAAGTGGCATGAATGGTTAACAAACCGGATACTCGTAGATGCATTGAGGCTGAACACATCATGCTTCATTTAGGATCAAACCTGCAGATAGAAATACCCAGGGGTAACCTTCAAAGTCCAGTGAACTTCTTGAGTTGGTCAAACCTAAGTATCATGCCAACCCTTCGACCCGACAGATACTTGGGTGCGACCTTAAAAAATTTCAAGATTCCAATTCAAGCACCCCCGTGTGGCATGAATAGTTGACAAACTGGACACTCGGGGATGCATTGGGGCTACCCACATTATGCTTCGATCAGGACCAATTCGCGGATATCAAAATCCAAGACGACCTTGACCTCCTGCGCACTTCATTCCTTAATCCATTATCACCCTGCAGTTTTTAACATTCTTCTATCTACATATTAGGCATATTAGCAAATTCATTTGAATACACATATATACCAGTACATATAAAAATTGTTGAAAGCCAGATATCAAGCACAGTCTTAACATACATTACAACCCATAATAGTTTGTTACAGACAAACAAAAATCTAACAAATTCCCATTGCAAGACAAACTACTTACACAAGGTTCTCTACTGGCACAGCCACATCTTCCCCACCAAGTTCCTCTTCTGCATTATCACCCCCAACACCTTCGCCCACAGGGTCCACTCTAGGATCTTTGCCATGGGGTCCTTTTCCATCCCTTCCATGTTTACGACATCTTCGAATGAGGGCTCTTCTGTTGGCGGATAGAGTTCGAGAGTTTGTTGATCATATCCCAACCAATCCACACATGTTTTTAGGACTATGGTCACATCATACTCCTTGTCGTACTTCGCCTAGAAACGTGTATGATTACTTCGCAGTTGCTCCTCCTGAATGGCCACCTTCGCATCATAACTTGCAACCATCGCCTGGTTCTCCCTCGCAACATCAAAACGAATGTACAACTATTCTCGTTCTAACTCTCTGATTCGATTCTCTAGTGACAGAATGGTCCCCTTTGTGAGTTCACTCCTGTCTCTCGTCTTTTTTCCATAGCCAATTTTAGCAAAATACCACGGACTCTGTCTGTGAAAAAATGTTACTTGCCACGGACTTATGTTGTGGTGAAGGTCTGTAGTAAAAGGTGTGTGGCAATTTCTTTGCCACGGACTTTATCGGAGCTTAACGTACTATTTTGCCATGGATTTAATCTGTGGTTAATTTATTGCCACGGATATAAACCGTGTTATGAAATAAAGTAAGACACAATCTTAATCCGTACTATTTATTTACCACAGAAAAAGTATGTGGTAATTTTTTTTCATTTAAAAAAAAAATCACAAATAAGCAATGAAGCATTCATGTACAATAATTCGTACGATGGTAGAAGAAAGAAAAACATAACAACAAAATAGTGAACATAATAACATAAACCTGTCTTAACACCATGGACTAAAAGCAAGGAATCATATCGTTATAAATGTAATAGAAAAATAGGATATATGACGAAACCACAAAAATAATATAACCAATAAGAGAAACACAGAAACATGATCTAGCAAGTCCATATAGCAAAGTAAAGATTTAGAAAAGTTAGATAGTACATAGCACATGTTAGACGGGGTTACCAAAACCTAAAAAGGAAGATCGAAAGACAACCCCAAAACCCCCAAAAGGAAAAGAACTAACAACTAAGACATCTCAGAGCCCCTCTCACGAGCAATGGAAGCTTGAAGTTTTATGAAGTCCTTATGCAGATCGGTAACCTCCTTCAAACCTGTATCCATCTTGGTAGATAAGAACTATAGAGTACAAAAAGATGGTAACTCAGCAGAAGAAGTACCCATATGTGGCAAAGATTTACCACCCTCAACTAAAGGAAAATTGACTAGAGCGTCCAAGGCATCATCATCACACTCATCTTTGGCATCTAAATCTGCCTGAAAAGTTTCCTCAGTAATCACTGGACCAGCTAGAGCAGAGGAAGCGGTAGAAGAATACTCATAAGTGTAGTCATTAAAATAATTGAACCAGTCCAAAGACGGGCCAGGAAGGTTATCATCTGTAGTTGAAAAGAACAAGGGATTTAAGGAAAGCTTCACAGACTTGAGGCGAGCATGGCCAATCGTACCAATAGGAACATGTAAATGATGGGAAGGAACATAAATACCATGATGCTCATAGATCTGACGAATAAAAGTCGCGAAAGGAAGACCCACAGCCTAATCATTAATATAGATAGCACGCATCATAAACTCCTAAATCACTAAAGCAAAATCAATTGTTTCACTAGTTCCTAATAAAAACATCAGCTGCATACTATGGCGTGACACAGTATCAAAATGTCCAACCCTTGGGTGAATGCTACACTCAATAAAATGTGCAAGAACATAAACATGTCGAAGATAGCAAACCTTACAGAGCTTATGCAGGCGAACAAAATGACTAAACAGTTAACTGAACATCCGAGGATGAAAATCAGCATCTGGAATAGAGTTTGGATCATGAAAGGGATAAAGATGAGTTTTTCCAATCAAAGGAGGAAGATTAAGCATGGCAGAGTGAAGTGCTAGATCTACTCTGAACTCCTGACATACATAACCAATCTTGGTGTCAGCCCCCAGATCACGAAAAAAAGAAGAGCTCATTTGAAACATGCCATTCATGAATGAGTTACAATATGAATGTAAGACAAGACTAAAGGTTATCGCACCTGTAGAGACCTTTCAAGCCTTCTAGCATGCTTAGATATTTCTTGAAGGGTGTGGGAAACACTAGCATATTTGCTAAGAGATCCAAGAATCTGGTTTGTAACCATTCCATGAGTCCAACCAAATAGTAACAAATAACATAATATATTTACTGAGGTAAATTGAACTTGCACTGTACACATTTCATGAGTCCAACCAGGTTCAAAGTTCCATAAGAGCAAATATTTTTGTTGAAACTCAAATCATTTTACTAATGTAACAAAATGTTAAGCTTCACAACTAAGTAAGCAAATAACATGATTGCAGATGAAACAAAAGAAAGTAGGACCTGATTACGACGTAAAAGATTTATCATGGTTCAAAAATCATTTCCTACTGATTACTTCTAAATTTTGTATGATCAAATCATGTTTTAACCTTATACGGTTATATACTAGTAAGTTATACGAAAGTATATATGGTATATGGTGATTGTTTGCTGGTTATTGTTTGCTGGGAGTAGATGCAGCCAACAATGGCTCATACTAGATAGAACAACAAGATTTAATATATGTGAAAATTGATTACTAATCTTATAAATCTCATAGATAGAGCTTACTATATTAGCATACCTCAGCTGTAATCTTGTCTTTAGCACATCAAAAGGAGTTATAAACAATACGGCAGTAGATCCAGCCAGTCTTCCACATAATAGTTGTAAAGAGATCAAAACTGAGCAACATATATTATAAATCTAACGGTATCAGTAAGAGATCTCTACCTATAAACACCATAGAAAAAAATTTTGTTGGCAACAATATATCTTGGCAACAGATCCTACAAATAAGCAGAGTTCATTAGATTCCATTAGAATTTTCAATTTCTTATTTCAAATTTTGAACACAATAACAGAAAATACTGATGTATACGATAAATTTTGCTAGTTTACTTGACCAGTATATACAGTTGGTCGGTGTAGGGACATATCCCTCGATCTCACACAAAGTCCACCTCACCTAGTTTGAATTACCTCCATCTCAGACGCACACATTTTTAACATATTTCCCCAGTCAACATTCCAACCTACCCCACGAACTTGTAAAGAACGTAGGCTGAACTTAAACCAAAAAACCTTATCCAGTCAAAGACGCCTGTCTCCACATGAACTCGTCAGTTATTCGGTCAAACACCACTAAACCATATTGTTCAAAAAATGTGCTCCAGCACGACAAAGAGCTGCGGAAAAGGCCTATATAAAGGAAAGGTTCCAGAAGAGATAAATAACAGAAAAATTATACAAGAGATCACATAGAAACTACTTGTAATAAGATATCCGCCTCAAGCAATAAAGATTCTTTTAACCAAAATCCTCCACACGAGGACGTGGTTTTTTTTACCTATTTAGAGGTTTTCCATGCTAAAATCACTTGTTTCATTTCTTACTTTCTATTAGAATATTGTTACTAGTTCATTGGTGTGATAGCAAATTCCAAGACATTTCGAGCTTACGGAATTTGGCCATTACATTTGGCGCCGTCTGTGGGAAAGATTATATTTCCACGATATCCTAGGGTAGTCTTTCACTTGAAATTTTAATCATGGCTACTTCTAGATGACCGGCTGCAGGAACTCAGCTCGAAGTTTCCCTAAAGCTGGGGCAGTTCACAAAGTTTCGGGTGAATCTCAACGCCGAGACAGAAAAATACGCCAAACTCAAACTTTAGTTAACAAAGGATCGGGAGCTCCGGGAAAAAGAGCTCGATAAAGAATGACAAGCTCGTTTGACATCTCTCAAACGGCATGAAGATTAGATGACAACAATGCAAACTGCCCTAGAGGCTCTACAAAATACTCAACAGGTTCCTCCAGCCAGAGGTCACCATCAGCTTCCAGAGACCTTCCGTGTCTCTGCAATGGAAAGATTGAGACTCGGGGAGTCGCCAGTAAACCTGCTTCCAGGAATCTACAAAGAGAACCACAACCCTCCCTACATTTGAGGGGTGAAGTTTAGTCTGAAGTCAGTCGAGGTCACTGAATTTCCATCTGCCAGGAGGAAGGGCAGTGGCCTCAACATCAAGTTCTATTACGAGATTGCCTGAGTGACGGTACAGGCACTCATCATCCACAGCCAACTCGTCCAGCGATTCAACCAACACGTTATTTCGTCACAAAAGAACATATGGACCAACAGATTAAGGAGTTGATCAAAGCACAGGTTCTGGGTACTACCGGCGATACCACAAAGTTATAAAGAAGTCCGATTGCCAAGGAAATATTTAATATGGAGATACCGAAAGGTTTCCATACTCCCAAAATTCACAAATGCAAAGGTACTGACCCGAAGGAGCACATTCAGCAATATCGTGATTCATTGAGGCTGTACTCCAATCTCAACCACATCCTCTGCCGTCTGTTCACCACAACTCTATAGGAGGAACCACTCTGATGGTTTCATTCTCTCCCTGAGGACTCCATCTACACATTCGATCAACTGTAGAAGCAGTTCATCAAGACATATGCTCATAATAGAGACAAAGAGGAAAACTTGTATTCTCTTATTGGTCTTAAAAAGTCGCATGGAGACAAGCTCGAAGATTTCTTGAAGAAATTCTTAGAGCTTGCGCGAAAAGTGGATAACCTCGATCAGAAAATGGCTATTACTGTTTTCACCAATGCTCTCCAGCTTAACTGCAAGGCCAATTAATACCTCTTCCTTAATAAACCTGCGACCTTGGAGGAGATGATCAACAAAGTCAATGGTTACGTCGACCTAGAAAGGATAATGTCTAAGCAAACCAATCTACCAAACAAACTCATCCTCCCAAAACTAAACATCTGAATCTTTATAATTTTTCCACTACTATTAAAGGATCCACTCTACCGTGTCTCTCAACCATTGGAACCAATCAATAGTCGACCATATTCCCTGTATCATAAGGTAAATCATCATTCTATAAACAATTTATATGCTCTACAGTGGTTGCTCGAGTGCATTTTTAAAGAGGGATGGATGCTCGAATACATTGTCGATCTGAAGTCGTACAAAGATGGTAGCTATAAGAAGCAACTCGAAGATATTCAAGTCAATGATCAAGCTAAGGAGAAGAATATCTACTATATGCACCACAACAACATGATCGGAATCAATCAAATCACCAATTCTAGCATATCAAAATGCAGGAGACTATTGGAATGCTGCAATCTCACACCTCAAGACAAAGAAGCCAAGCTTCTTCCCGAGTCGAGCAATCGCAGACTCGGGATCTCTTTCAAAGATTGCGATACTATCCATGTCAAGTTTCCACATCATGATGCATTAGTCATAATGCTCAAGATGAGGAAGTATGTCATGCACACAATGATGATCGATACAGGAAACGGTATTGATATTCTTTTTTAGAGTACGATCAACCAGATGGGTTTGGCCGACCAAGTTATTCAGAGTGACACCGATATCAGTGGGTTCAATGGTTTCAGGGAAGAACGAGTAGGCAAGATCATCTTACCTATTTCCCCAAGACCAACCACTATCAACATCGTTTTCTATGTCATTAATGCCAAATCTCGTTATCTCAGGATTATGGGCCGTTGCTGGATACACAACATGGAGGCAATCGCTTCCACTTATTATCAAGCACTCTGATTCAAACACGACAATGGTATTTATGAGATCAAAAGCAGTCAAAAGCTTTCTCAAGCTTTTGAAAATACTATCTTTTCTATCTTAGATACTTTAGACAGATTTGATCCATAACAATTACAGGAAGATAATCACCTCAATGATCAACCATCCACATAGGAGCCCACAGAATATATCAACATTACTGGACCTAGCAGAGGTACTTTCATTGCTACTAAGCTGGTTCAGTACAAAAAAGATTCCCTCGTTCAGTTCCTACAACTCAATCGAGACGTTTTTGTATGGTTTTTCAAAGAAATGCCTGGGGTCGATCCAGCCATGGCCTGTCACAAATTAGCTATCAATATCAACGCCGCAGCGGTCAAACAGAAATAGCGACGACTTTCACCTCGCCTTCGAGATGAAGTTAACACCGAGATCAAAAAGTTAATCAAAGTGGGATTTATTCGAGAAGCCAAATATCCAGACTTGATATCCAACATTGTTGTTGTCCCAAAGAAGAACGAAAAAGTTCAAGCTTGCATAAATTTCACAGATCTGAACAAACATACTCCAAATGACAGTTTCCCTCTTTCTAACATTCATCAGTTCCTTGATTCTACAGTAGGCCATGACCTCCTATCTATGATGGACGTTCTTTTGGGGTACAATCAAATTCTACTTTTGGAAGAAGATCAAGAGAAGACAACTTTCATCACTGAAAGAGGTCTTTATTATTACAAATTCATACCCTTCATACTCATGAACGCGGGTGCCACATATCAACGGTTGATGACTACTATGTTCAAAGTACACCTAGGGAAAGTTGTTAAAGTCTAAATCGACGATATCTTTTACAGAGGCATATAATAATCAGCCAATCACATCTCAGATCTTAATACTATATTCAATATCCTTCAGTCTTAAGGGATGCATCTCAACCCTGATAAATGTCAATTCCGGGTATATTCTATTGCTTTCTAGGCCACCAAATCAGTAAGAAAGGAATTGAGGCCGATCCAGATCAAATTCGGGCTCTCCTCGACATGCCCTCTCCAAAAACAATAAAAGTCATTCAAAAACTTATCGACAAGATTGCCGCTAACAACCGTTTCATTACTAAATCTTCAGACCACTGTCGTTGGCTATTCTTATTACTCTGCAGATGTACTAAATGAGGAAAATTTTAGCCAAATGCAGAGGTCACATGTACACCAGAATGTAAAGTAGCTTTTCAGGATCGCAAAACCTATTTGGGGAGGTCTCCCATAATGAGCACCCCAGTAGATAATGAGGAACTGATTATCTACCTTGCAGTCACAGATACTTTCTTCAGCTCAATTCTTATTTGCCTGGAAGGGAAAATATAAAAACCAGTCTTCTTCATCAGCAAAACCTTCACACCAGCAAAAACAAGGTACTCTAAAATTGAAAAACTTTTTCTCACTCTTATTTACATTTCACAGAAACTCAAGCACTACTTCCAAGCTCATTCAGTCAAATTCATGTCGAACTACCCACTTCGGGAAGTTCTATCCAAGAAAGAAAAATCAAGAAGAGTGCAACAGTGGTCAGTCTGTTTGGGAGAACATGATATCAAATTTGAACAACGTCATTCTGAAAAAGCTCAGGCCGTTGTTAATTTTCTTGCGGATTATCTAGTTGAGGATCCCGAGTGGGAAGAGCACGACCCTGACCTTCCAGAAGAAACACGTGAGGATCCATTCCCCAAGCTATTCGACGAATAAGCTGAATGGATCACTACATTAAGGTAGAGACTTCACGCAGATAGATCAGTAGGACCTGTAGGGTCAGGAATCGGGATCATTTTGATTACCCCTTCCAATGACAGAATTGAAGAATCAATCTACTTAGATTTTGAGGCCTTAAATAATGTCACCATGTATGATGCTCTCATTCATGGACTCGACCTCGCTCTTGAGCTCAATATCCCCGAACTCTTAGTTTACACAGATTTATTACTCAACGTCCACCACTACTCAGAGAAATACAAGAAGAATAGAAGATGATCAAATACGCAGCCCTCGTTATGGATAGGATGAGCAAGTTTGTGAAAGAAACTCTCGATTATCTTCCTTGAGGTAAAAATAAACACGCCAATTCCTTGGCATATCTAGCTGGGGTCTTGGGAACAGAAGCTCAATATCTCCAGATCAAAATAATTTTAACCCCCCGTATTGATCGAATTTCTGTATACACGACCAACTGGGGGCAATAAAGGGTGAGATGACGATTGGCGAAAGCCTTTCTTAGCCTACCTCGATGTTGACAACAATTGCTACGGGCCACTCCCAGCAGATCCAATAGAGCGCCGACAGCTTATCAACAACTCAAAGCGCTACACTAATCAAAATGGTATGTTATATCGCCTTTCCGTTACTGGGCCATACCGTAAGTACCACTCCAAATCAAAAGCAGATGAACTGCTCCATAAATTACATGAAGGAACTTGTGGCTCCCATGCCGCAGGTCGATCATTAGCAAACATAGCTATCACTCAAGGAGTATTCTAGCCCAGCATGTGCAAGCAAGCAGAGGAGTACTCCCGCAGATGTGACACCTTCCAAAGGCACACACATATGATACGCACCCCTGCGCTTGATCTCCAGGCAGGCAAGGTTTTTTGGCCATTCAAAAGTTGGGCACTAGATCTTGTTGGCGAATTCCCTAGCTTTCCAGGTAACCACCATCACCTACTCATAGCTACTGATTATTTTACAAAATGGGTATCAGCAGTTCCACTATATCAAACCAGAGAAGAAGAAGTCATCTCTTTTATCTAGAACCACATAATCACTCGGTTTAGGTATCCCTACCTGATTTTTATCGATAACGTGCCCTAATATGTGGAAGAGAAAGTCATAACCTTCCTAAACTACCACAATATCATCCACTCACCATCCAATCCTTATTATCCTCAAGGAAATATCCAAGCCGAAATCACTAACAAAACTATCGTGGATGGACTCAAAAAATGGCTTCACTCACAGAAAAAAAAAAAGGAATTGGGTTACGCGAGCTGCCTCATGTCCAATGGTCATATCGTACCAATCTCCGACAATCAACTAGGTGTACCCTATTCCTCTTAGTTTATGGCATTGAGGCTGTCATTCCTTCTAAATATCATTATACAACTCAAAACCACGAGCTAACCGACGGGGAAAATGAGTTTGAGTTGGCTTGTAACCTCAATATGATAGATAAAACCAGGGAATGCGCCATCGCTAACCTAGGTTGATATTATCATATGCTTGCCAGATCGTACAACAGCCGATTTAGAAGCCGTACCTTCCAAATCAAAGATTTCATCCTCAGAGAAATTCCTCAACATCGTAAAGAGCCGCACGCTGGAAAATTAGCCGACAATTGGGGGGGTCTATTTATTATCACAGTATTCTCAGGCCTGGGATCATATTATCTTATGACAGAAGAGGGAATCCCCATTTCAAATCCTTGGAACACTAGGCGACTGAAACGATACTATCGTTAAGCGTCTTACTACTTTATTTCCTTTCCTCGTTTTTGTTATTTTGTATTTCAATTCCAAAAGTAAGATTTACATCTACATCCAATGTAAATTCTGAACTTATCAATGAAACTTCCAAGTTTTCCACAACATCTCTCTACTTACGTAGAATCAACCACATTCTATCGATTAAAGCATAATTAATACTAGCTTTCAATCAATCTTATTCCAGTTAGATCAAGGATAACACTTGGTTTTGTTGACTATACTAAATCTCTATGATTGTAGCAAGTGTAAAAACTTGTTTCATATCAAGGACTCTACCAAACATCAGATAGGGTAAAGATAATACTAGCCTTCATCTACTTCAACTTGTTTGGGTCATTTATACCAGCTAGATCAAGGATAACAGTTGCTTTGGCTGACTCTACTAAATCTCTGTGACTGTAGTAAGTGTAGAAACTTGTTTCATATCAAAGACTCTACCAAACATCAGATAGGGCAAAGATAATACTAGCCTTCATCTACTTCAACTTGTTTGCGTCATTTATACCAGCTAGATCAAGGATAACACTTGGTTTGGCTGATTCTACTAAATCTTGGCAATTGCAGCAAGTGTTGAAACTTTTTTTATATCAATGACTATATCAGGCATAAGATAAGGTAAAGGTAATACTAGTCTTCATCTCTTTCAATATGTCTGCAACATTTCTATATTTCAATCAAGTTTCAACTTGGATTAACTCAACCCATTTCTGCCATTGAAACAAATGTGAAAACATTTTTTAAATCAAAGACCCCACCAGACACAAGATAAGGCAAAGGTCATACTAGCTTTCATCTATTTCAATGCGTCTGCGACAGATACTATTTAGCTTTCAGGTTAAATTCATATTGCAAGGGATTCTTTTTTGTTGATGGAATGCCAGCCATACTTCCCCCTACAGCAAGAGGTCAAACATTCAGTTCACAAATTACAGTAACTCTACCCCTCTCTATCAGATCAGTAGGTTGAGGGCCTAACTTGGTTTCCATGGAGGCCATACAGTTCCCTCGATCTATGTTAACTCTGCAAATGCATCCCTTATCTGAGAGACTTTTGAACAATGTATCTCGTTCTAACTCAAGTCTTCTTACTTTCTCTACAAAATACGCAGCAATCAACTTTAGCAGGTCTGAGCGTGACGTATCAGGTACGACCATCGTTGCAAAATTTTGTTCTCACCTTCTCGAGGCATGACACCAATCTAGCATACAAATTCTTTTGATAAGTCATTTCCATATCGGCCCGAGCATCATAAGCTACATTCTCTTCTAATATTTTTATATATTTAACTAATTTAGCCAGGTTCACGGCCTCTGGGTCTACTACCTGGGTACGAAGTCTCTTGATTTCTACGTTCAACTCTTTCCTAGCCAAAATATCCTTTAATAATTCTTCTTTTTTCTTTATCAACATTCCCTTTGCCATAATTTCCCCTTCCAAGAACTTCTCCTTGATAAGAACAGAATCCAACTTCTGCTGGCATTCCCATAAATTCGTATTTCCTCTTTGAACATTCCCCTAAATGCGAGACACATCACTCTTTAGCTCTCTAAGTTGACCTGAGAGACAAACTATATCCCCTTGGACTAGAGGAGCCTTAACCTCATTTCTACTTCTCCTTGAGCACTCTCTAGCCTCGGCTTTCTTGGCACACGCGATGGCTTACGCCAGTTCGGTCTTCAATCGTGCCACCCTTTCATTTAAATCGTTACACCTTCGCTGTATTTCCCAAAACTCCATTTCCATGGCAGGTAGGGCTATATGAAAATGCTCATCTGCGGCTTTCGAAGATGATAGATTTTCTTGAACTACCCGCAGCTCATTACCTTTTCAACCATTTTTTGTTTTAGTCGCTCCAGCTCGTTTTTATAATTCTGAAGATCCGACCGAAATTGTCCTTCCGATCTTTATAGCGCCTGAATACGGTATTGATCCATTTCAGCCTGCTTACCCTTAACCATCAACGTGTCAACCCAACTTTGAAGCTTCGTGGCGGGGTCAGTTATCTCCGTTAGCTCTTTTAGCCCCTTATCTATTTCGGCGTCTTTCTTTTCGACCTTATGAGTGAGGTCGGAAACAGCTTGGGTTGCCTCCATAAGTTTAAAATGCACCTTTATGTGTTGATCTTCTCTGTTCTCATTCGCCTCCCTCATCTTATCCAACTCCTTTGCAAATTCCCGGTTATATTAGAGTATATCGTCCTCACACAAGTGAGCTAACTCCAATTTGACCTGTACAATATAAAGATAATAATACAGTTCGATTCAGAACACCATTAATATGCATATATATATATTTCATTTCTAAAATTATATATGATTTTTAACATTTGGGTTTGCAAATACTTTTAGACTAAAAAGTCGGGGGTACATTATCAGATAAACGCGCCATGAGCTATATTACGAAGTCTAAGGTACATGCTTTTATATGCTACTTTGTATAAAGAAGGTTGAATTTTTCTATGCACTATATTAGTGTTATTTTTCTAAACCAAATAGCCAAATTTACAATCCGCATCTACATCTTATTTACTTGGTAGCTTTATGTCAATATAACATTCAAGTTGAAAGACTTATTCCGATCTAACCTGCAGCTCCGTTTATGAAGACAGCAAGGCTGTAGAGGTCTCTTTTTCCCTAGCAAGCCCGGTCTCTAGATATTTCATTCTGAGACTCATTTATCTAAGTGCCTACAAGAGGTTTATTAAAAAAGTTAACCTAGAGAAGTCTCTTCTATACACACAATCCAACAGTTTACAAATATTCATACAAAAATACATTTCTACCCTACCTTCTCATTTTCACCCTCTGGGAGGTCAACTTCATCCCCTTGATTGTCAAGCACCGTCTGACGGGAGACATCATCCAGATCATCAACGACCCCCGTCGCTACTTTTTCCACTTCTTCGTCATCTTCCTTCTCGACATAAGTATCTGCCTTAATGGCATCCACCTCATCCTTAGAATACCCCTTCGACATCAGGTGGTACCCCAACCTTTCGCGCTCCACTTCCATCTCCTTAAGTGTTACCCTGGCCTCTGATTGAAGATGGCCAATCGCTACAGCATGAGAAGCCTTCAGAGCCTCCAACTTCTTTGTTTCCTTAAGAACATCCCCCTTTGATCGAGTTAACTTCTTTTCAAGCTTTATTTTCTCCTTCTTCAACTCTGATTTCTCTTCATCATTTCTGAGCCAAAAGCCCCTCATTAGATGAGCAATCTGCAAAATGCAAATCCACCTCAGCGTTAGCTCGAAATGCATTAGATAACTTTTTTACATAATTAAAACAACCTTACCATCTTGCTCATGTCTTCCTCTCCATGAAGAACCGCCAGCCTGGCCCTTTCCTCAACCTCTTTAAGATCATTCACTGCAGCAGATCGCCCCTCAGCGACCTTTCCCCCGACTCCCTCGAGGGTTAAATCCTTCTCCTTTTCTCTTTTACGACCTCACCACTTCCAGTGGTACCAGAGGCTGGCGGAGTCTTTAACATCTATTTTGTCATATATTTTTGAGCTATTTTGCTCGACGTAATGGGTTCCGGCTGAACTGAGCTATCTATCCCTAGGGTCTTGGCCAAGTTGGCTTAAACTTCCCTACCAGTTATTTGCTTCTTCCCTTCGTCGGCACCTTCCATCAACCGGTCGACTGAGCTTTTTGAACTTTCTTCGACCTACTATCAACCCTCTTCTTTCTACTAAGACCAAGTCCTTCAAAAATACAAATTTGAGCTCAGCCTCCTCCTCCGTAACTTCGTCCAACAATGACTCTTTCCTCTCTGCGTAGGACTTCACACCTGCCATGCACAACATTTTTATTATCAACTACAAGCATCAGTTCAAATATAGCAATAATATTATCTATGCATTGTTATACTTACTTTATTTTACAGTTTTAAACTGAAGGTCCAAAGGTTCTTCATCATCTCTCTGAAGGCAATTACCCTTCACCCATATGACGTTGTCATTCCAGGCTCAACCTGCTGAATTCAGATTGAAGAAGCGATGCCGAGATCTACTCGTACAAAAATATGCCCCACCATTGGCCTTATAATTTTTTACCCCATAAAACTGCAAAACGTCCTCAGGGGTTATCCTCTTTACTTTCCCCTTATTTTCCCATTTTTCATTTAGATGATTGCAAACAGTTATTATCTCCCACATATTCCCGTTCAATTGAATAGGACATGCCCCAATTGTATTCATAATCCGCTTCCCCAAATTGGCAAGGGGAAGACTTAACCCATACTCTAATTGAGACAGGTGACACAAAAAACTCTTTGGGAGGTCAATCCGGGTACCCCCATAAAAATATTCTAGCGAGATCGATTCATCTATACCCTTATCTCGTTTTTCCATTTCCAAGTCAGCCAACAGATAAAAACACTTTTCCCCTGCCGCTACCATACAACCCCAAAACTGCCTATTGACGTATTCTACACAGTTACCCCACATCCCTCCTATAACCGCCTTAGCCTTACAAAATTCTCTAAAGGCATCAGAACCAGGAGGATAGGATATCAATTGGCCAGAAAAACCTAAAAATTATTCCAATACTACTTCAACCTCATTATCAGACTCAATTGTCCGACCAGAGATCGACACCTCATTAACAGGTGAACTATCCATCTCAACAACAATTTTAACGGGCAAGTTTTTGACCCTACACAATTGTCACTCATGCTCGGCCTACATACATGTTCAGATATCTATCATTATTTCGTATACATCGACCATTTACAAACAACATATATCTTTAGTATATTCTGTGTATATCTCAAAATTACATAGATTGCCATAAATAGTTATTTTTAAGATTTGCTTAAAAAATGATTACAATTTTCATAAACACATATATACTACATACGTTTCTACTAACCTTCAATGTCCGAATAAGAATCCGCAGTAGCGCCAAATTCTTCTCACGCAATGCTGTTGTATAGCCACCGGCGTGATACAGTATCTTTTACTCTCTTCGACCGCTAATCACCGTCAGATAACTCCTTATCAAATCTCCTGTAATCTTTTTGCGTCACCCTCTCTGTGCTCTTCAAGTTTTCAGAAGTTGAAAAACATTTGAATGATAAGGAAGAAGCACTATTTATCCTTTTTCTCTCTAGTGGCTGGCAGTTACTGTACCTCGCACCACCTGTCCTCGGTTCTGGAACTAAGGTATCCTTTTAATTATCCATGTCTAACGTCTTGAACCTTTTCAATAAAACTGCATTTCCATCATTACCGCTTCCCTTATATTTTAACCAATTTTTCTCCCCACTCATGATGACTCACCCTATGCGATATCAGATTTATGCAGCTTTACATACAAAACAAAACTATAAGGTTCAGCATTTCCTCATTTTGGTTTCTTTGTCCTTATTTATCATACTTATAGTGATAATGACAGCATTTTCATAGTTAAGAAAATTTTCAAAATTATTCAAAATTATTTGCCACATCAGCCTCAAAATGGTATTTGCAACTATAGAGGATCCAAATGATTTACATATTTTCTGCTATATTCAACAAACTTATCTTTAATTATTATAAACACTTTACACAACGTCTAGAACAACCTTAGATTACCTGAACGACAATATCCAATCACATTATTCGTCAGTCCTCCGATCTTCAAATTCGATCTCAACCTCAGTAATCAAACCAACCATCTCTTCTCAATCTACCGGATGCCTCACCAAATCGCGAAAGCATACCTCATAGAAATAACGGGCATAATCAAGTTCAGTACTCCTTACAACTAATCCTTCGAGCTGACACTCCCTCGATGGTAACTTGGCATCATAGCCTCACACACCAATAATCATCTCCCGCACTTCAGCTATCTTTATAGCCAACCATCCTTCCATGGCATGACGAATTATCTGAGATCGAGTCCGTAGTATCATAATCTCTTCTCCATTTTTACAAATCATCCTACCCTTATTTGTACGATTTTCACACACTTTCCCCTTAAAACGTGTTTTTCACCTTTTATCTCATAACAAAAAAACCCAGAATCTTAAAATAGACTATTTGAACTTATCCATTCACTCCAGTACCTACGTTACATTATTTATCCTAGTCGAGCATATTCTACCAAGAGTTATACTTCTATCGACCTGTAGTAGCTCAAACTTCTGCGCTACATATTTCCTACAATTTTTCTCCCTCACATGTTTAAACATACAACAATATCATACTTACATCACAACGTCAATTTCTGCACATATTTATCTAAGTTCGAATATTACAACAACAATGTTTTCAATACTTATAAATTCCTATTAATTTCATACATCCTACACAATTCAGTTCGATTCAAAGATATATTTTCTATCAACATGACACAAGTAATTGGATGAGAAATTTTTATTCATATAAAAAACATTACATGCAATTTTACAGATAACAAGTTTTTTGTACATCAATCTCAGGTATACAGCAGAAATATTATCCGTCCAGCACTGAACTTCAGGTACTTAACAGATTGCAAGTTTTTCATTGCTTTTAAAAGTCACAAGTCATTTAGGCGTACCGACGCATCAACTCCTCAAGTTCTTCTTGCTTCAATGATCTTTCACCCATATACAAAGCAAAAAATTGGAACCAACAAAGAGCTTCACTCACATGAGTTTTGTTGAAGTCTAATTGAACTTCAAGTGAAAACTATGTAAGCAGTAGACTCAATACTAGAACCAAATTCTCGAACTAAAGGTCTTTCGAGTACCAAAACATGATGGAAATACAGAAGTAGACTCTCACTGGTTGTCTCCCCCCTTCACTACTATCACCCCCTCCTCTAAAACTGCCACCTTAGAAGAGTTGGTAGAGAATCCTCGAAGAGTTGGTAGAGATGAACAGGGCTCAACCTTAGAATCCATGATGATACAAAAAATCTGCATAACTGCCCCGCAGTAATGCCTTTCCCAATAAATAATGCCCTAACCTTATCTTCTACAAGAGTACGGAGATAGGCCCACCGGTCCTCGCCTAACAAGACAACGGCATGAAACCTCAACTTGCAATAGAACTCTTCCTCAGCTTCAATCGCTTTGTCTTCCGACATGCCTTAATACGTCAGAGAAACAGGAGCGGGTATCGACATTTCCAAGGATTGATCACCGAAGTATTTTAACTTCAACCTCTGCATTTCAAATACAATCCTCTTTTCAAGGACCATACAGAGAGTCTTCACCATTGTTAGAAATTTTCAGGGAATTTCACAAAGGACAAGCATACTCTGCTTTAAAGATCTGATCCAAGTATCATTTATATAACCTTACATTTAATGTGCATGTACGTTTTACCAAGCGTCATCATTCATTATAGACACAACTTTCCGAATCATAACCGTCACATACATCAGTATCAACAGTATCATTTATATAACCTTACATTTAATGTGCATGTACGTTTTACCAAGCGTCATCATTCATTATAGACACAACTTTTCGAATCATAACCGTCACATACATCAGTATCAACAGCCTCATTTAATAACCGTCATTTCCCGAGAACCTGCATAGTTCTACACAGTCAATACCATCATTAGTCTATTTCAATTATCTAGAATTTTAACACAGATTTCAATTTGATCATTTCTCAACCAAAGCCACTAGTGACATCGGTTACGAGGGGGCGATTGTAGGGACCTATCCCTCGATCTCACCCAAAGTCGAGCTCACCTAGTTTGAATTACCTTCATCTCAGACTCAAGCATTTTTAACATATTTCCCCAGTCAACATTCCAACCTACCCCACGAACTAGTTAAGAATGTGGGCCAAACTTAAACCGAAAAACCTTATCCTGTCGAAGATACCTGTCTCCACATGAACTCGTCAGTTATTCGGTCAAACTCCACTAAACCACATTGTTCAAAAAATGTTCTCTAACAAGACGAAGAGCTACGGAGAAGGCCAAAATAAAGGAAATGTTCCAGAAGAGACAGGGACTAGAAAAATTATACAATAGATCACCTAGAAACTACTTGTTCTAGATTCTCGATAATCATCAAAACTTCTAAGTTACAAGATTCAACCATTTCAATTTTTAGAGATCACTTATAATAAGATATCCACCTCAAGTAATAAAGATACTTTTAACAAAAATCCTCCACACGAGGTCGTGGTTTTTTACCTATTCAAAGGTTTTCCACGCTAAAATCACCAATTTCATTTCTAACTTTCCATTAGAATATTGTTACAGGCTATTTAGTGTGATAGAAAATTCCAATCCATTTCGAGCTTACGGAATTTGGCTATTATAGCCGGCAAAATTGAAAACAAACATAGTAGTCGTGCCACAGAAATAGGAAATGTATAGAGCATAAGTTGGATGCCCTTAAAAAAGTAAAAGAGATTAACAAAAAACAAACCATTTCAATGGTGCTAGGATGAGCATTAGATTGTGCTGATAAAGATAATAGCTGCTTCAATCTTTCGTAGGTGTAAAACTGCAAATACAGTAGATGCATTCTTAGATCTTTGACTTAGAAAAGTTATATATTATAAAGATAGAAGAATTAAAGTGACAGCTGGAAAAATCTTAAATAGGATAGCATGACCTTTTAGTATGTAATGAAAGGCAAACAAAGTAGTCTCATATTATCATAAAAAGTTACCTTGATAAAGGAGTGAGGGATATTTTTGCAAAGGACCGCGCCCAAACCAACATAAAGTGAAGGCAAGCGGCCCTTTTTTTGAATACCAACTAAGGCAGTCCTGTAAAGACAACCCCCATGGTTTACATTAAAAAGTGTTCATAAAAGCACATTGCTACGTACAACAATGCTAGATGGTATAATAGCAAAATAAATATGTTTACATATTCAATAATCAATGCTAGCTTAATCTGAAAAGGCTTTGCATGTCTTTGTACCTAATGCCTCGATAGTCAATATATAATATTCAAGTTTAGACATGGTTTATGCTTAGCTAATCATGAGGCTGTTCGACAGAATAATTAATTCCAGCAAATAGAGATAAACCATGATTGTACATTAAGGTACCACACCACACTGAAAAAAGTAAATAGATGATCGATATCAAAAGTAAAATCTGTCAAGATAAATAAACTTAGTTAGAAAATATTATAGTAAGGAAATGCGATGTCAAGATAATCGAGATATATGGAAAACCTTAAGATTGATAACTACTCAAAAATCTTTGCTATCAAATAATAATTTAGAGGCATTCTTTCTTTGAGAATGTAAGGAATTGCGATGTCAAGATAATCGAGATATATGGAAAACCTTAAGATTGATAACTACTCAAAAATCTTAGCTATCAAATAATAATTTAGAGGCATTCTTTCTTTGAGAATGTAATATTAATAATTGAGGATATGATTTCACACTGAAAAATCATAATTATACAAGGAAAAATAATAATTATACAAGTAAATCGGCCAATTCAAACTTAACGTCAATATTAAGACAGCCTCAATGTGCAATAACCTAGATTCATATATTATTTTACTATTCAGAATCTCTTAAATAGTCTCCATGTTCCCCATGAACGGTGTCAATGATAGGTGTGCATAATTGTATGCGCATACCCTTGGCTATTAGTTACAGCTAGTGAGCCACGGTGAGGCCGCTATAGTCTGCCTATAAACACTGTAGGTCCATGTTATGAACACTTGTATGTGCGTAGCATATATACAACTAATGAAATTCATAGTATTATGTCATCCTCTCCAAAGAAAGTTAATTGTAACGAGAAGCAAACTTTCTACAAATAAAACCCCAGTATTAAACTGTTAATGAAACAGTAAAGTCAGAAGATGCACCTGGTCACCTGTAGTTAACCAATGTGTCCCATGCAACCCCACGTAAAGAGGACATGAACCGAGGGAGAATTCTTGCAACTCAATTTTTTACTTCAAATTATAATTCTCTATAAACTACCATCAATTCGTAAATCAAAAGATAGCATAATAACAAGATAAGTAGTAAGAACTTACAATAAGCCTCGGTTTCTGGTATTTTAAATATTTCTACACCAACAAAATTTATGTACTTAGATTAAATAAGTTTTATATAAATGAAAAGAGGTATATTTGATATTGTATATATTCAGATAGTCAGGTTCTTACTTAGCTTTTCTATTGGAACAGAACCTACTGCCATCACAATTCGAGGTAAGAACTTATGTAAGAGCTTATGTAAATTATGTAGCCGATCTCAACTTGGAAAGAATATTCAACAACTTCATCACAATTTTGAGATCTCACTTGGTTGGTTACTACTATGGGAATTCATGAAAATTCGGCAAGTGACCTACAATGTTATAGAAAATTATCACTTAAAGGCAAAAAGCAAACATCTGCAAGAAGCAAACTTTCGTGCAAACAAGAAAGTTACCAAGGCAATGCTCTTACCAAATAAATAAAATGTGCCAACCTAATGAATGTCGCCCAGGAACTTTAACATCCCTCTCATATTCCCTGGACACAGTAAAGGGTAGAAACATTCTTTGAATAAATATCATGACTTATTATGATAGCACTTAACAGGTATATCGAGAGTACATCCATAAACATATCAATCATGTCATAACGTATAGATCCCCATATGGCCCCTTATGATTTCACAAGATCAATACTATTGTAGCAGAGATCAAAATGTCATGCTCAAAGGAAACATTGTCATAGAGTCTATTCTTCTTACTGTTGCATCTCTATTAAGCATAACTAAAAATATTAAACCACCAATCAATGAAAAAAGTTTCTTTAGTTAATTTTATGCTGCAAACATAAGCCCTGGGTTTTCTAGCAATAGTAATGGATTCACAATGGGTAAAATTGATCTTCATTCTAGCCTTAAATGTGAGCAAATAAAATGTAAGACTTACTAGAAATGCTTTATTTCTTTAGTTAAATTTATCCAAGAAATATAGATTATGAAAACTTGAAAATTAGAGCATATATATTGATATTAAGTTCAAACCGGTGATGTGGTAAAAGGTAGTCTAGGCTCAATACTTTCAATCAATTCTTATTGGCAAAGCTTTGCCATTTGAAGTAATTAGTTCCTTAGGGAGTCCAGATATACCTTTTACTTGAAACTCAATGTCTGCCATATTTCAGTGCATGAATGAAAAAGACAAGTATAACTCACGCAATGAGATGTGTTTGTTATTCACAAAGAAAACACAGGCTTTTGGAAAGAGAGAGATCCAAACTTATTTCGACAGGCTAACACCACTAAATTTAATCGCCAATAGTAAGAGGTTATATATACCTATATTCACGTCCAACTACCTAGCTAACTGAGAGACATAGCAATAAAAATATTGAAGTAGATAAACCTCGGGTTATTCAAACGACGGGAAAACACAAATATATATAATTAAGTTAAATTAAGAGTAATAAAAATAGAAACTAGCATTTTGTTATTTAGAACACTAAGAAAACTATTCAGTAAAAAATGACTTTTTTATTAGAAATTATAATCTTTGTACAATCAATAAATTCCTGGTGGGGCTTTCTCGCAACCCCAACCCCAACCCCAACTTCTTCAAAAAAAAAAAATAAGGAACAAAACCAAGCTATAAATGGAGGCCCCCACACATAATTTATGTATAATACATTGGTATTAATGATTTACAGAAATGAGTACAGCTTGTGTGATGGATTTTAGCACACCTTAAGCCAAAAACAACGCCTTTAATTGTTTCCCTTGTTTACCAAGTTTAAACTGATATGGTAATAATTAAAAGAGAAAAAGCTATATGAAAATGTTGGCGAAGAAGAAAGATTAAATACACAAGAAAGAGATATATGAGGGGAGTACACATTGTATTGCTAGACCTAGTGTGGTTAGTTATTAAATTTAATAGTGTTAGCATGTTCCCTGATTGCGGTGAGTTACTTCAAAATATTGAAATGGCTTGTTACTAGCTTCAATGCACCCTAACTCTACTCTAAATGTCTTTCTCTGACTTCTAGCAGTTTCTACTTCAATGCTCCTACCTTTCCAATCATTAGAACCTAAAAAGAAATATACCTTTTCGAGCCAAGTATAGACGGTTTCAGTTATTTCACCATTTTAAACTTTAAAATTTTTGAGTGTACAATCAACAGGTGGAACAGATGCCAACATATTGCCTTCCTCGTTGTCCGAAACATTAGATTCTGATTTCATGGGATTATAGCAAAATCGAGGAAATGTAGATTGGGAAGGCATGACTTATTTTTCCAATGAAACAAAAGCAAATGGATTCCATGGTATATGTGCTTGAGATCCGATTGGAGATATTTAAGTAATGTCAGTTATATTCTCGAAGTGTTCTTAGTAGCACATACCTCTATCTTTTTATTGAAATTGTACAATGAATAATATGGTTATATAATTTCACAAAATTCTACGTTACAGAAAATTATAAGAAATGAAAAATCAATCTCGGCAAACATGTCAGAACATGTCCAAAGGAAGGCAACCCCTAGATTGATCCTTTATCTTATAATAGCTAAAATGGGACAAGAATGTATTTGTGCTAAAACCCATGGAGAAGACAGTAGTTCCAAAACATGTTAAAGCTTCCCATATTTGCTTTCATATTCACTTCCCAAAACAAATTATGTTCTAAAACCCATGGAGAAGGCTATGCTTGCAGCTTATTTTTCAGTTATTCATTAAAATTTAAATATGATTTGAGATGATTGAAGGTTGAGGAAACCCATATAGAAAAAATATCTGCCAACACACGAAATCAATTGAAGATTTTGATTGTGACAATACCAAATGACGAAATCAAACAATACGAAATCATGAAATCAAACAATTGAAAATCACAAAATCGTTTAAAATTAAGTAACAACAAAGAAATCAAATAAAATCTTTGTAGATTGGAATAACTTACAAAATGAATCTCTAAGATTTGAATTTCACCTCAGATCACAACAAAGCCTCCAATTTCAAATCGAGATCGCAATAGAGACATAGGGTTTGAGACCGTAAGACCATGGGTTTCCAAATCCTTTGAGAACCCATAAGGTTGCCAAAATTGTATGAGAAAACCTTGAATGTTGAAATCGTATAATTTGTTTGAGAAACCTAAAAAAAAATTGGAACCACAATTATGTGTGGTCTTGTTGTATAACTCAAGTCTTTTAGTTGAAGTCAATAAAATTAGAATTGCCATGGATATTTCACAAATTTTCTACGGGATATATCCGTTTGAAGTATACAATAGATAAAATATGTGGCAATTTCTAAAATGGACCGTGGTAATTTCTTAATTTTGGTGTAGTGTCAGCTTCTCGATCATCACCTTTTATGACTTGGTAAGCGATACCATCCAAGCATTCATCTACATGAATCACAAATACTCGACTAGTTAGTAGTTCTTGAAGTAACTTCAATTTTAATCCTCCAAACACACTTACATGGCACTAAGCCTTCTCAGCTCACCGCCCTGCTTCCTTTGGATTCGCGGTGTAAAGATTCACCATCGACTCAGCCGTTACTTGGGCATCCTCCTCTTGTTCAGCTGAGGGCCGCCTAGCTTCGGCTGGATTATTTCCTTTGGCCATCTGTCAATGACTCCTCTTTTGACCAATTGTTTTTGATAAGTGGGATGTCGAACCTTCAACAGTGGCTTTGCCTTTGCCTTTTATTGTCTCTGCTGCTGCTTCGGGAATAGTCTCGGGCACGGTCGAGCGAGTGGATATGAGCACTCCTTGACGAGGCCTCGGTATGAAACTTGACTTTCGCGTCAGATTATTGTAATCCATCTCACCTGCCTCTTTTCTCCTCTTTGATGGCCCAGCTGCAATCGGTACGTTCCTCAACAATGTATTCGTCCTCTTGCACCATTTTCTTACAATGCCCAGCTTTTGAAATACCTTATTTACCCACTCCTTGCTCTCGTTGATAAGGTCATCAATATAAGTCCTCGGGTGCTTTAATGCATTATTGGTAGGATCTGCAAAACAACAAAATTCAAAGTCATATTTTTATTTGAACAAACAAAACAACTTACTTTAACTATTAACTTACTTATTTTAAACAGCCTATTCTTCAGCCTAAACTCCTCCTCTCCCTGAACATTCTTATACCTCCTCTTCACTATCACCAAGTCTTTATCCCACCCACGTCCAGTTGAACACAAGTTGAACAAATATGGTTTATCCGAATGATATTGGATGTAATACGTACCTACCTTCTTATTCATCTTCTTCAGAAAGAACAACACTACGTCAAACCATTCGATCGCAAACCTCCCCTAGCGCCTCAGCTCCACATTCATACCTTCAATCACTCGCATCATCTCATAAAAGTTGTCATTCATCTGGCATGGAGCCACATCCCAGAAGTTCAGCACCTGCTTCACTAGTCTTCAAAGAGGCAGTTGCATCCCTAAATGAATCTGCCCCCCTAAACGCCATAATTCTCACCTGAGGCGAATCCATAAATCAATATTCGGCCATCAAAGGTACCAGAATAATTCCCCTCTTTACCAACCTATGTTTTTTTTAAAATTGATCCAGCCTCGCCTTTTCTTTAGGTGAGACTGGCCCCACATATGTTTGCCCCTCATCTGTCTCTTCACTACTATTACTCTCCTCCTCTTCCCCTTTGTCCCTTTCATCCCCCAAAGGTTTGACCCCACCTTCCTTACCCCTTTATTCCCTTCTTCCTCCTCATCGTCACTCTCTCTGGCTATATGCGCCCTACACCGCTCCTCTTCGACGCTCCAACATCTGGCTCTACTACAGCCAACAATGCGTTTGTTATAATTTGTAACTCTTCAACATCACTGCTCACCTCTCCTCGACTAGATATACTCAGCTCGTTTACTTCATCATCATCCTCATCAATCAGCCTCATCCTCGAAGCTCGACAGGTACGCATTATACCCTACAGAAGAAGAGGATTGACATTATCTTGAAATATTCGAGTTTCAATGTTCCGTTCCATATTATCATATTACCGACCCACCCTCACTCATCGACCGTCCCATGACCAAATATTCGATTACTACCTCCTCGACTCTCCAAACTCACACCACTTCACCGGACTTCCCAGAGTCGCCTATTTCGCCCTATACCAGTTACGCCATTACTGGCGTCTCAACAAATACTTATCCCCCCTATTACCAAAAGAAGAAGAGAAAAGAAGAACGAAGAAGTACTGAAAAGAGAACGGCTATCTTTATTGGGCGTTCTAAAGACATACCTATTTGACTAAGTTGGATATATCGAAGATGAAACCCAACAGCTACAATGGCGTCTCCTGCTTCCTCCGTTGTAATAAATTAAATAGCTATAATGATGTTTTCTTTTTTCTCTCCTCCCTACGCCTCTCTCTCCCTATTTGTTTTATTCAAAGTAGTGTTGGGCTTTCTCTTTCTTTCTCTCCTCTCCTTAAATAGCAGCCCCAAAAACTGCCTCAGTTTCCCTAACCGTCATCATTACCACTACCCCCACTCCTTCTCCCATTTCCAACCATTTTCAGGCACTCTAAGTATTTACCATACTGCCCCTATTGAAACACACATGCGTGCGTGCCACATTTCCCCTCAACATAGTACTTCCTTTATTCTCTTGAACCCTCGATACCCATTCAAAATAAACGACTATACATGTTCCAACCTTTAACAACACTCTTCCTTTGACACCAGGCTCTTGATACCCTATCTGGGCCTTCCACGTCATCTTCAATTACCCATACGTGGCCTCCACCCCATTCCCAAGGAAACATAATTATGGCCTGTTACGACACACAGCCCCATGAACAGTATCACCTCTAATACCTCTGTCATTCTGGCTGTCAGCTTTTGCAGTCGAAGTCTCCCATACATTCACTTTCGAGCCATCTTATACACTCAACCATAGTCATACCCCTCGACTGCATTCGTTTGACCATCAATCAATGCTTTTCGCTCTTACCGAAGTCTTGAATTTTATTACCATTCCTATTCATTTTTAATTTTGAACCATAACCGTACCTACATTATCATCACCTACATTTCCTATACTATTATGCTGTCACACATCGATAACCACATATTTGTTTCATTCAAAAAAAATGTGGGAATACATCAACGAAAAAAAATAATAACACACAAACAGCAACAACGCCAACACCTCACTCTACAAACCCACCCACAATATGAAAGAACCTTTCTATTTATACACAGGGCAATTCTTCTAGTGCCCTGAGCATGCCTTGGAAATATCTTTGGCTTCCACCAGTTGCTGCGCCAGGTCCCACTGTAATAGCCTACTCGCAACCTTCAAGCTCCAGTCAAACACTTGAAGGCTACATCAAAGCCTACCAGATGGCCCAAAGCCTAATAAACCCATAATCAAGCCCTCTGAGACTATACGAACACTCGACTATGAACAGGCTTTGATAATGATCGTACGTGGTTAAAGGAAAACATGTCAGACAACCAGCTCACCAGACAGAACTGCGGAGCATGCCGCTCGATAACTACAGTGTCAGATCCAATAACGCTATTGTCAGAACCAACAAGCTACAGCATCAAGAACAACGTCTACAGTGTCAAACCTGATAAATATGGCGTCAGAACCGACTCTAGGTACAAGTCAGTTGTCCCAGAGGATACTCTTGTAATTTGATCTCCCATGGTGACTCAGCCCTTCCAATATTCAATAAATAGGAGGGAGGGGGAATTATGGTGTGGTTAGAAAAATACTTCCCACAGACCTTGAACTTTACCTTTGAATACCCAGTAATCGCCCTATACTCGAAACATTGACTACTTAATTTTTATATCAATATTCTTAAAAATCCTCATCAGAGGTCGTGGAGTGACCCATTCTAGGCCTCCACACAAGTATATTACTAGTAGATTAGTCACGTTATTACTGATTATATGCTTGAATCCTTTAGTTGAAGATAATACTCGTAGTGTAGGAGTCTACTTCCTTTCCTGCGAAGTTAGTCCCCTACATTTGGCGTCGTCTGTGCTTTTCCACCCTACTAGTTTCCCCTACCTTGTACTTTCCTTTTCTCAATCCAACTAACCACTTCCAATGGCCCCCACCCTCCGTTCTACTCCCACCCATGCTGGCAACTCCGCTGATAGAGTGACCGCCCAGCTAGTCCTGCTTATCCAGTAATTTGCTCAGGCTGAGGAGCGATACCGAACACAATTACAGCAGGAACGCGAAGAACACCGTCAAGAGTTTAAAGCCAAACAGCAACGCCATTTAGATGACGCAGACACACCGCATCGTGCCCTTGATGACCATCGGAATACAGTTCACGAGCTGCAACGATCTCAGCCTCAAAATGCCCTTCTACCTTCTCGAGCACCCGCCCCATCACGCGTCTTTGCCCGCGCCCGATTGGGGCCCCAACCACCTCTTTAAGTACCCCCGGTCCATCTCGGCACCGAGGGTGCTCCCCCGACTATTCCCCCAACTAGATCAGCCCACCTGGGCATACATCCTACAGAGGATTCATCAGATTTTACCCTTCGTACTACCAGGCACCCCAAATGCTGTCCTGCTCGAGAACGTCTCGGGGAACGCAGCACTGAGCATACGCTAAACATTTGGCCTCATCCCCTTCGACAATAAAGATCCCCCCCTACCCTGCCTATTGTACACAGCATGACCTCGACTACAAAATCCACCCTGCCATTCACAAAATCTACCCTTCCATCTACATCAGTGCGAGCTCTACACTAAAATCATAGAGTCGGTTAAACAACCCCCTCTGCCCCAAATACCTCACTATCGAGGTGCCTCAAAATTTCCACATTCCCAAAATTAGTAAAAATTGCAACACCGACCCTTAATCCCACATCCTCGAATTCTAAAATGCTTTAAGCCTTTACTCGACGGCTGACCACCTGATGTGTTGACTTTTTCCTACCAGCCTCACAGACAGCCCTCTCAAATGGTATCATAACCTCCCCAGTGTCTCGATCCGAAGCTTCAAGCAATTATCTAGTCTTTTCATCACCCAATTTGCCTTTAACAAAGATCAAGAGGTCTGGGTCGATGCCCTCTTCAACTATCGTAAATCCCTCAGTAAAACCCTCAAAGCCTTCACAAAAAGATTACTCGATAACTCGCGCAAGATCAAAAACCTCGACTGTGCGAATGCGGTGCTCACATATTCCAATGCTTCACCGGATAACAGCCGCGTCAAAGAGTACCCAGTGCTACACAAACCCCGAACCCTCGAGGAGATGTTATCCAAAGTTAATGGATACATTGATCTCGAGTGCCTACGGGAGTCAAATCGCCAGGGGCAAGCTTCAAACCCTACTCTGAGCAAACCTTGACAAGGCCAACCTTCTGCTCCTATACCCATGATCGCTCCCGTCTCATAGGAGACCTAGAGCCGCAAATGCCCCCACACTGATGACACTACCGAAGCCTACAAAAAATGGCCGAAGCCAGCCTTACCCAAGCTTACTGCTCCTATCAGTACCCTTCTACCATATATTTAGATAGACCCCTTATGGCGTACCACTTTCCACATTGAGGTCAAACAAGGCGAACCTTACTGCCAGAACCATAAGTATAACTGCTGCCACACCAACAAATGTTTTACCCTGCAGCGCTTTCACGAAATAATCCTCAAAGCAGGTCGTCTACATCAGTATGTTGCTGACCTCCCTTGTTACCTCGGCGGGTCGTACCTTAAACCTCAACCCGCCACTGCTACCGACCCAGCCGAGGCATACGTCTGCCAGGTTTATTTCATCGAGGTAAATAATATCGATAGCGGTCGTTCTAAAAGCATGCGCAAGCGTGTCGAAGAATGCTGAAAACTTACTTACCAGGAAAAGCAACCCGCCGTCCTGCCATAATCAAGTCAATATCCTCGACCCGAGGGTATCTCATTCATCGATTGGGATACATCACATGTTCATTTTCCCCATTCCAACCTTTTAGTCATAATGATTAATGTCGAACACCTCATCCTCTGCACCATGCTCGTCGATACAGGAAGTGCAGCTGATATACTTTTCCTTCAAAGTGTTCAAGCCATGAATAAAACAGACCTCATCACTGCCGCCAATATTGAACTGAAAGTTCTTAACGAGGCTATGGAAGTTGTCGTTGATCTAATTTGTCTTCAAGTTACTACCGGCCCAGTTATACTTCAAACCAGTTTTCTTGTCATCGACAAGAAATCTGAATATCTCAGTATCCTTGGGCGCAACTGGCTTCATGCCATACGCGCCATACCTTCTACCTACCATCAGATCCTTCATTTTACTACCCCCTATGGTACGTGGAACTTAAAAGGCTCCCAACGCCTCGCCCGTTCATGTGAGCATCCGGAGATCGATCAGACCCAGAAACTCATCAAACAACCATAGCAATCACTGTCACCCTCTATCTCTATACCTTCGACACCCGCCATCTTACCTATCGAACCCACTATTTATATTAAACTCGACGATCCTGGTCGAGGTACATTCATTAGTACCTTTCTAGATGAGGCCGAGCGCCTTGAACTCACCGACTTCCTTCGAGCCAGCAAAGACTTCTTCGCATGGACGTTTCAGGAGATGCCCGGTGTCGACCCGAATTTATCATGTCATCACATCAACCTCATCCCTCAATTAACAGCAGTAAAGCAGAAGAAGCGCGCATTGCCCCCATGACTTTGAGAAGCTGTAAACCTGGAGGTTGACAAGCTCTTAGCCGCGGGTTTCATTAGAGAAGTCAAGTACGCTGACTGGATATCCAACATTACTGGAATTCCTAAAAAGAATAGAAATATTAGAATTTGCATCGACTTCAAAGACCTCAATAGACACACATTGAAGGGCAACTTCCCCCTCCCGATCATTTCAGTCCTCTTGGATGCCACTGCTGGACATGAGCGATTTTTAATGATGGACGCGGCTTCGGGTTACAACCAGGAGCCCCTCCTCCCCGAGAATCAACTTAAAATTTATTTTATCACTGAGAAAGGCCTTTACAATTTTAACGTCATACCCTTTGGCCTTAAAAATTCGGGCGCCACTTACCAACGCCTTGTTACAACCATGTTTAAACCCTTATTTCAGAAGTCGGTCAAAGTTTGCATCGACGACATGTTATGCAAGAGCCTCCAAAAATAGACCCACATCCAGGACCTAGACGAAGTCTTCTCGATACTTCAAACATACAACATGAAACTTAACCAAGACAAATACCAGTTTTGTGTTTCGTCTGGTAAATTCTTAGGCTACCTTATCACCAAACAAGGTATCGAGATCAACCCTACTCATATCTGAGCCCTCATCGACATGCCTTTCCCCCGAACCAAGATAGAGACCCTTAATAGCTTTATTTTAAAATCTTCAGACCTCTGTGCTTGGCTCTTCTCTCTCTTATACGAACAAGGAATATACAAGGTCAAAAAGAAAAAAAAACCCTGAGATCAATTGGGCACCCGACTATGAACAGGCCTTTCTCAAACTTAAAATATACCTCGATCGACCACCCATCATCAGTACGCCTATCGAAGGTAGTGCGCCTATCGAAGGCAAGATGCTTTCTTTATACCTCTCGATCGCCGACACTTCTATCAGTTTAGTCCTCATTCGACTCGAATTTAAAATCGAGAAGCCTGCATATTTTATCAGCAAAACTCTGACACCAACAGAAACTCGATACACAAAACTTGAGCATTTGCTCCTCACCCTCGTCTACACTTCTCGAAAACTCAAACCATATTTTCAAGCTCACCCTATCAGTATTATTACAAGTTATCTCTTTCGAGAAGTACTCAGCAAGAAAGACAAAACTAGACAGGTACAGCAGTGGTCCATTTATCTTTCTGAACATGATATGACATTTGAGAAGCAGGTATCCCAAAAAGGCCAAGCAGTCACCGATTTCTTTGTTAACTTCCCGGTCAAAGATGTTGACTGGGAGGAACACGAGGATGACTTACCAGAAGACTAGCCTGTTTAAAATGGCCCATGAAACCCTAATACAGGCTGGCATCTCTTCACAGATGGATCCGCTGGACCTAAAGGTTTAGGGATCGGTATCTTCCTGGTTTCACCCACCAATAATCGAATTGAAAGGGCATCAAGTTAAACTTTCAATGCTCCAACAACGAGGCTGAGTACGAAGCCTCGTTCCATGGCCTCGACCTTACTCTCGATCTTGGTGTTCCTAAACTGGCAGGTTTCAGAGATTCCCAGCTTGTTCAGAGTCAATACACTGGTAAAAATCAAGCAAACGGTCGTATGACTGAGTATGTTGTTCTCGTCTGCCTGCACATGGACCTTTTTCTTAAAAAATCTTCCATTACACACTGCCCCCGAGGCGAAAATAGACACGTAGATGTCCTCACCTACATAGACGCTATATTAGGCCAGTCCAAATCTCAAACTCTTCATATCAAAGTACTCGAATGCCCAAGTATTGACCAGATGGAAGTCAATGCCATCAATACTGGGGGCGAGAATCTCGATCCAGACGACTGGAGAATGCCATTTCTTGCCTACTTCAACAATTCTACCCTCCAAGATGACCCTAAAGCCAAACGGTCGTTATAAGAAAATAACCGTAGATACATCATTCTCAAAGGTTAATTATGTCACAAATCCCCAAATGGCATCCTCCTCTGATGCATATCTCAAAACAAAGCCTCTACAATTCTTGCCGAACTCCACAAAGATACCTGCGGTACTCATACTGCTGGTCAGTCAATAGACCATCGAGCCATCTCCCAAGGTCTATTCTGGCCTATTATGAAGAAGCAAGCCGATGAGTACGCCAAACACTGTGACAAATGCCAATGTCACGCCAGCGACATCCATAACCCTTTCCAAGACCTCCATGTCAGTAAAGTCTCTTGACCATTCAAGCGCTGGGCAATCGATCTTGCGGGCCTGTTTCCTAAAGCATCGGGTAGCCGCAAAAATGTTCCTCTAGCAACAGATTACTTTACTAAATGGGTCGAAGCCATGCCTTTATGTCGAACCAGAGAAGAAGAAGTCATCAAATTTGTATGGGAGAACATTATTACATGCTTTGGCTACCCTCATATGATTCGATGTGAAAATGGTCCATAATTTGTTGGGAACAAAGTCTGAAATTACCTCAAGAAATATAACATCATCCTCTCCCCCTCAACACCTTACTACGCCCAAAGGAATGGTCAGGTCGAAGCAATCATAAATCAATAGTCGACGGTCTCAAGAAATGCGTCGATGCGAAGAAAGGACGATGGGTTCAAGAACTACAACATGTTCTCTGGGCCTATCGAGCAACACCATGAAAGGTGACCACTTACACACCTTTCCTTCTAGCCTATGGTACCGAAGCAGTGCTATCCACTCAATTTGAAAGGCCTACACACATTCTCAACCTCCTAGAAAAAGATAATGAGTTTAAACTTGGATATAATATGTTGTGGATCGACAAAACCAGAGATCGAACCATCACTAACCTAGGCTGGTATCATCTCTCCATCCAAAAGTCATACAATAAGAGAGTTCGACCACGCAATTTCAAGATTGGAGATCTTGTACTTTGACGTGTCATACAGTCTTTGAAGCCTCAAAATACCGGTAAACTAGCCGAATCCTGGGAAGAACCTTACGTCGTGTACGATAAAACCGACAAGGGTTCATATTACCTGATGACAAAAGACGAAGAGCCTCTACCTAATCCATGGAATATAATTCAACTAGTCTTATAGAAAAAGCTATGGCCTCCACCTTGTTCACCTAATGTAAATTCAGAATAATCAATGAACACATTTTTTTTCCTGAACTTCGCATCATGCCTTAAAATAAATTTTTCAAGTCACCAAATTTGAGCAAACTCGAGGGGCATGAATGGTCGAACAGACCGGACCTTCGGGAATGCATTGGGGGCAACCACGTTATGCTTCGACTAGGCTCAGGCCTTCGAAGTCCTGTGAATTTCTTGGCATAACATAAGTATCATGTCAACCCTTCGACCAGACTAATACTTGAGGGCGACCTCGAAATTTTTCAAATCTTCCAATTCGAGCAAACTCGAGGGGCATAAATAATCGAACAGACCGGACCCTCAGGAATGCATTGGGGGTGACCATGTTCTTCTTCAACTAGGCTTAGGCCTTCGAAGTCCATTAAGTTTCTTGGTATAACCTAGGTATCATGTGAACCCCTCGCCCAGGCTGATACTTGGTGGCGACCTCAAAAAATTTCAAGTCTCCAAATTTGGGCAAACTTAAGGGGAAACAATGGTAGATAGACCAGACCCTCAAGAATGTATTAGGGGTGACCACGTTAAAGTATCATGACCACCTCTCAACTAATACTCGGGGAACCACCTCGAAGCTCTTCAAGGTTCGATAATTCTACGAGTATTCTATACTTCCAACATACACAGATACAAGTATATGAAAATATCAACCACTCCACTACATGCAAGAAGTCTCAGTACAGCATATATCAGATAATCAAGTTCAACACAATTCAACAAACCAATTTAAATCAAGTTCAGCACATATCAACAATTCAAATCAATCACAAGTTGACAGCTCAAGGTCAAATCAGTTATACATTATCCAAAACAGTACTCAAAGTATTTCAAACCTTAACAAGTTCAAAGAAAATAGCCATTATTATAGCAAGGTAACAATAACAATACCTCATACAGGAGTGGCCACACCATCTCCTCCTACAAGCTCTTCAGCGCCAATGCCTCCAATATCAATAGCAGAAGGATTTGACCCAGCAGCAGTTTCTACTGCAGGAGCCTCCACGCCACCTCTCACACCTGCACCAGCAACATCTTCTTCTATCCCCTTTGTCTGAACAACATCTACGACGATAGGATCATTGGTTAAGGAAAAACATTTCAAAGTTTCAGGATCATACTCCAAATCTTCTATGAAAATCTTCAGCCTGATAGTAGTTTTACATTCATCATCGAAATGCCCTTAGAAGGTTTCTCTCTATACTTTTATTGCCTTATCCTTCTCAGACAGCTTCGACTTTAGCACTTGCGTAAGGTTGTAGTGTTGCTCCTCGAGTCTCCTCTTGCACTCAGATCTGATAGTCAACTGCTCCCACTTTAAAACTTTAATCTTAGACACCAGCGACGCCTCGGATCCTCGAGCGAGTTCCAGATTGTCAACTGCCTGCATCAACTGCCTCGTTATTACTTTTTGGGCCTTGATAAAAGCTTGCGACCTATCCTGTGTTTGCTAGAATATTCGAGCCATCAGTACTTCTCGAATGAGGATAAATTTTAGAAAAATTTTAGAATTTCAAAAAAAATAGTTACCTGATGTGAAGTCTTATTCATCTGCCTCCCAGCCTCCTCTGGGTCATTACCGCAGAGCATTTCCATCGAAGCAGTCGTGGCCCGAGTATGCTCTTCTAGTTCAGCTTTGTTAGTACTTCGTCCATATCCTCTGTATCATCCTCCCCCAACTCCCTACACCTCTTACGCTTAGTTAACTTCGGCTACTGGACCTTTGGAGTTCGGGAAAGACCTTGCCCTTCCCATTGTCAGCCTGCGTTGAAGCCTGCTTCGACGCCTGCATCGACGCATCACAAACTACTTTGGGTACTGGCGCTGCCTTCTTCAGCGCCTGCTACCCTTTTCAAAAATAATTCACCTTCCTCGACAATCTCACTTTTTCCATTCCTTCGGCCCCTCTCGATAACCATCGCGCCTCCCCTCTTCATCGATGGCTTTGTAGTAACAGGAACATTTTAAAGCAGAGAATCTGTCTTCTTCTGCATCTTCTTTTTTATACCTAGCTTCCTGAATACACAGTCTACCCACCCCTCGCCCGAGTTGATCAACTCGTCAATATAATTCCTCAGATTCGCAAAAGTTTGGTTACTAGGTACTGCAGAAAAAACAAAAACATGTTTATTAGTTTATTCGATAAATATTTCAAAAAGTCATTGACTATCAACTTACTTGGATTATAGACCCTATGTTGTAGCTTCTAAATGTCCTCCTCTTCGGCATTCTCATAATTTCCCCGTATCACAACTAAGTCCTTATCCCACCCTCGACCCATCCAGCACAAATCAAACAACTAAGGATTATCTGCGTGATATTGGATGTGGTACGTGTCCATCTTCTAATTTGCTTTCCTCGAGTAGAACGACACAATATCGTACCACTCGATCAAGCCCCTCTCTTTACTTCTCAGTTCTACATTCATACCCTCGACCACCTTTATCATTTTATAGAAGTTCCCATTCAGCTAACACGGGGGAACTTCCCAGAAGTTCAAAACCTCCTTCACCGGCCTTCAAAGGGGTAGCTGCATTCCTAGTCAAATCTGGCCTCTAAATGCCATGAAACCCTCTCAGGGTTTAGGCCTGAAGGTATACCCAGACCCCACTACATATAATATCACCCCTACCTTCGACAACTCCAGCTTAGCCACAAATCAATCCAGTCTCAGCTTCTCCTTAGCCGAGACAGGCCCCGCAGCTTCACCCGAATCAGTTGAACTCTCACTATTACCACTCTGTTCCCCCTCTTCTCTTTCATCCCCCGAAGGCTCGACACTACCATCGTGTACCCTTCTATCTCCTCCCTCCATATCCCCATCCCTCTCCCAGCTACTCGAGCTTTTCGACAGCTCTTACTCGAAGCCCCAATCTCAGGAACCATCATGACTAATGAGATATCTGTTGCAATGTCGAACACTTCTACATCGCTGTTCTCACCCACTGGAGCATAGCCAAACACGCTCGGTTTATTTTCATCGATCTCCTCATCTATCAGCCTTAGCCTCGAAGATCGACGGGTACACATTTTACCCTACAGAAAAAAAAGGTACGCAATTAGATCGATATATTCGACTATTACGTGTCAATAACTTATTTCGATCTACCCTCCCCAACTCAAACAACCATAGTCAAATATTAGATTACAGTTCTGGTCTCCACCCCAATATATCTACTTTCTTAGTGGGCTGAACCTCCAACCACTTGGATCACCCTCTTCCTCGGCCAGGCCTTCGCTAATAAAGCCACCCTAACAGCACCTACCCCTCAGAACATTTATAACAGACGAAACTACAAAGGCAAACAACATTTAACCAATTTACAGAGAAGGCCAGACGAATACCTATATGGTTGATTCAGACAGCAACAAAGAATGGTCCTTACTCTCCTCTTCTACAAGAACTTCCTCAACAATGGAGTATGTTCACTTTTTGACTCTCTATTTTTTCTTTTCCTTGCAAATTAGAAACAGTAATTTCTTTTTGCCTCTATAAATACCTCCCCAAAATATTAATAAACTGCCTCGATTTCCAAAACCGTTATCATTACCACTACCCCACTATCCCTACTTTTCGGCTGAGTTGTGTTTTGACGCTTTTACTCTCAACAACTCACACGTGCACCTCCCATACCAATATTTAACAATATTATATTAACCTAGTCGAACCTTCTGGTATCCTGTCCGAAGCCGTCCAGTCAAATCTATACATCATGTCGACCTTTTTCCCGTAATCCAAGGAATATCTTGATGACCTGCAATGCACTCTGCCCTATGAACAGTACCACTTCTGACATATCAGCTGCTTTGGCTATCAGGCTTTATAGTCAATGCCCATCTATTTCCGTAGGCCATCGACCTTTGAAATCCCTTCCACCCATCTACGAATCATCGCCTATACTGTATCTCGAACATTCGTCCACACATACCCGATATTCGATTTTAAAATTTGTCGGTCATTCGATTTCCTACATACTCGACATTCGATAAGTTGTTTTCGTGCCTAAATAACCATCGTATATTGTGGTTGTCCTACTTATACACAAACAGTTAAATATCATACCTCAACAATTGTTTTAATATATTCCATTTCATTTGAGCAACGATGCTTACACCAATTCCAAAAAAAATAAAACAACAATAACAAACAGCAAAGCAGAATACTACAAGCCTCCTTTACATTAACCAAGATGCCCCTATTTGCAGACAAGGCAATTCTTGCAGAGCCCAACCTCCTTTTCAATACCGAGGTCTTCTTTAGTTATCAGATCTTCAGCCAAAGTTTGTAAAAAGAAGAACTGGTTACTGACCAGTGGATTCATCCATTACAACACCCTCCACCAGTGAGCATACGGCATCCCATAGATTGGCACTTCTGGCTCTAGTTCTACCAAGTTAGGCAGCTCCTAGTCTAACTCATGGTCCCTGAAGAATTTTTCAATAAGCTCATGCATCTTCTCCTCTACCCAACGCTCTCGGGCATCCATCCTCTTCTAGTATCTCATATTAGGAATGGTATCCATAATTCGACCACTTGGACAAGACAACGCAGATAGTTTATTCAGAGAAGGCAGTGCATATGTTTGAAGTTCTCTTGATAACCCCTACTTATACTTGAAGGTAGGTGCATTTAAAGCCTTCTTAATCATAACCAGCATTTATCATAGTCTTCAATTGTTTTCCTCGGAATCTCAACAATCAAACCTTCTCAACTATCCAGACTCAACCGTTTTATCAGCATGCGCACTCTACACCAATTTTTGAGATCTTGCATTCGACCCATCCCTATTCTCGAATCATCGATACTTCTTTATACTCTGTCACAACATTTTCTACATAATACTTCGAAGAATTCGGGACCATTTAGTCATTTAAGGTCAAATATTAACCAATGTTTTCGATCACAATATGACAGTTAAAAGTAAAGTTCCCCAGTAGGTGACTACTAATGTTTTGGATACTCGATCCCGCGCCTACAGTCTATTCGTCTACCATACTTATCAGATACAAAACACATAATTCCATTGAATTACCTTTTTATTCCATTACTTCTATCATACCAAAACAAAGAAGAGAGAAGGGAAGAAGAGAAAAATATACAAATATCAACAAAAAACAGAAACCTTCGAAAACAGTCATAAAAAGAATACCCATTCCCACCATCCTGCCACCACATTACGAAGAACCTCCCTATTTATAGATGGGGCAGTTCCTCTTACACAGCCTTGGCTCCTCTTCGATCACCTGGCCCTGGTCCTCCTATTCTACTATTCGCTCAGCCAAGCTCTGCAGGAAAAGGTAATGTTCCTCGGCCGTCAAAAACCTCCACTACAACATCCCCCATAAATATGCATGTGATTACCCGTTGATTGGCACACTAGGTTCTAGTTCGATCAGGTCTGGCATGACCCAGTCCAACCCTCTGTTGCCAAAGAACCTTATTGCAATTCTTCCATCTTACGTCATATCCGACAGTCCCTTTCTGCCATCCTCCTTTGATGTCTGGTGTTAGATGTATTCTCCATGATGAATTTTACAGAAGATAAAGAAGAAAGTATGCAAAGTTACCCCCTCATTACCCATATTTATATTTCCATTAACCTCATTTAGTACACTGAAATCACCACAACTTCTTAATTACCTTCCTTTATTACTTCCCTCAGAACACCAACATGCAACAGTTAACCCTTTAACTTCCAACACCCAATAGTTTTTCTCATCAAACGCCTCTACACCTATTTTCGAGGCCCCAGCTGAGAGAGGCCGAATGTAGTAGCCTACTTGCAACCTTCTAGCTCCAGTCGAACACTCAAAGGCTACAATGAAGCCTACCTGATGACCCAAAGTCTAATAAACCCATAATCAAGCCCTCTGAGACTATGCGAACACTCGACTGTGAATAGGCTTCGATCATGATCGTACGTGGTCGAAGGAAAACATGTCAGATAGCCAGCACACCAGACAGAATGGTAGAGTACGTCGCTCGATAAATACATTATCAGATGCATCAATGCCAGTGTCAGAACAAAGCCTTCATAGTTATTGCCTATACTGGTACACTGCTCCATGAATAGTATTCTCTCAGACAGCTCTGCCATTACGGCTTTCAGACCCTTAAAGTCGAAGTATCACATCTCATCATCCCTCGAGCCATCTGTTATAATCGATCTCACCCATTTCCTTGAACATTTTTTAACCATTCAGCCTTTGATCATTTATAATTCCTCCTACCGAATCTTCGACCAACATCATTTTTTTTTAGACTTTTCAAGTGTCGACTATCAGTTTCCATCTTTCTTACGTCGAAGTCTAACTATGCCTATATTATCATCGACCTACGTATCTACCAACAATATACTTTACCCAACATTTGAACACTTTGATCAATAATCCTTTGTCTCATTCTACAAAAAATGCGAAAATAAAAAATAAACAAGTACAAACCAGAAACAAATACAAACCCCACCGACAAAGTTAGATGATCCCCCCCCCCCATACTACGGACACTTCTTACCACCATCCTCGGCCGCCACCAGCCTCTCTGCCAGCGACTGCAATGCATAGAAGCGCTCTGCCATGCTCTGCATGTGCTACTAGTACATAGTCTACCAGAACATTAACTCTTCGGCCTCCTCCCTCTTTTTCCCAGTCAGCTCCTCCCGGTGCAAGTCCACCATGTGGGGCAGAGGTGCCCCCATGTCACCACGACCAAAGTACATCCTCTTCAACTCCTCGTATTTCTCTCCTATACGTGCTTCCTTCTCCGCCATTTTCTTTTGGTAATGATTTTTCATGGTGACTTAGAAGACAGAAGATCAGAACTGCAAGCGATGAAGATAAAAAGGTTTAACATTGCATGGCCCCCTTAAACCCTATTTATAGCCCATTTAAGGAGGCATTAATCAACCCTTTAATTAGTATCATCACCATTAATGCTCTTGGAACTGCCCACATTCACACCAGTCAACCTAACAATTTCCCACGCTAAACAATTTTTGTTTAGCACGCGCCGTCTACAATAATTTTTGAGGCACCAGCTGAGAGGGGGGGAATATAGTAGCCTACTTGCAGCCATCCAAGATTGGTCAAATACTATAAGGCATCATCAAAGCCTAGTAGGGACTCAAAGCCTAAGGAACCGTCAAAACAACCAAAGGCATATGATTTACTCGAAGCCTTCAAAGACTAACCAAATACTCGAAGGCCACATCAAAGCTTACCTCAGTAGCCGAAGACAAAGATGGTTGGTCAGAACCCAGTACAAGCTCCAGAGGGACTTCGACCATATTAGTACATGGTCGAAGGCAGATAGACCTGACAGCCAGCTTACTAGACAGAACTGTGAAATAAGCCGCCGGACTGCTATAGTATCAGAACCGACCTCATATATAGCACAGCTACCCCAAAGGATATACATGCAATATGGCCTCACATGGCGACTTACCCTTTCCTATCTCCTATAAATAGGAAAGGAGAAACACCATGAAGAGGTTAGTAAAACTTTGCCCAAACCCCCTCTAATATCAGCAACCTTCGAGTACCTAATGGCCCTACTTAGCTTGAACTGTAATCTAATCCATATACACAATCTTCTATTCAAATCCTCACTAAAGGTCGTGGAGAATACCAATTCATGGACTCCACACAAGTATGTAAGCACAGTGATTCTCTTTATTTCTGTTATATATTTGTTAAAACCTCTAGTCGAAGTTAACCATTAAGGTGTGAGAGTGTGATCTTCCCTCTACAAAATCACACCCCTATAGTACTTTGATATATTGATCCTCCCTATCTTCAAATGCCTCATTCATCCTATCAAATTCAGTCCCAAATTCATGATTGTATTGAAGCGTCAGTTGTTTGCTCAAGCAAACAGTCTCTAACTCGACCTGCATCATCAAGCTCGATTCAATAACACTTCACAGATACAATCAATACATACAACAGTTAGCTTTATACAACTTTAACAGATTTCAATTTTTTGCATGCCAAATAGCTGGGATTATACTTTTCCCTCAAGTTACAAAGTTATCTCACACTAATGGCAATAGCATATACATCTTATTTCAAGGTACACATTTTCTATATTCTAATTTTCTAATGATCAAAAATAGTCTGAACATACTTGGTTATTATCGTTCATTATATTTTATATTTTCCTTCTAATTTTACTTTGTAGCTCTAATGTCGTAAAGTATGCAAGTCAAATATTTCGAGCACTTTTCTAACCTGTAGCTCTACTTGTGAAGTCAATAGAGTTGTCGAGGAAATTTTCTTCTTAGTGAGCTCTTTCTCTAATCCCTTAATTCTGAGACGCATATCCTTAAGTTCCTACAAATTAATATTTATAGACATCTCTTAGACTATTCAAAATTTATCCTATAAATCAATGTACCATAAACTTACAATTTTTAACCCACACAAAAAACACAAACAAACTCTAAAAAAATTTTACTCTACCTTCTCATCATCTACCACACAGTTCTCTAGATCAGTTCAAGCAGAGACCGCATCCAACCCTGTAACTGGACCTTGAAGAGTGCAGCCACCGGCATTGAGCTCCTCTTCAGCTTTGGCCTCTTCAACATAGAGACTTGCTATAATGACATCGAGGTCAGCAATAGAGTACCCCACTTTGATAAATTGGTGCCCAAGGCTATCACAAGCAGCAGCAACTTCCCCAACGTTCTTCTTTGCCACCCCCGCAAGCTCGTGCATCATCACACGGTGCCCATTCTTTACCGAGACCATGCACTTCCACTCCAATGCCAGATCAGACTTGAGCTGAGCCACTCCCTTCTCAAGCTCAACTTTCCCTCTCACGAGCTTGACCCTCTAATCCCCTAGCCCAAGATAGATACCTTTCAGCATAGTAGCAACCTACAAATGAAAGTGACGCAATTTAGCTCGAAAATAAACAAAAAGTTCAAATATCATACAGAGCATTAACTTACTTTGCTCAACTTCAGCTGTGCAGAAGCATTCAGATCCTCAGCACATCCTCGAGCTGCTACCCACAGCCTGTTCTCTACATCCAGTAGTTCATCCTCCACAATAGGCCCACTCTCCACATCCTTTGCCCTTCTCACAGTAGCAGGCGAATCTACCCTCCTCTTCTTTGAGCTCATCTCAACCTCTACGCTCTCAGTGGTTACAAAGGTCGGGACACCCTTCTCAGCCTTCCTTTTCGGATGCCTTTGAGTTAACTTGCACGATGCAGCACCCCCAACACCTGCCCTTAGAGCCATTAGAACTTCTTTTGCTAGTACTAGCCGTTCTTTACCGTCTGCTGCTACTTTCTTTCCAGCTTCGGTTCCTGCCATTTATCTCTTGGCTTGAGACTTTGACATATTCTCTGACCTACTATTAGCTCTTTTGTATCAACTAATATTGAGCTCTTTCAAAACAATCTCGATCCAAATAACTTCTCGAGCTACAGTATCTATTAACGATTATCTTCCCGCCACTTGCGATTGAGGACCTATAAAATAACAAAGTACGTTGTGAAACAGACAGAACGTACCTACAATGACAATAGTTTGATATCACAAACTATTACTTACTTTTCTTCAGAGTTTTATATATAAGGTCCATGAGTTCCACATCCATTCTCTAGAGATAACTACCTTTCATCCATATCATATTTTTATTCCAAACCCGTCCTGCTGAATTCAGATCGAAGAACAGAGGTCGCGACGAACTAGAACAAAAATATGCGCATCAAGTTGCCGCATAATATTTTACAGTATAATACTGCAAACCATCTACTGGATTTATTCTCCTCTCTACCTCATTCTTCCCCCACAGTCTATTCAGATTATCATAGACGTTTATCACCTCCCATATATTCCCATTTAGTTGGGACAGGATAGGCCTCTCTGGTATTTAAAATAACTTTAGCAAGATTGCTAAGAGGCAACATCAATCTGAATTCCAACAGAGAAAGATAGCACAAAAATTCCAAATCTAGATCTTTCTGGACATTCCCATCAAAGAACTCAAAAATGATCGATTCCTTCAATCTCCTCTCCGATTTTTCCTATTCTAAGTCGGGTAACAAGAAAAAAAAATCTTCCCCACTTGTTACCGTATATCCCCTAAGTAACCTCCCAGCGTGCTCTACAACATTCCCTCATTTACCACCCAAACTATTTTTGATTTTATAGAATTACTTAAATACATCAGACCCTGTAGGATGCGACAAGAAATTACCAGGGAAATCTGGAAATTACACTTCATCCTCACTATCAAAATCTGCATCTACAACATTTTCAGGTTCATAGAATTCTACTTCATTCACTCGACCAGAGGTCGAAGTCATCATCTCGAGTTTAGGCTTAAGGGTAAGGCTTATTTCTATAATAGAGCCATTTCACGCCTCCACCTACATACAGGTCCATGTATTTAATCAATGTTTTCTGCTATTACTTTCTGTCTAAACTTTTATGCATACATATAACAAACATATACATCTATCATGCATATACATATATCATACACTTATATAAATATTTTTATGTACTCAGTAAAACTTTTCAAAGATTTACAAAAAATAGCAAGCTTTCAAATTTTCAAAACCAACAAATATGTTACTCTCCATATCAAACATCACACGATTATCGTAAATCAGAGCAATCAATTACAGCCACTAACCTTTAACGTCTGAGTAAAAGTCTGGAACAACAGTCAATCCCCTTCTCAATATAGTACTGTGAAACGATGGACTTTGCTCTTCCACAACAACCTTTTCCCTCTGGCTATGATGTATGCTTTTGTTTAACCTCTTTCTAGAATCTCTGCAACTTACTTTTCTTTCTCTCTCTTTAGCTTTTCGCTTTCTTGAGTTTGACAAACATTTGAATGAAAAGGAAGACTGGTTATTTATACGTTTTTTCCCTAAATGTTGGCAGTTATTTGGGCTCACACAAGCCACGCACGGTTTTGGAACTGAAGTGCCCCTTCCAAAATTAATATCAGACGTTACGTACATTTTTGGTAAAAATAACTTTTTATCATTATCTCACATCTTATATTTAAATATCTCTTTCTCTCTCCTACCCAAATCTTTCTCAGACCTTCCCCCACTCATGATGACTCTATACTCACCCGCAATCAAACTTTTAATACCCTTACCCAAAAGACAAAAATTCACAGATGATCTAATTTCTCTCAACCACCTCTTTCTATTTATAGAACTGGTGACATCATTTCCAATGCTATACCATTTCAAAATTCAAATTTTCATTCCAAAAGTTTTAAACAACATTCACAACAAAACAGGAATAGATTCAGAAGAAGCATTCTCCCTACTTTCAAAATACTGTTATTCCATCTAACTCAGTTTGCTCTGTCATACATAATCACACATTAAATATCCAAGATGCCCTGGAATACCACTCCTAAATAGTTCACCCAGAGTAATCCTCTTATCTTCCTCAGCAATTTCTACCAAAACAATTTCCCTCACAGCAGCAGCTTCTCGAGCTCTAGCCTCTAACACCAATTTCACAAAATATCTCTAAAAATAGGTAATGCCTAATCTCGTACTCCCTCGCCCTCACAGTCAATGTATCAAATTATATTACAGATTCTGGAAATGCAACATCATATCTAATTCCCCAAAGATCATCTCCCGTAGTTCTGTAATCTTCATTGATAAGCACCCCTCCGAAACATGATGAGCTCTTTTAGAATGAGTCCACACCATTTAATTTTTCTTCCTCCTCTCTGCATCACATCTCCAGCATTATTTAAACAAATCTTGGAGATAACATCTAATCCCCACTATTCCGCATATAGTAATCTATATTTACTTTAGTTTCCATACCTGGACACCCTAAGATCATGATATAAAGTTATTTGAACTTATCTTTTAACATCAACCTCATTAAAATTTGCCCTTCAACTTTTTAGACTAATTTAAACAATTTGTCCTCTATGTTATACATTTCCACAATACCTCCATAGCTCGATGTTTAATTTATATATATTCTATTTTACATAAGAATTAAGCCTCATAGCTATATTCTTGGTACCTAATCAGTTATATATACGTACCAGTTACACTTCACATATATTTTCAATAGGTTGACTAATGCATTGTAAAAAGATACATTATAACAGTTTGACTTATAATACTCATTTTTAACTCATTTTCTAAAAATAACACATTACATTTTGCAGTTGCAATATTATTATTTTTTGTTTGATCTACCATACTAATTTCTAATTTGATTTATTAACACTGACTCTTTGCACATTTTTTTTTTCATTAGCTCGAATATTGCTTACAGAATACGTTATAAAGTACAATTTGCAATTTTTCCTATAGATTGATCAACTGATTTTCATACCAAAACTCTTCTACAAGAAAAGCCGTTATGATGTTTGCAACAGAACCTGAACCAACCTCCAGTATGAAACACTCATTGAAGAAAAAAAGCGATGATTGCACGGCAGAAGATTTCCAATCTCCGTCTTCCTTCTCCACCTCCACTGTCTCATCCTCCGTAACCCTCACCACTTCTGTTGGGCGGAGAAAGGTGGTGATTCTCCTTTCATATTACCCAATCCCTCACAGAATACCGGCAGTACGTCTTTTTATTTACGTCAGCTTCTGCGTCTGACTCCTCAACCTTGTCCTTCACCAGCAGGTGAAGGCATACCCGACGCTGCTCCCCAGACATAATCACATAGTAGAACCACCACATATGGTAGCAGTCATCCTCAGCTTCAGCCGCTTCCTCCTCTGTCATCCCATGATATATTGGTGGCACCGGTATAGAAGTAGGCATCTCTAGATATTGGTTACCGAAGTATCGCAACTGCAACTTCTGTAACACAACATGAGCCCCCACTTTATATGCCTAACACCTGGTCATCACCATTGTCAAGATAGAGTACACCAAGAGATATACACAGATACAAAATACTTTCACAGAGATGACGGATTCTACAATACAGTTATTATTTATATCAAACCCGTATTCAATAGAAAGATAGATTTCCAAAGCAGTCATTATTCAAAAAAAACTTATCTGGGAACCCCAAATGCTAAGTACATCAATCCTATCTGATACAATAAATGCCAGATACAGTCTTCCATAAAGAAATATCGAGCACCCAACCTGGCAAAACTCCACATCATACCTTTCCAACTTCCAGCCAAATTTTCAAATAAAGTCCTTTTTCAATTAAAGCCACCTGTAGCTTCAGTTGCGAGGAGGCAATTATAGGGACCTATCCCTCAACCTAGACCAAACTCGAACTATCTCAATATCTGACTCACTCATTATACACGTGACATGTACAATCAACATTGACACCTATAACGCAAACTAATGAAGAACGTAAATTGAACTACAGCAAAATATGAACAAGTCAAACCTCTCACCCATGAACTAATAGTTACACATTCAACTACCACCTACCTCATTATCTAGATAACGTGCTCTTACATGATAATGGGTTGCAGGTAAGGTCTATATAAATAAAAAAATTGAGAGGAGATAAAGACGGAAATTTTATGATTCTAACGGGGGAATTTCTAGATTCTAAACACCACAAGAATTCTTATTTCAAGATCATACATTTCTAGCCCAAGAGATCATTTTTAATAGAATATCGGCCTCAAGCAATAAAAGTTATAGTTACTTAACCCTCAACTCGAAGTCATAGTTTTTTACCTATTCAAAGGCTTTCTACGCTAAATCACATGTATAATTTCTTGTAGTACACTTATTTTTGTCACAGGTATATTTGGTGTAAGATCTAATTTCGAGCTACAAAATTAGGCCATTAAATATCCTATTTAGATATACAAGAACAAAGGCATACTCTAACACGCGTGCTTGCCCCACAGTTGAGCTTTGGATTACTTGTTGACGCATGTGTCCCTCATTTTTGTCAAAATTACATAGGAGATTTTGTTAATAATTAACGCATGTGCCCCCATTTTGATAAAATTTACATAGGAAATGACAAATTTTGTTACAAAATATAGCCAAAGTTACATACGAAATAATTTTGTTGGCCTCCACATCCCTGCTTGGATCTGGATTATTATCTAGATTCGGAGCAGCGGCTGTTAGAGATGCTCTAATAATGGGATAATAGGATCTATGTTCTATAAGGATTCCAAAAATGAATATACGCTTTTAGATTTAGTTAAGGAATCCCTTAAACTACACTGCAAAATTGAATACCATCCATTGTAGCACCACTGCACCCTAATAGTCGTGAACTCATTATTGTGCTGAGTAGGGTTAATACATAATCGAACAATGGCTTATAAAGACAAATAACTAATTAAAATCATGTAAAATATTTATTTGGGTTGCCTTTTAGATCCACACCTCCAAGAGCCCTTTACGAGATTGTAGTGTTTGCTTGAATTTGAAATATAATTTTAGGCCTATAATGTACACTCCTTCCTACTACGTCTGAAACCCTCAACCAAAAAAATTTATTTCAATTTGAGGAACTGTTACTTAGGTGGTGTTATTTTTTATGTTAGTAAGTGTTGAACGCTGAATAAAGTGATCAAGTGTTAAATGCTGAATGTTTTTAGGTGCTAAATATTTAATGATGAAGTGCTGAATAAGTTATAGTATTCGTTTTCTAAGAGGTGTTAAAAGCAGGTAAATATCTTAAATACCCATATTATAAAAGAACACAACTAGGAACATCACCTCAAACTTGGCAGCACCTGTCCACAATAAAGTACTATGGCAATCTATGGTAATACCTTCATAATATGCAGAGATGAGATAGAGTGAGTATAATGGCCTAATTCCGTAAACTTGAGATGGATCAGAATTAGTTCTTACACAAATGTTCCTATAAGAAAAACTAATGTAAAATAAGAAATGATACAGGTGATTTAGCGTGGAAAACCACTGAATAGGTAAAAATCCATGACCTCGATTTAAAGGTTTTAGTAATAGTATTTTTTATTGCTTGAGGCTGATATCTTATTACAAGTGATCTCTCGAACTAGAAATTCTTGATCTTGTAAATAAGAAGTTTGGTATTTGAGAATCAAGAAAATATAGCTTTATTGGTGATTTCTCACATATTTTTTTGGTTCTTGTCTCTTCTGGAACTTTTTCTTTATATAGGCATTGTCCAAAGTTCTCTATCGTATTGAAGCACGTTCTCCGAACAACATGGTAAGTGGTGCTTGACTGAGTAACTGTTAAGTTCATAAGAAATAGATATCTTTAACTTATGCATATTTTTCCAATGTCGCTGGCCTGTAAAGCAACATAATAAAATCTTCACAGAAAAATGTACTCAACAAAATAATATGAACAAGTCAAAGATACTTGTCTCTCACGAACTTAACAGCTACTCAGTCAATCACCACTTAAAACATTGTTCGGAGAATGTGCTTTAACACGATACAGAACTGCAGACAAGACTTATATAAAGAAAAAGTTCCAGAAGAGACAAGGACCCGAAAAATATACGAGAAATCACCAAGAAAACTATATTTTCTAGATTTTCAAAACACCAAACTTCTTATTCATAAGATTAAGTGTTTATAGTCTGAGATATCACTTATAATAAGATATCAGCCTCAAGCAATAAAAGTCAATGTTACTAAAACCCTTAACTCGAGGTTGTGGCTTTTTACCTATTCAAAGGTTTTCCACGCTAAATCATCTGTGTCATTTCATATTTCATATTAGTTTTTATCGCAGGAACATTGGTGTAGGAACTAACTTTGAGCCATCTCAAACTTACAGAATTAGGTCATTACATTTGGCACCGTCTTTAGGAAAGAAAACATTTCCGCGATATCCTAAGGCATACATTCACTCTACTACAAATTTCAATCATGGTTACTTCCAAATGACCAATAACTAGAATCCAGCTCGATCTTTCAGTTGAGCTGGAATAACTTACAGATCTATGGATGAATCTCTACGCCAAAATAGAAAAACACGATGAGATCGAATGTCAGTTACCTCTTGACCGAGAGTTCTGTGAGAAGGAGCTCGAAGCTGAACGACAAGCTCGTTTGATAGTGTTCAAATGATATGAAGACTAGATAATAACCATGCAGACTGCATTACAAGCTTTACAAGATACTCAATAGGCTCCACCAATAAGGAATCGCGATCAATTGCCAAAAACTTCCTAAGTTCTTGAGGAAGAAAGGTTGGGACCTCGAGGAGCCACCAGCAAAGCTATTTCCAGAAATATTCAGTATGAACCTCAGCCTTTCATTTATTTGGGTGGTAAAGTTTAGTCTAAAATCAGCCGAGGTTACCAATTTTTCAAATGTCAGGAGGAAGAACAGCGACCTCAACCTCGAATTCAAGTACGTGATCACTAGAGTGAAGGTACCGATACTCATAATTCTCGACCTCCTCGTCAAGTTAGTCAATCGACATGTCAATATGTCACACAATAGCATATAGATCAGCGTATCAAGGAGTTATTCAAAGCACAAGGTCTGGGTACTACAGATGACCTTACCAAGGTCCAAGGGAGTCCAATTGCCAAAGAACTATTTAATATGGAAATACCGAAAGGTTTCCCTACTCTAAAAATTCACAAATACAAGGGTACCGATCAAAAGAGCACATTCAACAATACCGTGATTCATTATGGTCGTATTCTAATCTTAACCACATCCTCTGCCATTTGTTAACAACAAATCTACATGATGAACCATTCTGGTGGTTTTACTCTTTACCTGAAGATTCCATACTCGCATTCGATCAGCTACAAAAACAAATCATCAAGACGTATGCTCACAACAGAGACAAAGAGGAGAATTTATATTCTCTTATCAGTCCTAAACAGTCACACGGAGAGAAGCTCGAGGCTATTGTGAAGAAGTTTTTGGAGCTCATATGTAAAGTAAATAACCTCGATCCGAAAATAGCTTTTACCAACGCGCTCCAGCTCGACTACAAGGCCAAAGAATACCTCTTCCTCAACAAACCTACGACCTTAGAAGATATGATCACCAAGATCAATAGTTACGTCGACCTGGAAAGGATGATGTCCGATAGGCATAAATCTACTAAATCCATCCTAACCACGAAAGGTCCATCAACAGATCAAAATATTGAACTAAAGAATGATCAGGGTGATCAAAAGCACTCCAAGGGAAATACTGGCAACCCTCGGAAGAGCGGTTCACTACCAGAACTGGTCCTCCCAAGGATTAATGTTTGAATCTCTACAATTTTTCCAATCCTTACCAAGGATAAGCTATACCGTCCTTCTCAACCATTGGAACCAATGGAGAATTGCCCGTACCGCATGCATCACAAGGTAAACCATCATTTTACTAACAACTGCTATGCTTTATAGAGGTTGCTAGAATTTATTTTCAAGGAGAGATGGATGTTCGAATGCATTATCAACCTGGGGTCATACAAGGATGGCAGCTATAAAAAGTAGCTCAAAGTAATCCAGACCGAAGATCAAGCTGAGGAGAAACATCTCTACCATATGCACAACAACAACATGATTGAAAACCATTAGATTACCAGCTCTTGCCAATTCAAGCGCAGGAGACTGTCAGAATGTTGTGATCTCAATCCTCAAGATAAAGAAGCCAAGCTTCTGCCTGAGTCGAGAAATCGCCGACTTGGGATCTCATTCGAAGATTGAAACATTAGTAATGTAAAATTTCCACATCATGATACATTAGTCATAATGCTCAAGATGAATAAATTTGTCATGCACACAATGATGATTGATACTAGAAGCGGTATTGAGATTCTCTTTTAGAGTACTTCGATCAAATGGGATTGGCCGTTCGAGTTATTCTAAGCTACACCGATATCATTAGATTCAATGGTTCTAAAGAAGTGTGAGTAGGCAAGATCATCTTGCCTAATACTGCAGGACTAGCCACCATAGACGTCATCTTCTACATAATTAATGTCAAATTGCGTTATCTCGGGATTATGGGTCGCTGCTGGATTCACAACATGGAAGCAATTGCTTCCACCTATCATCAAGCACTTCACTTCAAACACAATGATGGTATCTATGAAATCAAGGGTAGTCAAAAGCATTCTTGATCTTACAAAAATACCATCTCAGCAATTCTAGATACCACAGAAAGATATGTTGCATAGCAATTACAGAAAGTTGATCAACTTGATGATCAACCTTTAATAGAAGAGCTTACAGAATATGTCAAAATTAATAGACCTGGCAAAGGAACTTTTATCAGTACAAAGCTGGTCAAGCACGATAAGAATGCTTTATATCAGTTCTTACGACTAAATTGAGACATTTTTGCAGGGACTTTCGAAGAGATGCCTGGGGTCGATCTGGCCAAGGTATGTCACAAATTGGCCATCAACATCACCATCACGACGGTAAGTTAACATGGAGATTGAAAAATTAATCAAAGTGGGATTCATTCGAGAAGCCAAATATCCGGATTGGATATCCAGCATCGTCGTTATCCCAAAGAAGAATGCAAATGTTTGAGTTTATGTAGGTTTCATAGATCTAAACAAATACACTCCGAAGGACAGTTTCCCACTTTCCCACATCTATCAAATCCTTGATTCTACAATAGGTCACAAACTCATATCTATGATGGACGCTGCTTATGGATACAATCAGATTCCACTCTTAGAAGAAGACAAGAAAATACCATTTTTATCACTGAAAAAAGACTTTACTGCTACAAAGTCATGCCATTCAGACTCAAAAATGCATGCGCGACTTATCAACGGTTGATGACTACTATGTTCAAAGCACATCCAAGGAAAGTTGTGGAAATCTACATTGAAGGTCTCTTGTGCAAGAGCATACAGTCAATCGACCACATTACAGATCTCAACCTAATATTCAACATTCTTCAATCTTACAGGATGCCGCTCAATCCTGATAAGTGTCAATTCAAAGTACATTCAGGCCAATTCCTCGGCCATCTCATTAACAAGAAAGGGATTGAGGCCGATCCAGATTAAATTCGGGCTCTTCTCAACATGCCATGGCCAAAAGCAATGAAAGACGTACAAAAATTTACTGGCAAGATTGCCGCTATCAACCTATTCATTTCAAAATCTTCAGATCGCTGTCGTTGGCTATTCCTACTGCTCTGTGATTGTACCAAATGAGAAAAAGTTCAGCCAAATGCAGAGATCCAATGGACATCAGAATGCGAGGTAGCTTTTCTGGATCTCAAAACCTATTTGGGGAAGTCTCCCATAATGAGCACCCTGGTAGATAATAACGAACTGATCATCTACCTAGCAGTTATAGATACTTCACTCAGCTCAGTTCTCATTCGACTTGAAGGAAAAATTGAGAAGCCAATCTACTTCATCAGTAAAAGAATCACTTCAGTGGAAGCGAGATATTATAAAATTGAGAGACATCTTCTAACTTTTGTTTACATTTTACAAAAACTTAAGCACTACTTCCAAGCTCACTCAGTCAAAGTCATAATGAACTACCTACTCCGAGAAGTTTTTTCCAAAAAAGATAAATCTAGGAAAGTGCAACAATGGTCAGTCGGTTTGGGAGAACATGTTATCAAGTTCGAACAACGTCATTCCAAAAAGGATCAGGCCGTTGCCAATTTTCTCATGGATTTTCTAGTGGAAGATCCCGAGTAGGAGGAGCACGATCCTGACCTTGCAAATGAAATTATAGAAGATCCATCCATCAATGCTTTTGACGAACGAGCAGAATTGATTACAAGGAAAGGGTAGAGATTTCCTATAGATGGATCAGCAGGACCCGCAGTCTTAGGAATTGGAATCGTATTAATTACCCCTTCCAATGATAAAATTAAGACATCAATCCGCTTTGATTTAGAAGCCTCCAATAATGTCACTGAATACGAAGCTTTCATTCATGGACTCGACCTCGCACTTGAGCTCAGCATTCCAGAACTCTCAGTCTACATATATTCACTACCCATCACCCACCATTAATCTGAACGATACAAGAAGAATGGTAAGATGATCGAATACGCTGCCCTCATTACAGATAGGATGAGCAAGTTTGCGCAAGCAACTCTCTATTATCTTCCTCGAGGTAAAAACAGGCATGCAGATTCCTTGGCTTATCTAACCAGGGTCTTGGGAATAGAAGCTCGATATCTCCAGATCAAAGTAATATCAACCCCCAACATTGATCACATTTTTGTATACACAATCAACACTGGGGTGATAAAGGGGAAGACGGCGATTGGCGAAAGCCCTTCCTTACCTACCTTGGTACCAACAACGAATGCAAAGGATCCCTTCTAGTAGATCCAAAGGAACACCGACAGCTAATCGTCAACTTAAAGTACTGCACAAATCAAAATGGCTTTTTATATCGCCGATCAGTCACGGGGACTTACCTCAAGTGCCCTCAAGAAAGAAAGTAGACGAGATGCTAAGAGAATTGCATAAAGGATCTTGTGGCTCTTATGCCACAGGTCGATTACTTGCACACAGAGAAATTATACAAGGAGTATTCTAGCAAGGCATGCGCAATCAAGCAGAAGAGTACTCACGCCCCTGCGCTCGAACTACATGCAAGCAAGGTGTTTTGGTCGTCCAAAAGATAGGTGCTCGATCTTGTCGGTGAATTTTCTAATTCTCCAGGTAACCGCCGATACATACACGTTGCTACAGACTATTTTAAAAAATGGGTAGAAGCAGTTCCACTCTGCCGAACCAGAGAAGAAGAGATCATCTCTTTTATCTGAGAAAACATCATTACTCGGTTTGGATGTCCCCACCAAATTTGTATCCATAATGGGCCACAATTCGTTGGAGAAAAAGTCATAGCTCTCCGCAACAAATACAATATCATCCGCTCACCATCCAATCCTTACTACCCTCAAGACAATGGCCAAGCCAAAATCACCAACAAAAAAATTGTAGATGGACTCAAGAAAAGGCTTCACTCACAGAAAAAAGGAAGCTAGGTACGAGTATTTCCTCATGTCTTATGGGAATATCATACCACTCCGTTTCAATCAACCAGTTAAACCCCATTTTACCATGCCTATGGGACCGAAGCTGTCATTCAAGCAGAATACCATCATCCAGTCAAAGATCACGAGATAACTGACAAAGAAAACGAGTTTGAATTGACTTGCAACCTCAATTGGATCGATGAGACTAGGGAACGCACTATTGCCAACCTAGGTCGATATCACCATATGTTCGCCTATTCGTACAACAGGCGAGTCTGAAGCTGTACTTTTCAAATCGATGATCTCATCCTTAGAAAAATTCCTCAACAAAGAAAAGAGCCACATGTTGGGAAACTAGCAGAAAATTAAGAGGGCCATTCCTTATCACAGGTCTCACTTGCCTAGGATCATATTACATCATGATCGACGAGGGAGTTCATATCTCAAATCCTTAGAACACTAAGCAACTAAAATGGTACTATTGTTAAGTCCCTCACTACTCCATTTCAAATTCTCGCATTTCAATTCCAAAAGTGAGATTTTCATCTCCATCCAATGTACATCATATTCTATTCAATGAAACTTCTAAGTTTTTTCACACACAACTCTCTACTTAAATACACAATATATAGATTAAAGCAAAGGTAATACAAGCTTTTAATCGACCTCTATTCGGTTAACGCAAAGGTAACACTACCTTTGATCGATTTCATACATACTTTGTAATTAAAATAAAGGTAATACTAGTTTTCAATCAAAGAACTCTGCCAGGCATAAGATAAAGCAAAGGTAAAACTAGCTTTTATCTCTCTTAATATGGCTGCGATAATTATACTCTGCAATTAAAGCAAAGGTAATACTAGTTTTCAATCAAAGAACTCTACCAGGCATAAGATAAAGTAAAGGTAGAACTAGCTTTCATCTCTCTCAATATGGCTGCGGCAATTATACTCGGCAATTAAAACAAAGGTAATACTAGTTTTTAATCAAAAAACTCTACCAGACATAAGATAAAGCAAAGGTAAAACTAGCTTTCATCTCTCTCAATATGGCTGCGACAATTATACTATATAATTAAAACAAAGGTAATACTAGTTCTCAATCAAAAAACTCTACTAGACATAAGATAAAGCAAAGGTAAAACTAGCTTTCATCTCTCTCAATATGGCTGCGACATTCATATTCTATGATTAAAATGAAGGTAATATTAGTTTTCAATCAAAGAACTCTATCAGACATAAGTTAAAGCAAAGGTAAAACTAGCTTTCATCTCTCAATATGTCTCTGACAGATACTTTTTAGGTTACATACAGCAACTACAAAGAATTGTATTCAATTATTGGGAGGTCAGCTACGCTTTCCCCTACAATAGGAGGACAACTAGCCATAAACTCTTGTGCTAGAGCAGCCACAGAGACCCTGCCTAGCTCTACCAATTCAGCAGGTCGAGAACCAAACTCCGTTTCCATAAAGTTCATACAATTTTCTCAATCTACTTCAGCTCTACAGATACATCCTCTACCTGACAAATAGTCATGCAAGGTATTACACTCTAACTCGAGCCTTCTAATTTCCACAACAAAATAGGCAATTACTATCATTAACACCTTTGAGTGCGATGCCTGCAGCACAACCATCTTAGAAGAATTCTTTCCTGCCATTTGAAGGCGTTCTTTCAATCTCTTATAATGGTTATTGCCATTCCATTTGACTATCTATGCGAGACATAAATTCAATGTTCTTCCTTGCCTTCTTATCAGCTTTAGTTGACTCAGCCTGGTTTATCGCCCTCAATTCTACCACCTGAGCACAAAGTACCTCAAGCTCCCTATTTAAATCTTCCCAAACCGAAGATTTCTTTAACAACTCATCATCTTTCTTTATCATTATCTCTTTACCTCTGATAACCCGTTCCAACTCTTCCTCTCTGGCAAGAGCATCGTCTAACTTACTTTGGCACTCCCTTAACCGCTTATTTCCTTTTTACACATGACCTTGAGTTCAAGCTATATTTCCCTCCAACTCTCTTATTCGAGCTGATAGGCTAACTACATCCCCTTGAACAAGGAAGACCTTGACGTCACCTTTATTTATCCTTGAGCGTTCTCCAGCCTCAGCATTTTTAGAACGCGAATAAGCCTGAGCTTAATCGGTCTTCAATTGTGTTACCCTCTCATTCAACTCATCACATTTCTTTTACACCAACTGAAACTCTATTTCTTTAGCAGGTAAAGCTATAGTCAACTGCTCAATCGCAACTTCAGAGTTAGACAGGTCATCTCGAGCTCTCTTCAGCTCGTTATCTTTCTCGACCATTTTCTTCTTTAATCGCTCTAGTTCACTTTTGGTACTCACAAGATTAGCTCAAGTCCGCTCCTGTTCTTTTGTTTTGCTGATCATTTGGTCCTTCAGACTGGCCATGAAATGACTTAATCTTTCCTCTGACTTTTCTAATGCATGTATACGGTATCGAGCCATGTCAACATCACTACCCTTTACCATCAGTGACTCATTCTTACTTTTAGGTTTCGTTGCTTTTCCCTTTATCTCTGCGAGCTCTTTTTGCCCTTTACTAGTTTTGGTATCCTTCTCCTCGATCTTCTGAATTAGGTTATCTGTAGTTTGAGTTGCCTCAACAAACTTAAAATGTACCTTTACATGTTGATCTTCCCTATCTTCATTTCCCTATCTCATTCTATCAAGCTCTGCCACAAATTCTTGGTTATATTGGCATGTAACTTCATTGCTCAAGCGAGCTGACTCCAATTCGACCTACACATCACAGATACAATATATCAAGTTTGATTCAGAACACTCACTCAATGCATACAAATTCTTTCTAACGAAATTTTTATTTTTTGAGATCTACTGTGTGAAACTATTTCTAAACTTAAGTTCGATGTATGATCACAATTTGATGAACAATAACATATACTCTCAATTCAAAGGTACACATTCTCTATATACTAAATTTTTCAATACTTTGATATTTTTTGTACACAATTGAGTGCAATTCCCCCTAAACTGATAATAAGTTTCTGTTCTGTCTCTACACTCTAATTTTTTTACATTGTAGCCATAAAGGAATGAAGGATATAAGTTAAATATTTCTTGTTCTTTTCTAACCTGTAGCTCTGCTTGTGAAGATAGCAGGGATGTTCATGCACCGTTCACCTTAGCGAACTCATTCTCTAAGTCTTTTATTCTGAGGTGCATTTCCTTAATTTCATACAACAAGGTTTGCAAGAACATCTTAACCTACAAAAGTCTATCTAACAATCAATATTTCATCAGATTACAACATTCCAAACCATTCATACAATCATAGAGTTAACATTTTACTTTACCTTCTCGTTCCCTTCCTCTAGACGCTCATTGTCATCCTCTTGGTTGTTTCGCACCATTTGGGGAGAGATACCATCTAATACGTCCACAACTCCAACAACAACATCTTTCGCCTCATCATCTTCCTTTTCCTCAACAAAGGTGTTCGCCATAATGTCGTTCACATCAGTATTGAAAAACCCTATCTTTAGGAGGTGGTGTCTAAGTTTATCATCCTGGATTACCACCTCCTCCATATTCTTTTCTGCCTCCGTTGTCAGCTCCCTGATCTCCACCTCTTGAAAAGCTTTTAAGGCCTCCAGTTGCTTCCCCTCCTTAGCCAAGTCAGCTTTCAGTCGAGCTACCTTTTTTCGAACTCAACCTTCATCTTCTTAAGATCATCTTTCTCCTCCTCCACTTTGAGGCAAATCCCCTTCATCAAATGAGCAGCCTACAAAAACAAAACAACATCGACCTCATTGTTAGCTTGAATCACCATACAAAATTCATCATATATTCAAACCAATGAACTTACCATTTTTCTCATCTCCTCCTCACCATTACGAACTGCAAGCCTCGCCCTTTCCTCCACCTCTTTCAGCTTGTCTTCTTTATCAGGTCGATTCTTTACGACCTTTACCCCAATCATTTCAAAAGAAAGATCTACCCTTCTCTTCTTTGCTTCTACCTCAACCTCACCATCCGCCGTGGTACTGGAAGTCAAGCCACGCCTCAACATCCTCTTCTTTGGAAATGCCCGAGCCAACTTGCTTGACGCAATAGACTCCGGAAAATCTGCGAAATCTACTCTTGAAGCCCTGGGAAAGACCACTAGTCTTTCTCTAACAGCTCCCCTCTTCTTATTACCACCAACACCCATCATTAGCCTCGTTGTTTGAGACTTCTAAACTTTCTCAGACTGACTGTTAGCACGTTTCTTCCTACCGATGATAAGCTCTTTCAAAACTACCTCTAGTTCAGTCCCATCCTAGCCAACAGTATCTAACAGGGACTCCTTTCTCGTCACCTTCAATTTAGGACCTGTCAAACAATAAACTTACTTTCACATGCAAAGAAACATACATTTTTAACATTTCAATATTATACATTATACATTGTTATACATATTTTGTTACACAGTTCTACAAAGAAGTTCTATGGGTTCTTCATCATCTCTCTGAAGGCAATCACCCTTCACCCATATTATATTATCATTTCACATTCAACCTATTAAATTCAGATCGAAGAAAATAGGTCGAGTCGCACTCACAAAAAAGTATGCCCCTCAACTTGCAGAATAGATTTTTACACCATAAAACTATAAGATATCTTCAGGAGATATTCTCCTCTCAACCTCATCCACCTCCCACAACTTGTTCAAAAATTCATAGACATTTATTACCTCTCACATGTTCCCGTTCAACTGAACAAGACATGCCCCAATGATGCTCAAAATCCCTTTTGCCAGATTGCAATAAGGCAGACACAGCCCGTACTTTAGTTGAGACAGGTAACAAAGAAAACCCTTTTCCTGGTCGCCCTGGACATTTCCATCATAATACTCTAAGGATATTGATTCGTCCAAACCTCTATCTACTCTCTCCTTCTCCAAATCAGCCAATAAAAAGAAATATTCCTCCATATATCCTACAATATAATTTCTAAACTACCTACCGGAATGTTCCACAAAATTACTCCATCTTCGCCCTATAAAAGCTTTGGTTTTACAAAACTCTCTAAACATATCAGAATCTGGAGGATAGGATACCAATTTTCCAGGGAAATCTAGAAATTAAACAACTCCTACTTCTTCCTCCCTATTAGATACTACATTCTCAGACTCTGCCGATCGACCAGAGGTCGGCACCACATTAATAGGAGAAGTCTCCATATCAACTACAACACTACAGATGAGGTTTGAACCTACACAAATCTCCTCACGCTCGACCTACATGCAGGTTCAGGTATTCTGTCATTATTTTTAACATATGCATACACATATCTTTCATATCTCATTTTTTGAATATATCAAGCAGATTTTTATAGATTGCTATAAATAGTAATTTATATATCTTGCATACCACAAAAAGGATTTTCAAGATAAACACATTCAACGTATCACAAATCCTCTACTAGCCTTCTATGTCGGAATGTGAATCTGACGCAGCGCCAAATTCTTCCCTCATAACGCTGCTATATAATCATCATCACGACTCGGTCTCTGCAACTCTCTCTCACATTGATTGTTGATCACTCACGATTAATTTCTCACAAAATTCTCTACTATTTTTTCTTTTTCCTCTCTCAGTGCTCTCTAAGTTTTTAGAAGTTGATAAACATTTAAATGACAAAGATGAAGCATTATTTATATTTTCTCTCTCTAACTACTGGCAGTTATTGGGCATCGCACGAGCCGTCCTCGATTTTGGAACCAAGGTATCCCTTCTGCAATCAATGTCAGACGTCTTGCACCGTTTCGGTAAAAATACCTTCCCATAATTGCCCCTTGCCCTATATTTTAATATATTTTCATCTATCTTTTCCAAATCTCCCTCTAACCTCTATACACTCATTATGACTCAACACTTACAGGCAATCAAACTTTCCCTACTTTTATACTAGAGGCAAAATTAAAAGCTACCTACTTTTTCTATTAATTTGCTTCATCAACTTATCGAAGTGCTTACGTCATTTCCAAAGCTCTCAGCATTTTAAAAATATTCAAATTCATTTTTCACAACAGTCACAAACAACATTTACAAAAATAAATGACAGATTCAAACTTTATTTTCATTACATTTCCTTGACAATTATTAGAACACATACATTTTACTCCCTTATATATAATTACACCTAAAACATCCCTGATGCCCTGGGGAGCTATACCTGATCAATTCACCACCAGAAATCCTCACATCTTCCAACTCAATCTCTTTTTCAGCAATTAGTCTTATAGCCTATTTTCAAGCTGAAGGGACCACAATCACTTCCTAGAATAGCTCTTCGTAGAAACGACGCCCATACTCAAGTTCCCTACCCATCCAATCTAATCCATCAAATTGATACTCGGTCACTGGCAGTTCAGCATCATAGTCCAACAAGACAAAATCCACTCCCATACTTCAGCTATTTTTATCGCCAACCATCCCTCAATGGCATACCGAATTCTCTCAAATCAATTCTCCAACATTTCTAATTTCTTCCACCTGCTTAAAAGCTCATTCCCTCCTATTTTTTGTAGTTTTCTCTAGATCCCCCTCAATTTGTGATTATATTTAGTTATTTCAAAACAGAAAACGCTGGCATCCCAAAAAATTTATTTAAACTTATCTCTTCACATTAACCTCGATGAATTCGGCCTATTCCATATCAAACTTATTCTTTCCAAATCAAATACTTCGGAATGACCTCCCTAAGCTCGAATCTCACATTCTTAAATCCTAAAACTTCTACAGTTATCTCTCTTCCCCAATAATTCTCAGCGACTCAGTTCAAAAATAAATCCTTACACATATTTCATGCTAAAATCATATTTTTATAGCTCGATTACTATAATAGATTTTGAAGTTCTAATCTCATACATTACATTTCATCCTCTATTCATAAATCTTTGAATTACTCATAGCTCAATTTTAAGAGTAATTCTATATATATCAACACAGAGTTTGGATAATAAATTTCATTAAGCTCGAATATAAATGATAGTTACTTTACAGATAACAAGTCTTTCATGTACTCTGAAATCAGGTACTTTACAAATAACAAGTCTTTTAGGTACTTCACAAATAATAAGTCTTTTAGGTACTCCGAAACAACAAATCCTTCAGTTCATCTGAATTTAGTGTTATTTCAGTTAAAGAATCTTCTGAAGCAAAGCAGGCATTAAAAGTCACCAGACGTCCTTCTCCCTTCACACCATCTTAATCTAACTAGAAACTGGGTCTAGAGGAAGTCTGGACATGAAAGCAAAAGACTTAATGCATGAACCAATTCTTCAAACAGAAGGTCTGCCTAAAACCAAGAAACGATGGGGGTGCAGAAACAGACTTCCATTCTCTGTCTCCCTTCTCTACTACCACCGTCGCCTCCTCTAAAACCACCACCTCCACAGAGTTGGTAGAGATGAAGAGGGCCCAATCTTAGAATCCAATCCTATGCAAGACATCGGTATAACTGCCACGCAGTTATGCCAACCCCCGCATCTGTTTTCTCAACTTTGTCTTCTACAAGGATGCGGAGACACCTCCAATGTTGCTTGCATGTTAAGACAACGTGATGAAATCTCTACATACAGTAAAAATCTTCCTCAGCTATAACCGCTTATTCTTCCGACATACCTAGATATGTCGGTGAAATGGGAACGGGGGTAGGCATCTCCAAGGATTAATCACCAAAATATCTCAACTTCAACTTTTGCATCTCAATAGAAATTTTCTCTTCTTGAACCATTCTCCAGGTCTTCACCGTCGTTAATAAGACTTCTAGAGAATTTTGTAATAAACAGTGTACTTTGCCACAATCCTCGGTACAGGTACTATTTATATAACCCTAACATTTAATGTGCAGGTACATTTCCCAAGCGTCATCATTCCAACCGATGAAACTCTCAAAACCCCAAACTTTGCGTACGTAAATATTCCCATCATCATTCAATGTACAAATATCCCCCAATAAAAAATACATATTTTTTATACAGTCAAATCCACATTAATACTCCCTTCATTTTCAAACTTCTAAAACCCGTATACTCATATACCTGTAAATTCTTTCTCAATCAAAGCCACTCGTAACTTCGGTTGTGAGGGGGCGATTGAAGAAACCTATCCCTTGACCTAACCCAATTTGAGTTAATTCCAGTTCAAATTACCTCCAAATCAGACTCACGCATTCTATACATGATATAAACAGTTAGCATTAACACCTACGCCATGACCTGATGAAGAACGTGGGTGGAGCTCAATAGAAAAATGTAAACAAGTCAAATACACCTGTCTCCTACGAACTTAACAATTACTCAGTCAAGTACCACTTATCACATTATTCGGAGAACGTGCTTCAGCACGATATAGAACTGCGGACAAGGCCTATATAAAGAAAAAGTTCTAAAAGAGACAAGGACTAGAAAAATACATAAGAAATCACCAAGAAAACTATATTTTCTGGATTCTCAAAACACAAAACTTCTTATTCATAAAATCAAGTATTTCTAGTTCGGGAGATCACTTATAATAAGATATCAGCCTCAAGCAATAAAAGTTATTGTTACTAAAACACTCAACTCGAGGTCATGGTTTTTTACCTATTCAGAGGTTTTCCACGCTAAATCACCTGTGTCATTTTTAATTTTATATTAGTTTTTGTCATAGGAACATTGGTGTAAGAGCTAATTCTGAGCCATCTTAAGCTTATGGAATTAGGCTATTACAGTGGTGAACTAAAAAGTTTCAAAGAGGCTTTAGATGTAGAAGCCAAGAGCAAGTGAGGGCTTGCTATGGATGATGAGATACGGTTATTATTAGTACATCGAGCTTAGGATTTAGTTTGGTTAACGAAAGGGAAGAGAGCATTACACAATAAGTGGGTATGCAGGCTAAAGAAGGAATCCGACGTTTCAAAGGTATTTAAGGCTAAACTTGTGGTGAAGGGCTTTCAGCTGAAAGAAGGCATTGATTTTGGCAAGATCTTTTCTCATGTTAAGAAGATGTCTACTATTTGGGTTGTGAAGAATAAATTTGCAATAAAAAATTTACATCTTGAGCAGCTTGATGTCAAGACAATATTTCTTCACGTCAACCTTAATGAAGAAATTTATATAAAGTAGCCAGAACGTCATTTAGTTAAAGGGAAATAAGATCTTGTATCTAGGCTCACGAAGAGCTTATATGGCTTGAAAAAAGCATCGAGCCAGTAGTATTTGAAGTTCGAACAATTCATGTCCAGAAATGGTTATTCGAATAGCAATGCGGATCACTATTGTTTAATCAAAAATATGGGAAACTCATATATCATTCTACTTCTATATGTAAATGATATGTTGGTAGCAAGTGCCAACATGGGAGAGATTGTCAAGTTGAAGGAATAGTTGTCCTGGGAGTTTTCTATACAAGACTTGGGTACTGCAAAACAAGTTTTTGGTATGCGTGTTATAAGGGATGGAAAATGGCAATAATTAAAGTTATCTAAAGCTGAGTATATCGGGAAAGTACTTAAGTTGTTTAATATGGATGGTTCTAAGGTTATTAGTACACCATTGGAAGGTCACTTTAAATTATCAAAAGAGTATTGTCTGAAGATTCAAAAAGATTGCAATGAGATGCGGAAGGTTTTTTATCAATCAGCGGTTGGTAGCCTTATGTACACTATGATTTGTATGAGACTGGATATTGCCCAAGCATTGAGAGTTATTAGTAGGTATATGAGTAATCCAGGCAAAGAGCATTGGAGAGCTAAGAAATTAATACTTAGGTATCCAAAGGGGAATCAAGATATAGTATTATGTTATGAGGGTCCTCAGATATGCTTACAGGGTTACGTTAATTTTGATATGGTGGGTGATATTGATAGGCAGAAGAGCACTAGTGGTTTCAAATTTATATTGGGAAGCGGTGCGGTTATACGGGTTTCTAGGCTATAAAAGATTGTAGCTTTGTCAACGATGGAGGCAGAATATATTGCGGCTGCAGAAGCATGCAAGGATATGGTTTAGCTTAAGGGTTGATAAAAGAGCTTGGTAAAGAACAATATTCTCCTAAGTTGTATAGTGATAGTCAAAGCACTATACACTTAGCAAAGAATTTGGTTTTTCACTCTAGGACAAAGTATATTGATATTCGATATCATTATATTCGCTCGCTCCTCGAGGACAGTGTGTTGAAGCTTGTGAAGATTCATACTAATGTGAATCCAGCTTATATATTTACGAAGGTAGTAACTTTTCAGAAGTTGACGAGATGTTCAACTTTTATGGATTTTCATGATTGAAGGTCCGGGTAGCGCGAGCAATTCATTCAGAGATCTGGAGATGGGTTACGGTAGTTTTAATTTTAAGTGGGAGATTATTAAGGGTGAACTCGAGTTGATGGTCGTTCGAACAAACTATAAGTCGTTTGAACGAGATGCTTGTTTTCTAGGTTAGAGACTTGGCTCCGTCAAAGTCGTTAGAACGAGATGCTTGTTTTTAGTGCTAGAAACTTGGTTTCGGCAAAGTCGTTCGATACAGCTTAGAGTGGTTCGAACAAAAATTGTGTAGACTGGTTTTAGATGTTCATTTGGGACGTTAAGTTTACCTCGAGATCTGTTCTGCTTGTAATAAGTCTCCTAAGTATATAAGGGAGACCTAGCTTATTTATTAGCTTAATCTTCTGTGAGTTTAATTCTAGAGATCTAGGGTTTGAGAGACTCCATTACAAAGCTTGAAGAAGCTTGGAGAAGATCGTGTGCAACTCATTTTATCATAGTGAATTGTTCGTGGGGAATAGTTTTTTATCTGAAAGGGTTTTCCACTTCCCTCCTCCAAGGAAATACTTATCTTTGTATTGTTCTTTGTTTTATCTATTTCTTGATTCGGCGTATTTCGCGTATCGTTCTTGGTGTAGAAGAAAGAGTAACTACCTCGATTCTCAACAGGACTGACACTGAACAGGTATGAGGGTTTGTACCCCTTCGCTCAAAAGACTTAAGCCGTTAGTATTTTATAAAAGGTTTAAAAAGAAATTATGCTTTCTAGAAAGAAAAAAAGTTTTTTTGATGAAAAAAAAGTTTCCATTCGAACTGACTTTTTTTTCTGTTCGAACAGACCCTATTTGAGCAGACTTTTTCTTTGTTCGAACATTTTACTCAGAACCTTGTTTCTTCGAATAGATCTTGTTTTTTTTTCGAATAAAATATTATCTATTTTAACAAACAATTTCTTTGTTCGAATAGATGTCGGGATTTTAGTTTTTCGATAAAAGACATCATTTTTTATTTTATTTTTACTCTACCAACCTATTTTCTAGGGCTTGAGATTTTAGAGATAAGATAATTTTTTATTGAGTGATTCAATGTGAAGTAAAACTCAAATTGAATCAATCGAAGATTGAGAAAACCTAAATTCAATTTTAGATTTTGTGAGTTTGAGCAATTCAAGGTTTAAAGCTTTGGTGCATTATCCGAGGTGAGGCATTGTGAGAATATGGAGTTGATTGCGAGGAGTTCAATTAGAAGAGAGGTAACCACGGGATGTTCTTATCGAGTCTGTAAGTAATTGAATTCTTGTAATTTTGTTTCAATATTGGATTGTTTAGCTGTCGAGCGATTCGGTAGTGACCTGTGAGTTCTTCTCTTGAGAAAGGTTTCCCACAGGGTTAAAATTGTTTGTTCTTGCGCTTAATTTACTTTTGCTTATTATCACTAGAACATTGGACCAACTTGGATTAGGCTAGGGTTAGACCGTTAATTCAAGGTTTTTTAGACCTATTGATTTTGACTTAAATTAATCGAAATCAGTTAGTCTCAAGTGATTTGAACTTTCACACATGACCATTGTTTAATCAATGGAAACATATGGGCTTGTTGTTCCCGATATTAAATCTTCTAGTGAAGTTCGGGTGGCACACGATCCCTTATCCGTTTCCATCCTTCGTGGGATCTTGTTTGGAGAAATGTCATGCGGACTGGAACTTGACTATAGACTGAGATAAAAGAATGGAGAATAGAGGGTAAAACAATACCACATCCCTTAAAACTGTTGTAAGACATGGAAAAGTTTTAGCACAAAAATTTGTGGGCATTTTACCTTAATTTGTTTACTCGGTCTAATTGAAAAATAATATGATAAATATTTAAGTGCACATATGTTCAAGTAAATATGTTGTGACACGGGTCACATGGTCACCATTTGATGTGACACGAGTCACATGGTCGTCTCTAACTCGCGTGGAACCTAGCATATTTTAGTTAGGTCATTGTTCTAGTTGTTTTACAAGTTTGTTTCCTATATTTTTGGGTTAGTAGGATTGGGAGAGATCTTTCATGAGAGATTCTAGGGAGATAATTAGGGGATTATGAGAATAAATGCAGGGAAGTGGTGTAATTGTTCAGGAGGTTGTTGAAGTTGAACTCAAGTTTTGAGATTAAAGATATGTTAATTTAATTTGTTTTATTGTTAGTTTTATTATTAATTGACATTGAATTGAAACGGTTCTACTTCTGCGTCGTATTCTCGTCAAAAAAAGTAACTTAAATTCATTAAAGTTCAGCCTCCACAAATTCTGTTTATTTACATAATAAGTAAGTCTAATTAATAAGAGACTTTAATTCAAGGGGAATCCGTTGTAGGTGTTTGGTTCGTTGCAAATGCAAGTCAACTGCAATATTGACCACTTACATGTGTTTGGTTCGTTTTCGTAAAGCAACTACAAACAGTTTGGAAGTGTTTGTTTCAATGTTAACTATCCAATACAAAAGCAAAGAATTTACATTTGGTGTAAAAATGACTCTTTTTCTTTGCATTTTATTACAGCCAAAAATCTTTGCAACAAATTGTAACTCTCCAACTCTTCCATTCTCCATGGAAAAAAAATTAATAATTACTCATGGATAAAAAAAATTAAAAAAATTGTGGCTTATCACTTGCAGTTTTTCACTCCTTCGGGTACTTCTACTAATCCATCTGATAAATATTTCTCATTTTCTTCCAAACTATCATATCTCTACAATAACAAAGCACCCAAAGTCCATGTATATTTTTCTCTCTCTCAAACCATTAATAGTGATTACCTCAATCTCCTTCTACTCCGCATTTACTTTCTCTATCAAAACCAATGCCAAAATAAGAATTCAAATCGAGATTGTTTCTTGTTTGTCGATAAAGAAATTATGCAATTCACATTGCTAGCCTCAAGATCACCGCCATTAAAGCCCCTCCCCCCTTCTCTCTCTCTCTCTCTCCTGGTGTGCCCCGATTGATGGTGTTATATGATTCATGTATGTAATCGTTACCCAATTGACTTTTTTATATGATTCATGCATGTGATGGTTTAGTCATATATTAATGAAAATGCCTCTAACCAAACATGAACATTTGTTTCCACTCCACTAGCATTACTTTAAACCAAACACATGTTAATAAGTTGCATTGTATTACTTGCAACACATTGTAAATACAAATTCATTTGTGTTGCATTGCAACCAATGTTTTGCAATGCAAGTCGTGTGCAAATGCAAGGGAATTTAATTACAGGTAAATGGTTGAAATGCACTTGTAAAGTGTTACTTTTCCAGCTCATGATTTGCATTGCAACACATTTGCAAATGCATTGAAGTTGCATTTAGAATGGATTTGCATCGAACCAAACTGAGCTTAACTCTTTATGAGATGACAAACTTAAAGCTTACGCACAAAAATAGACAAACAAACTTAAGAGTTAAACATTTTTTTGTTTTTTTGTTTTTATTTTTGGGAATCCGGAAGTTCGTAACACTTTAAGATAAACTAAAACTATGCTTTTGAAGAGGCAATCAGCTCGAGAGCAGCAACGGTGTTGGGAAGAGCTGGAATGGCTCCCTTCTTCGTAGTACATATTGCACCACAGGCGTTCGCAAAAGTAAGCGCTTCTTCTAGTTTCTTTTGATCCCCAAATATCGCTTCATTCTTTGATATGGCAAGAAGAAGAGACCCAACAAACGCATCTCCAGCTCCTGTTGTGTCGACTGTCTTCACTGCAAATCCATTCACCCTTCCTTTGAAGTTCTGTTACATACCAAATATTAATTAATATCATTCATCCTTAACAATATTTCTCATAATCAAATACTAGTGTAAACTGAAGAATATCAACCTTAGTGAAGTATCTGCAACCCTTCTCACCATCAGTAACAACGAGTAGCTTCAAACCATCATACCACAGGGACAAAACATTATTCTCGTCATTAGCATCTCCATGGGTTAGGAAAGCAACCTCGTCATCGCTCACCTGTGTAATTTATAATCCATTAATATAGGCAACTAATACTGCAGAAAGAACTACATGTAATAGATTCTCAAATAAAAAACAAACCTTGATAAAATCAGCTTCTTTCCAAATGCTTTTGATTCCTTCACGAGCTGCCTCCGAGGAAGGCCATAGGGGTAAGCGGACATTAGGATCGTAGGAAAGCAAGATACCAGCTTCTTTAGCTGCTTTCATAGCAGTCATATGAGCAGACCTACATGGCTCAGTGATCAAACTAATTGATCCATAGTGTAAAATATTTGCCTGCTTGATTAAGGCGATGTTCAATTCAGACTCCTTCAAAAGCATATCAGCACTTGGGTTCCTGTAGAACATGAACTCCCTCTCACCATTCGTTTTCAAGGTTACGAATGCTAAAGCAGTTCTTGCATTGGGATCAAAGCAGACCCCATCGCTGTTTACACCGTTTTGCTTAAGTATATCCACCAACATACGGCCGAACTCGTCGTCTCCAAACTGTAAAGTATTAATCAGAAATTAATCTACTAAAAAACATAGGCACAACATTTTGAATTCTTTAACTTCGAATGATTTTTTTATTGCAGTCGTCAAATACGCAAATCGAATTAGTACCATTTACCGATAGTCTTTCTTTTATTTTAGAACATAGCACAACATGATCTTAATAATAGAAATTAAAGTCTTGCAAGTGAAAGAGTAGAAGGTAACTAATAAGATGGGCTTAGAACTTACTAAGACAAAATTAGACAAAATTGGGGAAATGCGAAACAAGATCTCAATTAGCCTACAATTAACGTAAAATACCTTACAAGAGCTATTTGGTTACCATTTCAGATGTTTAAAATCAATGCATAAATCGATAACTTTGAGTTTTGTACAATTCAAATCGTAAAATTATCTGATAGAATAACAATGGTTTCGCATATACAAAATAAGAAAACCCATTCCCAGGAGTTGACTAATGCCTATTAAAATATTAACATATCAGTAATAGTCATGAAACAAAATATATATATATATATATCAATATATTAACTCACTACAGGTAGTGAGAAAATATAAAATCTCAAACCTTTCCAATGAAGGCAGAAGCACCACCAAGTTTGGTTATGGCGCAAGCGACATTAGCAGGAGCACCACCGGGAGCCTTGATAAATCCGGGGGCTTTAGCAAGAGAAACTCCAGAAACGTCAGGAACAAAATCTATGAGCATCTCTCCGAAAGAGACGATCAATGGCTTCGAAATGGTAGGCTTTGAGATCGGCATTGCTCTCACAAGATCAACAAAAACCCAAGAAAGTTTAAGGGAAAAGAAGGTTTTGAAGCTTGATAAACACTAAAAAAAGAAGTAAATATTTATAGAGTTGTAGTAATAAATGAGAGCTTATCTTCTTTAGATAAATACTAAAAAAAATTGGATTAACCTAATCTAGATAAGATAAGACTTCTATAAATTTGAAAAGATCCCAAAACTTATAAGGAAAGAAAAGGGGTAATTAATGGACTCACTATTGCTTTTACATGCATGTACTCCACCTGCCCTAGAAGTCTTTCAGTGTTAATTAATTGGCTTGCTCAGGTCTACAAGGGCTTAGAGCATGGGCAAGCTTGCTATCACTACGATAGCAATCCAAACAAACCAAAAATACCTTTCGCAGGATCGATATCGCTCAAATAACGTTCTTATTGAGAAAATTAGTGACTATCTGTGGCGAGTCTGCCCAGAACATGGATTGCCAGTTGACCCTGGTGAAGCATTAAAAAATATTTTTTCCTAAACAAGATGTATTATTAAATTAAATAGAGGAGTTGGGCGCCAATTGAATTGGCCCAATTGAGGAGGGTTTTTTCTAATTTTTTATTATTTAAAAAAAATAAAAAAAATGTTGTGCGATATTTTTTAATTTTTTATTTTTAACATCCATCCCCACCCGAAGAAGATCATTTTTCTACCCCTGACTACATTTTTTTTTTTTTTTTTTTTTTTTTTTTTTTTTTTTTTTTTTTTTTTTTAAGCCTACGTGGCTCGCTAACTTAGCGAAATACTCTTAGTAATACATTTCATCAAGAAGTAAAAGTTCCAACAGTTATGGGGTCGGACTTATGATCCCAAGGCCCCCGACGAACGTAATACAATGTCACAGCGATAATTTCATGCATGATGGCGAAGAACATCATCAACAAACAGAAAGAATATAGACAAAGAAGTAGAAATCGTCAATCTCGAGTCTAATTTTGAATGACATAGGTAGCATTTGTATATATATCTCCTAGTTTAGGGCACTCTGGGGCTGTTATATTTTGGGGTTAGGAAGATCAAAATTAAGATTAACATTTGAAGTGACTAGAGCATTTGCATGCAATTCACTTATAGCTTTCGAAGGGACGTTTTCAGACTATCAGAAGTTCAAGATCACAGTTCACTACCATAGGCTTGACAAACTCAAGACAGTTTCTAAAGAAGCCACTTCAAATAGCATTGTGAATAGACACATGAAGGGAAGAGATCAATGAAATACTGTAACTGTTTGATACAATCCTGTTTTTGCAGTGATTTCCACCTGTTTGCATTGATACCAAACAGGGCGTAAAAATAAATGAAATACATGAATAAAAAACAAAAGAGGGTGCTCAAAATACTCCTATATTATTGCATTCACCACCATTTACTTATCTCATCAAAAACAAAATTCAGACAATACAATAATGATATCCAAAATGTTAACACAATTTATCCATAAATGTATGAAATATAATACAACCGCAAACCCTGCCAATCATCATTACAACAGAGATGGAAAAAGAGGGTTAGGCCACTTGAACATGAGTCAACAAAGGATCGAGCAGGGTGCATTTAACTTCCTGCATTTGTGAGGCAATATTCCTAGGTATCTTACATAACGTCCTGCATCTTCAACCCTCTTCATTAAGCATCTAATGGGTCTTCAACCCCTTTACCATTTCTCTGAAGAACAGGTAATCTAGAACTCGGTGTCAAAGCAAGCTACCATGACCCTTGAAACCATGGATCGAGCAAATGGAATGTAGCTCAAGCTGTACCTGCAAAACAAATAAAGTAAAACATTGACTTTTCATTTGCATGAAGAAGAAAAAAAAACAGATAATATAAAACTATAATTAGGAATACTATTGAATTAAGAAATGAATAAGAATTCCCATATCTTGATACCACCTTTGTTTGTTTGATTTTCTTTTCTAAGCTAATCGAAGAATATTACGTACTTTAATCATGCCAAATTAATAACTTCTAAAAAATTATATAATTTACGAGCCGGGATCCGTTGACACCCCGTCCGACGCACCTCAATAAACTCTGGAGTACAATCCTTAGACAAAGATGATCTGCGGAGAGTAATTGTTAAAGCCACTAGTAACAACCCTTAATTACTGTTGTAACAGCTCCTAGTTATTGTTGCATAACAGCTCCTACTTATGCTATAATTGACCACTTAGTTACTGTTGTATAACAGCACTTAGTTAATGTTGTAACAGCCACTTAATGGCTCTTGTAACAGCTCCTTGTAAACTCTATATAAGCCTTCATAGAAAGAAGAATAAAGCAAGCAAGATTTCTAATCCTTACATGGTATCAGAGGGTCTAACGATCCTACTTTTCTTCTTCATTCTTACCTAGTATTTAGTGTATCTTGCACTAACAACCACCACCACTGCAGTTTACTCTAAATAGCATTATTGCTTCCGCTGTCGAGACCATTCTCTGGTACGCGATATATAGTTGTTGATTTCAATCTAGCAGACAACCCTTTCGCTATTCTATAATCTTCAGTTTGGTCAATATCAACCATATCAACTACTATGGCTACCGAATCCAGCAACACCACTGCCACTTCTTCATTTTCTACAGGACCTATGGTATCCCTTTCAGGTCCTAATGTCTTGTACTTTTTAAAGTTGACGGAGACCAATTATTTGCTATGGAAGTGACAGATGGAGCCTTTTCTCCATGGGCATGATTTTATGAAATACATTGAAGGTACTTATCCGGCTCCTAGTCAGATGCTTCCTACAGAGGGTGATCAACCTACGCAAGTTAACCCCGCATTTCTCCCATGGTATCCTACAGATCAACTTATTGTTAGTTACCTCACTGCAACGCTGTCTGAATCCATTCTTGGAATGGTTATGGGTACCTCTACCTCACATGACACTTGGGATTGCCTTATGCGCCATTTTTCTCAGCAGTCTTTGGCTAATTCTGCAAACATTCAGTTCCAGCTCCTTTCCATCATAAAGGGATCAAAACCTATTTCTGATTACCTACAAGAAGTCAAAGGGATGGCTGACTCGGTGGCTTCGATCAGTGAACCAATGTCCAATATGGACTTGGTTTCTTCAGTTCTCCGAGGACTTGGACTTGATTATTCTATGATTGCCACTGCCCTACTCAACTTCCCACCTTTGCCTGCTTTTCCAAACTTGCGAGCTCATTTGCTCTCTTTTGAAAGTCAAATTTCTTCATTAGTTGCAGCTCCAGTCACTCAGATAGCTCTCCTAGCTGCCCAGAATCGCCCACAACAACATCCAAATCCAGGAAACCAGCAGAATATGACCAATCAAGGCAACAATCAAAATAATAGGAACCGGAACCGGATGAGGAGTAGGAACAATGGAAATTGGAATAATAGTCAGTTCAACAATGGTCACAACAACCACTGGAATCGCGGACAATGGAACAATGGGAATAACAACTGGAATCGTGGCCCTAATTGCAGGAACAATGGCAATTGGAACTACAATCAAGCCAACATGGGTATTTTAGGGAGTTCTCCTTTCCAGACATCTGGTGGGATTGATCATCTTTCTTCTGGCTATTCTCCGCAATACTCGGTTCCAGACACTCTTCAAACTACTTTTGCAGGTCTTCAAATGTCGCAACCAAATGATCATACTTGGTACCTAGATACTGGTGCCACTCATTACATGACGGGTAATGCAGATGCTTTGCAAAATCGCGTACCCCATACTGGTAATTCCTCTATTTTACTTGGCAATGGTGGCAAGCTTGACATATCCCAAACGGGTAGCATTCCTATCACTTTAGGGTCTAATAAGTTTCAGTTAAATAACGTCTACCATGTTCCTTCCATGCGTAAAAATTTATTATCAGTTGCTAAGTTCACCGCAGATAACTCTGTTTGAGTTTTATTTGATCCGTACAGTTTTCATATTTCTGACTTACATTCGGGTATTCCATTATTTTAGGGCCAATGTAGGGACGGGTTATTTCCACTTTCCCTATATTTACCTCCTCCAGCACCATCAGCCTTTTCATCTCAGTTGTGGCACAACCAATTGGGGCATCCCAATGCCAAAGTTTTATCTTTTTTACGCTCAAATAAAATGTTAAGTATGAGTTTTCACCTCACACAATTTGTAAATTGGGTAAATCCACACACCTTCCTTTTACAACTCATGAAATTCATGTTACTATCCCTTTTTATCTTGTGCATTCTGATGTGTGGATGGCCCCGGTTACTTCTGTTTCAGGTTTTCGCTATTATGTTATATTCACCGATGATTACTCTCGTTATACATGGCTCTTTCCTATGAAACGTAAGTCAGAAGATTTTACTCACTTTCAAACGTTTTTAGCGACTGTTAAGAATATTTTCAGTAGTTCGGTTAAAATTTTCCAAAGTGACTGTGGAACTAAATATACAAACCACCAATTTTTATCCTTTTGTCGTGATCTAGGCATTCATCATCGTATGTCTTGTCCTCACACTCCTCAACAAAACGGTCTTGCTGAGCGCAAGAATCGACATATTGCGGACATGGCCCGCACTTTGATGGCTACTTCTCATACTCCTCTTAATTTATGGGTTGAAGCAGTGTCTATCGCGGTTTATCTCATTAACCGCCTCCCCACCCCACTTCTTCATTGGGCTTCCCCCTTTTCTCGTTTATTTGGTCGGTCACCTACTTACTCAGACCTCCGCACCTTTGGTTGTGCATGTTACCCGCATTTAGGGGATTATGTTTCTAATAAGCTAATGTTACGATCTGTTGAGCGTGTTTTTTTGGGGTACAGTTCACAACACAAGGGGTACAGGTGTGCTGATCCAACTAATCGCCGGGTTTATATTTCACGTCATGTGAGATTTGATGAGCTGCGATTTCATTTTGCTCAGTCTTCACAACCTTCTTTGGCACCTACAGATTCCCAGTATGTGGAGATGGAGTTTGTTCCAGTTGTTACCTTACCAGATCAGCCAGTTATAGTTCCGTCTACGATTCCTCAGCCAGATCAAGCATAACCAGATCTAGCACAATCGGATCCAACACTTCTAGATGTACCACAACCAGATCAAACTCGGCCAAATTCTATTCCGTATACTCACATTCTACTTGATCGCTCCTTTCCTTTTTATGGACAAACATATCAACGATCTATTCAGCGCCGGACAGTATTGCCTCCTGCTGCATCACCTCCACCAGAAAATACTCCATCTGACCATATAGATGTCCCAACATCTAACGTACCTTCTGGCCCTTCAGCTCCAGTTGTTCCTACCTCACAACATTCAATGACAACCCGGTTGCGTGATGGCATTCATTGTCCGGTGCTTCGTACAGATGTGATATCCTCTTTCGAAGGCTCTAGCAGCTGAGCTTACTGCTCCAATGCCTGAACCCACTTGTTATACCCAAGTTGTCCGTGATCCGCAGTGGCGTCAAGCTATGACAGAAGAGTTCAATACTCTTCTTAAGAACCAAGTCTCTTGTTCTACCTTCCCCATCTCAGAACACCGTTGGTTGTAAATGGGTGTTCAAGATCAAACGCAAGTCTGATGGCAGTATTGAGAGATACAAGGCACGACTGGTTGCCAAAGGCTTTCATCAGAAGGCTGACGTCGATTATGATGAGACTTTTAGCCCTGTGGTTAAACCCACTACTATCCGAACTGTGTTGAGTGTGGCTATAAACAGTGGATGGGTTTTGCATCAGCTAGACGTCAAGAATGCATTTTTACATGGATTCTTGAAAGAAGAGGTTTATATGCCTCAACCACCAGGGTTTGTTGATCCACAACAACCTCATCATGTTTGTCGGCATCAAAAAGCTATTTACGGATTAAAACAAGCCCCCGAGCCTGGTTTACTCATTTCAGCTCTTTCATTCTCCGATATGGCTTCATTCAGAGTAGAGCAGACCGTTCATTATTTATTTATCGGCGCGGTTCTCAAATTTTGGTTCTCCTATTGTATGCTGATGATATCATTCTTACCGGGAATGATCCTTCTTTTATAGGGTCTTTTACTTCTTTGTTAGGGAAGGAGTTTGAGATCAAGGACTTGGGAACACTGCACTATTTTCTTGGTCTAGAGGTTACTTCTCTTCAACCTGGGTTGCATCTATCCCAGACCAAGTACACAGTTGATCTTCTTCAGCGTAGTAATATGCTAGAGTGCAAACCATGTTCCACTCCTCTTGCAGCTAAGTCACAACTTTCATCCCTTGAGGGTGATTTGTTGACTGACGCGACTGAATATCGGCATCTCGTTGGCTCCTTGCAGTATCTTACTCTTACTAGACCAGATATAGCCTACGCAGTTCAACATGTGGCTCAGTTTATGAGTGTTCCACGTATTCCTCATTTAATTGTTGTTAAACGCATCTTGCGCTACCTGAAAGGTTCAATTGAGTTTGGAATTGCCTTCTGACCATCCCCTGGTCCACAAGCTCTTGTTATTTTCTCTGATGCTAATTGGGCAGGTTGTCCTGACACTAAACGCTCCACGTCTGGGTATCTGACATTTTTGGGCTCTCATCTTATCTCATGGAGTGCTAAGAAGCAACCAACCGTGTCTCCCTCTAGTGCTGAAGCTGAGTATCGATTTCTTGCTCTTTCATGTGCCGAGTCTATTTGGATTGCTTACTTGCTTCGGGAGTTGCATCAACCCATTCAGCCACCTATCCCTATGTATTGTGACAACCTCAGTACCACATATATGGCCTCTAATCCCGTCTTTCATGCACGAACAAAACACATAGAGTTGGACTATCATTTTGTTCGGGAACGGGTTGCTTCTGGAAGTCATCGGGTGTAGTTTGTTCCTTCTATTGACCAAATAGTTGATCTTCTAACTAAAGGTCTTCATAAACAACGCTTCCAATAGCTACGTTCCAAACTTGTCTGTTTACGACCGCCAAGTTTGAGGGGGAGTGTTAAAGCCACTAGTAAGAGCCCTTAATTACTGCTGTAACAGCTCCTAGTTATTGCTGCATAACAGCTCCTACTTATGGTTATGATTGACCATTTAGTTACTGCTGTATAACAGCACTTAGTTAATGTTGTAACAGCTACTAATTAACTTTGTAACAGCTCCTTGTAAACACTATATAAACCCTCATAGAGAGAAGAATAAAGCAAGCAAGATTTCTAATCCTTTCAGTAATGTTGCTAAAGTGAAAGGAAAAGTAAAGAGAAATTAGGCTATGCTCGGTTTTGTCAATGACTCAAATAGAAACTTGTTTATCTCTCCTGCTGTATCTCCTCCCTCTTAATTCTCAATCCACTCCAGTCTATTAGTCACTTTCAAACCTCTTTTCTCTCTCCTACCTCCTTTATACCAACTTCAATCTTCATTATAAGAACTCAATAGAGTTGTTCAATCAATTGATGTTCACAAGAAAAACCTCATATATTGATAATAAAATACAATTGATGATTAAGCTATATAACTCTGTTATAAATGTAAGGGCTTATTTCTAATCCTCGTACTAAGTCCGATATTCGAGCTCACATAGTTCGAATAAACACATTAATAACCAACCAAGGATTGAGGGCAAGCAAATTACAATACAGACTTCCTCATCTACAGTTCGGGGATATTGAAGCAACTAGTAACATCGCACTGCAGAAGATACTCAGATGTCCATCAACAGTTCGTATACATACGAACATTGCTAGAGATCGTATCTTCACCAACAGTCTGAAGTTACAGCAAAGGTCATCAAGAGATCCGTTACAAGATCAACAAGCATCAGATAGCAAGACGTTATAAGAGACCTCATAAAAGACTCATCAAACTCATATATTGTAACGTTCCTCATTAAAGCAATAACGGTCATATTATAAGACCTATAAATAGGACCAGAGAACTACAGATTGAGAGGCTGTTCTGACACATCTGATAAGAGGCCTTTTCTACATCTCTCTCTCTTTGTAATAGCTAGCAGTCTATAAACATCTCTCTCTTTCTAAAATCCTCAGGAGAGGTCGTGGTTTTTAACCCATTCAAGGGTTTTCCACGCTAAATCTTGTATTAGTTACTTTCAGTTCTTAACTAACATTCCATATTTCAAGGGTGTAAGGCACTATCTTCGTCCAATACGAAAATAGGCTATTACAATAAAGGTTTTTTAAGGCTCTCTAATCTGTAAACCAATGCATTACATACCAACAATTTCATTTTAAATGATTTTAAGGTATTTTGTGTATCTTCTTGCAATGTAGGACAAGTCTTTGTAGTAGAAAAAATAATAAGCATTATTTTCATCTGTGTATCTTCTATGACTTATTTATAGCAGATTTCACCCTATAGTTGTATAAAGATTTTGTGTCAATCAGGACGAATATCAAAAATTCTTTTCTCCTGATGCCATGAATGGCTAATCAAGAAAGCTTTCTCCATATTTACGACATTTCCTTAAGTTCCAATTCTGATAAAAAAATTCAAAAGACCAACATTCACGCATTTGTAGTGGAGTGGGCAATTCGACTAATTCAGAGCAATAATAGAAGACAACAAGGAGTCATGGCAACATAATTGACAGAAGTACTTCCGTGGATGACGAGAATCGACTCCATTGAAAAACAACAATACCCAATTTCTTTTTCAGGTGGAATAAGAGAGAGAGAGAGAGAGCTTTAATAGGTACTACCCACATTTTAGAGGCGAAATGTGGAATGACATGCCACTGCCCGACGACTTTTGAATTGGCTTCCTACGAAGGTAAATTGTAAGTTAGGATGAGAGTCGTCTCTCTCCTCTCTCCTTCCTAGACGCTTCCAAATCCTAGCCGCTTAGGGTTTTGTACCTCTGCATCCTAGGATTTTCATCTATTTATTCCCTCTCTCTCTCTTTTCAGTAATCTTCGATTGGAGTGCAGCCTAAAACCTTTTGTCGTTTTCAACCGCTACAATTCAAATCACTTTTTCCCCCGTTTATTTATTTTCCTTTTCTATCTTCGATCGAATTTTTAAATTGTGGAACCTGCCGTTGATCTTTCTTTTTCAATGGCCCCCTCTTATCCCATGATTGCAGCTTCTGCTCCTACTGCTCATGGGGAAAATAAGAGATCTTTTGTTGCTGCTGCAGCCCCTCATGCTGTTCTTCCTGAGCACGGATGTGAGATATGGTCAAAGAGATGGAAAGCGTGCAGTACTTTTCTCAACTCAAGATCTTCACAAGGCTGAAGATGATGCTTTAGTGGATTTCAATCAAGGTACAATGCACGAGTTTATCATGACCCAAAATACACTCTTGACCCAACAAATCTCTTATGACCATACTATACCATAACCAAATCTCCAACTCCCATCCTTACCAGAATCGAACCCGAATACACGAACAGAGGCCACCAGATTGTCACATACAATGGATATTGTCACAACATCAGCCCTACCTCTTAACCAAGGAAAAATATCCGACACTTTTACCTCAAGGGTGGAAAACATACCGATCAAAGACAAAGGAAAACGACCTTTTGATGAAATGGAGATGGAAAGAATTGAGATGGAGTTAAATGACTCCATATTGGGGAGATTGTAAAGACGCCCGACGAAGATATTTTCTGACACGATACAAGCTAGTTATCCAAAATACACCAAGCAAACAGGTAGCAAACATAGTAATTTAGGCAGTTCTTTTGAAATTACAGCGGATAAAGGCGAAGCGGAAAATACAGCTAAGAGTACAACAGTTGAAGTAACTGGCAAAAGTAACCCGGTGCAACAAGTACGGACGACTAAAGGAAACGAAGCATTGTTTGACGCGACAAAGAAAGCTGATGTAGCTAAAGGAAGTCAAACGAAAGAAGGTAACATTGTTAATAAGGGGACTGATTCACTCAAATGTTCATATATATAATGAAATGTTTCTGTTGAAATTTCCGAGGGGCAGGGCAACGTGACCAACTGGTGACTGAAAAACCCAACTTAGTTTTTTCGTCAGAAACAAAAGCAACTCATGACCAACACTCCACGTTAGTTCGGAGAATGGGTTTTGACTACGTAGATATAAATGCAAGAGGCCTTTCTAGAGCCCTTATGTTGATGTGGAATGATCCCATGACCGTACAACTTTTGTTCTGTGACAATTGGATCATGCGTGTATGAATTAAAATCAACTCTGTTAGTTATATAGCATCGTTTGTGTATTTAAGTTGCTATAATAACATCCATGCAAAGCAGTAGCCTGTGTTGGGTGCATTGGCTCCCCGAAACAATGGCAAATGGATCATTTAGGGGATTTTAACAAATCACCACATCATATGAGAAAAGAGATGGAATACGTTTTGATGATCACCATGAAAATCATCTCATGGATTTGAGGACAGTAGGAATAATTTTTACATGAACAAATGGTAGAATTGGTTCATCAAGGGTTTGTGAGAAGTTAAATCGAGTACTGGTTACCAATTCATGGTTTACTTTATTCCCGAATGTGTCCGTCAAAATAAATACTTCAAATCATTCGATCACTTACCCCTTCTTGGATTCAAATCCTCCTCTCAGTAGAACTCGTCCTAGGCCATCTATATTTGAGCACATGCGGCATCTTTACCCTGGGTTTCATGACATAATGCATCGGCACCGGGCAACACACCCGATGAGAGGATCTAGTTCATTTCAATTTTGCATCTATCTCTCTGAACTCAGAAATTATATCAGATGATGGAATAGGTGGAAATTTCCGAATGTACAAGTTCAAATTCAAGAAACTTCTGTTGCACAACTTGCACTTGATAATACCATTCTCTTTGGGAAATCCAACTTCCAATTTATTTCATTTTGAGTACCACTTAAAGATTAAAATGGATGCACTGCTTAATCAACAAGAGATTATGTGGGCAGAACGAGCCAAACAACATTGGTTACAACTAGGTGATAAAAACACTCCTTACTTTCAGTACAATCCTTACATCAGACACCACCTCAGACCCCACAACCTTTTTAGTACCCATACCTACCTCGATCACTGATTATGACAACGCTAGCCTTCTTACAGTTCCCGACGAAGCTAAAATCAATGATGCCATGTTCAGAAGCTCTAAGGCCCGACGGACTCTCTTCTCTTTTCTTCAAACTTTTCTAGGAAAAAACGAAAATCCAAATTGTAGATACGGTCACGGCTTTCTTCTGATCTAAGACCTTCACAGATGAAATGAATCACTCGCATATCATCCTCATTCTAAAATGCCCAAGCCCAACTCGCTGTGGATTATAGACTGATCAGTCTAAGCAATTTGACATACTAGATAATTGCAAAACGTTTGGCAAATTGTATGGAACCCCTGTTACACAAAGTAATCTCCTCGCACCAAGAGGGTGTTTATTTCTGGCATATCAATACATGAGCAATTGAGCATATTCTTCATATGTTAGAACTTGCTCACAAAATCAAACATTCAAAGGAAAAAACTAGGTGACCGTTGGCTTTTAAAGTGGATACGCCAAAAGCTTATGATCGAGTTGAATGGAGTTTCATAGAGAAAACTCTTACTGAGATGGGTTTCCATTATGAGTGGATCCAAATGCTGATGTTTTGTGTCTCTTCAACTTCATACTCGTTCTTTTTGAATGGTTCTCCGTTTGGTTTCTTTAAACATCTTTGCAACCTCACAAAAGTTTACTTTTGTGACGCTTCAGGGAAAAAACTAAACTTAGACAAATCCTGTTTCTATGCCCTCCAAAATTATGTCCAAGATTTATTGCACAAGTTTAAGAATGAACAAATATTAAACCTTCGACCAAAACCCTTATGTATTTAGGTGTCCCTCTAAAAGCAGATTATAGAAAGTTAGACTTGTTTTACTCACTCGCAGACAAAGTCAACAAGAAACTGTTAGGATGGAAATTAACAATTCTATCACAGGCTAGCAGATTAGTTCTCATTAAACATGTATTATCCGCCATACCTATCTATTAGTTTCTACGCACGCGGAAGCAATTACTCAACACGATTCTCTAATAACGATCTCTTTTATTGATAAAACCTAATTTAACATCCTACTTTCAATCTCTCCAAGAAAAAATATTAAACCTTCGACCAAAACCTTTATGTATTTAGGTGTCCCTCTAAAAGCAGGTCATAGAAAGCTAGACTTGTTTGACTCACTCGCGGACAAAGTCAACAAGAAACTGTCAGGATGGAAAACAACAGTTCTATCACAGGCTAGCAGGTTAGTTCTCATTAAACATGTATTATCCGCCATACCTATCTATTAGTTTCTACGCACGCGGAAGCAATTACTCAACACGATTCTCTAATAACGATCTCTTTTATTGATAAAACCTAATTTAACATCCTACTTTCAATCTCTCCAAGAACACCACCTAAACCTTAGCCAACCCTTTCTTTTATAGATAAAGAGTTTACAATCTATCTTCCTAATATCTCTCCAAATCAAATATTCTGCCCAATCTTGCGAATCCTAATATATTTTGAATTCTCTAAAATGGTAACTACAATAAAGCAAAACAAACCATAAACTAACTGCTGGAGAAAGTGAGTCTTCGGAATAGGTCCAACGACCACGGGGCACACCCACGTGTTCTATCACTATCCATGTCATGTCTACAATGCTTATTCCTTTGAAAATCATTAAACCTTTAGAAGTTATACAACGGGGCTTCCTCTGGAGCCTCAAAAAAGTTAACCAAAAACTAATGGGAAAACACATCTGAGCGCTTTTGACTAATCCATCTTTTTTGTGGATTGAAGAGATGAAAATAAAATACATTTTAGATTCCCCTTCACTGAATAAAAAGCTAAAGTGACAGATCTAAATACTGGGGAAAATATTACGACGCTATTGCCAGTCTTTATGAAAGGTATAGGTATGATAATAGGAGATGGGATGAACACTATAGCAAATTCCACTACATAGATCCCACAAATGGAGGTTTGGAAAGAACAAATTCTTATACCCTTTGACCCCGCACAAACAAAAGTTGCTGACCTGATTGATTCTACAACTTGAACTTGGAAAGAAAGTAATGTCAAATAAATTTGATCCCATCAAATGGCAATCAAAATCATGAGCTTACCAATTACTAAGTATCCACATCCTGATAAAGTCATTTGGCCAATACTCAAGGAAATTATGCTAGCAGTTCAGATATGCCTTCTTTCAGCATCAAGCATTAATGAAAAATGTCCTAGAAAAGTCCAACACTTCTAAGTCTGTCACCAAATTACAACTTTGCCTACACAAATAACAAAATCCGAGATGGAAGAAAATTTGGGGTTTACCTGCAACCCCTAGGGTAATTCTACTAGTGTGGAAGCTGTTTAATAAAGGTTTAGCCACAAAAGATAAATTCTTATAATGTGGAATGCAACTTGACCCTGTTTGTACATTATGTCAAAATCATGTTGAAACAACCGCACATGTGTTCAAAGATTGTAACAGCACTAGAGCTATCTGGTTCAGCTCCAATACCCTGATTCACAATGACTCCCTATCGTCGCTATCTCTCGACAAGTTCTTTGATTTCATATTGTACGGCAAACCTTACACAAAAAATTGCCAAATCTCAAGTTTGTAGTGCCATGTTCACCTTATGGGAAATTTGGAAAACAAGAAATTGATCGAATTTTGAAGGTCTATCACCAGATATCCCGATCCGTCAATCTCAAATCTTTCGGAAATCTCTCCAATTCCTTAAATCTGATGATGTGATTCAACATACTCCACTAACTATTTCTCGACACCAGTGGGCTAATGTACCATGGATTCCACCGGAAAAAGGTTGCATTCAAATATCCTCGAATGGATCATCAAAAAGTAATACCGGTCCAGCAGGAGCAGGATGGATACTTGGAAATGGCCAAAGGCAGTTTCTTGGTGGAAGGATGTTATACTTGGAAGTTCAGAAAGTTCTTATGGCTGAGGCAGTTGCACTATTTCAAGGGGATCAAATGACAAGAAATTTTGGAGTGGATCATCTCGAAATTTGTTGTGATTCTCAAGCTTGGTGCATATATTAAGTAACAGTATAAATAAATGGCCACGAAAAATCTACCAAGTGCTTCATGATATTACAAATGAACTGCAACATTTTCAAGGATTCATGGTAAGAGCAGTATATCGGGAAGGAAACTGTGGGATTGATACAATGACAAATGAAGGAGTGAAGCTCGGAAAAAACGTGGAATGCTTACCTTTTTCGACTGTGGAGTGGTGAACCACCTCCTTTTTATGCTTTGATTTACTTTCTGATGTTATGGGCAGATCTTTGCCACATTATGTAAATAACAATGTAAATTTTGTTTCTTAAATAAAGTGCCTCTCTTTACAAATAAAAAATAAAAAAAGTTAAAACTTCATGGGGGTTGAGCTCTTTGCCTATTTTTGGCTATGTTCTAATGAGGGAGATGCAACCAAAGTTCTGGCAAGAAAGGCTAACCACATCAAAAACTCATTCTTCAAAATTAACAGATGGACTCTGGATTTTGATCCTTTGAAGGATTCAAATGTAGTTCATGTATGGCTGCAATTACCAGGCTTGAAGGTGTGTTTTTTCAATCCAGGCTGATTGAAATCAATTGTGGATCCCATTAGTAAATTTCTTAAACCTGATCAAGCTACTTTACATCTCACTGGACTTTGTATGGCTAGGGCTTAAATTGAATTAGATCTCAATGCTGGTAGACCCAACAAAGTGTGGATCCCTCTTTTACACAACACAGGAATGTGGAAGCCTATTGTGTATGAGAGAGTTCCTAAATGTTACAAAAAATATTGTTTGCAAGGGCATGAATCTAATACATGCACCAGATCTAACCCAATTATTGTTGAAGATAATGTTGTACCCTCAAAGTTGAAGGATAAAGCTCTTGTTGGGGATAAAAAGTATGCTAAGAAGGTCTATGCTCCCAAATCTGCTCTAGTTTATGCTGTTAAGAAGGTGGGCCCTAATGCTCCTAATGAAAGTCATATTGGTTGTGGCAAAGACTTGGAGGTGCAGATTGAGAATCAAAAAGTGCAGGCTGTTAATGCTGTAGTTAATATTGCTGCATGTGTTGCTATAAATCAAACTCCAAGTACATTGCAGGTTGAAAAATGGGATAAGTAAAAGTTCAATGTTGTTAATGCTGATTTTAATCCAGATTCTCCTGAAGGTAACACTGATGGTGGCAGTGAAAGTACGCAGAATGAAGTGGTGACTAGTGATGGTTTACCTATGTTAAACAGTGAGATTGTTGGTGATGCTGATGTTGGTATTGGGGAGAGTAATGCAAATGAGTCTAATATATATGAAACAACTGTGACAGATGATAAAAATTTGAATGGCAATGTACTAGAGTGACTGATGGAACTGAGGATTCTGTTGATGCTGTGTTGACTCCAACTGGTGAGACAATTACAGTGGATGTGTGGGTGGTTATGATAATCAAGATGTTCAAGCTGTGCAGAATGGTAATTTAGTTGGTGTTGTGAATGGGATGAGTTCCTTGGTTGGTGATGTCCCACTTCAGTGAAGAAGCCAAGATGGAAGCCTACTTTTATTCCTCTTAGTATCAAAACTAGGAATAACATTGCCAAGTCCTTCTCAATAGTGTTGAATGATTGGTTCGCTTCCTGTTTGGAATTATAGGGGCATTGGGAATAATAAAACTGTGTCATCTTAAGGAGCACAAGATGTATGTAGTTGCTTTGCTTGAACCTTTTGTTGATGTAGTTCAGCTTCCTATGGTGACTAAAAGATTAGATTGTGATTATTATGCTTCTAATAATACTCATGATGGCAAAGTATGGATTTCTTTGGAAAGTGGAATTTAATGTTGATGTTATATCTGCTTCTAACCAAATATTACATTTTGTTGTCTCTAATAACTTATGGAGCTCACATGCCATTGTAGTTTATGCCAAGTGTGAAATTCATGACCTTTATGGGATGAACTCATTTGGCTTTCAATGGCATTAATTCTCCATGGATCATAGTGGGTGACTTTAATTTTATGAAATGTAATTAACGTAAATCTGAGTCGCGGAAGCAGGAACTCGAATTGATAAACATTAACCTAATTAAAATTAGGGTTTTTTTACTAATACTAAAACACAACTAAACTTCAAATTGAAACTAGCTCAGCAGATAAAACAGTGAAAACAAGCCGCCAGATAGAACAGTGTCAGAACCGACTTCACGTACGTACAGGACAGCTGCCCAGAGGATATACATGTAATCTTGACCTCACATGGTGACTCACCTTTTCATATCTCATATAAATAGGAAAGGGGAAACACTATGAAGGGGTTAGAAAAACTCTGCCAAAAATGCTCCCAACATCACCTTCGAGTGCCGTGTAAACTTCTCCCGATTCGAACTATCACCTAAATCAATATTTATACAATCTTCTATTCAAATCCTAGCTAGAGGTCGTAGAGAACCCCAATTCATGGTCTCCACGCAAGTATGTTAGTGCAGTAATCTTCCTTATTATTGTCTTCTATATTTGTTAAAACCCCTAGTCGAAGATAACTCTCAAGGTGTAAGAGCAAAGTTTCCCCTCTACGAAATCATGCTCCGACATTTGGCGCCATCTATGCTATACCCACCATCTCCAATCTTTTTTTTTCTTCCACCATTAAAGCCACATTTAATGGCCTCCACCCTTCATTCCACCTCTGCCATTGTTGGCAACTCCGCCGACGGCATTGCCGCCCAACTTGCCCTCATTAGCCAACAATTCGCCCAAGCCGAGGAGCGCCACATTAACCAGCTGCGCATTGAGCGTGAGGGTCGCCGGCAGGAACTCAAGGCTGAATGGCAACACCGTTTAGACGACACTGATAGACAACACAGAGCCTTGGATGAACTGCGCCACACAGTTCGTGAACTTCAGCAAGTCCAAACCCAGGACGCCCCTATGCATTCTCGGGTACCCGCCCCCTCGCACGTCTCAGCCCGCGCACTCCTCGCCCCCCGCCCCCAATATATTGCCGACCCTACAAACAAGTGTTATGCTTTGCAACGTTCACTTGAAATGATTCTTAAAGCCGTCGACTACACCAATATATTGCCGACCTTCCTAGCTACCTCGACGGGTCATACCTCAAGCCCCAACCCGCTCCGATACTGGCCCAGTCGAGGTACATATCTTCTAACTCCACCTAATCGAAGTTAATAACATCGACAGCGGTCACACCCGAAGCAAGCGCAAACGAGTCGAAGAGTGTTATAAGCTTACTTATCAACAGAAACTCCCCGTCCTTCTACCCGAACCTAGCCACCGCCCTCGACCCGAAGGTATATCCTTCATCGATTGTGACACTTCTCACGTCCGTTTCCCCCATTCAGACCCCTTGGTCATTATGATTAAGGCAAGCACCTCATCCTCCATACGATGCTCATCGATACGGGCAGTGCAGCGGACATACTCTTCCTCCAAACCGTCTGCGCCATGCAAAAAATAGATCTCATTACACCCGCCAACGTCGAACTTAAAGGTTTTAACGGCGCCACCGAGGTCGCCGTTGGCCGCCTTAGCCTCCCTGTCACCACCGGCCCTGTTACACTTCAAACCAGTTTTCTTGTCATCGACAAGAAATCCGAATATCTTGGCATTCTAAGGCATGATTGGCTCCATGCTATGAAAGCCATACCTTCTACCTACCATCAGACATTGCGTTTCACTACCCCATGCGGTACATGGAACATGAAAGGCTCCCAGCTCTTAGCTCGCTCATACGAGCATCCCGAGATTGACCTTACCAGGAAACTGGTAAAGTCATAGCAATCACTGCAACTCTTTCTCCCCATCACCTCGACCCCCTCTACTACACTTGTCGAACCTACAGTTTACGTCGAACTCGACGTACCTGGTCGAGGTACATTCATTGGCAGTTTTTTGGACACCACCGAGAGCCGCGAACTCACAACGTTTCTTCGAGACAACAAAGATGTCTTTGCTTGGACATTTCATGAGATGCCCGGCGTTGACCCCACCCTGGCCTGCCATCGACTTGACCTCATCCCCAAATCTACGGCTGTAAAATAGAAGAAACGTACTTTGGCCTCAAGGATTCGAGAAGCAGTGAACCTCGAGGTTGAAAAACTTTAGCTGCTGGGTTTATAAGAGAAGTCAAATACGCCAATTGGATCTCGAACATTGTTGCTATCCCCAAGAAGAATGGCATAATCCGAATCTGCGTTGATTTTACCGATCTCAACAAACACACGCCGAAGGATAGCTTCCCTCTTCCAATCATTTCAGTACTTCTGGATGCAACAGCCGGCCATGCGCGCCTATCTATGATGGACGCGGCTTCAGGTTACAATCAAGTACCCCTTCTCCCCGACGAACAACTTAAAACTTTGTTTATCACAGAACAAGGGCTTTACTGTTTTAATGTGATGCCCTTAGGACTCAAAAACGCGGATGCCACTTGCCAGTGCCTTGTTACCACCATGTTCAAACCTTTATTGGGCTAGTCAGTAGAAGTATATATCGATGATATGTTTTGCAAAAGCCTCTATAAACACACCCACATACAAGACCTGACCGAAGTTTTCTCAATTCTTCGATCCTACAACATGAAATTAAACCCAGACAAGTGCCAATTCGGCATGTCCTCAGGAAAGTTCTTGGGTCACCTCATTAGCAAACGGGGCATCGAGATCGACCCTACACAAATTTGAGCCCTCATTGATATGCCCTCTCCCCGAACCAAGAAAGATATCCAAAAGGTCGCCGACAAAATAGCCGCCCTTAACCGCTTTATTTAAAAATCTTCTGACCGCTTCGCTTGGTTATTCTCCTTCTTGCGCGACTAAGGCGTTCATAAAGCCAAATAGAGAAACCCCAAAATTAACTGGACACCCGAATACGAGCAAGCTTTTCTCGAACTCAAAACTTATCTTGGTCAACCACCTGTCATGTGTACCCGGTCGAAGGCGAAGTGCTTACCTTATATCTTGCGGTCACTGAGACTTCTATTAGCTCGGTCCTTATTTGAATAGAAGCAAGTATCGAGAAACACGTCTACTTCATCAGCACTTCATCAGCAAGACTGACCCCGGCCGAAACACGATATACCAAACTCGAACGATTGCTCCTTACACTTGTCTACACTTCTCGAAAGCTCAAACCATACTTCTCGACTGCTCCTTACATACGTGTTATCACCAGCTACCCTCTTTGAGAAATCCTCAGTAAGAAAGATAAATCCAAACGGGTGCAATAATGGTCCGTCTACCTCGGTGAGCACGATATAACGTTCAAAAAATAGGTATCTCAAAAGGGTCAGGTAGTCGTTGATTTCCTTGCCAACTTCCCGGTCGAAGATATTGACTGGGAAGAACACAAAGATGATTTAGCCGAAGATCAACCCGAATAAAATGACCCTTGAAACCTTAACACGGGATGGCGTCTTTTTACAGATGGATCTGCAGGACCAAACGGTTCTGGGATAGGTATCGTTTTGGTCACACCTTCAAACGACCGAATCGAAAAGGCCATCAAGTTAAACTTCGAATGTACCAAAAATGAGGCCGAATATGAAACTTTACTACATGGTCTCGATTTCGCCCTCGAACTTGGTGTCCCCAAACTAGCCGTATTTACTGATTCCTATCTCGTCCAGCGACAGTATACCGGCGAAAGCCAGGCGAACGGTCACATGGCTGAGTACGCAGCACTCGTCCGCCAGCGCATGGATTGTTTCCCTGAAAAATCATCGATTACACATTACCCTCGAAGCAAAAATAGACATGCCGACGCCCTCGCCTACATCGCTGCCAGGTTAGGCCAGTCCGTATCTCGAACCCTCAATATCGAAGTACTCGAATGCCCAAGTATCGACCAGATGGAAGTCAATACCATCAATACTGGGGGTGAGAGTCTCGATCTCAAAGACTGGCGCACACCCTTGCATACTTCAATAGTTCCACTCTACCAGAGGATACAAACGTCAAACGCTCGTTACTGGAAAACTGTCGACGGTACACCATCCTCAAAGGCGGTCTACATCGCAAATCACCAAGCAACGTACACCTCCACTGCATATCCCAACGCGAAGCCGCAACCATCCTTACTGAACTCCACGAAGGCAATTGCGGGTTCCACACCGCTGGTCGATCCATGGCTCTTTGTGCAATCACACAGGGTCTGTTCTGGTTGAATATGAAGAAACAAGCCGAAGAGTATGCGAAACACTGTGACAAATGCCAACGTCACGCCCATGACATTCGAAGCCCCTCCCAAGAACTCCACTGCAACAAAGTCACGTGGCCATTTAAGAGATGGGTCATTGATTTAGTGGGCCTTATCCCCAAAGCTTCGAGCAGCAGAGAACATATCTTAGTCGCTACAGACTATTTCACTAAATGGGTCGAGGTCGTACCTTTATGTCGAACAAGGGAAGAAGAGGTCACCAAGTTCCTTTGGGAAAATATTATTACACGTTTCGGCTGCTCACATATGATTCGATGCGACAATGGTCCACAGTTCGTAGGAAACAAGGTTCGAACGTTCGTTAAAAAATACAATATAATCTTCTCCCCTTCCACACCCTATTACCCACAAGGGAATGGTCAGATCGAAGCAATCAGCAAGACAATAGTCGATGGTCTTAAGAAACGCGTCGGCGAGAAGAAAGGGCGTTGGGTTCAGGAATTACATGTACTCTGGGCCTACCGCACCACACCCCTGCACAACACCCCGAAAGGCGACAGGTTGTACTCCTTTCCTCTCGGCCTACGGTACCGAAGCTGTTTTGCCCACTCAATTCAAGGTGCTTACAAGCGACCCTGGTCTTCCCGATGAAGACAATGAGTTCGAACTCGGATGTAATATGTTATGGATTGATAAAACCAGAGATCGAGCCTTAGCTAACCTTGGACGATATCAGATCTCTCTCCAGAAGTCTTATAACAAAAGGGTTCGACCATGGAGTTTCGATATAGGTGATTTGATACTTCGCCGAGTCACACCTTCCTCGAAACCTCGCAATACCGGCAAGTTAGCCGAATCTTGGGAAGGACCTTATGTCGTGTACGACAAAATCGATAAAGGATCGTATTACCTGATGACAGAAGCCGAGGAGCCCCAACCCAATCATTGGAACACGATGCAGATAGTCTCATACAACAGACCGCGGCCACCACCTCTCACAACTGATGTAAATACAGTATAATCAATAAACATATTTCTATCCCTTGTGTATCATCTCATATTTCCTGTGAACATCTTGATTTGGGCAAACCTAAGTATCTAGTCAACCCCTCGACCTGACTGATACTTGGGGTCGACCTCAAAGTTTTTCAAGGTTCCAATTCGAGTACTCCCGAATGGCATGAATGGTCAACAGACCGGACACCCAGGGATGCATTGGAGCCGACCACATTATGCTCCATATAGGCTCAAACCCGCGGATAAAAATACCCGGGGGTGACATCAAAGTCTTGTGAACTTCTTGATTTGGGCAAACCTAAGTACCCAGTCAACCCTTCGACCTGACTGATACTTGGGGGCGACCTCAAAGTTTTTCAAGGTTCCAATTCGAGCACTCCCGAGTGGCATGAATGGTCGATAGATTGGATACCCGTGGATGCATTGGGGCCGACCACATTATGCTTCGTATAGGCTCAAACCCGCGGATAGAAATACCCGGGGGCGACCTCGAAGTCCTGTGAACTTCTTGATTTTGGCAAACCTAAGTATCCAGTCAACCTGACTGATACTTGGGGGCGACCTCAAAGTTTTTCAAGGTTTCAATTCGAGCACTCCCGAGTGGCATGAATGGTCGACAGACCGGACACTCGGGGCTACATTGGGGCCGACCACATCATGTTACGGGCAGGATCAAGCCCGCGGATAGAAATACCCGGGGACGACCTCGAAGTTTTCAAGGTTCCAAATCTCAAGTATAAATTCAACTTTCGCCTAGCAAGCTCATTCAATCACACAAAATATCAGTACATATCAACTTGTTCAAATCAGAATATCAGTACAAACAACTCACACAGGGTTACCTTCGTTCTCCACTGGCACAGTCATTTCTTCACCGCCAGGGTCTCTCCTATAGGCGCGGCCTCCATATTCTCAACACCAGCACCTTCAACCTCAGGGATCGTTCTAGCCCCTCCATGCTTGCAACGTCCTCGACGGTGGACTCCTCCTCTTGGGGATAAAGTTCGAAGGTCTCTGGGTTGTACCCTAATCCATCAACAAATTTCTTCAGTGCTGAAGTCACCTCGCACTCATGATCGAACATTGCCTGAAACCGCGCAAGGTTGTCTCAAAATTGCTCCTCTTGGCTTGCCACCCTGGCCTCTAACACTGCCACCTTCACGTCAGACTTTTCGACCACCGCCAAGCTCTCCCTCACTGCATCAGAGCAAATTTACAATTGTTCTCGCTCTAGCTCTCCGATTCGGTCTCCAAAGACAAAATGGTACCCTTCGTGAGCTCACTCCCGTCTCGCGCCTCCTTTAGCCTCTCACACGACGCCTTTTGCACCGTGGTAAACGAGATCATCCAAGCATGCATCTGCATGGATCATAGACACCGCGACTAGTCATCAGTTATCAAGGCATAAATTCAAAACTCCAAGCCAAAAACAAACTTACCTGGTGCCAAGCCACCTCAGCACGCCGCCCTGCTTTTCTGGATTCGTGGCACACAAATTTATCATCAACTCTGCCGTCGCTCGAACATCGTCCTGTTCGGCCGCAAGCCACCTAACTTCGGCCGGGTCATCTCCTTTTACCATCTGCTCATGACTTCTCTTTCGGCTAGTCATCTTCGTCAAATGAGCGGTCGTGGCTTTTCCATTCCCCTTTTGGGTCTGTTGCACTGCTTCTGGAATTACTTCGGGTACAGTCGAGTAGGTCAATATAGGAACTCCTCGACGGGTCCTCGGTACGAAGCTTGACTTACGGGTCAGATTATTATAATCCATATCACTTACTTCTGCAGAGGTACCTGCTTCTTTTCTCCTCTTCAACGAACCAGCTACAATTGGCACGTCTCTCAACAATGTATCTGTCTTCTTCCACTTTTTCCTTACAATCTTCAGCTTCCGGAATACCTTATTCACCCAGTCCTCACTCTCGTTGATAAGGTCGTCGATATAAGACCTCGGGTTCTTTAGTCCATTATTGGCGGGATCTGCAAAACAGAGAATTGAAAGTCAAAATTCTATTCCAATCAACACAACAACAAAATTCGACTATCAACTTACATGGTTTGAATAGCCTATTCTTCAGCGCAAATTTTACCTCCTCATGGGCACACTCATAATTTTCCTTCACTACAACCAAATCTTTATCCCACCTGCGCCCAGCCAAACACAAGTCGAATAACCACGGTTTGTCCGAGTGGCACTGGATGTGATACGTCCCTACTTTCTTATTCGCTTTCTTCTAGTAGAACGACACTACGTCGAACCACTCGATTAAAAACCTTCTTTCACGCCTCAGCTCAACATTCATACCTTCGATCACCCTCATCATCTCATAAAAGTTGTCGTTCATCTGGCACAGAGCCACATCCCAAAAATTCAGCACCTGCTTTACCAGCCTCCGAAGGGGTAGCCGCATCCCTAATCGAATCTGTCCCCTGAACGCCATGATTCCCTCATGAGGCGAATCCATAAACGAATACTCGGCCCCTAACGGCACCAGAATAATCCCCTTCCCCGCCAACTCATGTTTTGCCATAAATTGTTCTAATTTTGTCTTTTCCCGAGGTGAGACCTGGCCCACATATGTCTCCTCATCTGTAACTTCCCTACTCTCACACTCTTCCTCTTCCCCTTCCCCTTACCCTTCGTCCCTCTCATCCCCCGAATGCTCGACTCTAACCTTCACCCCTTTCCCCTTCTTCATCTTCTTCGTCACTCTTCCCGACTATTCGAGCCTTATGACGGCTCCTCCTCAACGAACCAACATTTGGCTCCACTACAGCCAGAGGTGCGTCTGTTACAATTTGCAACTCTTCGACATCACTATTTGCCTCCCCTCGACCAGATGTACTCGGCTCGTTCACTTCGTCATCATCCTCATCTATCAGCCTCATCCTCGAAATTATACCCTTCAGAAGAAGAGGATTGACATTAGCTCGATATATTCGAGTATCAAGTTTCAGGTTCATATTGTACCATTAACTACCCACCCTCACTCATCGGCCGTCCCACGACCGAATATTCGATTACTATCTCCTCTACTCTCCAAATTCACACCACTCCGCAATTATTCTTTGCCAGACTTCCCAGTCTCGTCTCTTACGCCCTACCCCAATTACGCCATTACCGGCGTCACAGCAAACCCCCATCCCCTCTCCCACCCAAGAACAAAGAAAGAAAAGAGCAATTATATATAACAAAGGATCAAGAAACCTATGTGTGTGACGTAATTAGATGTGTCCGCGATGAATTCCAACAGCAACAATATCTTCTCCTTCCTTCCTCTCTTCAGTAACAAGGGTTTTTGTCTCTCTTACCAGTCTCTCTCTCTATGTGATTGGAAATAGTAACAATTTTCTCTTTCACTCCCCTCTTTAAATACAGTCCCCAAAACTGCCTCGGTTTCCCCAACCGTCATCATTACCACTACCCTCACTCCCCCCCCCATTTTCAGGCACTATGTATTTTTACCAGACTGCCCCTACTAATACACACATGTGTGTGCCATACCTCCCCTGGTCAAAGACTTTCCTAGTTCTCTCGAATCCTCGATCCCTTCTAAAACCAACAATTGTACATGGTCGTCCTCCACCTCGAACCTTCGAATATTCTCACCCATCGATACCAGGCTTCTGACACCCTGTCAGACCCTGCCTCAATAACCCCATCTAACTCACACGTAGCCTCCACCTCATTCCCATAATCGAGACACCATCATTACGGCCTGCACCGGTATACTGACCCATGAGTAGTGTCCCCTCTGATAAACTCTGCCATTGACAAACTCTGCCATTACGTCTGTCAATCTTTGCAGTCAAAGTATTACTACCCCTCGTTCACCGAGCCATCTTTTATGCTCAACCATATTCGTACCCTTGAACATGTTTTATCCACTCAACCTTCGACCAATAATCCTTCCTCCTAACGAAGTCTAGATTCTTTCAAAATGTTGTCATTCGTTTTCCTTATTTCTTACATTGAAATATAACCGCACCTACAATTATCATCGACCTAAGATATCTACTAGCAATACTCTTTACCCTACATTGGCACACTTCGATCAAGAACACTTGTTTCATTCCAACAAAAAAAGAAGCGGGAATACAACAACACAAGACACAAACTATCCTCATTTACAAACCCCAACCACAATGTCAAAAGAACCCCCCTATCTGCACACAGGGCAGTTCTTCCAGTACCACGGACAAACCCCGGCGGCGTCCACAGCGTTCACCAGCCGTTATGCCAACGTCCACAGAAGATAGGAACGTACAGTCACGCTCGGTAAGTGCCATTGCATTAGCCCACACCAGTAAGCGAACGGCTCCTCGCCGATCTTTTCTCCTTGGTCCAGGTCTACCAAGTCCGGCATCGGCACCCCCATGTCTCAGCGCCCAATAAACTTTTGCCTTAATACCGCAGCTTTGGCCTCCACTCGAGCTTCCTTCTTCTCCATTTTCAGCTGATAGCGAGTTCCCCTGGTTGGCTCCATTACAGTACTAAGCGAGGAAGAAGATGAACAGTACTTGAAGAAAATCCCCCCCCCAAAAGCCCCTATTTATACCCTGTTTAAAGAACATTAATTACCTCCTTAATCAGTATCATCATCATTAATGATCTTGGAACTACCCGCATTCACACCAATCAACTTTCCAGCTTCCTACACCTAACAGTTTTTCTCAACACGTGCCATCTACAATAATTTTTGAGGCACCAGCTGAGATGGAGCGAATGTAGTAGCCTACTCGCAGCCTCCTAAGACTAGTCAAATACTCGAAGGATACATCGAAGCCTACCAGATACTCAAAGCCCAAGGAACCAATAAAACAGCTAAAGGCATGTGATCTACCCGAAGCCTTCCGAGATTAACCGAACACTTGAAGGCATCATCGAAGCTAGTCAAAGCCAAAGCCAAAGCCAAATACAGGCGGTCAACAGCAATTCCAGAGAGGTTTTGACCATATTAGTGCATGGTCAAAGGCAGACATACCTGACAACCAGCTCACCAGATAGAACAGTGAAAACAAGCTGCCAGACAGCTACAGTGTCATAACCGACTTCACGTGCAAGACAGCTGCCCCAGGGGATATACATGTAATCTGACCTTACATAGTGACTCACCTTTTCCTATCTCCTATAAATAGGAAAGGGCAAACACTATGAAGGGGTTAGAAAAACTCTGCCAAAAACGTTCCCAACATCACTTTCGAGTGCCCTGTAACCTTCTCTCGATTCGAACTATCACCTAAATCAATATTTATACAATCTTCCATTCAAATCCTCGCTAGAGGTCGTGGAGAACCCTAATTCATGGTCTCCACGCAAGTATGTTAGTGCAGTAATCTTCCTTATTATTGTCTTCTATATTTGTTAAAACCCCTATTTGAAGATAACTCTCAAGGTGTAAGAGCAAAGTTTCCCCTCTGCAAAATCATACTCCTACACCCATAGTTCCGGTGATCACCCCGTTTGTGGGGCTCGACAAATCTTCAATCGGTAATGCCACAAAAGGGTTGATATCTTCGATGCTTTGCGAGAGGTTTCGCACGGATTCGGTGTCCATTTCAGCTATGATCGGTGGTAAATTCGTCGACGTTACGTGTTGCGTAGGGATTTTGAGAGTACCTGAAGCAATTAACTCCATAAGCCAGTCGAATTTGTTGGACAATTTATCGTATCCTTTGACTTTGTTGGTCAAATCACGACTTGTTTTGAGAGTTGAGTGTTTGTTAGTGGCGCTATAAGGAACGAAAAATGGCTCTGATACCAATTTAACGTAAATCTAAGTCGCAGAAGTAGGAACTCGGATTGATAAACGTTAACCTAATTAAAATTAAGATTTTTTAATAATACTAAAACACAAAACTAAACTTCAAATTAAAACTAAACAAAAGCTTAAACTAAATTATTTTCAAATCATCAACTAAACAACAATATAACCTAGCCTCCCTTTTTATAGAACGCAAGGGGATTAGAATTAGCAGCCCTAATTCTAATTCAAATAGAAATCTACTAAAATTGGGAAATTTTATTTTCTAACTATCTGTTGGTTAAACAAGCAAGTCCATAAAATCTACTTAGCATCTCCAGCAATGTAGAGGCTTGAATCAAAATAGCATAAATAAAGATAGCTCGTAGACGGTGAGAAACAATCATGATATGATGATTCACATCAGTAATAGTAAGAAAGTGGGCAAAAGAGTTGGAAATGCTACAGCCATGAGAGAATTTGAGTTCATGATCCAAGTTGATGGGGTTTTAGAAGTCCAATCTATGGCGTCAGCTTTTACATGGTGCAATGAGCACAGTGGTACTTCTAGATGCTGGGCTAGGCTGGATAGAGCTTTATGCAATGCAAAATTCGTCAATGCCTTTCCTGGCCATCACGTGCACCATCTTGCTAGGGTTTGCTTAGATCATGTTCCCTTATTGCTCTCATTTAAAGACAACTCTTATACAGGTCCTAGAGCTTTCAAATTCTTGAAGATGTGTGGTCAAAACAAGAACTTCTTAAGTTTTTAAGCTGAAAATTGGCCTAGTGGGGTGTATGGAAATTGGAAACTGTCTTTCATCTCTTGGCTTCATATTGAAAACTCTAAGAGGGGCACTCAAGGGCTGGAATCACACTGTATTTGGTAAAATCCCCAATAATCTGAATGCTCTTTGATTAATGCTCTCAAGGATAAAATCACTGCCTTAGATTATGCATTACTAGATGGATAGAATGACAATGTGAGGGAATAACTAAGTGTAGTGATTAGTGAAACAACAATATGCTCATATGCCTTACACAGGGAGGTGTTTTGGAAGAAACAATCTGGAATAAATTGGCTCAAGGATGGTGATTCTAACACAAAATTATTTCACAAGGTAACTCAGATTAAGAGGAAAATGACTACTTTCTCAGACTTCAAACTTCCAAATGATGACACATCTCAAGACATGGGTGTAATACACAATGCTGCTGTTGACTATTGCAAGAAGATTCCTACGGCTCAAACTGCGTCCACTGATGGAGGACAATGAGATGCTACTTCATATACCAAGCTTATAGGAGGTCAAATAGAGTATTTTCAGCATACCTGGAAGTGCTCCTGGTTGTGATGGTTTTAGTTCTTTGTTTTTTCACAGTGGCTTGGGACATCATCAAAGAAGACCTTCATGGGGCTATTAAAGAATTTTTTGCTAGTGCTCCTCCTCCTAAGTGCTTTCCTTCATATTTTATTACCCTCATCCCAAAAGTTGATAAACTTGGTGAGATGGTAATTATAGACCTATCAGCTTATGTTCAGTGGTGTACAAGGTGTTTGCCAGGATCATAGCTACAAAACTTAGCTCTTTATTGCCCAAAATTACTCAGATAATCAAGATGCCTATGTGCAAGGGAAATATATTAGTGAGAGCATTTCACTAGTACAAGAAATTGTGGGAGATTTGAAAAGGAAGGTTAGAGGTCACAATGTCATGGTTAAAGTTGATATGGCTAAGGCCTATGAAAGGCTGGACTGGTCCTTTTTCAGAGGTGGATTGAGTTGATTGGGCAATGTGTTGAAACACCATGGCTCTCACTGGTGTTGCAAGGTGTTTTCAAAAGGCTACATCAAGCCCTCCACGGGGTTAAGGCAAGGAGACCCCCAATATCACATGTTATTTATGATTGCAAAGAAAATGCCTTCTAGAAGGTTAAGCAATATGCTGCAGAAGTTGAACTTTTGCAACTTGGGCCAAATCTCTAATAGAGATGTATTTAACATGCATGTTGATCTAATACAGTGCATAAAGGAAGTATATGTGAAAAGAAACCCTCGGATAAAATAAAATAAAAAAATTTACCAAATTAGTGCACCGAACTCTAACACAATTACCAAAAGAGTTAGGAGCTTGTTATGGATCTGCATGCCAACAAAGAGGAAATTTCAAGAAAAAGATAAATGGTTTCATTAAAAAAACAGTTGAAATACTAAAGATATGGCTATGCAAGAAAATATATAAAACATGTGGATGTGACTTACATAAAGAGCGCAAAAGAGAGCAACTATAATACTAGCAACAAACATGGCCGTTGCATATATACGAGCAGGGTCAAGCATCATTGTCACTTGTCGTTTAGGGCCTATAAGGAAGGCTGTGCTGCCATACAAAAAACTCCAACTTTAGCATCGGGAAACATAATTAAACAACTAAGTTGTAGAACGACTATAATGAAAAATTCGAATCAATATTAAGATACAATACTCGTGGATATCATTGGGCCCCTTACACCTTTCTATTATCAAAAAAATAGAAAACATTAAAAACGATCATGTCACGGAAGAAAAAGGGTTGGGCGGTGAAGTCTCTGTAGTAAAACAAGAAAGTAGAAGCCAAAAAAAAAAAAAAAAGTTCTTATATACCAGATATAGAGTGCGAAACTCAAAAAAAATTGCATGACATAAGGCTACCATTGGATATGACCCCAACCACATTGTTAAGAATCAAATAATATTGAGATTTGAAACAAACAGAAAATATATGTTGAATGTGAATCTAATTCGGAAATAAATGAAAAAGATTTATCTTAAACGGAATCCACATTCCACATTAAATCTAGACGAAAAGATGAATTGAGAAAGCCTAGAAAAACCTATGCATATTTTTCGGATCGGATTGTTATTCATGTTATGTAGGGGTAAGTCCAAACGCTATCAAAAAATATATAGGAAGTCAGACAAAGGGATATGGTTCTTTATTTATTTTTTACTTGAGGAAGCTTTAATCAAGTTCAAATCAATGATGTAGTCCTCCCAATGCATATTTTTATCAGATCTTCAATTGGGTTTCATATTTAAGTCTTGAGAGCCTAGTTTCGCAACAATCACTTGGACTTGGGCCTATTAAGTATGAACCCATAATCCTCTAGATATTACGATAAAAAGAGTTGACAACCATCCGAGTGTCATGTATAAAAGACTTAAAATATAGAGATACGTCGAAAAACCTCCCAATGGATAGCAGATTGCCAAAGGTAAACGCTACCCCAAACTTGATTGGATTGAAGAAAACAAACAACGACTGCCACCAAAAAAGAATATTTTTAGAATCTAATTAGAGAATCACTATAGGGGAATATCACTGCCTTAAATACGTACACAACAGGTGAAAATAAAAAAATAAATAGATTTAGCTTAACTTACTAGGAGTGTGCAAGCTAAACCAGCGACGAAGCATATTGCAAAGCCGTATAATCTCTGATCCAATAGAAGAGGGAAAAAGGTAACAATTAGACACAAATGAGGTCTAAGCATTTCAAAAGAAATAGAAAAAAATGGATAAAGGTTTGGCCTGGCTATGTAAAACGGCCCCGTACAAATTTATAAAGGCACCCTTCCTTCAATACAAGTTGAGGAAATATTTTCACAACTCACATCAGACAAAGTATCCCCCCTCCCCCCTCAATCCCCTATTTGTTTTGCACCTTCTCACTCATTTATTGGAGAAATATTTATTGGCTTTTGGATTTTAGGTAGGAAATGGCTGAAATTGGTGAAAGTCGGTACATGTTGAGTTAGTGATCAAATGCCTATGCATATAATTTACAAAATGTTCTACTAAATGGGTCGTTTTTCTTGACTCATTCTTATCGAGCTTTTTGTCAAATGTACTGCTACTGTGTACACAAATAATATGTTCTACAGTTTCATTATCAAAAAATAGTGACATTTAGGTCTTGAACGTCATATCCTTCTTTTGGGTAATCTAAACTCAGCTTTTTGCAGAATTTTTTATTACAAAAGTGTTTATCACATAATTTTATTTTATGCAATTTGAGTATGTACATTCAAGTTTTTGTTTTTACATAAGCTCATTAAATTATATTTACATTTATAATTTTTGAGCTCACAAAGGTTTTGAAATACAAATGCCACACAGCCAGAGTAGATTAATGAGTTCTGGTCTCCTTGTCCTCGTCCACTCCTCTAGATGCTTCGCATTCGTTTAGCTTTTGCAGCATTCAGGAAAAAATTAAGGGGTGTTCAAATATAGACATAGGTTCATTTGTGAATGTAATTTCGAAGGTAAAAAAATAGAATCGAATCAAGATAACTAAAGTACATTAATAATGCAATTTCCGTTGTCAAACTCCATAGTTAATCACCCCTTTAAAACCAACAAGAATATCATTTTCCTCAAGAAACATTTCTAATAAAATGGAGTACTCAATTGAGTTACCCGGTGTTCAGATCAAAAGGAAAAAAAGCATATATGGATAGTACTGCCTGAAAGTTGTTCCTTATTTAGCCTTTAAATCCCTTAACCAAAGATCGAATCAAGCTTTCTCCACTTGTGGTAAGTAATCTCAATCTAATCTACCTTGGGATGGTATAGGGGGTGTATGTGTAAAGTTAACATAATAAATGTTTTTTGAGAGACTGACCCAGACATCTGCTTCATAGTTATGATCATTATCAAAGATGTTATTCATGGTTTGGGGGATTTCTCATGTCTAGAGTAGGGACATTGGGCTCGTGTTGAGGATTCAACGTAGAAGTATTTTGATGGCACTGCTTTGTTTAAAGGAATCTTCTACACCATAGATAGGAATGGGATTGTTTCACTTTGCACGTCGGGTTATGGTTCAAGTCCTCGTCTCATTAAATTATACAGCCACCGCAAGAAGGATTTGACTGTGCCCAGAAGTACTTTGTGGAGTCAGACGTAATTTTTATTTATTATTATATCATTTGAAGGTGAACAAACCTTTTAGGCCAACCTACATGTTAGAAGTTCATAATCTAGGACTTTATAGGAGCAAATTTGTTAAAACAGCATAGGTGGGGCCAACTTGTGCTCTTAGGTTGTAATTGCTCATTCTTTCTTTCAACTTGTGATCATCCCAGCATATTCAAAAGGAACCATTTACTTTACGTATTTACGATGACATATCAAAATCAGCCTTAGGATATGTTTGGTTGTGGTTATTAATAAGTCACGTGGTCATACCTCCGACCACGCATAGCATGTTTTGTACATCATGTGCGCACCCCTCTTATGTAGTTTTTGCTATTTACTTTAATTGCATTATAATTAAGAGAAGTTTCCTAATTAGAGTCTAGCTAAAGTTTATATTTGTGCTAGGTCTCTTCTCCTATAAAAGAGAACGTAAGCTTAATTTATTTTGATGTTAATTGTCCTCTAATGGTCGTTCATACCGTCAACGAACTATTTATATTTATGTTATTTTGATTTAAGTTTCTCCATTGCTGGAGATGCTAAGTTGATTTAGGGACTTGCTTGTTTAACCAACACAAGGTTAAAGAGAAAGTTTTCCTAATTTAAGTATAATTTTATTTCAATTAGAATTAGGGTTGTTAATTCTAATCCCCCCTGTGTTCTATAAAAGGGGGGGTCTAGCTTATTTGTTATAAAGTAAGTAGTTAATAGAGTTGATTTGTTTATGAAAAGAGTTGAGTTTTTATCTTATTAAACTTTATTTGAGATCTAGTTCAAACTTAGTGTTAAATCGAATACGAAATAAGTTTCCACGTTCGTAGATTCACATTATATTTAAAATGTTGGTTTTAGTGAGAGAAAATGCTTAGCCTTAGAGGGAGAGATTGTAGAGTTTGGGGTAAATCTATAAACACTAGGTCTCTAACATTTACTTTATGCAATTATGATATCGTTTCTTAAATCGAGTGTGTTAATCGTTTCCGCGTACGTAGTATTTAACAAATTGGTACCAGAGCTATGAGCGATCATAGGTTTGCCTTTTATGTTTGTACGATTCTTGAGATAGCAAGGTTGGAGGAGGGAGTTGTGACAGAGGATTAAAAAAAAATCGTTGAAGATGGCTTGGAGATGAAACACCTCGAAGAAACGACATAAAAAGAGGTTCACCGTGCGATTGATCTAGTAGGTGGGTAAGAAGACAGAGACATGTCAAAGAGTTCTCAATCAAAGGACAACGAGGAGGTTGTGACTTTGATGCGAGGGGTCCACATGATCAACAAGTTGAACAAGTTAAGGAGTAGGGGGTTTCGCGAATTTGTTCGGCAACGACGAACAAAATTATGGGATTGAGAAGGAAGTTATTAGCGATTGCGAAGAGATGTCAGTTTTTGAACAATTTGAGACCACAGGAGTGGTTGAAAACAATGCGAGTGTCACCAGGGTATGTGTCGGGTTCGGAGTCAAGCCAGAAAATGGCAACCCAAACCTAGGGTTACCACATATTGCAGGGACAGTTAACGGAGAAGTAGCGGCACCCAAAACTCAACACAGATGAGTGGAGTCATTGATTACAATGTGGAAAGCTCTAAGAGTGATAATCGTGGAGAGGAGTGGCCGTACAAAGTCACGAGGAAGGCGGAACTGTCGACAATTGCAGGTGTTGAATCGGAGGTGATTGAACAAACTCCGTGTAACGGAGTTGTCCAACCGAGGACTAGAGTAGTCAGGGTAGGTTTTCAAGGCTTGGGGGCGCCGGGAAACGATTATTCGCCGATGAGTTGGTCGCAGGACGCGCTTGAATTCATCTGGGAAGAAGTTAAGCCGCACATACGGGTAACTACCCATGTGCGAGGCACAAGGCAGTTTGGTGACACATGTTTTGGCATGCCAATTGGAACAGGGTCACATGTTTCGGCGCACCAATTGGTATGCCATCGAAGACACATAGCATAGGCAGAGGTTATTGTGGCATGCCTTTAAGTAAACCACGTGACCCACATGTGCTTACTGTTTTTGACCCAGGCTAAAAGTGGAGAAACCACACCCACGCTCAAGCAAGCCCAATTGGGGCTGCAAACCCTGGCCCAATTCAGCACAAAACATGCCCGAGCATCCTTTACTCGATATGTGGCCCGAACTTAAGCAAACCAAAGTAGAGTCGCGAGCCCAGACTCAAGCTCAGGTTTCACTTGAATAAATACAATACCAATAGCAGCAAGTACTGGCACTATTCCGACCACAAATCCAGCATCTCCGACAACGAGTATGTTACTACAAATCAAGGTTGCTGAAAAAGCGCGAGTATTGATCCGTTTTGGCAAGAGATAGAGGCTCGTGCAAGTATGGAGGTAAATAAATTTTTGGGGAATCTGCATAATGTTACCAACACAGTTTTTGGCAAAGTATTTTATTCCGCATGCAGAGTTATTGGGTACAGCAAGTACTGTGGACCGATTGGCAATCGTCCTCTTCTCGGAGGTACCTCTTTCAAGTTCAAGATCTTGTTTTGTTATGCAACCAGAGTTAATAGGTACGGAAAATGTCGTGGAAGAATTTGCAGCTGTCCTATACTCATAGTTATGCATCCAATGAAGCGGCAAGGGCTTCCAGATGATGTGTTACCCAATCCATTAGGTATATTAGTGATTTATGGCAAATTTTGTGGCCGTCTTCCCGCTTCTTTCGGCGTACATTTTTTTAATGACTTGTTGATTTTCTCACCAAAGTTCGTGGTCGAGCTCTTCTTAGACGGGGAGAGTTGATAAGTCACGTGGTCGTACCCACGACCACGTATAGCAAGTTTCGTACATCATGTACGCACCCCTCTTATTTAGTTCTTGCTATTTACTTTAATTGCATTATAATTATGAGAAGTCTCCTAATTAGAGTCTAACTAAGGTTTTTATTTGTGTTAGGTCTCTTCCTATAAAAGAGAGTCTAAGCTTAGTTTATTTAGTATGTTGGTTTTAGTGAGAGAAAAGGCTTAGCCTTAAAGGGAGAGATTGTAGAGTTTGGGGTAAATCTATTAAACCCTACGTCTCTGACCTTTACTTTATGCAATTAAGATATCGTTTATTAAATTGAGTGTGCTAATCGCTTCCGTGTACGTGGTATTTAACAGTTATGGTTTGGTTATCAAGGATCAAGATCGGGTTTTACTAATTCCTCTATGATTTTCCTTTCATGATCTTTTGGCTTTGACCTATCCATATTATCGTAACTAGATTTTGCTTCTATTAGGCTTTTGCCCTGTAATATTTTGGGGGTACAAGTTTGTGTAACAGTCAAAATATCCCTAATTCATAGAACAAATATACTATATATTTCAGCTACAAACACCTATTATGAACTGCGAAGTTTTCATATAAACTATATTTATCCAAATAGTTTTTGATATTTTAGTTGACTGTTTGGATTGATTTTTTATATGGTTGTACAGCATGCAAACACACAGCAGTTTCGGCTTTTGAGCACCGCAGCTCAAAATAAGCCTAACCTCATTAAAGGACTTCTTTCAGAACCATTTCCTCTTTTGTACGATCAAACTGTTGTTAAGATAATACGACTATGAGTAGTACCTGTAGTTTTATACTGGCAGTTGATCCTGTGACCATGTTTGATATATATTTGTGCTTGTTATATTTTTTCTTTACTGAATCTATCATCACAGACACAGAGATACACCATACAGACGTGTCACTGAGATAATATGTTTAGTCTTTCGAGTAAAATCTATATGAGTTGAGGGATACTTTTGAAATGGGGTGGTCGCGGGTCTTGCTTGAAAGAGTTAGGGGAAGGGGGTAGTTCTGAATAACCCAACAATTTATATATCCTTGTGCTCTGATTTGGAAAGAGTTTGGCTAGTTTTGAGTTGGGCAAATTTTTGAAGCAATAGGCTTTTGTGACAACTCATAAAGTACAAAAGCGTTTTTGTAGATTTGGCATGTACAGATACATCCATGGAGCTTTGTGGGTTTCTTTCTTCTCAATTTGAGGACAGGCTTTCATCTTGTCCAGTTCTGTTTGTTTGACAGAGGAAACATTTGAGACTCAGATTTCAGTTTTTTGGAATTTAAGATTTCCATTGAAACAAAAATTGTGCGAAATGATGGCTCGCAGATAGGGCATATCCATCTCGGAAGTCAAGATCGATCTGAAGCCTAGACTGTGTTTGCAATAATTCATATCATTGGCTTTGGCTTTTATACCAAGCTTCGTTTGGAGCCTCATAGTGGATACCTCGACTTGAGTTTGTTTCTTACATGAGGAGCCACTGGTTGGAAAGGGACGTCAAGGAATATATGACGGCACGAGTTACGATGTTGAGAAGTCCCAGATATCCATGTGTTTCATTACTCACTGTCAGGGACAGATTTATAGTCCCCCCCCGCCCTTTGAATTTTGCTAATTTTTATCCTATATAATATAATATACAGCCAAAAAAAACTATACATAAAACCAGCCCACAAGCCCAACCCAGCCCTCGCTATCCCCCCCAACCTTTAAACTACCTAAGCCAAACCCAACCTGACCCAGCCCTCTCTATTCCTCCCGACCTTTCTCTATCTAACCTTAATTGAATTTTATAAAAAGCACAAAAAGGAGCTCAAGCTCCCGCTCTCTAACCTTAAACCTTAAAATACGGAAATCGCGACTTTCATGAAGTATGCAAGGCTGATTTATAGCCAAGGTTAGTATAATGATCTATATTTTCTCTAAATAATTATGTCAAAGGTTAACTTGTGCTTCAGTAATATTTTCGCAAGATATTTCGACTAATTAAACGTATGATATGCATTAGTACATGTTATAGGCATTTGATATATAAAGAAAGACACGAAATTACTTCAATACTATTTGGGGGCTCCGCCCCCAAACCCCCCAGATCCAACCCAAAACATTTTCTTCAATGCAACCTCACCTACTCTAAAACGATAGGTCCTCCCCTGCCCACTGTTGACATGTTTTACTGAAAGTTGTGATGGCCGATGTGAGGGAAAAGTTCAAAAGGATATATTTTGGTCTGGAACATGCACAATTATTTCGTGGAAGTCATTCCCAAAGCTTTACCATTGACACTTGGAAGTTTGAATGACTTTAGACCCATTACCATCATTTTGCTATCAACAAAATCATTGTCAAGGCAATGTCTGCGAACTGTGCTATTAGTGATTCAACCATTTTTGTCTCAAGGATTAGTGAACTGAGTAGTAAGGGGGATATATGCAAAATAGACTTTAAACCAGTTTAAGGATAGTGTGAGTTGTTGTTCTTTTGGTTGTAAATGCTTGGAGTGAATAGATTTTGGAGATAAGTGTACGTAATGGATTTGAACTTGTATCTCATTGGTTTTCTCTTCTATACCTTAGATGGAACAGTGACAGGATCCTTTTCGAGTTTGAGAGGTATCCGGCAATCCTGAGTAGATTGATAACATGTAGAACAAGAGACTTTAACCCGTTCCATGGTTTTTCCATGAGTATTGAAGTAACAGCGATTATGTATTTACAGTTTATGGAAAATGACATATTCCCCTTGGAAGTTGGAACATGATCATATCAAGACTCGGACATCTTCAGTAATTGATCTCTTTCATATCACTTTGGAATGTTGGTTCTGTGTTACTGTGGGAGCAGGGATTTGCTGGGTAATTGAGCATTCAGTATCGTGTTTCTGATATAGAGCAAACAGCAATAAGGAAGACCCCGGCGTGACCCGAGCAAACTCAGTTGCTCAAAAGTCTTCTCAGTATCACTCGAAGATCCATCTTCTCAGCACATCCCTATCAATTTCAAGATCTTTTTGGTGGCAGTCCCCTGAAGAGTATAGATAATATCTACATCCGTCAACTTCAGGAAAAAGTGTTTTTGGCATCTTGATACAATAATGTGGCAATTTGCCAAGATTTGTCGTCAAGATGTAGCAAATTAATCGAACACATCTGGGTATTCGATTAATGATCTTCCATATAGCACTACGGGATTCTTAAGGTAAAGTTTTGTACTTGTCAAAAATGAACAATTTATGCTCAGATTGAGTTTGGAATACGGTCATATGGTCAAGTAGATTCATGATACAATCGAATTCAAAATTAGCAACCGCATTTAACTTCTCAAACAAGCCGACTCGTAACCATATCAAGAGCATTGCACAAATTACATAAACGGCAAGGTATATAATGCTTCAAACATTGACAATTTAATGCTCTGGTAAATATGCAACCACATGAAGTTTTGCCAGTCCCACGAGGTGGTAAAGCATATAGAGAAGCTGAACTTATCTTCTCACCACGGCATTTGAAAGAGCTTGTATGACCAAATTATGTCCCACTAGCTCCCTATAGGTATATTTAGTGTAATTTGGTGTGGTATCCTCCAATTTCTCGTGTTGTATCTGATGATGTGGATGTTGCGAGTACAAATAAAATTCCACTGTGAATTCTGAGTTCTTTCAACTCTGCTCGAAGAATTTCTATCTCGTATTCTATACCCAAGTTTTATATATCTAAATTCTACATTTCCAAATTTTACCTCTCTATATTTTCCTTCCAACTCTCTAGATACTCCCTTTAGTCCAAATTATCAATCTCGGCGCTCTCTAAATCCATTTTCTATCTTTAAATTTACATTGCCTAACTATACTAGTTCAAATTTACTCGCTAAAAACTCCCGCAATCAAAATTACCTCAAAAGAAATTCCATCTTCTAGGCATATTAGAATGCATAAGTGATCTCTGATTGGGGTTCTAATGTTGAATCATCTTAGTTGTTCAATTTAACATCAAGGAAAGAATGAAATTAAACCTGTTTAGTCGACAATGTGCATTGGCGATTGAAATCGTCCATGAACAAGAAAGAGCTCTCCTCTGATATTGTTGCCAACTCCTCGTCTTCTTCGTCAACCTCCATTCCCACAAACATCTTCACCTTCTCCAATGCTTGATTCATCTTCTCCATTCTCTCTCTACTAATGACTGATGATCGAGATATCTCCGATGGCGTTGGCGATGGCGGTGAGTATTCTATTGGGTTTAAATGGACCTCATACTCATTACATGCGATCTCCAGCAATGCCCAGCTGGTGCTCAAACTGTTAATTTGACGCTTCACCACGTCAGCAAATACCTCTTGGACAGTGTTTGAGCACGTCTCTAATATTGAGGGGGTGATGGAAGCGGCGCATAACTGTTAAAAGCTTCTTATGCCTTTGAATTCATTTTTATATAAATTTTACTTCTATTTTTGATAATGTTAGGGTCCATTTAGCATTACTTTGAGATAATAATAATCGTTTTTTCAAAAAAATGCAAAAAACTATTTGATTAGGCTTTTTGAATAATTACATTTTTTATACAAAAAACAATTTCAAGTATTTGATAACACATATACAAGAAATGTTTAATAATAAAAAATCTAATAACAATTATAATAGATATGCAATATTTTCCATATTTCTCCTAACTTCTTATATAAATTATTTTTATTTTTAATCAAAGGAAATATATTAAGCCACGGAGGGCAAAACATAAATTACAAAGTCAACTAGGTATTGAGCCTCTTGAGGCATATTACAAAATAAAAGGTTGTGAATAAGGGCATGTTAAGGGCCAGACTGAGCGCTCCCCAAGAGAGGTCAACATTTTTCTCCGTGAAAACCTTCACAAGACGGTAACAATCTAATAACATTGTAACATTTTCAACTCCAAACATCCAAAGTTGCTCGTATTCCTCTAATGACAGTCGCTGCCTCTGCCGCCTCTACATCGGCTGCTTTGAAAAAGTCATATCATGTACATAAAATTTATGAATAAGATCTAATGACAAATCCATAACTACTAAACATTTTAGTTGAGGACCAGGCGGCATCCACATTAACAAAATGTCACCCTTCTTTAGGTGTTGGTAAAATAGAAATGCGGATTAGATTTAGGACTTGAGGTAATAAGCTAACATTTAACAATTTTAACCACTTACGAGGGATTAATTTTTTTGCAGATGAAGATAAGGTCATTTCTGCTATTACATAGGGTAAACGTGATGACACTAGTTTTACTTCATAGAGAGATAGTATCTCTTCCATAACAACTTTTTTTAGCCAACATGTACATCACTTTTTGGAGGGAGTCATAATAAGGCCAAGCATTGTTATTTAGAAAGAAGTCAAAAGCATGCCATATTTCTTTAATGTTTTTAGAGTAGAAGAGCGTGTGGGTAGTAGACTCATCTTCTTCTCCACATCTAGAGCAGATAGTATCCTTAATATCACTCCCATGCTAAAGATTTATCTTTGTAGGAAGGGCTTCATGCATGGCTCTCCACATAAAATATTGAATCCTGAAAGGCGTGTTAAGTTTCCAAATGGAGGTCCAAGTGTTATCCATAAAGGCATTGGCGATCTCACTTTTCTTTGGAGCCAAGCTTTCTTTGACAGAAGCTTGATAAACAGATTTAACAATGAGAATACCATTTTTTTCATAACTCCATCTAAGAGTATCTTTAGAGAAACTGTTGCTAAGAGAGATTAGAAGACTATGCCCAGCAATATAGTCAGAGAAAATAGAAATGATAAGCTTTACCTTCCAAGTATGCGATATAGGACAAATGAGATCTTATATCTGCCACTTTAGAAATGGCCCTATTCATAGGGACAGGGCCCACATGTTTCCTAAAAGGAATGCCAGGTATCCAAGGAGCCAAAAATCAACGTAATCACCGTTCCCAATGTACCAGCATAGGTGGGGCCAAATTCTATCTCTTGCTTTTATAATATATTTCCAAATCTAAGAAACTGATTGTTTTATGAAAACAATCATTGGGGACTCTTTGCTAGCATACTTCTTTCTTAAAAATGTTGCCCAAAGATTGTTAGATTCTTTCATGATCCGCCAAAAAAGCTTGGACAGAAGGGTATGATTATGGAGAATGGCACATCTGGTGCCTAAGTCACCTTTTTTCTTAGACTTACAAATACGCTTCTAACTAATAAGCTGAGCTTTGTCTTTCTCCTCCTCATTAGTACCCCAAAGAAATCTTGCATTGGCATTGATGAGTGAGTCAAGCTTGTTACAAATATCGGCAGGGAAGGGGAAGACGAACATAAGATACGAAGGAATTACTGATTTAACGGCTTTAATAAGAATTAACATGCATGCTTGAGACTTTTAGTTTTTCAACCGTCAATACGGTTTGCAACTCTAGTAATGATCTCTTGGATCATCCGATGATGGCGATGGTAGAAATTTTTACTGAACTTAATACAAGACTTGTCAAGATTGATCTCTTGACCAGAGACATTTTTAAATGTGTCCAGGGCATCTTTCAGAGTTCCCACTTCCTCTAGGTTAGCGGTACAGAAAACAAAGCTGTTGTCGGCAAAGAGAAGATGGGTAATAAGGGTCCTACTTCTAGAAGTTTTAATACAATGAAGGTTATACCTTTTTCTTCTTCTTTGAAAAGGATCCTGGATAGAACCTCATAACAGATAATAAAGAGAAAGGGAGAAAGTGAGTCCCCTTGTCTGACGCTCCTTTCAGGTTTAAGAAAGCCGTATTTGGAGTCATTCAAATTGAAAGACAACGTTGTGGTGGATATACATTACATAATCAGATTACTCCACTTGTCACAAAGCCCCATAGCCTTCATAGTGTCAGAAAGAAAACCCCATTCGACTCTATCAAAGGTTTTGCTAAGGTCTAGCTTAACAACCATACAGCTTAAAATACCCTTCTTCTTTTTCAAAATGTTAATAATTTCCTAGGGCATAATAATGTTATCAAAAATTTGTCTACCTAGAACAAAAGCATTTTGAGCGGGGGAGATAAGTTTGTCCAGGAGAGGTTTAAGGCGATTGGCAAGGATTTTACTAATAATTTTGAATTTTACATTGCACAAACTAATGGGTCTAAAATGCCCAGGGTTCTCTGGATTTTTCTTTCAGGTAATAAGAGCCACATTCGTATGATTATGCTTGGAGAAGAGGTGTTTGGATTTGAAATAGGCAGGGGTAGTTTGATACAAGTCAATCTCAACAGCATCCTAGTATTTTTGGTAGAAAAAAGGGGCAAAGCCATCAGGGCCAACTTGGTGTAGTCTTATTATAATAATAATTCATATGATGTGACCGTTACAAGAAATATCCCAAGGAAATGACAAATTATACCGACTTGGTTTGCCCAACAAGCTATAAGAGGGAATATAACCAGCCTTCAAACTAAAATCATTGCAATATTCTTGATTTTTGTGCATAAGAGAACGAGTGTTCTGATAAGGCTTGACTTGGATACGTTCTTCAACATTGAAATCGACTATGGGCGCTATTTTTTATATTCTTACTTGCATTTAACCTATTGAACTCTGGGCATATGAATATCGAATGAGTGAGAACAAAAACCCTCTAACCATTCATATTTCGAAGTAATTTTTGCATCTCGATATCCTGGGGGTCTGCGTAATCGAAAGGAAGGAACCAGCTACTTGTCGGTGCACAAATTAACTAAGATTATCTTGTATGTGCTATTTGTAATCTCGGATTCATCGGCTTTCACAAACTTTCCCAAGAAATTGCCAATAATTACCATTAGGGGTGGGCAAAAAATCAAAGAAACCGAGAAACCAAACCAAACTGATCCGAACTTAACAAAATAGTTTTGTTTTTGGGGCTTCGATTTCGGCTTCGGTTCCTAAATTTAGGAACCGAAAGGATTCAGTTTCGGTTTCTACATAAGAGGAACCAACAAAAATTGAGCCAAACCAAGAATAAACATTATTAGTAAGAAAACTTTAAATATAGCTTAACCCTTTATTACTCTATATATTTTTCATGTATTAAAATGCCAAAATGTAGTATTGTCAAGTAAATGTTTGACTTAAACAATAAATTTACAAGTTTGATGGAATGCAAACCGAGAAACCGAACCAAACCGATCTATTTTCTAGTTCGGTTTTGGTTCCTCCTATTTATTTCGGTTCGATTTCAGTTCGGTTTATACTGTGGTCAGTTTCAGTTTCAAACTTTTGGAACTGAATTTTTTGGTTTCGGTTTTGGTTTTATGCCAAAACCGACCCATGCTCACCCCTAATTGCCATAGCTTCTGAGCTCCTCATACAAAATGGTAGACCTAGAACGCGTATCAAAGCTAAGATCCTGGGGGAAAAAATTCTTATTGAGGAAAAGAGGGTTTAAACCTTGTTGGAGCAGAGTATGACCACGAATGTTGATCGGGGGCCTACTCAAAATCTCAAATGGACATTGGGAAAACCATGAAAAAAAAAGATATAGAAAGGGAAGAGAGATAAGAAAGGTAATTGAGATAAGCAGGGCAGTGGGATTGTAAGATGAAAGGGTAGATGTGGGAGAAGATGTGAGTATTAAAGGAGAATTGATGAGGATGTTATAGAGTGGAGATGAAGGAGGGGCACGAGCCTTCTCTCTCAAGCGGTTTGGAGAGAGAAATTTGGAACTGTGTGCATTAAAGGAGCCTTAAAATATACTTTTCCCTTACTTTTGACATAAATCATACCTCCATACTAAAATGATACATATCTTACAAGAATTATAATTAAGTTGAACTTTCAATCTAGTATAGTACGGCTCCATTAACATATGGGTTGCAATATGGATGACAAAGGTCAACCTAAATACTTTCATGAGGGTACTAACTATTAATGATATACTTTTATGGTGGATCTAAAGATCCAGGTAGATCTAAACACTAAACCCCTCTAAAAGATGCCAAGACGTTCGAACGAGCCTTTGAGCCATTCGAATGAGTCGAAAACCAGAAGAATAATTCTAACAGCCTCAATTTCTAGCAAAATTGCCCAATTCGTTCAAATAAGCCTTGGAGCCATTCGAATGAGTCAAAGACCAGAAGAATGAATTCTAACTGCCTCGATTTCTACGCCAAATCAAGGAAGTCATTCGAATGACTTACGGGTTCGTTTGAATGATTATCACAACTACTGCTAATTTAGGATGTTTTAATGGCAATTTAGTCCTATATTGTAATTTAGGCGTTGGTGAAGAAGATCGGTTTGAATACTACGACTTATCATAAACTGCATGGTTTGTAGTAAATTCAGAAAGACGTAGAGTTGAAGATCACAAAGTGGTGTACATTTAAGTTTGCGATCACTGAAAGGTTTATTGACGAGGTGACGTGTGTGGTAGTTTATTTAGATGTGTGTCAGGTCATTATGGGTAGCCCTTATCTTTGGGATCGAGATACAATTTATTACCGTAGAGCTCACAAGTATCATCTTCTAAAGGAGGGAAAAGAGTTCCATATCAATGCTTGTAAGGAGCATGTCACAACGGAGAATTTAGTAACGACGACTCAAGTGAAGATGTTGGTTAATGCGAATGGCAAGTTTGTGTTATTGGTGCGACCAGTTCAAGATGGTACGTTAGCTAAAGTGTTGTCTACTATGACAATGTCTCCTAAGAAACAAACCAAAATGGGGAAGTTGCAAGAGGAGATTTTGGTACATTTCGATCACAAACATTTATAGTTTTTATCTATATAGTCAAAGCTACATCAGCCTCTTTATATGAAGTGGATGTCATATCTACAATAATATACCTTGATTATCAAGTATAAGAAGGGAAAAGACAACAAAATGGCTGACAAGTTATCTCGAACCCCATTACCAACTATTTTCGGCCGCTTTGTTGGCAGCTATGCAGATACAGTCTATTGTTCCATCTGAGTATGTTGTTGGGTATGATAATGACAAAGAGCTCAGTGTGATTTACCAGAAGTTACTGCAAGGCAAGACATGTAAGTATGAATTGATGGATAGTTTGATTTACAGGAGAACTTTACTATGTATTCCTGAGGGTAAATATCATTTGCATTAGATTAGAGAAGCTCATTATTCCTGGGTTACAGGTCATTGAAGCCTTCCAATTGTAAGTTGGGACTGTACTTACCATTACCAGTACCTAGCCGACCTTGGGAGAGCATATCGGTAGACTTTATTGGTGGTTTTCCCATGACCAAGTGTAAGAATTATTATCTATTTGTGGTGGTAAATTGATTCAACAAGATGATAGTTCTTATACTATGCCAGAAGAGGATTATCGGGGAAGGCGAAGCACGATTATTTTTCAAAGATGCTTGGTAGTATTTTGGGCTCCCTTCTTCTATTATTTATGATAAGGATAGCCTCTTTTTGTGGCATTTTTGGAGATCGTTATGGGGGATGATGGATATTATGTTGAAGAGAAGTACCGCATTTCATCCGCAGACTGATGAGCAAACAGAGGTAGTTAATCGCACTTTGGTTCATTTATTATGGGGATTTTATTCTAAACATGCTGAAACTTGGGATAAGAGTTTACTCTATCTACAGTTTGCTTTTAACCAAACGATTCATGGTTCCACTTTGAAGTCTCTGTTTGAAGTTTGCATTGGGTACTTGCATCAAAGCCTTTTTAATATGGCATTTAGTCTTGGTGATGAGAAGGTGTCAGGGAGGGAGAAATATGTACAAGTTAAAGCTTAGCATTTCATTGAGAAGATATGTAAGGTTCATGAGGAGGTTGAAGAACGATTGTAGATCAGACTGAAGCGAAGTATAAGGATCGACATGATAAGCATCGGGTTGAATAAACTTTTCAAGAGGGCAATCTAGTTTGGCTGTATTTGAGTAAAAAACGACTAAAGGGAGAAGGTAATAAGCTCAAGCCTATCTGTTATGATCTATTTAATATACTTAAGAAGATTGGTGACAACATATTCTAATTGGATTTGCCACCATTTATGAATATGCATTCGGTGATTAATATTGAGCATTTGAAACTCTTTAAGCCGTCTCTCCTAGATGAAGACTCTATAATTTACACTCGCCTACCGTTGGTTGATGACTTATTGATAAAAAGAAAAGATTCGTTGTAGGAGGATAGTATTCTAAAGAGGAAGGTTACTCCTACAAGACGGGGAAGTATCGAGTCATTCAGAGTTTGGAAGAAAGGTGAACTACCCAGCAAGTTGAAGTGGTACAACAGGAAAATGGGCATGCCCGCTTTCCTCATCTCTAGTTCTAGCCTAAGCTCTAGCTCAAGGTTCCTAAAGAGGGAGCCATGATCCAGGATGATCTAAACACTAAACCCCTCCAAAAGATGCCCAGTTGTTCGAACGAGCGTTAGAGCCATTCGAATAAGAAGAAGGAAACTCAAGCCAAAGGTTTTACTGGTGATTTTAGGAAAAATTGCCCAGTTCATTTGAACGAGCCTTGGAACCGTTCGAACGATTCAAAAACCAGAAAAAGGATTCTATATGCCTCGATTTCTTGGCAAAATTGCCTAGTTCGTTCAAATGAGTCAAAGACCAGAAAAAGGAATTCTAGCTAGTTGCTTCAATTTCTTGGCCAAATCAAAGAAGTCGTTTGAATGACTTATGGGTTCGTTCAAACAACTATCGCGACTACTGCTAATTTAGGACGTTTTAAGGGCAATTTAGTCATATATTGTAACTAGGAAACTTGTAACCTATTTAAGGGCAAGGCTATGCACTATGAAGAGGGAGAGAGATCTAAAAATCCAAGTTATAATCTAGAACTTAAGGTTTGAGGCGTAATTCATTATAATCTATCAAAATTGAGCATTAGAAGTTCCTTTTGGGAGATTATCCCGCCAAATCGTTATTCTTTGTTAATTCGTCTTCTAAACGTTAGTCTCCAATTCGATTGTGGATTATCTAAACTGAGATGGTGACAAAAGGTATACACTTTATTCTTTTGAGGTACTAGTTAATAGAAGGATGGTGATTAAGTAACAGTTAAAGCATTAGATATAAAGAGAGTGCGAGAGAGAGAGAGGGGTCGGTAGGCTGTAGAGTGGATAAGATTATGGCGAAAGATAAGAAAGTGGATATGTAAGTTTAATAAAATGGGTGAAAAGAGAGTCAAAAGAGTATGAAACCTTAGTAGGACTCTAAAGAGATAATCTTTTGATAAACTCCAGAGTACTAAAGTCTAGCTATTTAGTTGGTGGAGTTGAGTTTTATGTTGGTAGGACTCTAGGAGATGGACTATAGATAAGCTTTGCAAATCTTTTCGCTCCAAAGTACTCATTCTTCCCACAAGTTTTTGTTGTTAATAGGAGTTAAAAGCTTGAATAATCAACATAAAACCAGCTTTGGCTTTTTGCTAAAAAAGTGATTTTAATTCGAAGAAAAAAAGTTAGGAATAATCATTGTTAAGCGCTATTTTTTAATTAAGTACATTTACAATAATCTAAAAGCTACTTTTTAGCTAGTAAAACACAATGCTAATGAACCCTAATAATTATTGTCAAATGTATTTTATTTTATTTTATTTTATTTTATAAAAATCTTAAAGCTGCTTCTTATCTAATAAAACACAATGCCAAATGGAAGCACATACTTAAAAATAATAACGTAAATCGCTGAAAATGTAGTAAGAAGTTCTACAAAATTCCAAATCATACAACAAATAATAGAACTAGTCAAGATTGACATGTACTATAATGTTTTAAAATCTCTATTATACCCTCCTATATTAGTACCGCCCACCAGTGAACTAGCTTTGATATGGCACCACTCAGCCCGGAACCAGTTAGCGTACTTTATTGTATTGGGATTAGGCTCTAATTTCACTTTAGAAATTCTTAGCGTGCGTGCTTAATGGTTTGAAACTATGTGAGCAATATCATTTATATCCTCTTGTTGTGTAAGTGGACTCTTAAATGCTGACAAATTGGTTCTACAAAAAACGAAAGGTATCTCCAAAAGTCTCAGAGTTGTGGAAGAGCATTAAAGAATTGAGTTGGTGGTTACAGTGTGTTATTATCCATACTTTTTAGAGAGGGAAACAAACTAGATGTTGCAAATAGTTATATTTAATTCAAGTGCGCCCTGAAGATAGCGATAATGATGTGGATATGGAGATTGAGGGCGGTAGTAATTATTAAATCGAAAGTATTCCAGAGATATCATTGCATGTTATTGAAGTCGAACATGTCACTTTTCGAATTCACAAATTTAAAGACCTTGGGTAAGATAAATTTTATAATTGCAATATCCAGGCTTCATATTATCTCCATAAGTATTTTTTTTTTGTTTTGGAGAAAAAAAGCTACATTTATTCATTGAATCTATAAGAAGTTTCTCATACCTGTAACATAATCCCATTGACCCCTGCAATTGAGCTTTCATTAATTTACACACATGAAATGCAAAAATATAAGGATCTTTTCCTTTTCTTCAGAAGCTATACACAGTTCTCATGACGACCGTCATTTCAGTAGTTCAAGACCCTTTAGATATGATTTTAGGAGTGTATGCTCATGTTGCATCTTCTCCAGTCGTGCCTCGACAATGAACATTTCATCCTTGAGATGGTGAACCCGTTTTTCCAACCAGGCAACATCTTCGGCTCTACCTCTTACATTATTTCCAATACCACTTATGTTCTCCAGTTTAGAAACAAGGTGAACTTGAGGGGTTCTAGTTAATAGCTAAATTATGGTCAGCTGCATCAATAGAAGGATAGAAACAGACACCATGAAAAATATTAGAGGAAGGTGATTTTGACTTTTTAAATACAAGCACAATCTCATCAAGGATTCTCTAGTTAAATACATAGTTGATGTTACATGACCAGTCCCTCTTTCACTCGAACATTCAAGCTGTGAGTTAAGACTCTTTGGGGACATGTATTGTTTTTGGAACTACACTGCTTTTATCATGCCTTTCTGGTTAAACCTCCTCATCATTTTGAATAATGTCAGCAAGACCATCTAGTTCCATGAGGCTCCTCTGCTTCAACAATTCATGAGCATGGTTTAGCCAATGTGCATAAGCTTCTCGGCATTCTTCAACCGCTGACTGCTCTATTTTCCCTTTCCACATAGTTTTCTTAGAAAATACCACATTAGTATATACCCTCAAAATGCATGATTTATTTATTTCATCGCCGTCATTCTCAACATCCCAAAGTCCCTCGACGTGGAAATAATCTCCATAAGGTACTTCACTAACTTCTTGTGATGTCTCGATAAACAAATGACTACTTCTGTAGACTCGAAATTTTTGGACCTCCTGACAGCGACCAGACTTTTCCCCAAAATATATTTTGATTGGATGCTGAAATGACAATTCACGAGCATGTTAGAATTGTTCATGTTTATACCAAGATGTGCACCTGAACTCTGTGTCTCCGCATCTCTCATGAAATGTTTTAATAAATTTGGCAGCATCATCAGAGCAAAAAAGAATAAAGAACTCTTCTACCGAAATCGAAAACTTTGATTCAACAACCTTTGTATAATATCCAGCTACTTTAGGGCACCCAACATCCTCCGTCTTTTACATCAAAGATTCTTCAGGCGAAGATACACACTCAGTAGTTACGACCCATTTTACATCTTCTTCTCGATTTTCTTGTGCTGCTGGAAGTCTTGCTACTAAACTAATGTCCACATCACCATTTGAAAGAAGCTAAGTTTCCCTTGAAACATGAACACCTCTATTCCTGTCTACAGAAGCTACGTCATTAGATGGCTGACTAACGGTCTTAAGTCTTTTGAATACAATATGTCCATCCTCTTGGCTTCGGAGCTCTACCTTGGAATCCTCACGATATATGCGGGCTTCAACACTGTTACTATGGTGTAACTCCCATCCTTCAACAATTAACTGAAAAGCTTCATCCCGTGACAAAAAAGATGCAAAAAAGTGTTTTTTCTCGCCAGTGGAGATTTCTATGGCATTGGGAAAGATTGCTGTTGTTTTTGCTTTACGTACACTTGTGACATCATCGAAGGGAACTATCTTCTTTTTATCAAATCCAAATTTGTTTGAATAAAAACATATATAATGAACAAACAAGTACATATGACCCTAAAGAAGAATACTTTCTTGGAATGCACAATTGAAATTTTGAACTAATATTTCATCCCATTGCAAACGAAACAGTTGCCGATACTCCTCGCTTTTCAACGACGCTGGCGACTGAACATCAATCTCTCTACGCTGAACCACAGGCAAATCGAATTGATCATTTCGATCAGATGAATCAGTTTCTGAAGCCGTATCCGATCCCTGCTTCGACGTTGAGGGCGATTAAAAATTTGGACCATTTCTTGATTTGTATGTGTCATCCTTGCGCAGGGGCCATGGTAATCTTCTCTATAAAAAATACCAAGTTAGGACACCCTGTACAAATCCTCTTATCTTGCTTAAACAACGACCCCTTATTTTACTCACATGTTTTTGATATCACATGTCTTTTAAATTCCAGTGGTTAGTGATCTACTAAATATCATAGTTTTCATGCGTCAGAGAATTTTTTTGTATAAAACTATTTCGCTTGTGTGAATTGCGATATTAAATTCATTGGCGAGATCATGAGGAGTTTTTGTTCAGCTTATTACAGGTATCTTACATGTCATGGTTCCTTAATGCATTTAACTATGCTATGGCAACCCACATCGATGTGTTAAATTTAAGTATAGGTGGACCTGATTACTTGGATCTTCCATTCGTAGAAAAGGTAAGCGCATTTGGTTTACAACTATTGATTTAATTTTTTGCTTCTAATTAGTGTAATTTCAGTATCAGTACATTCTTATGTGTGTGTATGCATGATTTATCATTTGCAGATTTCCTTTTGAATCTTTCATCAATGACCCCCACAAGAAACAACTGTGATGACTGGTAGCTTCAATTGATTCCAGGTTTGGGAGCTGATAGCTAATAATATTATTATGGTTTCGGCTATTGGAAATGACGGACCTTTATATGTAACCCTAAACAATCCAGCGGATCAAAGTGATGTGATTGGTTTTGGTGGCATTGATTACAATGATCGTATAGCTTCATTCTCTTCTCGCGGCATGAGTACTTGGAAAATGCCTCATGGGTAAGAACAAAACTTTGCTCTTACCTTTTACCTACTCCCCTTCATTCCTTGTTGGCCATTTGCTAGCACTAGGTTTTGGTGCCCTTGTAGCAACAAGTATGGAGAAGTTTGATTCACTGATCAAAACTTATTAGTAAAGTTGATCTCATTGCACCATTTCTTAATTAAGACGTAAAGTATGTGTTGATAGTTATTGCATTGTTTTGCCTATGCAGCTACGGTCGCGTGAAACCGGATATTGTTGCATATGGGCGATAAATCATGGGATCAAAGATTAGTATAGGTTGCAAAGGCTTCTCAGGAACAAGTGTGGCAAGTCCCAATAGTTGTAGGTGTTGTATGCTTGCTTGTTAGTATCATTCCCGAAAATAAGCGAAAGGATATTCTAAATCTGGCAAGCGTGAAACAAGCATTGGTTGAGGGGGTTGCAAAGCTTTCATGTCCTAATATGTATGAACAGGGTGCGGGTAGAGTTGACCTGTAAGTTCTCTGAACTATATGGAAATAACTTTCTATTTCAGCTATTTTACTGAAATTAAACTTATTTCATTTCTTTTGATTCATTTATGAATGCAAGCTTCGAGTCGTACGGGATTCTGAAAAGGCATCGTCCACGGGTAAGCATATTTCCTAGTGTTCTTGACTACACAGACCATCATTATTCCTGGCCCTTCTCCCGCCAGCCACTCTATGCAGGTGCAATGCCAGTCATGTTTAATGCTACCATACTCAATGGAATGGGTCTCATTGGCTATGTTGAAGGCCAGGCTACATGGCACCCTAACAATGACAAGGAAAATCTTCTCTGTATTTACTTCTCCTCTACTCTAGGATCATCTGGCCTTGGACTGGTTATCCCGCATTGCATATGCAAATCAAGGATGAAGGTGCACAGTTTTTAGGATTGATTGAAGACAATGTGACGGTGAATATATTTAGCCCGGTACCACCCAGAGAGAGGCCAACGGAGGACAAGTACATGTGTCCCTAGCATGGGGATTACTTGCATACAAATTTTCATGTCATGTTTTACATATGGAGAGACTCTGGATACTTTGTGGAAAAACTTGGTTCACCCCTTACATGCTTTGATACTCGACAGTATGGGACACTCCTGATGGTGGACCTCGAGGATGAGTATTTCGAGGAAGAGATTGAAAAGCCGAGAGATGATATACTTAATGCTAGATTAGGTTTGGTGGTGTTTGCCGAACGATACAATGCGGATACAATGGTGAAGATGAGATTTTACGATGATAATACTAGGAGCTGGTGGACACCAATTACAGGGGGTGCAAACATCTCTGTATTGAACAATCATTTGTCTTCATTTGGGATTGCTTTTGGGGATACAATTTTGAATGGGGATTTCTTTATTGATGGTGAACAGAGTCATTATGCTTCTGGAACAGATATAGTGAAGTTCCCAGAGGGCGGGTTTGTACATAGTTTTCCATTTTTGGATAGTTCGAAAAGCGGCACCACTCAAACATCTGGTTTAATGAAGATTTGCATGTGAAACTCCAGTTAATAATTTTTTATATTTATATTAAAAAACCCTCTAAAGTCTGACTGGTTACACCCCTAATTTTACTATGTAAGATCCTCAACTAACCCGGAATATGTAGGCGGACTCTCCTGTTCTTGGCCTCGTGTGGAATTGGGTGATGGACGTATTTTCGTGTACGGTGACTCCAACTATCTTGACAGCAACCATATGGTTGCCAACTGTTTTTTGGCTTCTAAAGAAGATATTAAATTTCACCAGTGGGAACATTAGAGATCCAATACTCTTCTTAGATTCAGTTAGACAGAAAGAACCCCTTTATCGGAATGACGACCAGTTACCATCTCGCTGAACCGATATGAACTTTTCTACTTATTTAGCAATTTTAGGCAAAGAGTTGAACTGACAAAGCGATTCTAGATATGAAATATGGGGAAGAAAGGTTACATTTTGCAACAAATAGGTAGAAATAGAAGATTGCCAGGATTTCCAAGTATAGATATGGGAAGAGGCTGAAATCTTACCATGAAACGCTCCAGATGGGAATGACAGATCGCCCAAGAAAAATGGAAGGAACTCCTTCACCACCAGTGGTAGGTACAGTGATACAATGGACTTTCTTGGTTTACTCAAGAGAGATGAGGTAAAATTCGTTCCTTTCGATATTTGGATTTTTCACTATATATTTTAGGAAGTGCACCTATCTGATGGAGTTTTATCCTTGTGTTTCCTGCAGTTTGATATGCAAGTCTTCCTTCCAAGCAAATGGTTTATACCAATTATTGTTGCTATTTTTGGTACATGATATTGAACCCTTTAAGTACTTTCCGAGTTTAAATTCATGTTTATATTTGTGCAAGATTAGATTCTAGTATTATGTGTATAGTCGTAAAGCTTATTATATTCATATGGGGGAAATTATACAATTTTACGAACTAGGTAGGAAGCATAGACTTAATTGTTCTACAAATTTGTTTTGGTACTTACTGAACCAATTTATGAAAACTTACTTTATACTTGAATTAGGAATGGGTTTTTTCTTCTTGTTGCTTGCACATTGAGTCCATCCTGTACATTGTTTTCTTTAGATGTCGCATATATTATTTTCTAGATATTGGAGTTGTACCATGTTAAAGAGTTCATCTAAATTGTTCTTATATTTTAGCTTCATCCTATGAATTCCCAGCTTAAACAAGCTGAAATACAATTTTTGCTATTTTGGTTCTGATACGCTGTTGTTTTTGCCAGGCTTGTTCCTCTCTGTTCCTCTTTGTAAGTTTTTGGTGACTTAGAAAGAAGCAACGATGGTTCACTATAAAATAGCTTTTCAATCTCAGCAGATTCATGCAGACATATCAAATGTTGGAAGGCTCTTCATATTTCGCTTGATAAGTAATACACCTCCAATAATATATGGGGTAAAAGACAAGACACTAAATGTTGGAAGAATCTTTATATTTCTTGAAATAAAGTTTAACATTGATATTAGGCAATAACCTTTTATTTTATAATAAAACTTGTTCTTGTTATTGAAATATGTTGTTTTTTATATTAATTGCTTCTAGTTAATGAAATTTATAACAACACGGTCTCGAAGAGGAACTCCACAGCAGCATCAGAAATACTTCGACTACAACTGCTACAGTGTCAGAGCAACGATGGTTCTGAAACGCTGCTATTTTTGCCAGGTTTGTTCCTCTCTGTTTCTCTTTGTATGTTTTTGGTGACTTAGAAAGAAGCAACGATGGTTCACTATAAAATAGCTTTTCAATCTCAGCAGATTCATGTAGACATATCAAATGTTGGAAGGCTCTTCATATTTCGCTTGGTAAGTAATATACCTCCAATAATATATGGGGTAAAAGACAAGGCACTAAATGTTGGAAGAATCTTTATATTTCTTGAAATAAAGTTTAACATTGATATTAGGCAATAACCTTTTATTTTATAATAAAACTTGTTCTTGTTATTGAAATATGTTGTTTTTTATATTAATTGCTTCTAGTTAATAAAATTTATAACAACACAGTCTCGAAGAGGAACTCCACATCAGCATCAGAAATATTTCGACTACAACTGCTACAGTGTCAGAGCATAGTGCTAGACCTAACATTTCCGGCATCAACACCAACTCTGGGATACCCGCCTGATACCCGGATGGTACCCATGTAATGTGACCTACCTTGTTGACTCAGCCCTTCCTATGTTCTATAAATAGGAGGGAGGGGGAATCAAGGAGGGGTTACGAAATCTACCCCCAGAGCCCTTGCAGTTTACCTTTGACCTCTCTGTAAAATACACAGTATACGAACCATCATCTACTCGACAGTAATACAAACTCTCTTAAAAATCCTCATAAGAGGTCGTGGAGCGTCACATTCTAGGCCTCCACACAAGTATATTGTCGGTAGATTACTTATGCTATAGATTATATACTTGAACCCCTTTGATAGAAGATAAATCTCGTGGTGTAATAGCTGACTTCCCCTCTGTACGAAGTTAGGCCCACCATACCAATCTCCCTTGCTCATTTTCTCCCTTTTCCAACTCTTACAGATTATTCCCAATGGCCACCACCCTCTATTCTACTTCTACCCATGCCGATAACTCTGTTGACGGAGTGGCCGCCCAACTTGCCTTACTTTCCCAGTAATTCGCTCAAGCCGAGGATCGACACCAAACACAACTGCACCAGGAACGTAAAAAATACCGGCAGGAGTTTGAAGCCGAACGACATGGCCATTTGGATGATGCCGATAGAGAAAACCATGCTATCAATGAATTGCGCAACAGAGTCTGAGAGCTGCAACGACTGCAGCCTCTAGATGCTCCTCCACTGTCTCGAGCACCAACCCCGTCGTGCATATCTGCCCGCGCTCGACTGAGGCCTCTACCACATCAAGAAGTACCCCCAGCCATATCGGCGCTGAGGGTGTTCTACCTACTGTTCCCCCCACTGGCTCCATCCATCTCGGCATCCATCCCACGGAGGACTCCTCTCCATCTACCCTTCGCTCCTCCAGACACCCCAAATGCCGCCCTGCTTGAGAACGTCTTGGGGAGCGCAGCGCCGAACACATACCGAACCCTCAACCTTATCAACCTCGAATCCCTCGATCCCCCCCTCATCCTGCTTATTGTGCACAACAGGACTTTGACTACAAAATCCAGCCCATCATCCGCGTCAGCGTGAGCCCTACTCCAAACTCATGAAGTCGGCTGAATAACCCCTTTTGTCCCAAGATCCACGCTATCGAGGTCCCTCATAATTTCCGAGCCCCAAAAATTAGTAAATAGCGCAACACCGACCCTCAATCCCATATTCTCAAATTTCAAAATGCCCTGAGCCTTTACTCCACAGTTGACAACCTGATGTGTCACCTTTTTCCTACAAGCCTCGCAGATAGCCCTCTTTGATGGTATCACAACCTTCCCAGTGGTTCTATTCAAAGTTTCGAGCAACTATCCGATCTTTTCATCACCTAATTTGCCTTCAACAAAGATTGAGAGGTCATAGTCGACGCCCTCTTCAATTTTAGAAAATCCCCCCTGTGAAATACTTGAGGCCTTTACTAAAAGGTTTCTCGATGGGTTACGCAAAGTCGAAAACCTCGACTGCGTGAACGCCATCCTCGTGTACTTAATGGCCTTGCCAGATCATATCCGTGTCAAAGAGTACCTAGTCCTCCACAAACCTCGAACTCTCGAGGAGATGCTATCAAAAGTCAATGGGTATATCGACCTTAAATGCCTCCGCGAATCACATAAACAGGGGCAACCTTCGACCTCTGCCATTAATAAACCTCGACAAGGCCTTCCTTCTTCTCCTATACCCCTGATCGCTCCCGTCTCACGGGAGACTGAGAGACGCAAGCGCCCTCACTCTGATAACTATGCAGAAGGTCGCAAAAAATGGCCAAAGCCTGTTCTACCTAGACTTACTGCCCCCATCAATACTCTTCTACCATAGATACGGGCAGACTCCATATGGTGTATCCCTTTCCCCATCGAGGTCAAACCAGGCGAATTTTACTGTGCCAACCACAAGTGTAACTGCCACTACACCAATAAATACTTTGCCTTACAGCGCCCTCGCGAAATAATACTCATGGCCGGTCGTCTACATCAGTATGTTACCAACCTTCCCAGCTACCTTGGCAGGTCATACTTGAAACCTCAACCCGCCCCTTTGACTGACCCTGTCGAGGTCCACATCTACCAGCTTCATTTCATTGAAGTAAATAATATCGATTGCGACCGTTCCAAGAGCAAGCGCAAGCGTGTCGAAGAGTGTTGCAAAGTCACTTACCAGGAGAAGCTGCTCGCCCTCCTGCCAGAATCAAGCCTTTGTCCTCTACCCGAAGGTGTCTCTTTCATCGACTGTGATACTTCGCATGTTCGTTTTCCCCATTCCGAACCTTTAGTCATCATGATTAAGGTCGAACACCTCGTCCTCCACACCATGCTTTTCGATACAAGAAGTGCAGCCGATATACTTTTTCTCCAAACTGTCCAGGTTATGAACAAAATAGACCTCATCACTGCTGCCAACGTCAAACTGAAAGGCTTTAATGGGGCTACCGAAGTTGCCGTTGGTCGAATCAGCCTCCTAGTTACCACTGGCCCAGTCGCACTTCAAGCCAGCTTTCTTGTCATTGATAAGAAGTCTGAATACCTTGGTATCCTCAGGCACGACTGGCTCCATGCCATGCATGCCATACCTTCGACCTATCATCAGACCCTTCATTTCACTACCCCTTATAGTATATAGAACTTAAAAAGGCTCTCATCGCCTCACTCGTTCATGTGAGTATCCGAAGATCGATCCGACCCGGAAACTTGTCAAACTCCCATAGTAATCACAGTCTCCTTCTGTCCTCATACCTTTAATACCCGCCATCTCACCCATCGAACCCACTGTTTATATCGAACTAGATGTCCTGGTCGAGGTACATTCATTGGAACCTTTCTCGATGAGGTCGAGCACCTCGAACTTACAGACTTCTTTTGAGCAAAGAAAGACGTCTTTGCATGGAGGTTCCAGGAGATGCCAGGCGTCGACCCTATTTTAGTATGTCACCGCCTCGACCTCATCCCTCACTCTACAGCGGTAAAGTAGAAGAAGCGTATATTGGCCCCACGACTTTGAATAGCAGTAAACCTTGAAGTAGACAAACTTATAGCCGCAGGTTTCATCAGAGAAGTCAAGTATGCTGATTGGATATCAAACATAGTTGCAGTCCCCAAAAAGAATGGCAAGATCAGAATCTGCGTCGACTTCACAAACCTCAACAAGCACACACCAAAAGACTGTTTCCCCTTATCGATCATTTCAGTACTCCTCGATGCTACTGCTGGACACGAACGCCTGTCAATGATGGACGCAGCCTCGGGTTACAATGAGGTACCCCTCATCCCCGAAGGTCAACTTAAAATTCTTTCATCACTGAATAAGGCCTTTACTGTTTTAATGTCATGCCCTTCGGTCTTAGAAATGTCGGTGCCACCTACCAACGCCTCGTAACAACCATGTTTAAACCCTTTCTTGGCAAGTCGGTCGAAGTTTACATCGACGACATGTTATGCAAGAGCCTCCAAAAACAGTCCCACATCCAAGATTTTACCGAAGTCTTTTCGATACTTTAAACATACAACATGAAACTTAACCCAGACAAATGCCAGTTTGGTATTTTGTCTGGCAAATTTTTAGGCCATTTTATCAGCAAATGAGGTATCGAGATCGACCCTACCCATATCCGAGCCCTTATCGACATGTCTTCGCCCCAAACCAAAAAAGATGTCCAAAAAGTGGTTGGTAAAATAATGGCCCTTAACCGTTTCATTTCCAAATCCTCAAACCGTTGTGCTTGGCTCTTTTCTTTCTTATGCGACCAAGGCGTCCACAAAGCAAAAAAGAAAAGCAACCCTGAGATTAACTGGACACCCGACTATGAATAAGCCTTCCTCGAACTGAAAACATACCTTGGTCGACGACCCATTATTGGCACACCTATCGAAGGCGAAAAACTCTCCTTATACCTAATGGTTCGGGGATAGGTATCGTCCTGGTTACACCTACCAATGATCGAATAGAGAAGGCAGTTAAGTTAAACTTCGAATGCTCCAACAATGAGGCTGAGTATGAAGCTTTGATCCATGGCCTCGACCTCGCACTCGACCTCGGCATCCCCAAGCTCGCAATTTTCACAGATTCCCAACTCATTCAAAGACAGTACTCTGGTGAAAAATCAAGCCAACAGTCGCATGGCCGAATATTCTTCCTTCGTCCGCCAACGCATGGACCGTTTCCCCGAAAAATCTTCTATCACTCATTACCCTCTAGGAGAAAACCGACACGCAGATTCCCTAGCCTACATAGCAGCTATGTTAGGCCAATAAGAATCCCGAACTCTTCCTATCAAAGTACTCCAACGCCCAAGAATTGACCAGATGGAAGTCAATACCATCAATTCTGAGGGCGAGAGTCTCGATCCAGACGACTGGCAAACACCATTTCTCCATTACTTCAACAATGCTATCCTCCATGATGATCCCAATGCCAAACGATCATTATTATAGAACTGTCACAGATACACCATCCTCAAACACGAGTTATATTACAAATCCCCAAATGGCGCCCTCCTTCGATGCATCTCTCAAACCGAAGCCTCTAAAATTCTAACCGAACTCCATGAAGGTACCTGTGGTGCTCATACTACTGGTCGATCTATGGCCCTTCGAGCCATCTCCCAAGGTTTATTCTGGCTAAACATGAAGAAACAAGCAGGAGAGTACGCCAAATATTGTGACAAATACCAGCGTCACGCCTATGAAATCCATAGTCCTTCACAAGACCTCCATTTCAGCCAGGTCTCATAGTCATTGAAACGCTGGGCCATCGATCTCATTGGCCCCTTTGCTAAAGCTTCAGGTAACCAAGAGAATATCCTCGTTGCAACAAATTATGTTACCAAATGGGTCAAAGCTGTACCTTTGTGTCAAACTAGAGAAGAAGAAGTCATCAAATTTCTGGGGGAAAATATCATCACACGCTTCGGTTGCCCTCATATGATTCGATGTGACAATGGTCCACAGTTTGTCGGGAACAAAGTCAGAAACTTCCTCTAAAAGTATAACATCATCCTCTCACCCTCAACACCTTACTACCCCCATTGAAATGGTCAAGTCAAAGCAATCAACTTAACCATAGTCAACGGTCTCAAGAAACGTGTCGATGCAAAGAAAGGTCGATGGGTCCAGGAGCTACAGCATGTCTTCTGGGCCTATCGAACATCACCAAGAAAGGCTACAGGCTATACCCCCTTCCTTCTAGCCTACGGTACTGAAATAGTGCTCCTTACTCAATTCAAAGTACCCACACGAGATCCCAACCTCCGAGACGAAGATAATGAGTTTGAACTAGGGTGCAATATGCTTTAGATCGACGAAACCATAGAGCGAGCCATCGTCAACCTCGACCATTACCATATATCACTTCAGAAGTCATATAATAAACGAGTTTAGCCATGAAGTTTCAACATTGGAGGTCTTCTACTTCGGCGCGTCACCCAATCCTTGAAGCCTCAAAATGCCAGCAAGTTAGCCGAATCTTGGGAAGGACCTTATGTCGTTTACGATAAAACTGACAAGGGTTCATATTACCTGATGACAGAAGATGAAGAGCCTCCACCAAATCCATGGAATATAATACAGTTAGTATCATACAACAGGCCACGACCTCCACCTTGTTCTATTGATGTAAATATACTATAAATCAATGAATATCTTTTTCTCCGAGCTTCGTCTCCTGTTGTCCATTAAATTTCTTGTTTTACCCTAGGTATCATGTTAACCCTTCGACTCGATGGATACTTCGGGGTGACCTTGAAAATTTTCAAGCTTCCAACATTTGAACAAACTCGAGGGGCACGAATGGTCGAGAGACCGGACCCTCGAGAATGTGTTAGCGGTGAACACGTCTTACGTTGATGTGGCTTAGGCCTTCGAAGTCCAGTGAATTTCTTAGATTACCCTAAGTATCATGTTAACCCTTCGACCTGACTGATACTTGGGGGTGACCTTGAAAATTTTCAAGCTTCTAACATTCGAGCAAACTCGAGGGGCACGAATGGTTGAGAGACCAGACTCTCGAGAATGCGTTGGGGGCAAACACGTTATACTTCGATCAGGTTTTGCCGTTGAAGTCCAGTAAATTGCTTGGCTTAACCTAGGTATCATGTTAACCCTTCGACCCGATTGATACTTGGGAGTGACCTTAAAATTTTTTAAGCTTCCAACATTCGAGCAAACTCGAGGTGCACCAATGGTCGAAAGACCGAACCCTAAGGATTGCATTGGCGGTGAACACGTATTACTTCACTGTACCTCAGGCCTTCGAAGTCCAGTGAATTTCTTGGTTTACCCTAAGTATTATACCAACCCTTTGACCCGAATGATACTTGGGGGCGACCTTGAAAATTTTCAAACTTCCAACATTCGAGCAAACTCGAGGTGCACGAATGATCAAGAGACCAGACCCTCGAGAATGCGTTGGGGGCGACCGCGTCTTATTTCGTTGTGGCTTAGGCCTTCGAAGTCCAGTAAATCTCTTGGGTCCACCCGAACATCACAACCATCTCGAAGCTCTTCAAGGTTCGATCATTCTACAAGAATTTCACACTTACAGCATATGCAGATGCAAGTATACATGAATATAAATAGTTTTACTACACGCAAGACGTTTTAGCACAACATATATCAGAGACTCAAGTACAGTTCAGAGCATACATCAAGAATCTAGCACAACAATTATGTACAAATCATCTTAACACAAATCAATTTCAGAACAGTCTACAACCAACAGAATCAGTACAATACAAGTAAGTTTCAGCACACCAATTCAAAACAATCGCAACTTCAAAGAAAGCTCAACATTGTTCAAATATTACAACCCAATAGAAAAATCAGAAATAACGGTATGGCACTCCAGTCAATACCTCAGATCGGAGTGGCTGCAACTTCTCCCCCAACGGGCTCTTCAGTGCCAATACTTCCAGTACCTCCAGTAGAAGGTCTTGACCATGTACCATCGACGATCATATCAGTTGCAGTTCCAGCAGCAGTACCTTCGATCACAAGAGCCTCTACACCACCTCTAACACCTCCATCAACAATATCTGCCTTTATCCCCTCTGTCTACAAAGCATATTTAGAAACAGGATCTTGGGTAACAGGGAAGCGTTGCAAAGTTTCAGGATCATACCCTAAATCCTCTATAAACTCCTTCAGCCTGACATTATCTGAGCATTCATAATCAAATTGCCCTTAGAAACTCTCCTTCTGTTCTTTCTTTTCCTTCTCCTTCTCAGCAAGCTTCGACTTTAACACGTGCTTATGATTATAATGTTAAGCCTCAAATATCTTCTTGAATGCATCATTGATAGCCGCCAGATCTCACTTCAAAGTATTATTCTCAGACACTAAGGACGCCTATCTGGGTATCGAGGACTCTATAATTATTCTTCTTGATGATCATTGATAGCCGCCAGTCCATGATAGCCGCCAGTCCATCAAGGCCTCAAATATCTTCTTGATGATCATTGATAGCCGCCAGTCCCTTAAGCGATATCCAGATCATCAAGCGTCTGTCTCAGCTGCCGTGATCTTACCTTTTGGGCCTTGATGAAAGCCTGTGACCAAGCATCTGTCTGCTAGAATAGTTAAACCATCAGTATTTCCCTCAGTATGATGCACTCAAGCCAATTTTAGCATTTTAAAAATAAAACATTTACCTCGTACATTGTCTTATGCATTCTCCTCCCAGTCTTATCTGGGTCACTGACGCAGATTGTTGCCATCAAAGCAGCCAGTGCTTGAGCCTGTTCCTCTCGCTCAGCCTCAGTCATATCTTCATCCACATCTTCCACATCATCTTCCCCTAGCGCCCTACGCCTTTTGTGTTAAATTACCTTTGGCCGTTGTGCCATCGGAGACTCGGGGATGACCTTGTCCTTCCCTTTCTCAGCCTGGGTTGGTGCCTGCTTCGACTTCTATCTTGAAGCATCACAAGCTACTTCAGGCACTGTCGCTGCCTGTTTCGACGCCTGTTGTACCTTCGGAACATACTTTACCTTTCTTGCCAAATTCACCTCCTCCATTCCTTCAACCACTTTCGAAGCATTTTCGCCTCGCGACTTCTTCCTCTTTGTTGGCTTCAGCATAACGGGTACGTTTTGATGCAGGGAATCAATCATTTTCTACCTCTTCCTCTTGATACCAAGATTCTTGAGAACAAAATTTACTTACTCCTCATCCGAGTCGATTAAGGCGTCAATATAATCCCTCGGAGTCGCCCAAGTTTGGTTATTAGGACCTGCAGAACAAACAATAACACGATTATTAGTTTATTCGATCAATACATCAAAACAGCTTTGACAGAAAAATTACTTGGATTATAGACTTTATCCTGTAACCTATAAGGATCCCCCCCTTCGACATTCTCATAAATACCCCATACCATAACTAAGTCTTTATTCCACCCTCGACCCGTCGAGCAGAGATCGAACAACCAGGGCTTCTCTGCGTGACACTGGATGTGATTGGTGCCTACATTCTGGTTTGCTTTCCTCGAATAGAACGATAGAACATCGAACCATTCGATCAAGCTTCTTCCCTCATTTCTCAATTTTGCATTCATACCCTCAATCACCTTCATCATTTCGTAAAAATTCTCATGCATCCAAACCGGGGCAACCTCCCAAAAGTTCAACACCTCTTTTACCAGCCTGCGGAGAGGTAGTTGCATTTCTAGCCAAATCTGGCCTTTATATGCCATTATACCCTCTCGTGGCGTTGACTTGAAAGAAAACCCTATCCCTGCTGTATTTAACACCACCCTTACCTTCGACAACCCAAATTTAGCCACGAATCGCTCTAATCTCTGCTTCTCTCTAGCCGAGATAGAACCATTGGCCTTATCCGACTAAGTTGAATCCTCACTACGGTCACTTTTCTCCCCTCACCCCTTTCATCACCTGAAGGGTCAACCTGGCCTTCGCCTCTCCTTTTCTCTTTGTCCTTCCCCCATCTCTTCCTTATCACTATCCTTGGTAACTACTATCTTACGACATCTGCTACTTGAACCCCCAGCTTCAGGAACCACCACTGCCAGTGGGATATCTTTTGCTATGGCCAATTCTTCTACGCCGCTGCTCTCATCCATCAGAGCACAACCAGACATCCAAGCCTCATTTTCTTCGATCTCCTCTTCTATTAGCCTCAGTTTCGAAGCCCGGCGGGTACGCATCTTATCCAACAAAAGAATAGGCACGCAATTAGATCGATACATTGGACTATTATGTGTCAATAACTCATTTTCATATCCCCTCTTCAACTTATGTAAACACAACCAAAAAATTGAGCCCAATCCCAGTCCTACCATCAATACCCTCAGAATCCTAAATGAGCTAGACCCCAGACACTTGGTTTTCCCCTGTCCTCGATCATATTCTCACAACTGCAAACCTAGAAGACTCTACATACAGATTTAGATGGTAAAGCCAAACGAAATAGACAAAGATCAATCGACATACCTGTATTAACAGAAGTACACTCGAAACAACAAGTCAGCCGGTCCCTCAGCAACAACCTGGTAGCTGCTCTCAAACTTTACAAAACAATGGCGTACGTTCCCTTCCTCTCACACTCTGGTTCTTCTGTGAACAATACCTTTGTTATTTCCTCTATTTATATACTTCCTCGGAATACCAAAAAGCCACCTCGACTTCCAAAACCGCTATCATTACCACTACCCCACTACCCCTACTTTTCGATTGAGATGTGTATTGACCACTTTACCCCCCATTACCTTCACGTACGAGTCGCACACTTACGTTTACATGATTTTAATTATAAACCAAATCAAACCTTCTGGTCCTCACCCGAAGTTGTCAAATCAGATCCCCACATAAATCAACCTTTTTCCGTAAATCAAGGAAACATCATGATGACCTGTACGACACTCTGCCCCAGAAAATGTACCGTTCTAACAGGTCAACTGTTTGGCTATAAGTAAATCCAGTCGAAGCCAACAGACCTTCGACATACCTGCTTCTCGTGCATGTGTAATCGTCTATTGTGTCACGAACATTCGTCCACAGATAACCCGATACTCGATTTTAAAATATGCTAAACATTCAATTTCTTGCACATTCGACAAGATGATCGCGCCTAAATTACCTTTGAATTTTATGTCTTTCCTACTTACACACAGTTCAGAATTCTACTTTGACAATTATCTCATAAACCTCCAATTTCATTCGGGTAGACGCCCTTACACACAATATAGATCAAAACAGTCAAAATCACCTAAAACATACAAATACCCCTACAAACCATCCTATACAAGAACTTAACAAAATAGCCAAAGATGCCCCTATTTATTGTTGGGACACTTCTTCTCGTACCCAGCCCCAGCATCAGCATCTTCCTAGTCGACAATCTCCTCAGCAAAGGACTCCAGCAAGGCCAACCGGTGGCCGGGAAACGGGCCCATCATCTGTAACACCCCCCACCAGTATGCAAAGGGCATTCCACTAATGGGTTCCCTGGGCCCCACTTTAAGCAGCTTCGGCGTCTCTGAGTCTAGGTTTCGGTCACCGAGAAACCTCTGTTTCAACTTCATTGTCTTCTCCCGTACACGAAAGACCTTCGCTGCCACCCGGTCCTGGTTTTCAGAGTTGGGAGCATTTTGGCTTTTTTGGGACAAAGACGCAGACATTGCGCTCAGAGAAGAAGGAAAAATGTGTGAAGTTCTCCTGAAAAACACCGAATTTATACTTGAAGGTACATTTAAACCCTCCCTAATATCAAGTCGCATTCATTGCAGTCTTCAATTCTTCTCCTTGAAAACTCAACAGTCCAAACTTTACAACTTCCTCGACATAACCATTTTATTAGTATCCGCATTCAAACCCCATTTCCGAGGCCTTGCAGTGGAACAAATACCCAGACTTGAACAATCGCCCCTTTTATATATTATCTCACACCTCTTTCATCGAGTTTCAGCTAAATACAGAGTCATCCATTAAGCAAAGCCAAATATCGGCCAATTTCTTTGACCATTCCATTATACGTCGATGTCAATTTTCCCCCCGAAGGTAATCGTTTCTACATGTAACATTCAAAGGGATGTATTCGACACCGCACCTGCAAATCTATTCGCCTACCATGCCTACCAGATATAAAAACATAAAATTACAGTAAAGTGTTGTTCTTATTCCATTCCACAGATTACAACAACATAAACAGAAGCTTCCAAGTTCAGACATACATAAAAATAATAAGCAACAACTGAAACCTTCAAATACAGCCCTACACAAAAAAAAAACCCCATCACCACCACCTTGCCACCGCTTTAAGAAGGGCCTACCTTATTTTCAGATGTGCCTGATCTTTCAGCCAAACCCTTCTCCTCCACATGCTGATCCTTTGCCTACACAAGATATTCGGCCAAGCTCGACAGATAGAGGTAGCGTTCCACAACAGTCGTAAATTGAATCTTCATTTGCCCCCATAAATAAGCATAAGACACCCCGTTGATGGGTTCCCTAAGAACTTCAACTTCGGTCCCAGTCAAGCTCATGGTCACCGAAGAACTTCAACTTCAGTTTAACAGTCTTCCGCCCTACACGACGGTCTCGGGCAAATCCTATCATTTTCTGGTAGCGGGTATTGGGTGTGGTGTCCATTACAATTTTTAGGAAATGCAGAGAAAGGAGAAGAAAGTACAACAATAAAAGAGTATATAGTGTCACTGCCCCATTAACCTCATTTATTACTCCATAATCCCAACATTTCTTAAATACCCTCCTTTATTACCCCCCACGAAAACCAATAGTCAACCATTTAAATTCCAATAACAAATAGTTTTCTCAGCAAACGCCTCTACACCTATTTTTGAGACCCTTACTGAGAGGGGGCGAATGTAGTAGCCTACTTGCGGCCTTCTACCCTAATCAAATACTCAAAGGTTACCTCAACGCCTACTCGAATATCTCGAAGCCTACTCAATCCATAAATAATCCTTGCAAGATTATTCGATGATGAAGCCTCGACTCTGAACAAGCCTCGAAGACGAACTCCACATCAGCATCAAAAATACTTTAACCACTTTTATACGTAGTCGAAGGTAGACATGTTAGACTGCCAGCTCACCAAATAGGGACGGCAATGTTGTTTGTCCTTACAGCTATAGTGGCAGACCTAACAACTGCTACAGTGTCAGAGCATAGTGCTAGACCTGATATTTCTGGCGTTAACACCAACTCTGGGATACCCGCCTGATACCCGGATGGTACCCTTGTAATGTAACCTACCTTACTGACTCAGCCCTTCCTATGTTCTATCAATAGGAGGGAGGGGGAATCAAGGAGGGGTTACAAAATCTGCCCCTAGAGCCCTTACAGTTTACCTTCGACCTCTCTGTAAAATACACAGTATACAAACCTTTGATTACTCTACAGTAATACAAACTCTCTTAAAAATCTTCATTAGAGGTCGTGGAGCATCACATTCTAGGCCTCCACGCATGTATATTTTTGGTAGATTACTTATGCTATAGATTATATACATGAACCCCTTTGATAGAAGGTAAATCCCATGGTAGCAGAGCCGACTTCATCTCCGCACGAAGTTAGGCCCCTACAACTGATATTGTGACTGTTATTTAAGATGTATTTTTTACGACGTATAAAACAACTTATTAATGTGTCACTAGATATTTCAAAAGTTGGCTACTACGATTATTATTTTTGATGTTTAGGTTAGTGACGCATAGAGCAATAAATTTTATAGTCTGAAAAAGTATGAAATACGTCGGTTGTTGCGACTAAGAATTGTGTCATTCTATTGCGACAAAAAAACAACTGTTAAAAGGGTCATAAATTTTAGCAAATATGACAGATACTTCGACCCGCCCCTCGGTCGTTAATTTATTGCGCTTTTCAAGTTTATAATATAAAACTACTGCAAAAGGAACAACTCTTTTTTTTTACTAAAATGGATGTCGCTTTAGCAAAATAGCGACTAACCTACCCCGTCGTTTTTTACTTATTTTGGCCTAGTATAGGTCAGAACTTAAGGGAATCATAACTTCCTCGATCAACCAGTTCTTTTCTCTTGGTTATGCTACTGAGATGCCCAGGCCGGCTGCTGTTGAGGGGTGCTTCCCAAAGAATGTTGTGTAAACAAATGGTGTATTGTACATTATATTATGTTGTTTATCTAGATTAATTGAAATAATGGTTGTTTTCGTGAGCTATTCAATTATTACACTGATGCTACGAAGCATTATATTGATTCACCATTTCAGGGATCTCCAAACAGTTGCCTTCTCCATTATGTCAGGTGGCTTCTCCTCATTGTTGGGTCAAGATTGACTTTGATGCTAATTGTAATTCTTATCCACTTTGTGCAATTGGTGGTTTGATCAGATTGAACAAGGTAACATTCTTGGTGGCTTTAATGCTCTAATTGGCAAATATTCAATCACTGTTGATGGGATGAGTGTAGAGCTCTTGTTTAAGACTCCAATGATCCAGGTGGATCTAGACATTCAACCTCTTCAAAAAGATCCCATGTCGTTTGAACGAGTTTGAAGGAAAAACAATCAATTTAGTTTGCCTCATTTTCTAGGCATAAATTGACAAGTTGTTCAAACAACATTTGGAGTTACTTGAATGACTCGGGTTCCCAGAAGACCAGTTCAATTTGCTTCTAGTTTTAGGCTAAATTGAGCTAGTCATTTGAATGACCTGTAGGTCGTTTAAATGACTATTACGTTTTCCTTTATAGTTAGTACATTTAAGGGCATAATTGTCTTATTTTGTAACTAAAAAACTTGTAACCCTCATAAAGGGGTAAAGCTAGGCAAGATAAAATCATCCATGTTTTGTAATCTAGACTTAGGGTTTGAAGATGAATTCAATTGAAATTAATCAATTGAGCAATTGAAGATCTTATTGGCAAATTCTTCTGCTAAATTATTATTCTTCATTTAATTTTTTGTTATATGTGATCTCTAATTTAATTGTGGATTAAGTGGTATCAGATTTTCAAGTAATGATTCTCGGGGAACTGTGGTTTATGGTCTCTACACTTGACCGACTCAAGAAAATAAAAAAGATTCTTGTGAGTTTGTTGAAGATTCACCAAAAATCTTGCTCAAAGTAGAAGGCAAATTTTGAGATGGGCGATTTTGAATATTGACTCACGAAGCCCGAAATGAAATTTTTTGACCTAACTACTACTTTAGGGGAGTTGGTAGTGTAATTACGTCTCATAAATCTTGGCCAAAGTATCCGCTTTGATAAAATGATAAGAACGCACGAAGAAGAAAAAGTTGCGAAAGAGAGAAATAACGAGTAACGTAGAGGAAGATAAAGATTTTAGTGATGCTGAATTCGTCAAGGAGATACCGATTATTGGTAAGTCTATGAATCACATACATAATCTTCATATCGATTTTAAAATTAAAATTTCAGTAATTGGTGAGCAAATCGATGCTGAGAAATTAGGTAACTAGTTAGATAGGTTAGATACCTACTTTTCAGTTCATGAATACTCAAATGCTCAAAAATTTCATTTTTCAACATTGAAATTTACAAGTCATGCACTCACATGGTGAAAATCCTATAAGAAACGTTACAAAGTAGAAAACTTAAGTTGTAAAGAGTTTAAGGTGTTGTTGAGGAGACAATTTTATCCTATTGGGAAAAAGCAAGAGAGATCATTTAAATGACATAATTTGTGCCAAAAGTATGTGTAATCCTTATAATATTTCACTACGGAGTTTCATAACCAAGATTTGGTTTTGGACATCGATGTGGACGAGTATGAAGTGTTCATGAACTATACGGGGGGGGGGGGGGGGGGGTTTGTCAGAGTCAATTAGATGGAAGTTAAAGCTTTTTATTATAGAAAATATGGAAGACCCTACCATGAAAGTAATTACTATTGAAGGCAAATACTTGAAGAGTGACAAGAAAGACGATAAGAGCAAGTTGAAGTACAAGTCTAGTTAGAAGAATGAACATAAGGAGGAGTCCAAAGGAGAGGGGTCTTCATCTAAGGAGAATTATTGTACTCATTGTAAGGCAAATGGGCATATTTCAGACAAATATTGGAAATTTCACTTGGAGCATAGGCCAAAGGAGGAGAAGAGCAAGAGATTAACGTGTACTAGCCACAACGATTGCGGATCTTCCGAATTTAGATAAACCAAATCTTAAGCTTTCTTTTATGCTTAAGCAAACTATGGTTACCAAGGAGGCGAGTCGGGAAGAACTTTTTCATGTCAGTATTAAGGTGAAGCAGAGATTAGTAGAGGCCACCATTGATCCTGGTAGTAAAAAAAACTTGATTTCTGAGGCGTTGGTGAAGAATATGAGTTTGGCTACTACAGCTCATCCTAAGCCGTATGGTTTTGGTTGGATTTAAAAAGACACAGAGTTAAAAATTATGAAGCAGTGTATGTTCAAGTTTGTAATTACTGAACAGTTTATTGATGATGTGACATGTGAGGTAGTTCTGTTAGATGTGTGTCAAGTCATCTTGGGTAGCCTTTATCTTTGGGACCAAGATACGTATATAGTTTGCTTCACCTTTGATATTGGTAGTCATCTTGGGCTTTTATTGATGATTTTGTGATTATTTATTTAGATGATATTTTGATATATAGTCAAACATGGGAGGAATACCCCGTGTATATACGTAAAGTGTTGGAAACCTTGAGATCACAATAACTTTTTCTCAATGGGGAGAAGTTTGTGTTTGGGAGGAAGGTACTCATGTACTTGGGGTTCATTGTTGGTAGAGGTGAACTTAAGGTAGATCCAGAGAAGGTCTCAATCATTATAAATTGGCCTCAGTGATGGAAATACAAAGTTGTACATGTTCTTGTCAGTATTTACGGAAGTTTATTCGACAATTTTTACAGATTGCGACACCTTTACATTCCATGACAAAGGCCGGTGTGAAGTTTGTGTGGGAATATCACCATTAGAAAACCTCTCAGTTACTAAAACGAAAGATTACAAATATACCAGTGTTAGTGTTGCCAAATTTGTAGTGTCTTTTTGAGGTCAAAATAGATTCGTCGGACTATGCATTAGGGACAATTTTGTTACAGGATGGGGGACCGGTTGCTTACCATTATGAAATGTTTACAGGAGAAGTATACAACTATCCTACATATGTAAAGCATTGACGGAGTTATTTATTAGGAAAGGAGGTTGTGGTACATTCCGATCATAAGCCATTACAGTTCTTCTCTACACAGTCCAAGCTACAGCAAGCTCGCCATATGATGTGGATGTCGTATCTTCAACAATTCACTTTGATTATCATGTATAAGAACGGAGTGGACAATAAAATTACTATTATGTTATCTCAACTACCATTACCAGTTATTTTTTCTTTATTGGTACCTATTCAGATGCAGCCTATTATTTCGTCTGAGTATGATATGGGGTATGATAGCGACAAGGAGCTCAGTGTGATTCGCTAGAAGTTGCTGCAAGGCAAGACATGTGAGTTTGAATTGAAGGATGGTTTAATTTATAGGGGTAGTCTAATATGTATTCTTAAGGTTATAGAGCTCAGTGTGATTCGCTAGAAGTTGCTGCAAGGCAAGACATGTGAGTTTGAATTGAAGGATGGTTTAATTAATAGGGGTAGTCTACTATGGTTTAATTTATAGGGGTAGTCTACTATGTATTCTATTAGATTAGAAAGGCACATTATTCCCGGGTGGCAGGTCATTTCAGGGTTTAGAATACTCTTTTAAATTTACAGTATTATGTCTATTGGCCAAAGATGCATGTGAATGTTACTCGTGTGGTTCGTAGTTGCGTTCTATGCAATACATCGAAGCCTTCCAATCGTAATTAGTTGGGACTGTACTTACGATTACCAGTACCTAGCCGACCTTGGGAGAACATTTCGATAGATTTTATGGGTGGTTTTCCCATGACTAAGTATTATAATGATTATTTATTTGTGGTTGTAGATTGATTCAACAAGATGATAGTTCTTATTCCATGCCAAAAGATGGACACCGAGGAGGGAGCAACACGATTATTTTTCAGAGACATTTGGAGGTATTTTAGGTTCCCTTTTTCTATTATTTATGATAAGGATAACCACTTTTTAGGGTATTTCTAAATATCATTATGGGGGATGATGGACAGTCTGATGAAGAGAAGTACTGCCTTTCATCTGTAGACTAACGGACAAACAGAGGTAGTTAATTGTACTTTGGTTCACTTATTACCAAGATTTCATTCTAAGCATCCTAATACTTGGGATGAGAACTGACCGTATCTTCAGTTTACTTTTAACCGGGTGATTCATGGTTCCACTTTGAAGTCTCTATTTGAAGTTTATCTTGGGTACTTGCCTCAAAGACCCTTTGGTTCACTTATTACCAAGATTCCATTCTAAGCATCCTAATACTTGGGATGAGAACTGACCGTATCTTCAGTTTACTTTTAACCGGGCGATTCATGGTTCCACTTTGAAGTCTCTATTTGAAGTTTATCTTGGGTACTTGCCTCAAAGCCCCTTTGATATTGCTTTTAGTCTTGGTGACAGGACGGTGTCTTAGAAGGAGGAGGAGGAACTAGTTAAAGCTCAATGTTTCATTGAGAGGATAAACAAGGGTCATGAGGCAGTTAAAGTACAATTGAAGATGACTCAAGTGAAGTATAAGGCTCAACACGACAAGCATCGGGTTGAGTATACTTTTCAAGAGGGCAACCTAGTTTGGTTATATTTGGGTAAGGAACGACTAAAGGGAGAAGGTAAGAAACTCAAGCCTATCTGTTATGGTATGTTTACGATACTCAGGAAGATTGGTAACAATGCATTCCAATTGAATTTTCCACCTTTCATGAAGGTGTATTAGGTGATTAATGTCGAGTATTTAAAGTTGTTTGAGCTATCTCTTTTAGATGAAGACTCTGCAATCAGTACTTGCCTACTGTTAGTTGATGACTTATGGATGGAAAGAGAAGATCCGTGTCAGGAGGATAGTATTTTAGAGAGGAAAGTTTATGCTACAAGACGCGGTAGCATCAAGTCATTTTTGAGTTGGGAAGAAAAGTCAACTATCTAGCAAGTCGAAGTAGTATAACAGGGAAATAGGCACGGCCGCATTCCCTCATCTCCAGTTCTAGCTTTAGCAGGAGCTCAAGGCCCCTAAAGGGGGCGGGGGGATCCATGATCCAAGTGGATCTAGACATTCAACCTCTTCAAAAAGATACAATATCGTTCAAACAAGCCTTAGAGTTGTTCGAACGAGTTTGAAGGAGATACAGCCAATTCTGCTACTTCATTTTCTTGGTATAAATTGGCAAGTCGTTCGAATGATATTTGAAGTTGATCGACCTGTTTTATCTGTCTCTAGTTTTAGGCTTAATTAGGCCAGTCGTTCAAATGACCTATGGGTTCGTTCGAACGATTTTTAGGTTTTCCTTCATAGTTAGTGCGTTTAAATGCATAATTGTCATATTTTGTAACTAGAACACTTGTAACCCTCATAAAGGGGCAAGGCTAGGCAAGATAAAATCATCAAAGTTTTGTAACCTTGACTTAGGGTTTGAAGAAAATTTCAATTGAAATTAATCTATTAAGCAATTGAAGCTCTTATTGGAAAATTCTTCCACCAAATTGTTGTTCTTCATTTAATTCTTCGTTATTGATGATCTATAATTTGATTGCAGATTACTCTAAGCGGTGGAACTGGCTAGACGTGTTTTCATAATGGATTAACTGAAGGGGATTTTAAAGCTGCGATACATGGCCTTTTGGACAGAAGCTCTTAATGTTAAAAAATCAAGAATTTAGTTCTTTATTGCCTTTAACTCAGTGAAGCAAACTTTGTTGCTGACTACCTTTCCAAGCTAGGGCTTCTTCTCCAAGAACTTCAAATTTGGGTCTAAAACCCCTGTGCTTCAGGTTGAAAAATGAAAAGTTTAGTTCTTCATTACCTTCAACTCAGTGAAGGAAACTTTGCTACTGACTGCCTTTCCAAGATGGGGTTCCTTCTCCAAGAACTTCAAATTTGGGTCTAAAACCCCTGTGCTGGTGTTGCGATGTTTCCCTAGGCTTTGTGCTTAGTCTATTGTCTTACATTTTGTGATCATCAAAAAAGATATCAATCGTTAGTGGCTTTTGAAACCTAGAAGAGTTCAAGTTGTGAACTTGATCCATATTTTCATATCACTTTTTAAGGCTGTTGTACTTTTTTGTCCGGCATAGTCCATTCTTAGTTTTTAGTTTTGCAGAGGATAATGTAGTTCTATGTTTTTTTGATGTGAACATCTCTTATGATCGTTTCCCACATGTATTTGGATTATTCAATTTTTATCTTATGCTCTGTTGGAGCTATTTTTAGGAGTTTCTAATTTTTTAGGTTTGTTTCTATTTGGAGAGATATTGGGAGAGAATCTACGAGAGATATCCCAGGGTTCTAGTAGGATAAATAGGAGAGGGTGGTAAATTTTTTGAGGAGGTTGTTGCAGAGAGAATTAAGAAAGTTTAGTTTATTATTTTATGTTTTATGTTTGGGTTTTAGAGTTTAGAAAACCCTAATTTTAATTAGGTTAACATTTATCAATCCGAGTTCTTGATTTCGCGACTCAGATTTACGTTAAATTGGCATAAGAGCCAGTTAAATTTCCTTAGAGATGCTTAATTTTGATCCACGATGACACATTGTATGGATAAAAATTTAAAATCATGGCGAAACTGTTTCACGCGCTTGATAAGAGGTTTGAAAAGCTCAATCGGTTTATTGACGCGTTCACCGCTGGTGCTCTTTACACATCACTACCACAACCAGTCCCGTTGAGGCCAATGACAATGATTGTTGAATCCACAAAAAGCCTCCGAGATGATAACCAATTTTTCTCGTTCCTGGTAAAAAAAAAGATGAACACCATAAACAGAGTAATCCCAGATGCTATATGATTTAAGCCGACCAGTCTCGATGAAGAAATACTAGCCAAAACGATAGTGATGATCGGTGCTATCATCAATCACCAACAGATAGTTCGTGAGGGAGAAGAAAGGAGGTTTCCACAAGCACGTGGATGGCACATGGGGAATAAATCTCTAAAGATCTATGCCAAGCTTAGACTCAGGCCGAAGCTAAAGCCCAAACCCGAGTCAGATCCTCTTCACATCTCGCTTCGTAACCCGATCCTACCCCTACTCCAGAATTATGATCACACCAGTTCATTAATAATGGCAATAATGGTAGTAGGAGATCTAAGAGGAAAGAAGGCTGCAGGTTGTGGAAGAAAAAACAAAACTTCTAATTGGGTGCAGCCAGGTACATCTTGCCTACTTCAATCCCCTTTCATCTCACGTGAGTTGCATGTGTGTGGTTTACTAAACCCGCTCCAGCAGTTCTCACCAGCCTCGGATCTCATGTCATGTTGCTAGCACGTATTAAACACAAACCAGGCCTAGAACTGTGACCTTCCCCAAATGTACTAGGGCTATCGATGGATTGGATTTTATCCAAAATCTGATCCGATCCGAAAACTTTATTTCGGATTTGGATATAGGTTTTGTTGATTCGGATCGAATATGGATCCAGAAACTAACATTTGAATTTTTTCGGATTGGATTCGAATTTACCTTTATCCAATTCTAAAAAAAGTTGATCCGAATATCCTTTACTAAATTAATTAAGTGGTTTACAATATCTTAATTACTTTTCTTGAAAACAGTTGTATGGGGTAGTACAAATACACCTCATTAACTAGCTGTAATTCTTCCTAAATGCACCCACTTTAGATGAGTGATGGACACATAAAATGACCACTATTCTCCTATGACTTAACGTTATTATTCTTAATTTTATTATTAAACATGACTTATAAAACAAATTTTTATATTTCAGGTCACATGGAGCTCATTTACCCAAGATGTGCAAATACCGGGATGTATAACTCAAAGGATGAACTGCTGGAGAAGGATGTAGAGTTGTCAAGCACAAGGGTCCCACATGGGGAGGTTAAAATTTTGGAGGATAACTCTTGGAGGTTACAAAGTTATGTACATTCATGGCATATGTTATAAATCTAATATTAAATGCAAGAACCCTCTCCTTCATCTATAAAAGGAGAGGTGGTGAGCTCATAAGATCGTCCAATTTTGAGAGAATCATTCTTGTAAAGTGCAAGAGAGCATTATTAGAGTAAGTTGATGCAAGTCTTGTAAGCATTTGGAGCATTTCATTTTGTAAGTCAATAAAATTCCTCTTTTTGTTGTTAGTTTATGTTCATTTCATTCTCATATCATTTAGGTTTTATAATTGTTATAATGGCCGGCTAAGTCCTTACTAGGGGTGAGGATGGATCCGCCATAAGCGTACGATATCATGTAGTAGAATATATTTTTCTCCAACACAATATGAGCATATTATCACAAATCCCAAAACTATATTGTTGGAGACATCCATTATCATCCTATGATCTCTTTAAGTAGAGATATAGAAAGAGTTTTGTGATTCTCAAATGATATAGTAAAATTGTATTAATATTGTATTTTTCTAAGGTATGATCCTAATTAACATTTCATAGTTAGCATAGCTTTCATGGAATGTGTTTTTAGTACATACTTAATTCATACAATATATTCTACTTGAGTTATAATTAATCATGGGATTACATCGACAAAAGGTCGAAGTTTGTTATTTCAATTAAGTGGAGAATTTAATATACGATAATATGTTGATATTGTATGTAAATGGTGGTAAAATTCGAATCCCCTAGACAATGGTACGTTTCCAAGTCAAGCCCAACCCAATCTGAAGGATCAAACTGAGAATTTACACCGCGATCAGGCGAATGCGGTGATTATACTTAGAAGTGGAAAGACTACAGACAACAAAGTTAGGATGCTTAAGGACAAATCACGTGAAAGTCCTAATCCTAGTACTGAGAAAGTTGTAGAAGGAGGCAAACTTATATGTGAAGAAACTTCTTTTGTTGAGGAAGAGACTGGACAGGTCTCGCTAAGTGAGAAGATTATCGAAAATGATCCGCCTAGAATTCCTAAAGTACCTTTTCCCCAACAGTTTTTAGTCAATAGGAAGAACATTCCCAATGAAGAGGTTAAGGAGATGTTCAAAAATCTTAAAATCACTATTCCTTTCCTCGATGCGTTACGACAGATTCCTTCATATGTAAAACATCTCAAGGACCTTTGCACGTTCAAGAAACGTATGAATGTTTCCAAGAAAGCTTTCAATGTCCATGACAGTGAAAATGTTATTCAATTGGATGCTCAGGTTAACTCTATAATCTTGAACAAAACACCCATGAAATACCAAGATCCAGGAATGCCGACAATTTCTTGTCACATAGGGACAAATCGCATCGGAAAAGCCTTACTTGATTTAGGTGCCAGTGTCAACTTGATCCCTTATTCAGTATATGAGCATCTAGGTCTAGAAGGACTAAAATCGACACATAGAACCCTGCAACTAGCTGATCGATCCATTAGAATTCCTAGGGGAGTTGTGATGGATGTACTTGTCCTGGTTGACGATTTTTTCTATCCTGTCGACTTTGTGGTCCTTGACACAAACCCAGTAGAAGACCCAAATAGTGAGATACCTGTGATCCTTGACCAACCTTTCTTGGCCACTGCTAATGCATTAATCAATTGCTGTAGCGGAGCTATGAAGTTGACTTATGGGAATAAGACCATAGATTTGAATATCTTCAATGCAACTCATACTCCGTTTGAAAATGAACCTGATGAGTGTAACATGCTTGGTACTGTTGTAAACAGTACATTTTATAGTTCCAATCCTAGGGACCCGTTAGAACCTTCTCTTGCACATTTAGATGTTGATGACCTTATCAATAAGGTCAATGCCTTGTTGGATTATGTTCCTATTGTGGATAACAATGATAATGTTAAAATGCTAAAAGTCAAGGATCCTATTCCAGAAGCGGAAGAAGTGCCCGTTAGGTTAGAACTTAAACCTCTCCCTAAAAATCTCAAATATGTCTACCTAGGTCCTAATGAGACTCTTCCTGCTATCATAACATCCGACCTTGAACCTGAGAATGAAGAAAAATTAATGCGTGTATTAAAGGGAAGCACAAAAGCTCTTGGATGGAACATTTCAGATATTAAGGGTGTTAGTCCTTCTGTATGCATGCACAAGATAAAACTCGAGGATAATGCAAAGAAGTCCAGAGAAGGACAACGAAGGTTTAACCCGACTATGGCTAAGGTTGTGAGAAAAGAAATTTTGAAAATGTTTTACGCTGGGATCATTTATCCTATTTCTGACAGCCCATGGGTAAGCCCAATTCATGTTGTTCCTAAAAAGTTTGGAATCAATGTTGTGAAGAATGATCACAATGATCTTGTCCTCACTCGCATGACCACAGGGTGGCGAGTGTGTATAGATTATAGAAACTCAATTCGATCACTCGAAAAGATCATTTTCCCTTACCATTCATGGATTAAATGCTTGAACGTTTCGCCGGTCATGAATACTATTGTTTTCTTGATGGGTATTCTGGGTATAATCAAATACCCATCGCTTTAGAGGACCAAGAGAAAACTACATTTACTTGTCCTTTTGGAACCTTTGCCTATCGCCGCATGCCATTTGGGTTATGCAATGCTCCAGCAACATTTTAGCAATGTATGTTGAGCATTTTCTCTGACATGGCTAAGCGTTTCTTTGAGGTTTTCATGGAGGACTTCTCCCTCTTCGGAGATTCGTTTGACCAATGTCTCCACCACTTATCTATTGTTCTTGCTAGGTGTCAACAGAATTTTTTTGATCTAAATTGGGAAAAATGTCACTTCATGGTGAAAAAAGGCATAGTATTAGGACATGTCATATCAGCAAAGGGTATCGAAGTAGATAAAGCCAAGATCGATGTCATATCTAGTCTCCCACCCCCACGAACAGTCAAGGATGTTCGTTCATTCTTGGGGCATACAGGATTTTATCGACGTTTTGTTCCTGAGTTTAGCAAAATTGCTCAACCCCTCCGCAATCTCCTCGCCAAGGACACCACCTTTTTATTCGATGATTCGTGTCTTAAAGCTTTTGAGAATCTCTGAACACGTCTAACATCATCACCCATCATCCAACCTCCAAATTGGAACGAACCTTTCGAGTTGATGTGTGATGCATTTGACTATGCCATTGGTACAGTTTTGGCACAACACATTGATAACATTCCGCGTGTTATCTATTATGCCAGTAAAGCTCTTAATGATGCGCAACTCAATTACACAACCATAGAGATAGAACTTCTAGCGATAGTCTTTGCTCTAGAAAAATTCCGTTCTTATCTCATAGGTTCTAAAGTAATAGTCTATACGGATCATGCTGCTATCAAACACTTTCTTACCAAGAAGGACACCAAACAACGCTTAATCCGATGGATGTTATTACTTCAGGAGTTTGATATTAAGATTTGGATAAAAAAGGTGTCGAGAATGTGGTAGCTGACCACCTTTCTCGAATAGATAATGATTCTTTAGATAGGTCGTTACCTATTCGTGAGTCCTTTCTTGACGAGCAACTCATGTCCATTCGCTCTATGTCTTCTGTACCATGGTTTGCAGACATAGCGAATTATCTTGCCACAGGGCACCTTCCTAGTTTTTGGACCAAGCCAGATAAGAATAAATTTCTTAGTGAGGCCCGACACTTCTTCTGGGATGACCCGTACCTGTTCAAATATTATTCTAATCAAATCATTAGGAGATGTGTCCCAGATTTTGAGCATACCAAAGTCATAGAATTTTGTCACTCCCAAGCTTGTGGTGGTCTCTTCAGCTCCAAAAAGACCTTTGTAAAATTTTTACAGTGTGGATTTTATTGGCCTACCTTATTTCGTGATGCTTACGAATTTTGCAAGGCTTGTGATAGATGTCAGAGAATGGGAGCCTTGTCCCATAGGAATATGATGCCACTAAACCTAATCTTGATCGTTGATCCATTTGATGTTTGGGGCATAGACTTTAAGGGTACCTTCACCCATCTTTTGGGTTCATGTACATCCTTTTAGCCGTTGACTATGTGACTAAGTGGGTTGAAGCTATTCCTACCAGGACCAATAATAGTTCGACTGTTATTAAATTTATTAAAAATAATATTTTTTCTCATTTTGGTACGCCGAGGGCAATAATTAGTGATGGGGGGTCACATTTTAACAGTCGAATGTTTGCGAACTTAATGAAAAAAATTGGAGTAACATACAAGGCTGCTACACCGTACCATCCGCAGACTAGTGGGCAAGTGGAGGTTTCCAATCCTGAAATCAAGAATATTCTTCAAAAAACAATAAGACCAAACCGTAAAGATTGGCCAACTCGACTAAACGATGCTCTTTGGGCTTATCGTACTGCTTTTAAGACACCTATTGGAATGTCCCCTTACCGGCTAGTCTATGGAAAGGCTTGTCACCTTCCAGTTGAATTAGAACACCGAGCATATTGGGCAATAAAGGCCTTGAACTTTGACATTGGGAAGGCCGGTTTGCATCGCAAGCTTCAACTCAATGAGTTAGAAGAACTACGGAATGATGCATACCATTCAGCAAAGACTTACAAGGAGCGCATGAAAGCGTTTCACGACAAAAATATTTTGCGAAAATCATTTGGACCAAACAAAAAAGTCTTGTTGTACTCTTCTAGGTTGTATTTATTTCTTAGCAAACTACGATCACGATGGACCGGGTCTCTCATTGTTAGAACGGTATATCCACATGGGGCGGTTGAGGTTGAAGAACCGAGTACTGGCAAAATACAAAAGTGAACGGGCAAAGGATTAAGCCTTATTATGAACATTTTAGCTTCACCAATGAAGACTTGAAGCTTCTGGACCCAGTTTATGAGGAGTGACATTCATATCCTTTTCACCCAACTTTCTCAGTTTGGGGGTTTCTCATTTTATCTGACTGAAGACAATAAACTTAGCGCTATTTGGGAGGCAACCCATGTTATATCAGGTACTATGTTCTAATTTTTTTCCCTTCTTTTAAGGTATGTTTTCAAAATTGGGGACGATGCTTCTTTCTAGTTTGAGGGTGGGGAAAAATTATTTACATTTTTTTACTTTTTTAGAGAAAAGATAGGTCATTATGGTAATTTATGAGACTCTTTAGTAAGTTTCTGCAAGCTTATAAGTATTTGATATGGTCTAAATATTTTGGTTGTAAAAGCCGTGAAGTTAAAATTTTCATCAAATACATGGTTTGAAATTTTTGGAACATTATCTTAAGCTAGATGCACTACCCTTTAATTAGAGAAAATTTCATGTTGACTGATATTTCTTAAAACAAATGCACTTCACGATAATATTGCATTTATTACTTTTGCTAGAATTTTGAGCAATCAAAGGGAATCTAGTATTTGAGTTAGGAATGATCCACTACAAGGGAAATAATTGTCTAAAGAATAAGTTCGATCCTGAAATAATATAATAAGGATTTTTATAAGCCAAAATAGCTCTAAAAACTTTCACGATGCAAGGCATACTTGCATGATTAGAACTGAAAGAGGAAGAATTATCACCAATCTCGAGTATAGTCATGAACTATGTGAAAGGAACAAGGAATAAAGTTTACTTGTGAGAATCCAGAGCCTAGGTCACGAAGGGGCACCAAACCCCGGCATCCTAAGCCAACTGGCTGGGATTGTCGACCAACGACTCATATTATGGAGGCTTCATTAAGAAAACAAGTACCAAAATAAAAAGGCTTATAGTTATTCCCCAAAAATCAGTAATAGGATTCAAATTGACTATGGCACTTGTCAAACTGATCGTTAGATTTGTTTCACGAAATACGAAATGACTGGATATTGACTCAAGAGCCTCTAAATAAAGTTGTACGTGCAGTAACTATTTTCCCAACACTTAAGGATATTAGAAAAATATGTGAAATCTCATTTAAGTATTGGGTAGTATTCCTAGTTTTGGATAATTCTCCAAGTTCTCTGATTTTATTATGTGAAAGAATTAAATTTTAAGGGGTTTACCTTCTTAATGTTTTTACCATTATCAGATATCAATAAGTTAGCTGAAATGACCTAATGAGTATCTAAACTACTATAATGCCCTTATTGACTTTTGTGGGTATAGTCACTGCAAACCTTCACGAGACAAAACTCGTCCTATATAGGTAACATATAGGTTTAACGGCTTGTTGCATACGCTAAATGCAATCGTCCTAACCACGAAAGAGTTAAGCTTTTATTTTTTTCTTTTCTCGAGGACTAGCAAATTTTAAGTTTGGGGGTATTTGATGGACACATAAAATGACCACTATTCCCCTATGACTTAATGTTTATTATTCTTAATTTTATTATTAAACATGACTTATAAAACCAATTTTTATATTTCAGGTCACATGGAACTCATTTACCAAAGATGTGCAAATACCGGAATGTATAACTCAAAGGATAAACTGTTGGAGAAGGATATAAAGTTGTCAGACACAAGGGTCCCACATGGGGAGGTTACAATTTTGGAGGATAACTCTTGGAGGTTACAAATTTATGTACATTCATGGCATAGGTTATAAATCTAATATTAAATGTAAGAACCCTCTCCTTCATCTATAAAAGATGAGGTGGTGAGCTCATAAGATCATCCAATTTTGAGAGAATCATTCTTGTAGAGTGCAAGAGAGCATTATTGGAGTAAGTTGGTGCAAGTCTTGTAAGCATTTGGAGCATTTCATTTTGTAAGTCAATAAAATTCTTCTTTTTGTTGCTAGTTTATGTTCATTTCATTCTCATATCATTTAGGTTTTATAGTTGTTATAATGGCCAGCTAAGTCCTTACTAGGGGTGAGGATGAATCCGCCATAAGCGTATGATATCATGTAGTAGAATGTATTTTTCTCCAACACAATATGAGCATATTATCACAAATCCCAAAACTATATTGTTGGAGACATCCATTATCATCGTATGATCTCTTTAAGTAGAGATATAGAAAGAGTTTTGTGATTCTCAAATGATATAGTAAAATTGTATTAATATTGTATTTTTCTAAGGTATGATCCTAATTAACATTTCATAGTTAGCATAGCTTTCATGGAATGTGTTTTTAGTACATACTTAGTTCATACAATATATTCTACTTGAGTTATAATTAATCATGGGATTACATCGACAAAAGGTCGAAGTTTGTTATTTCAATTAAGTGGAGAATTTAATATACGATACTATGTTGATATTGTATGTAAATGGTGGTAAAATTCGAAGCCCCTAGACCTTTATTCTTGATTAAAACCATATCATTGATTTTTACGGTTTTACAACCTTAGATTAATAAAACACAAGACCAAAACTAATTTCTAGTTCCGTTCGAAAGTGAATGACACTCTAATTTTTACCTATACTAAACACTGGATTTTGACCGTTATCAATGAGCTCATCCTCTTCCGATTTAATTGGAGTAAGCTTTGGTCAATTCAGTTTACAACAAAAGTAAAATATATTGAATGCTTAAATATTAGCTCTCTCAATCATCTCCACTCTTTCCATCTTCAAAGCTATTCTAGCAAGTTCTTAATTTGAAAAGTATTATCTAGGGTTTACTTAGAAATCTGATTTCAAATTTGTGTTTATGTTATTTAGCTATTAGTATATCGGGGATATCCTTAATGTAAGCTTTGCTACTCATGATTTTGGTTATATTATTATTAATTTGGTTTTTACTTTGGTTTATGGACAAGATTGGATTCGAGCTCAATTTAATGGTAGGTAGAATATCACGTTCTTCTTCTATTATTTGTTATCATTCTTGTAACAATTTCTCATTCTTGTGTAGATGCTTCCCCTCCTCTTACCTCTTAGGAGTAATCTTTTGGGATGAAAAACTATTACTGCTTCGATCATAATAAGTAAAAGTATCACCAATTGAAATTTTTTACAACTTCTTTTCCATTTCCGACACATGTATTTGCTTGCTTTTTATGTTAAAGCATTTACTATGAAAATTTTGTAGACTAATAGTTGTAAGATCATTGGTGTGGCTTTTTGAATTTTTTTATAAAGAGAATAAGCTAGTAGATATCCTTGTAACTTTTTGACAAATGCGGTGGAGATGAACTCGGGCTATTGAAGATTAGAGCGTTAGGTTCTAGTGATGAAAAAGGTTTTCTGATTATGTATTATTGGTTTTTGAGTACCATGGACCGAGTTTATGCTGACAGAAGTTGAATCACAGATTAAAGTTCTTTTAAACTGCTTGAACAGTATATTTACTCATGTTTATGTTATGTCATTAATTATCTAGTCATATGATGTTGAGTTTCTTAGTCATATAATGTTTGATTAATTTGCTGAAAAGGTTGCTTAAATTTTACATAAGAAAAAAATTTGGATCAAATTCGGATTATACTATTTATGGTGGGATCGGATTAGATTCCGATTCATAAACAACCATCTCGAATCAGATCGAATTCGGGACGAAAATGTTTTATTTCGGATCGGATTCAAATTTGTATCAATCGGACTCCAATCCGGTCCATTGACAACCCTAAGATGTACACCATAGACAGACACAACCAAGATACCCTTCGTTACATTAACAAGAAGATGAAAGACAAAGGGCTAAAATGAATGGACCGTCACCCCCATTATTGTTTCATTCCCAAGTCTGGTCATTGTGGGAAGTATACATGGGAAGGATCATTTATCGACTTGGCTAAAGGAGAGTTGGAGTATGGCGATGATCTCCCTGCAATTGATGAAGTTTGTGTGAGAAAGGTTTTCTTCCCACTCGTTGAGAAAAAAAATAAGAGATAGACATCAGGTGCAACATGGTGCCCAAGACCAATCTCCAACTCCAACATGTGTTGAGCACATACTTCCCCAAATTCTACAAAATATACTCTAACAGCGCAAACCAATATCGGGTCAGCCCCACTTTGGCATGTAATGGGACCTCACCCATGTCAGGCAAACCCAACCTAGATCCTAAAGGCTCAATGGGTTAGGTTCAACCCCGACCCACACTTTGTCGATCAGTTTTGGGAGAGTTTTTTTTAGCAAGTTTCAAGAAAAATATTAAATTGTACTCTTTATTTTTGGATGTTCTTCAGCATTGAGATTTAATGACCTTAGACATTATTCGTAGCCCAAGGAAATTAAGCGTTAGTTGTGCGGGTATTTACTGATCATAGCCCAAGGATCTTACAAGCATTATTCGTAGGTTGTTGTTATTCCAATTCGATGACCAATATCCCCCAAATTGATGAAGCATAGGGTTCTTACAAACGACCGAACTAGTCTCGTCTCTTTCTAGTCTTGTGTTTAATAATAAAGGCTTACATAAGCAAACGGAGTAAAAAAATAAATTTCTTCTAGATCTTGTGAATCATGATTGTCAATTAAGTGGAAGTTTTTCATATGAGTTAAGTGGCATCCAGCTATTGAGCTAGGTAGTAGTAATGTATGTAGTTGCTTGGTACCCTGTAGGTTGATCCTCTTTGACAAAGAGTTGTTAGGCGAGATATCCCAGATATCTGAGAGAAACAAGGTATGGTACACACAAACTATCTGTAAAATATAATGAGTGCTACCCATGGAATCTTAGGTTCACAGATCTATGTCTAGCGAATGTACTTATGCCAACAAGGGAATGGTTGATGTTCCCTTTTTCCTAATATTGAGTACGACAACATTTTCCTTTGTGAGTAGAAGTTGAACTATGTGACGCTGACAATATATCAAAAACTCCATATAGTAATTACCTCTTTTAGAGAAAAGTGCCGGTCATGACTTTGCATTATAGGACTTTGTAATATTTTCTCGTTCTTATTAATCTTTTTTTGATAACCATGTAAAAAACATGGTTTTAATAATTTTGTTTTGTTAGTAATAACTAATAAGAGTTAGTTACAGAGAACAAAAATGGTATACTTACTAGACTAATGAAATAATAACTTATCAATAATATTTTGACCATTAACTTTTCGTCTTTTAAGAATTTTCTTCCTTCCAACTCCTTAACTAACAAGTTTTTCTTCTTTTATCACCTAATTATTTTTCCCCCAATGAACATCAAGAGTTGCAGTCATGCTTTCTACCATTCTCCCGGGTAAAGGCTCAGACTTTTTTCTTAGCTCTTCTCTCCCATTGAAAGTACTGGAGCTAGTATCCTTCCTGTAAGTCTCCTCTTCTTCTGGCATCCACTGTCTATGACCAGGATAAACATCTTTCCTTTCACTTTCAAGCCTTAGAGAATTTGTATTAGGTCCACAACAAGGACAAGCAAATTTACCCTTTGTCTTACAACTTGATATATTTATATATGCAGGAAAATCGTGGATAGTCCACAGAAAAATAGCTCGCATGTTGAATTTGTTAACAGTGTGCGAATCATATGTTATAGCCCCTTTATGCCACAAGTCCTTCAATTCGGCAATCAATGGTTGTAAGTAAACATCTATATCATTCCCCAGCTGATGTGGACCTAGTATTAATAAAGTAAGCATTGTAAATTGCGGTTTCATGCATAGATTTGGTGGAAGGTTGTATGGCACTACCATTACAGGCCAAGTACTATGTTGGGAACCAAATTTACCAAATGGGTTAACCCCATCTGTTGCCAAACCAAATCTAAGGTTTTTAGGCTCAACTGCAAAATTCTTGTATTTGAGATCGATAGACTTCCACGTTGTTGAATCAACAGAATGGAGCATCTTTCCAACTGGCATCTTCCCAGTTGAATGCCAAGTCATCACTTTCGCCACCCACGGCACACTGTAACATTAATTAGAAAATAAATGGGAATATCAGATATACCTAACATTTTAGTTTATGACTAAATAATAATAAAAATAAATAACTAAATATATTTTAGACAAGCATACCTATACATCCTCTGCAACCTTGGTGTTAACGGGAAATATCTTTGTACCTTAGCAACAAATTTAGTTTTCTCTTTATACCTAGATGCACCAAATGTAGGACACTCAATTTGTAGGGCATTTTCTTTCCAATACAAGATACAATCATTTGGGCAAGCATCTATCTCCTCATAGTCAAGACCTACTTGTGAGATGATCTTGCTAGTGCGGTAGCTATCAGCGAGAGCTTTATTATCTGGAGGTAACACTTCTTGGAATACTTGAAGAAGCTCTGTGAAACTAATTTCACTCCAATTATGCGTAACTTTCAACTTGTATAATATGATGACAAAAGTCAACACAGTGAAACCTTTGCACCCGGGATACAATGCAGTCATAGCATCCTGTACTACTTTGTTGAACTCAATTGTAGGATCTTCGCTAGTAGCTTTACCAGATACCACTTTCTCAAGTTCTACAGTTTTACTTATGTTATGAAAAGAATCTGGAATTACCAAGGTATCTTGATCTAGCGAGTTATTCAAAGCGGTACTCAAATTGCTGAAGCATAGATCATCGTAGTGTTCAGCTACATCTACACCTTGATTAACCTCACTCTCACCGTGGTAAATCCATGTTGTATACGTTTCAGTGAATCCATGTTTCATTAAATCTATAACAACATCGTTGTAAGATATTGGAATCATTTGATTCCTACACCTCGAGCAGGGACAATGAATGGTTTCACTATCTGGAAGGTGTTTCTGTGCAAACTTCTTAAAGATATTAATACCCTTTAAAAAGTTTATGTCTGGATTACGTAATTTAATCCAACTCTTATTAATAGAACTAAACATTTTTCTGCATCCAAACATTGAGAAGAAAATATAATCAAATTACTTACTGTGAGCAATCATAACATGATTAAAATCAAGAATATACTCAAAATGATAGTAGACATAATAGACCTGTGCATACTCATCGCAAAAATAATTAAGCCTATATTAGCACCAACACAATTGCTTTTGTATAATGTGATAATCAAAGTATCACACCCTTCATAATCAAATTCTCTCTGTTTTCTCTAGATCTCCTAGGGTTCTTCCCTTTCTCTCAATACTCAACATCACATACTTTATATCCTAGGATCTTCTATATACAGGAGATCTCCACCTCTTTCTCTACACTCATAAAACAGGAAACTACGAGAGAAATCCTTTTTTAGAGGATTCTCTAGAACAAAATATAATATCCTAAAATAAACTAACATAGAAAACAAAAATAGAGGCCGGTCACAAAACCGTGCACCTAGGTCGTGGGTGTGACGACCTGCGATCTATCATAAACTGTTAGATATTTTCTGTTACTAAATATTGGCTTTTATCCTTGTGAATCTTACACAGAAATAGAGAATAATAATACTGAAATCAGCCAAATTTTATGGTTCAAGATTTAATGGTAGAAGTCCATAAGATACAGGTTATTCTGAATATGTATGATGCTATTTTTTTTGACCTCTGAACTATCACTCATAATATGATGGGTCCTGGGTATATTAAATGGAGCTAAAACTAATGTAGAAGCAGAGAGGGGCACGTCCTTCTAACTGAATATGAGCTGTAATTCTTTCCATTCATAAATCAATAAACGACTCTGGGTATTTAATTAAAAAAGAGAGGAATACAGTCGAAGTTAGCATATTGTGATTATTTTAGAGAACTGCCTGTTTGGCCAACTAATAAGCTGTTGAATAAAAAAACTAGTACTAAGTCTTGATTACAGAATTGTATACGAATATAAATCTAATCATACTTTGAAGATAACCCAACACCAACCCAAGTATTGTGTCTTGGACTGTGTCTATACGATTTCCTGATTTACATTCATCATATGTTTTCAGTGTTAGTTCTGTTGATTTGATTGCTTATGGGAGTATTTTGAGGGGTTGTAATAGTTTGATGCGTTTGGTGAACCGTAATTTGGTTAAATTATTTCTGAGTACCCCAAAATCGCCAAAACCCTTTACGATTTTAGGCAAATATCAAGAAGACCTATGATGTCCTTGAGATGATGGAAAGTTGCTAACAGCACGGAGATGAGACTTTAAGAAGTAGAAACTAAGCATCAAAGCAACAACTATGACAAAAGTTTATTAAAGCAGTGATGAACCGAGAAACATTTGATTGGACATACAAACACTAAGCTTGATTATTTAACACTCACGCTAGAGAGCAAGTAACAGTGTCACTATTGTCATCCCAAACCTAGAAGAAGAAACATGAAAACAGAGACAGAAGAGACTTAGAAACTAGCAGTTTGACGAAAGGAAAGGAGTAACAGAGACCCCTCAAATATGTTATAGCTAAATAGAGCGGTGTGATTGATAAGCTCAACACCATCTGGGGATTGCAACTTCTGTTTAGCAGCAGGAATCCCCTCCAGTTTTTCGATCATTGCCTTAGCATCCTCAACCATGTCATAGTACTCCACTTCCAACAATGTAATCTTCACAGGGCGCGAATCTTTCATCAGAACATTAATATCAAATTTCAGACTAGGTCTAGCCATAGCAGAAGCAAAGGGAAGGCTTTGTTTGGTTCAATTTAACTGGCAATATTGGATGATGATGAACTCAATTGGGATGGTTGGTTTATGGTTGTAATAGGCCAATGGTAAACCATTTAGATATCAGTACATGTTTAGCATGCAGGAAATACTAAATTCTAGACATCCATTATGCCAAGAGAGTCAAACGTAAGATGGCCAGTGAGATATGCTTATTTAGAAGGCCCTGACTAATGAGTTTGAGTCGTCAATGGTTTCAAACTGAATCAAATCCCTAACCTGATTTAGAACCTCAAATTCTCCTCGGACCTTATGTAGAAGATCCGCAGTGATTAAATTGGAGTGTATCATTTCAGTGCCAATCCCTCTAACTAAAAGTTGTTCTGGTAACAAGAAACCGAAAATGACTGAACGTAATGTTAGAGGTTTAGGGAGAACTTGAACTTTTGTTCTTGTAGACTGTGGGCAGGGAATAACAAATTCGCACGTATTAGAGTAGCTGTTTTTCTTTAAAACCAAATTTGAAGAGCAGAACATTGCAATTCTCTATTTAAATGCCAAAAATGCTTAAAGTCATCTTGGGAGCCAAAGCCAAAACTCAAGTGGAGACCTAAAATATAGGAAGCATTATTCGATTATGGATATTCTAATGCAACAACCCCATAAACATGATTATATAAGAACCCGAGTGTGAATCAAAATTAATAGCCCAAAATCAATATAAACACTGTTTTACAGTCTTGAGTTGAAATAAGAAAATAATTTTTACTAACAAAGGGATAACAAAAAAAATTTGGCCATTATACCCCATATATATGCAACATAAAACTTTATATAACAATGTGAACCTAATGTTGATTGGGGTCTCCTACTTCAACATCTAAATCATTTTTCTGTGTGGAGGGCAAAATAATGATGGTAGAGGAGGTGGTCTCTATTACAATCAAAAAGACAAAACTATGGTTCCAGATTTGTTGCCGAAATAAAGCTCTCTACAAAGTTATTAAACATTATCTGTTAAAAGTATTACAGTCCAGAAACTTTGTATAATTGCTTGCTATAGTAGAACACAAAGTGAACTTATTTACTTCAACAAAAGGAACTTTAAACATTTTACAACCAACATTTTTGGAGATGTTGGTGCTACTTTTAATCGGTGGTTTGGATCCTATATTGAGAACTCAATGTCAAATTTATTAAACTACCTAAAGTTCACTTCATAATGGGTTAATACTACGATTGAAAAATCGGTACACTTAATGCCTCACCAGTTTTCAAAATAAGATGTAAATATTTTTACTACCAAAAATCAGGTTATAATTTTAGAAGCTGCAAATGATTGGTAAGTAAACACTTTGCACAAACTACCCACTTTGCACGGACAATGAATCAACACATTGTAACTAAACACATTTGGAATCACTCTACAATACAATATTTCAGAATAAACAACCCATACCTGAGAAACCAAACCAGATTCTGAAGAATTGATTCAATTGAATTCAAGGGTTTCGGTTCGGGAGGAGAGTGGAGACTGGAGAGACAGACGATGTTTAAGTTGTTCAACCCTTACCTCTCCTTTCTCTGTAACAAACACAACCATTAGCCAATTCCACCCATTCTTTAACAATTGCCACCAGAGAGAGAGAGAGATAGAGAGATAGAGAGAAAAGTGCACCTAAGAATCACGTACAGCAATGAATTGGTGAAGGAGAACTCAGAACTAATGAAGTAAACTCAGAGAAATCAATTTAATGAAGAAAATCGGTGAAGGATAAAAGAGTGAAGGGTTAACTTTTGTTACAGAAAATCAGTGGAGGGAATGATCGAGTAGAGAGAGGAGAAAAACAAATGGATTTCGCGCTAAACAGAGGGCGGGAGCAAAAAATTAGGAGATTTGAGTTTGCAGACACTTTTGGCTACTACGAAGGAGTATTAGCCACTGATAAAATAGTAGCTTGTCCGCCAGTGATAAAACAGTAGCAAAAACTAAAAGCCATCTGTGGCAATTGGCCATTTTTCTTGTAGTGTAATGAGATACCTAGAATTGAATTTTTCTAACATGAAAACTTGATTGCTCTGAACATGTAATGCTTGTTTAGTTATCAATGTTGCAACGAGCAACAATGCTCATGAACTATTTGAATCCAGATTCTAACTCCGATTAATCTTGAAGCTCAATTGAACTTCAAGAGAAAAACTCTGAGTTCCATAAACTACATTATTTTTTAGTTGCACCTTTGTGCTAGACTACTGAATTTTTGGAAATTGAGTTGATGCTTGTATTTACCTTCACGGTAGTTCATCGGCGTTGGCCACATACAGAATGGAAAAGTAATAGGTTTGGCATATAAATCGGGCACCATATCGTTAAGGTTACTACCTAAATCATCTAGCATTATCTATATCCAGCTATGATCTGGGGGCCATTAACTCTTATTATTAACTTTCACAATTTCCTTATTTTGTTCTAAACCACTTGAAATGAGACCGCCAATCTCTTACAAATATTTGGGTTTCAAAAGTGTAGGTTTTATTTGGGCTTCTTTTCCTTTGATTTTATCCAAGTGAGGGTGTCTGCATCTGAGCTAACACATGGAAAACTAGGAAATAAATAGATTGAAGTCCACTTAATGTAAAACCCTAGAACAAGAAATGTTTGGTGCAATGCTTATTTAAAGTTTCATCAGTCATCACCCTAAATTGTGGATTACTTATCGGGATCCCTTACTTATCACCCTAGTGAAGGTAAAGTCGGGGCTGTTTTTTTAGGTTTACAACCATATTTAGTAGCCCTTGATAAATTAATATAGTCGCCTATATAATACTGACCACAATAATAGAAGCATATTGCGACATTTTACTCACATTTTTAATCTTATAGTATCGGGGCAACTAAAGATCAAAGAACATCACAACAGTTTTATAGCTTCATAGATGCATCAAGAACCTGCTACAAAACTATGAAGAACCCTGATAATGTATAAACTAAATAAACAAATGTTTTGGCCAATAACTTTGTCATCACAAAGAGGTACCACTGCTACCATCCCATCTTTCTTAGCATCGTCCAGGTAATATGCAGCTTAATGAGCAGTAACACACAATATGGTTTATTTTTGAGTGTTCATAACTATCACGGGTTGCTCAATCAATCTTCAAGCTAGCCTACTACAAATCCACATTTGAGAAAGAGGGAGAGGCAGTCCATTGCATGATTGATAATGTTCATAACTGCCAGGGGTTGCTCTTGGTGTATGTCATATTTTTCTTTCCTAACTAGATGATGCCTAAGAGTTTCTTATGATTGATCGTTGTTCGTATATGCAAAGTTAATAGTGAGAGTATGCATCACTTATTAATGGCACAAAATGTATAATTGCTAATTAGTTGTGGCAAATGGATTGAAGGGAATGTATGATCTGAACGATCAGGAAAGCTTGGATGATAGTATGGGCAGAGAAGACACTATTTACAGAACTTTGAGTTCAGACTTCTTAGCTATTTTGTACCATGTCTGGAATTTATAATCATTTGTATCGAGGTTAGGCCAAGCATAGCAACACAATCAAGGGAGTCTAAAATTCGGTAAGAGGAAGGTAGATATGCTTGTACAAGCTGAAAAGACTGTGAATGAACAGACCTAGTAGATTGATGGACACATAAAATGACCACTATTTCCCAATGAATTAATGTTTATTATTTTTAATTTTATTATAAAACATGACTTATAAAACTAATTTTTATATTTCAGGTCACATGGAGTTCATTTACCAAATATATGCAAATACTGGGATGTATAACTCAAAGGATGAACTGTTGGAGAAGGATGTAGAGTTGTCAAACACAAGGGTCCCACATGGGGAGGTTACAATTTTGGAGGATAACTCTTGGAGGTTACAATTTTGGAAGATAACTCTTGGAGGTTACAAATTTATGTACATTCATGGCATAGGTTATAAATTTAATATTAAATATAAGAACCCTCTCCTTCATCTATAAAAGGAGAGGTGGTGAGCTCATAAGATCATCCAATTTTGAGAGAATCATTATTGTAAAGTGCAAGAGAGCATTATTGGAGTAAGTTGGTGCAAGTCTTGTAAGAATTTGGAGCATTTCATTTTGTAAGTCAATAAAATTCCTTTTTTTGTTGTTAGTTTATGTTCATTTCATTCTCATATCATTTAGGTTTTATAGTTGTTATAATGGCCGGTTAAGTCCTCACTAAGGGTGAGGATGGATCTGCCATAAGCGTATGATATCATGTAGTAGAATGTATTTTTCTCCAACACAATATGAGCATATTATCACAAATCCCAAAACTATATTGTTGAAGACATCCATTATCATCCTATGATCTCTTTAAGTAGAGATATAGGAAGAGTTTTGTGATTCTCAAATAATATAGTAAAATTGTATTAATATTATATTTTTCTAAGGTATGATCCTAATTAACATTTCATAGTTAGCATAGCTTTCATGGAATGTGTTTTTAGTACATACTTAGTTCATACAATATATTCTACTTGAGTTATAATTAATCATGGGATTACATCGACAAAAGGTCGAAGTTTGTTATTTCAATTAAGTGGAGAATTTAATATACAATACTATGTTGATATTGTATGTAAATGGTGGTGAAATCCGAAGCCCCTAGACCTTTATTCTTGATTAAAACCATATCATTGATTTTTACGATTTTACAATCTTAGATTACTAAAACACAAGACCAAAATTAATTTCTAGTTCCGTTCGAAAGTGAACGACACTCTAATTTTTACCCATACTAAACACTGAATTTTGACCGTTATCATAGATTGAGAGTAGAGATGCTGAAAAAAAAATTATAGGGGGAGCTCGTTAATGTTCAGAATGATCTCGCGGAATTAAAGAGCAGTGTAGAATTGATGGGGAGGAAAGGTAGAAAAGTGAATGTTGCATAATATCGCATCAAAATGTTAGAGGTGGAAGCTAAATAGATGTAGGATAATGTGTCCAGTTTGAAGGGTCAAGTGTCTAGGAAGGAGAGCGAACTTGTGAAGGCGCGAGCTGATTTAACGAGTTTCAAAAGTATGGTGGTGCAGCTGAGTGAGGCCATGCAAAGTAAAGATATTGACCTTTGGGTCACCCAAAATCAATGTGACAAACTGAATGAGCGGAGTTGCAAAGTTGAAGGCAAACTTGTCCAGTTTGCATGACAAGAAGGCCGAGGCTAGAGAGAGGTCAAAAAAGAAGAAGAATGACACCGAGGTTACTACTTCCAAGGGTGATGTGGTTAATTTTTTAGCCTGAATTGAAAAGTTAGAATCAGATTAAGTTTACGTTCGAGCTGCCATAAGAGCTAATGTGCGAACTAGTAAGAGTTGTGATAGGTTAAAGGTTTCACTCCGCAAATAGAAAGAGCTAAATTAATCTATTAAGAGAAATGATGAGCTATTGAAGAAAGCTAGTGCCGAGGGATGTGATGTAAATGAGGTAGAGTTAGGGGTACTACGATAAAAATTGAAGGAGCTAAAAATTAAAAATCTAGCTGAGCAAGAGAAGTTGACTGTATTAATATCTAGTATGAATACAATCATATCGGGCTTAGAGCGGCGCTTAGAGCGAGCACACTCCAATTATGCGAAGTTGGATAAACATCATAAGACACTAAAAGTGTAATTTGCTGAGTTAGCCATGCCGAACCCAAATAGGATTTCCCTGGATGAGGTATGCTCGAGGGAAATTATGGCGGTCATCGCCTATTTTGGGGTAGAAGTAAAGAGGCTTAAGCTCAAAAGGGATACCTTACATGACTATTTAGTATTCAAATGATGTATCTTTAATGCTAAAATAGATCGAGGAAATTGCCTGAACTCCATGGAGTCCAAGCTAGGCCCCATTACTATGGAACTAGTTGAGCGAGGAAGGGTTACTGTAAATGCTCGAGCTCCTGAGTTTATGGCTGAAAGACCTCCTACGTAGGGAAAAGCATAACTGACCTCCAGAAAGAAAACCAGTAAAAGTAGCCTGTGTATTATGTATTGTAGACATATAGAGAGATGAAAGCAAGTTTTACATTTGCTTTATCTTGTGTCTTAGAGATAGTAGAGATCATTGATTGAAAACTAGTATTACCTTTGTTTTAATCGTTGATATATGTATAGATAGATCGATTGAAAGCTAGTATTACCTTTGCTATAATCTTTGATATATTTTAGATGGATCGATTGAAAGCTAGTATTACCTTTGCTTTAATCTTTAAGATTTAGTAGGGTCTGCATATATGTATGGAGTAATGTGGGAAATTTTTTAACATTTTCATTTAATGGAAAAGAATAAGCACACTATTGGAGATTGAAATCTTACTTTTGGAATGTAAAGAACGAGAATAGAGTAATCTGTAATGGAGTAGGGATTTGACAATATCGTTTCAATCTTCTAGTATTCTAGGGATTTGGTATTCAGACACCTTTCTCTGTCATGAGGTAGTATAATCCAAGGCCAGTGCGACCAATGATTAGGAAAGGACATTGCCAATTTTCTGTGAGCTTTCCAGTATTTAAATCTTTTATGCTCTTGGGGATTTCTCTAAGTACTAGATTGTTGATTTGGAACTCACAGCTTTAGACTCTTCTATTATATGAGTTGGCTAGTATATGATGATATCAACCCTGGTTGGCAATAGCTCAAGCTTGGGTCTCATCAATCTAGTTCATATTGTGGGCTAGCTCGAACTAATTTTCTTTATCTATTAGCTCGTGATCTTTGACTGGATGGTGGTATTCTATTACAATGATGGTTTATGTGCCATAAGCCTGGAAGGGGGAACATTTAGTTGACTGTCTTGGTGTCGTACGGTACCCCCATAGGACATGAGGAAGTTCTCGTATCCAATTTCCTTTCTTTTACGATTAAAACATCTTCTTGAGTCCACCTACTATTATTTTGTTGGTGATTTTGGCCTGTCCGTTTTCTTGGGGGTAGTATAGATTGGATGTGGAATGAATGATGTTGTGGTTCTTGAGGAGAGCCACAACCTTTTTTCCAACAAACTGCGGCCTGTTATCTATCAGAATAAGGCAGGGCCATCCAAATTGTGTAATAATATGTTCCCAGATAAAAGAGATGACCTCTTATTCTGTAGTTTGATAAAGAGGAGCTACTTTCACCCATTTTGTAAAGTAATTTATCGCCACGAGTAAAAAACATCAGTTACCCAACGTATTGGTAAATTCTTCCACGAGATCGAGTACCCACCGCTTAAAAGGCCAGAATACTTTGCTTGCATGCAGCTCGAGTTCAAGAGATCGTATTATGTGTCCATGTCGTTGACATGTATCGCATCTTCATGAGTACTCTTCCGCTTTCTTGCGTATTCCCAACCTGAATACTCCTTGTGTAATTGCTCTGTTTGCAAGTGACCGACCTGCGGCATGGGAGCCACAATTTCCTTTATGCAAGTCTTTAAGCATTTTATCGGCTTGTTTCTTGGAGAGTTACTTTAGATAAGTCCTTATTTCTGATCTTCGATATAAATACCCTTCCTGAACTGTATAACATTTCAAATTTTCGATTAACTCTTAGCGCTCTTTTGAATTTACTGGAAGGGGTATGTCATATTCGTTCTTCAGGCGAGGTAGGTGATAAAAGGTTTCCTCTAATCGTCATCCTTCTCTTTATCGCCCCCAGTGTTGATCGTGCATACAATGTGGAGGTATCGTGCTTCTATACCCAAGACCCCGGCTAAGTAAGCCAAGGAATTGGCATGTCTGTTCTCTTACCATGGTAAATAGTTTAGAGTAATTTTCATGAATTTGCTCATCTATCAGCAGCGAGGGCTACATAGTCGACCATTTTTCCATTCTTCTTGTATAGTTCAGAGTAATGGTAGACAATAAGCAATGAATATATAGACTGATAGCTCGGGAATGCCAAGATCTAGCGCTAAATTGAGCCCATAAATCAAAGCTTTGTACTCTGTGACATAATTTGTAGCTTCAAAATCTAAGTGGATTGATTTTTCAATTTTGTCATTTGATGAGGTAATCAGTACGATTTCAATTCCTAACCCTACGGGTCCTATTGAGCCATCTGTAAGAAGTGTCCATTTCCTTGTAATCCATTAAGCTCGTTCATCAAACATTTTGGTAGGTAGATCTTCTGTTATTTCTTCTATGAGGCCAGGGCCGTGCTCCTCCCAATCTGGATCTTCGACAAGAAAATCTGCTAGAAAATCAGTAACTGCTTGACTTTTTTCAGGATGGCATTGTTCGAACTTGATATTATGTTCTCCCAAACTGACATACCATTGTTGTACTCCTCGTGATTTTTCTTTTTTAGATAAAACTTCCTGAAATGGGTAGTTTGTCATAACCTTGATTGAGTGAGTTTGGAAGTAGTACTTGAGCTTCTGTGATGTGCAAACGAGAGTTAAAAGGAGTCGCTCAATCTTGGAATATCGTGTTTCTGCCGAAGTAAGGGTTTTACTGATGAAATACAATGACTTTTTAACCTTTCTGTCTATTCGAATAAGAACCGAGCTAAAAGATTTTTCTGCAACTGGGAGGTAGATGATCAATTCCTCATTGTCTACTGGGGTGCTCATGATGGGAAACTTTCCTAAATAGGTTTTGAGTTTTTGATAAGCTGCTTCGCGTTCTTCTGTCCAGCTGATCTCTTTATTGGGTTGGACCTTTCCTCATTTGTTATATCTTTGAAGTAATAAGAACGGCCACCGACATCAATCTGAAGGCTTAGAGATGAATCGATTGATAGCAACGATCTTTCTAGTGAGCTTTTGGACGTCTTAATTTATTTTTAGAGATGGTATGTTGAGAAGAGCTTGAATTTGATCTAGATCGGCCTCAATCCCTTTCGTGCTGATGAGATGTCCCATAAACTTGCTTGAGTGTACTCTAAATTGACATTTGTCCGGGTTGAGCCTCATCCTGTATGAGCATAAAAGGTGGAAGACTATAGCGAGATCAGTGATATGGTCATTTGACTGTAAGCTTTTGCAGAGTATATCATCGATGTATAATTTAACAATTTTACCTAAATATGCTTTAAACATTGTTGTCATTATCCTTTTCTAAGTTGTTCATGCGTTCTTCAGTTCAAAAGGCATGACTCTGTAATAGTCCTCTTTTGGTGATGAAAGTGGTCTTTTCCTGATCATCATCTTGGAGAGGTATTTGATTATATTCTGAAGCAACATCCATCATAAATAAGAGCTCGTGTCCTGCCGTTGAATTGCAAATTTGATAATTTATTGGAAGAGGAAAACTATCCCTTGGAGTGTGTGTGTTAAGATCTGTGAAATCTACATAAAATCGGACCTTCCCATTCTTCTTTGGAACTGCGACTATGTTAGAGATCCAATTGGGGTACTTGGCTTCTCGAATGAACCCGACTTTAATCAATTTATCAATTTGATTATTGACCTCATCTCGAAGACGAGGTGATAGTCTTCTATTCTTTTGTTTAATTACCGTGGCATTGCTGTTGATGTTCAATCGGTAACATGCCTTGACTGGGTCGACTCCTGACATTTCTTTGAATGTCCAAGCAAAAATGTCTCGGTTCATTTATAAAAGTGAATGAGGGCCTCCTTGTCGTGTTGGACCATCTTGGTATTAATATAAGTACCTCTGCTAGGTCCATCAATGTCGATGTACCCTATAGGTTCTTCTGTGGAAGGTTGATCATCGGTATGACCCGCTTTCTGTAATTGCAATGCAGCAAATCAGTCAGAATAGTTGAGAATGGTAGATATAGTATTTTTGTATGCATGTAAAAGCTTTTGACTGCTTTGATTTCATAGATACCACCGTTATGCTTGAAGTAAAGTGATTGATGGTACGTAAAAGTAATTTCTTCTATGTTGTGAATCCAATAGCGGCCCATAATCCCTAAGTAACGAGAATTGGTGTTAATGATGTAGAATACGACGTCGATTGTGGCAGGTCCAACGGTGATAGGTAGGATGATCTTGCTTACTCGTTCTTCCTTAGAGTCATTAAAGCCACTGATGTAGATGTCGTTTGGAATAACTTGATCTGCCAATCCTATTTGTTCAATTGTGCTTTAAAAGATAATTTTGATTATGCTACCAGCATCAATCATCATGGTATGTATTAAAATTTCTTCATCTTCAACATGATAACCAGAGCGCCATGATGAGGAAACTTGACGTGACTGATATCAAAATCTTTGAATGAAATCCCAAGTCATCAATTTCTCGATTCAGGAAAGAGTTTAGCTTCTTTATCTTGAGTGGTGAGATCGCAACACTCTATTAACCTCCTTCATTTGAATCTGGTAGAGTTGCTGATTTGATGGATCTCGATTATGTTGTTGCAATACATATGATATATGTGCTTTTCCTCGGCTTGATCTTTGACTTGAACTATTCCGACCTGCGTCTTGTAGTTCCCATTTTTGTAACTTTCCAGATCGATAATATTCTTGTGCATTCTCCTATCTTTAAAAATGCATTAAAGAAACCTCTCGAAAGCATAGTAGTTATCAGTTTTATGATGATTTATCTTGTGATGCATGCAGTACGGTTTGCCTTCAATTGGTTCCAACGGTTAAGATACACAGTAGAACTTGTTTTTTGTGACTACAGGAAAAAGTGATGAGATCTGGACATTCATCTTGGGGAGGATCATCTTGGATAATAAATTGCCTTTCTGAGATTTACAAGTGTTCGCTTTAACACACTTTTGATCACCCTGATCCTCTTTTGGTTTATTGTTGTACTCTATGTTTTGACCTTTCGTGGTTAGGATGGATTTAGTAGATTTATGCCTTTCGGTCATCATCCTTTCCAGGTCAACCTACCCATTGACCTTGGTAATCATGTTTTCCGGGGTTGAGGGTTTGTTTTAGAAGAGATGTTCCTTTGCTTTGCAATCGATCAGTAATGTATTTGTAAGTGCAGAAATGGCTATTTTCTGATCAAGATTGTAAACTTTGCGTGCGAGCTCTAGAAATTTCTTTGCAAAGACCTTGAGCATCCCTCCTTGAGACTGCTTGCGACTAAGAAGAGAGTATAAATTCTCTTTCTTGTCTTTATTGTAAGCATATGTCTTGACAAAAATCTTCTATAGTTGGTTGAATGTGAGGATAAAATCTTCAGGTAGAGAATGGAACTACCGCAGCGGTTCTCTATGTAGACTTGTGGCGAACAGACGACATAGAATATGGTTTATCTTTGAATACAATCCTAGTAAATCATAGAATTGCTGATTGTCGAATATGATCCTTTGGACCAGTGCCTTTATATTTACGTATCTTGGGAGTATGAAAATCTGGTAGTACTTTCATATCAAATAACTCTTTGGCAATCGGATTACCTTGTAACATGGTAAAATCATCCTTATTGCCAAGAGGTTGAGCTTCAATTAACTCCTTGATACATTGATTGATGTGTTCTTATGTGACGTACTGACGTGGTGCTTGAGTGACTTGGTGAGGTGGTCGGGGATTATGAGTTTCGGTACCCTCGCTCAAGCGATTACATGCTGGTATCCTGGTTTGAGGTTGTTGCTCCTCCTCTTGACGCTTGGGAAGCCAGGGACGTCTATTGATATCAAACTGACCTTCTCTTCCTAAATAAATTAAAGCTTGTGGTTCATTATGAAGACCTCTGGAAATAGCTTTGCTAGTTGCTCCTCGAGGTCTTAATCTTTCTTGTATAAAAACTTGGTAGTTTACTAGAATCTGAGCACGATCTCTGGCAAGGGGAGCTTGTTGAGTATCCTGCAAAGCTTGTAATACAGTCTGCATTGTCATCATCTGTTATGTCGCTTGAATGCTATTTAACGAGCCCAACGCTCATCCTCAAGTTCTTGTTTGCGGAGCTCGCGGTCAAGTACTAACTGACGTTCGAGCTCATTACATTTCTATGTTTCGGCGTAAAGGTTTGCCCGTAGACCGGGGAGCTGATCTGGTTCGATTGAAAGATCGAACTGGACTCTTGTTGCTGGTCGCTTGGAGCTGACCATGATTGGAAATGGATATTTGAGTAAATGTATGCCTTAGGATATCATGGAAAATATCTTCTTTCCCATAGACGGTGCCAATTATAAGGGCCAAATTTTGTAATAGCTCAAAATTGCTCAAAATTAGCTCTTATACCAAATGTACCTGTGATAAGAATTAGTATAGACGACTGACATAAGTGATTAGTATGGAAACCTTTGAATCAGTGAAAACCATGACTTTTATTTAAGGATTTAGTAACTGTAACTTTATTGCTTGAGGCAGTTATTCGATTACAAGTTTAGATCTCTTGAGTTAAAAGGTTTAGTTCTTGAAATCTAAATTCTTGGTCCTTTCTCCTCTGGAACTCATCCTTTTTATAGACCTTACTCTCAGTTCGTTATCATGTAGAGGCACGCTCTCTTGGAAATGGGACAGGCGGTAGCTGAATGTGTAATAGCAAGTTCGTGGGAGACATGTGTCTTTTGACTTGTTAATTAATATTTTCTGTAGTGCTCGATGCACCTTCTTTATCAGTTCATGGTTCAAGTGTCATTACTGATTGTATATGTCATATGTATAATGAGTGATTCTGGTATTGAGGTAGTTCTAGTTTGGAATAGGTCGAGGGACAGGTCCCTATAATCAGTTCATATTTAAAGTAGGTCGAGGGACAAGTCCGTACAAGCTATATATTCCAAGTGACTGCCATTCCTTCCTTTAATATCCACTTTGGTTTAAACCAAATTGAAGCTTCAGGAATACTGAATTGATCGGAAAATTTAAAGGTAGAAAATTTAACAAATAAGCAAACCCGATAACAACAATAGATATAAGAAAATCAATAAACATGAGAGCAACAATAGATACCAACAAATAAGCAAACCTATTAGGTTTCAGTTTTAGGGCTTCAGATTGTGTATTGGGGTTTTGAGAAGTTTGAGCAATTGGAAAGATTTGAGGTAGAAGGATTGCAGGGAAGGGGATACTGAGTTGAGTTGATGTTGAGATAAACTGCAGGAAGAGATATTGAGTTGACAGAGTTGTGCTGAAACTTTTCATTTTCGCGGTGTTTTGTCCGGCAGTCCCTAAAAATAACCTATTAGGGACGGCCATGTCCCTGAAGGTATACAATTAGGGACGGTTATTCCCAACAGTCCCTAAACTTATATTATTAAGGACGGGGTGATTCTTTTCATCCCATAAATAAAAATAATAAGAGATAGAATCAAAGCTGTCTCAAATGTAATATTATTAGAGACAAATTTTACTTATCTCTAATATCTGGTCCCTAATAATCATTCTTTTTGTAGGGTATCTTGGCGAGAGTCCTCAATCTATCCTCAAGCCAGCCTACTACAAATTCACATTGGATAAAGAGGGAGAGGCAGCCCATTGCATGATTAATAATGTTCATAACTGCCAGGGGTTGCTCTTGGTGTTTGGCATATTTTTCATTCCTAACTAAATGGTGCCTAAGAGTTTCTTATAATTGATCGTGGTTTGTGTATGTAAAGCTAATAGTGAGAGTATGTATCACTTACTCATGGCCACAAAATGTATAATTGCTAATAAGTTATGGCAAATGGATTGAAGGGAGTGTGTGATCTGAACGGTCAGGAAAGCTTGGATGATAGAATGGGCAGAGAAGATACTGTTTACAAAACTTTGAGTTTAGATTTTTTAGCTATTGTGTACCATGTCTGGAATTTAAAATCATTTGCATCGACGCTAGGCCAGGCTTAGTGTAGGGCCTAACTCCTTTTAGAGGGGAGTGTTGGCTCTTACAACTCAGGGTGGATCTTCTATCAAAGGTATACAAGTAAATGGCCCAAAGTATGGACAAATTAGAAACAAATACTTGCGTAGAGGCTCGATTGTGACACTCTATGACCTCTGATGGGGATTTTGAAGATAAATTATATTACTAATGAGTAATTCGAAGGTTCGAATACTGGACTATACAGGGAGGTTGAAGGTAATATGCAAGGGGCTAGAGAAAATTGTTTTAAGCCCCCCTTGGTTTCCCATCTCCGCTATTTATAGAATCATAGGAAGCTGAGTCACTAAGAGTGGGTTAGGTTTACATGATTACTGTCAGGAAATCTTGGCGGAGTATGGGGCGTCGGTCATGTCTGTACTGTCACTGTGATAGCTGTCGGATATGTCTCTATACTTTGGCACTGTAGCACAGTGGTCGGCCTGTTATTGTAGCTGCAAAGGTCAATCATTACACCGGCTTGTCTGGTGAGCTGGCTGCCTGTCCCGTTGTATTTTGACAATGTACAGATATGGTCAAAGGGTATCTATTTCGGTACGTTTATTCCATCCTCGAGGCTTTGTCCGGTGTCGAAGCTTCGTATTCAGGGGCTCTCTGGAAAGTCTCTTTAGGGATTGAGTAGACTTCAATATATTCGAGTAGGCTGCGAAGTAGTCTTCGAGTGTTCTGAGGAGGTCGAAGGCTGCGTGTAGGCTACTACATTCGCCCCCTCTCAGCGAGGGTCTCGAAGCCAGGTGGAGAGGCATTCACTGAGAAAACTGTTAGGTCTTGAAATCTGAGTGGTTTGACTGTTGGTTTTTTGGTTAGTAATAAAAGGGGGTAATTAAGAGGTGTAGGTGGTTATAGGGTAATAAATGAAGTGAAGGCTATAAGTATGTGTTATTGTATAGGGATATGGAGTAACTTGCTTCTTTTTATTCTTCTCTTTTCTTACTATAAATCTTGAAATCTTCATGGATGCCACGCCCAACACACGATATCAAAAGAGAATAGGGTTCGCCCGGGACCGTCGTGTAGGGTAGAAGACTGGTGAGCTTGATATAGAATTTTTTGGGCATCATGATCTGGACTGGGATATGCCAGAACTGGTAGAGGTAGAGGCTGGGGAATTCATCAATAGGGAGCCATACCCCTATCTTTGGGACCGTCTAAAGTATGATTTTACTACTACGAAGAAACGTAATCTCTTTCTGTCAGCGCTGGGCGAATGTCGTGTTTGTGTAGAAGAGAAAGAAGAGGAACAAAACATGGCAAGCGGAGCTGGACCTTCTAAAAGTAGGGCTATTGGTTGACGTGTTGAATATTTGTACCTTTGTATGTTTTTTTTTGTTGGGTTTCGCTTGGGGGTGGTAGCAACAATGTAATATGTCTTTGCAATCAGATATTGGAATGGAAATACTATTTTCTGTGAACTTGCTTTATTGTGTCTGATTGATAATGTAGACGAATACTCTTATAGGCGCGCTTAGCGCATGCATGTTATCAAATTGTTAGTGGTATCGAGGTATAATGATATGATCAATGGTAATGATGATCGAAGGTTATGATGATCGAAGGCTATAATGGTCGAATGTTCAATGTTGGAGGTATGCTCGACTAGAAGTCCTCGGGGATGAGGGCTGAATACAGGTACAGACGAATCAGCTACATCTAGGAAGTTAGAAAGGTTGTTTGTTGACTTTTCGAGGTGGGGAATTGAAGGAAATCATTAATGCGGCTAGGGAAGAGGGGAAGCTGAAGTGGGTTTGTGAGTATAAAAGGGAGTGCGGTGGAGGAGATTTCTTCATCTTTCTTCAAACAATCTTCTTATCTCTTCTCTTATTTGCTTTTGATCAACATGACTGAAAATGTACCCGTTCAGGAAGATCAAGCTGCAGTGAGAGTCAGAAGGATACGAGAGGCCTTATTGGGTCTTCAGCGGAGGTTTAGTATCGAGGAAGATATTGATGCTGGGATGCCAGATCTTTTTAAGGTGGAACCCGGGGCACCCATCCTTGGCATGCCCTTCGCATACTGGTGGGGAATAGTTCAGATAATGGGGCCATTACCCAGCCATCGGCTGTCTCTTCTCGAAGGCCTTGCGGAGGATATAGTGGACCTGGGGGATGTGGATGCTGCGGCCAAGGTTGAAGAGGAGCACCCCGCTGATAAATAGGGTCCTTTATCTCTTGTTGTCTTGTTGTTGCTTTCCTTTGCTCTGTTTCCTTTCTATTTTCTTTGTATGAGGCTTTATAATTTTGTCTGTCTTTCTGAATGAAAATGGTTTCTTGCAGTAATCTTGATTAGTCAAGCTGTAAGTAATAGTAGTATAATATGAATTCTTGACATAGTATCTTAAGCCGTTGAATTGATTGTGTAACTGTTGAAGTATATTGTTTGGGTTGTTCGAAGATAAAACTGAATTTATCGAAGAAAATGTTATAGTCTATCGAAGTTGAAAAGATTAAGCGGTTGGTGCAAAAGGTTGGGTGTGTAAGCATGAGTATTTGGGTGGTCGAAATTTATGATTGTAATCTGTCGAAGGGTGGAAGTTACTGTTGAAGGTTTTGAATTGAGGGATGTGCTGTATGTCGAAAGTCAATAATTAAATTTGAGGTTATCTGTTGATGATTCTACAAGACGTAGAGTGATCGATTATTCGAGTTCGAGGGGTACGCCAAAGGTTATGTTTGATTTGACTGGCCGTTCTGACAACCCAGATGGCTGGTCTGTCAGAACGGTATGTGCTCCTGGGGCAGTGTGCCTAAAAGTAATCATGATGTTTTACTCGTATTACGGAAAATATTACGACTTGATTGTTTGGATTTGATTGCCTAGCTTCGAATGTGGGTAAAGGGGTTCAAGAAGCTTTGTCTCTTGTAGGAAGTTTGAAGTGATTGTGTTGGTCGCATGTGGGGGATATGGGGGGTAAATTGGTCAAAATACATTTTAGCCGAAATGGTGGCGTAGTGGGGTCGTTGTAATGATAATGGTTAGAAAATCGAGGCAGTTTTGGTTTTTTGAAAGATATATAAGTATGAGAAGAGTAATTACTGTGCGATTTTACTGAGAAAATCATAAAGTGTGAGGAGAAGAGAACGTACGCCATTAGAACTTGGGATTAGTTGTTGCATTTGTGGTGTTGATCTTGCTGCTTCGAGGATAGACTTCTATCACCGGTAAGTCGCTAATCTCTGCCAATTTTACTTTGTTTATCCCTCTGATTGTATGAGTAAGACATTCTGGGTTTAGGGTTGGGAGGCTTTCTTCGAAGATAAGAAGACTTGGTGAATCTGGGTTTTGACCCATTCTGGGATTTTGGGTGTTTTAGAAGAAGCATAGGGTTTAAGATCAAAGTTTTGATAAATTTCTAGAGGGAGTGGATGGGATAGGGGTTATGGACATGGGATTGTCGATTTTATAGATCTAATTGTGTGCCTCATCTTCTGTAGGCTAAAATGCATAACTGTCAAGCTTCGAAACGGAGGCTAATAGATGAAGATATCGAAGCATTCGAAGCTAGTATTTCTGGTCGAGCACCAATGAATGATGGTAGCGATTTAGAAGTGTTAGATGTGATAACCGAGTCCTCATTATCTATGGTTCTATCGGCTGAGGAGGTTTCGGTTACGAGACATCGAAGGACGATATTGACCGAGGATAGTGAGGAGGAGGAAACAGTATGAGGGGAGAGGGGTGATATAAAGCCTTCTGGTGGTGGAGAGGGGGATGGGGTGCAGAGTGACAATAGTGGGGATTCGACTAAGTCGGATAGGGTTGAAGGTGCCGTTTCGGCCAAAGATAGGATTATGTTAGATCAATTTGCCGCCAAGATAGAGCTGTCGAAGGTGGGGGTGTATCTGAGTGTGGCGGGGGTAGGGTTATCCTTCAAATCGGATCCTGGGGATGGGATAATGGCTTATAAAGGCTAGATTCGATTGGGAATGGAACTTCCTCTTTGAAGGCTGGTGAAAGAAGTACTAAATTTCTGGGGGGTGGCCCCGGTGCAAATGAACGAGAATTTTTACGAGATGATGAGGGTTATAGAGGGGATGAATACAAAATTGACTAATGAGGGTCGAGGTTTGATTAAGTGGTTTGATATTAATACCTTTTACACGATGAAGGCGAGGCAGAACCCAGGTACTTACCACATCCAATGTCACCCAGAGAAACCTGGTTCTTTGATCTGTGTTCAACGGGTCGAGGGTGGAATAAAGATTTACTGGTAGTAGGGGGCAACTACGAGAATGTAGAGAAGGAAGATCCTTATAAATTGTATCATAGGGTGTATAATGAAAGTAAGTTTTTTGTCAAAAGGTTATAATTATTTTCTTATTTTGTTCTGTAGGTCCGAAGAGTCCGTCTTGGAATAATCCGATAAATTTTATTGATTCTTTGCTTGAAGGTAGTGAGGACTGGGTAAATTTTGTGTTTGATAGTCTCGGAATCAAGAGGCAAACGAGGAAGAAGGCGGATTCCCTGCTTCAAAGCGTACCCGTTACGCCGAAGCCATCGAAGAGAAAAGGAAGCAAAGGTGTTTTGAAGGGTTAAAAAGAAATGGGAGGGGAAGAGTTGCCAATGAATTACCAGTTTGTACCTAGAATGCGGAGGGAGTCGAAGCATCTAGCGCCAGTGCCTGAAGTGGCTGGCGATGCTTCGAGGTTGAGGTCAAGGTCGGTACCAACTCAAACTAAGAAGGGGAAAGGCTGGGTAGCTCCCAAAGCCCCGAAGGTACAACAATCGAAGGCTGGTCAACGCAAAAGGCGTAGGGCGTTGGGGGAGGATGATACAGTGGAGGAGGATGAAGAGATGATGAAGGCCAAACGATGGGAGCAAGCGTTGGCAAAACAGGCTTTGATGGTCGAGCTATCCGTAGATGACCCAGACGAGGCCTCGAAGGAAATAAAGAGGCATATGTTTCAGGTAACTATATATGGATTTCTTTTGTGTTACTCTGAGGTTTCTTTCAAATTCTTCGATATTCGAGGTGTACTGATTGCTTGAATATTTTAGCAGACGGAGGCTTGGGTGCGACCGTTTAACAAGGCAATGAAGTTAGTGAAAAAGGGAAATTGTGGCAAGCAGAGGAATGTTTGGATATTTATCTGGGAACTTAGGCGTCATTGTTGTCTGAAGTCAAGAATTGAGGCAAGATTTGGAGATGCTTACTGACTCATATGATGAGAGGCCCGAGCTTCAGCGGTCAAGACAGGAGCGGGAGTGGTCTACAGAGCTTGCGACAAAAAAAGGGAGAAAGCAGAACAAAGGATGAATTTTCTGTGGCAGTATGACGGCGAATGTAAGGTGAATGTCTGGTTGAAAAGGTTTATAGACGATAAGAGGTATGATCCCAATACGTTGGATCCTTATCCTATTTCTCCAGATCTTGTTGAAGGAGATGAGTTACAGATGAAGGAAGGAAAGGCAAATGTCGTTGATGAAGCAGTTGGAGGTACTGGATGTGGTGTGGAAAGTTCTCTTATTTGGCCGTCCAGTGGTGGAGCTGTTGATGGTTTGGTTGTCGAAGGTTTGAATTAGGCCGCTGAGGGTACTAGTGGTGGGGGATCTGTAGAGCAAGAAGGCGTAACCGCGCCGATATGATGTATTTGGAGTTGGGTTTTCATGTTTTTCTTTGCTGATTGAGTTGTAATATTTTGGAACTATTATGTTTTTAGTTTCTGAACTCAGTAGGTTTTTGTACTGTTGCTAACTGTTGAACTTCTGTAGTTGATTATGAACTGCTTCTGAATTTATATTTGATTTTCTAATTTATTTTTTTATCTTGCTCTGATCTTGAATTGTTGCAATATTGAAGATAGTATTTGCGTGTACTGTTAAGGTTTGAATATCTATAGTGTGATCGAACCCTGACGAGTTTCGAGGATATTTAAATCGATTCCTGCATGATCTGCTGCACATCGATGGCTAAAGCCACATCGATGTTAAAATTTTGAAAATTTTCCAGGTCGCTTCTGGGTATCAGCCGGGCTGAGGGGACGTGATACCTAGAGGAAACCCAAAAATTAACTGAACTTCGAAGGCCTAAGCCACAATGAAGCAATATGTGTTCGCCTCCAACACATACCCGAGGGTCCGGTCTTTCGACCATTCGTGCCCCTTGAGTTTGCTCGAATGTTGGAAACTTGAGAATTTCAAGGTCGCCCCCAAGTATCAGTCGGGGCGAGGGTGGAGATGATATCCGGGGTAAACCATGAAATTGATTGGACATAAACGGTTTCTGAGCTTGATCAAAGCATATTTGTTTGCCCCCAATATATCCTCGGGGGTCCAGTCTTACAACAATCCTTGTCCCTCGGGTTTGCTCGAAATTGGAGACTTGAGAATTTCAAGGTCGCCCCCAAGTATCAATTGGGGCGAGGGTGGACTTGATACTTAGAAGAAACCACAAAATCGACTAGACTTCGAAGGCCTTTGCCACAACGAAGCATAACCGCTCGCCCCCAATGCATTCTCGAGGGTCCGGCCTTTCAACCATCCTTGCACCTCGAGTTTGCTCGAAATTGGGAGCTCGAAGAATCTCGAGGTTACCATCGAGTATCACTCGGGTCGAAAGTTGATATAATACCTAAGTTAAACCAAGAAATTCAATAAGAAACAGGAGACGAAGTATGGGTGGAAAAACTTGTTTATTGAATTTTCTGGATTACATCAGCTATACATGGTTGGGGATATGGCTTGTTATAGGAGACCAGCTGAATTGTGTTCTTGGGGTTCAGAAAAGGCTCTTCATCTTCTGTCATTGACCCTTGTCAGTTTTATTGTATACGACATAAGGGCCTTCCCAAGATTCGGCTAACTTGCCGATATTCCGAGGTTTCTAGGATTGATTGACACGTTGAAGTACTATATCTCTAATGTTGAAGCTCCATGATCGAACTCTCTTATTGTAGGATTTCTGGAGTGGTGTGTGGTAGAGGCCAAGGTTGGCGATAAATCGGTCTCTGGTTTTGTCGATCCAGAACATGTTACACGCGAGCTCAAACTCATTATCTTCGTCTGGGAGGTTAGGGTCTCGTGTGGGTACTTCGAATTGAGTAGGTTGTACAGCTTCAAATTTTATTGGGGTTGTTCGATAGGCCCAGAGGACGTGTTGTAGCTCTTGAACCCATCTTCCTTTCTTTGCGTCGACTCTCTTCTTAAGACCGTCGACAATGGTTTTGCTGATTGGTTTGACTTGACCATTTCCCTGGGGATAGTAAGCTGTGGAGGGTGAAAGAATGATGTTGTGTTTTTTGAGGAAGTTTCTAACTTTACTGCCAGCGAATTGGGGACCATTGTCGGATCGAATCATATGGGGGTAGTCGAAGCGAGTGATGATATTTTCCAATAAAAAAATTGATAACTTCTTCCCTGGTTCGGCATAAAGATACAACTTCGACCCATTTGGTGAAGTAATTGGTTGCAACGAAGATGTTTTCTCTGCTGCCCGAGGCTTTTGGGAAGGGACCAATGAGATCGATGGCCCATCTTTTGAATGGTCAGGATACTTGATTGAAATGGAGGTCTTGTGAGGGGCGATGGATCTCATGAGCATGACGTTGGCATTTGTCATTGTGTTTTGCATATTCTGATGCTTGTTTTTTCATATCTAGCAAAAATAATCCTTGAGTGACAGCTCAAAGAGCCATAGAATAACCAGTGTTATGAGCACCACAGGTTCCTTCGTGAAGTTTGGATAAAATTCTAGAGGCTTCGGCTTAGGATATGCAACCAAGGAAGACGCCATTTGGAGATTTGCGATGAAATTCATTTTTGCGGACAGTGTATCTGCGATAATTTTTTAACAACGATCATTTGGCTTTGGGATCATCTGGGAGGGTGGCATTATTGAGGTAATGGAGGAACGGTATTCACCAATCATTTAGATTATGAGTCTCACCCCCAGTATTGATGGTATTGACTTCTATCATGTCGATACTTGGGCGTTAGCGTACTTCGATATGGAGGGTCCGAGATTCTGATTGTCCGAGCATAGCTGCTATGTAGTTGAGGGTATCTGCATGTCTGTTTTCTCCTCGAGGGTAATGAGTAATTGTGGACTTTTCGGGAAACCGGTCCATGCGCTGTCGCACAAAGAGGGCATAGTCAGCCATGCGGCCGTTAGCTTAATTTTCTCCTGTGTAATGTCTTTGAACAAGTTGGGAATCTGTAAATACGACAAGTTTGGGAATGCCAAGGCCGTGGATCAAGGCTTCATATTCTACTTCATTATTGGAACATTCGAAGGTATGTTTGACAGCTTTTTCTATTCGGTCGTTAGTGGGTGTTACTAAGACAATACCAATTTCTGAGCCATTAGGTCTTGCGGATCCATCTGTGAATAAATGCCAGCCAGTGTGAGAGTCCTAGAGATCTGTTATTTCGGGTTGGTCTTCTGATAAGTCATCTTCGTGTTCTTCCCAATCGACATCTTCAACCGGGAAGTCAGCTAGAAACTCTGCTACTACTTGGCATTTTTAGGATATTTGCTTCTCGAATATAATGTCATGTTCGCAAAGGTATACAGACCATTATTGTACTCATTTGGATTTTTCTTTTTTGCTGAGTACTTCGCGAAGGGGATAACTTATGATAACACGGATGGGGTGTGCTTGAAAATATGGCTTGAGCTTGCGGGTATAGTAAACAAGTATGGGGAGCAAATGCTCAAGTTTTGAATATAGAGTTTCTACAGGGGTTAGAGTTTTACTGATGAAATACACAGGTTTTTCGATGTCGGAATCAAGTCGAATAAGTACTAAACTGATAGAAGTTTTTGTGGCAACAAGGTATAAAGAGAGTGTTTCGCCTTCGATAGGGGTGCTGATAATGGGTGGACGGCCAAGATAAGTTTTAAGTTCGGGGAAGGCTTGTTCGCACTCGGGTGTCCAATTGATCTCGGGATTGATTTTCTTTTTTGCTTTGTGGACGCCCTGGTCGTGTAAAAGGGAAATGAGCCACGCACATCGGTCTGAGTATTTAAAAATGAAACGATTAAGGGCTGCTATCCTGCCAGCCACTTTTTTGACATCTTTTTTGGTTCGGGGCAAAGGCATGTCTGTGAGGGATCGAATGTGGGTAGGGTCAATCTCTATACCACGTTTACTGATAAGGTGACCTAAGAATTTTCTGGATGACACGCCAAATTGGCATTTATCTGGGTTCAATTTCATGTTATATGTGCGACGTATTAGGAAGATTTATGTTTGGTCTTGGATATGGGTATTTTTCTGAAGGCTCTTGCATAACATGTCGTCGATGTAGACTATGGCAGACTTGCCAAACAAAGGTTTAAACATGGTTGTGACAAGGCGTTGGCAGGTGGCTCCGGTATTTTTAAGACCGAAGGGCATAACATTGAAACAGTAAAGGCCTTGTTCAGTTATAAAGGAAGTTTTAAGTTGATCTTCAGGGAGGAGGGGTACCTGATTGTAACCCGAAGCCGCGCCCATTATTGATAGGCGTTTGTGCCCAGCAGTGGCATCGGGGAGTGCTGAAATAGTCGAGAGGGGAAACTGTCCTTCGGTGTGTGCTTGTTGAGGTCTGTGAAGTCGATGCAGATTCTGATCTTTTCGTTTTTCTTTGGAATTGCCACAATGTTTGATATCCAGTCAACGTACTTCACCTCTCTAATGAAACCTGCGGCTCTGAGCTTGTCCACTTCAAGGTTCACTGCTTCTTGAAGTCGTGGTTCCAGGTTACGTTTCTTTTGTTTTATTACTGAAGAATAGGGGATGAGGTTGAGGCGATGGCATGCTTGGTTGGGGTCGACACCGGGCATCTCCTAAAATGTCCAGGTAAAAATATCTTTGTTTGCTCGATGGAACGCTAAAAGTTCGAGGCGTTCTGACTCATCGAGAAAAGTTCCGATGAATGTTCCTCGACCAGGACTGTCGAGCTCGATATAAATAGTGGGTTTGATGGGTGAGGTGGTATCTGTCGAAGTTGAAGGGATAGAAAGAGACAGTAATTGCTATGGGCGACTGACGAGTTTTCAGGTCTGATCAATCTCTGGGTGTTCGCATGAGCGGGCAAGGCGTTGAGAGCCTTTTAGGTTCCATGTACCTTCATGAGTGCTGAAATGAAGGTTCTGATGGTAGGTCGAAGGTATGGCTTGCATGGCATGAAGCCAATCACGTTCGAGTATATCGAGGCATTCGGATTTCTTGTCGATGACAATGAAGCTGGTTTGAAGTGTAATGGGGACTGTGGTGACGGGTAGACTGATACGACCAACAGCGACTTCGGTTGCTCCATTGAAGCCTTTCAATTCGACGTTGCTGCGGTTATGAGGTCGGTTTTCTTCGTGGTTTGAATTGTTTGGAAAAAGAGGACATGAGCTGCGCTCCCTGTGTCTATGAGCATTGTATGACGGATGAGGTTCACGACCTTGATCATGATGACTAATGGATCAGAATGGGGGAAACGAACATGTGAAGTGTCACAGTCGATGAAAAAAATACCTTCGAGGTGAGGGCGATGGCCTGTTTCTGGCAGGAGGGTGGGGAATTTCTCCTGATAGGTGAGCTTGTAACATTCATCGACGCGCTTTCGCTTGGTTTTGGAACGTCTGCTATCTATGTTGTTGACTTCGATGAAATTGATTTTGTAAATGTGTACCTCGGCTGGGTCAGCAGTAGAGGTGGATAGAGGCTTGAGGTAAGACCCATCGAGATAGCTTGAAAGATTAGCAATATAATGGTGCAGACGTCTTGCTCTGAGGTTGAGTTTGAGAGTACACTGAAGGGCGAATCATTTATTGGTGTGGTGACAATTGCATTTGTGATTGGCGCAACAAGATTTGCCTGATCTAACTTCGATGGGGAATGGGATGCGCCAAATGGAGGCAAAACGGGTTTTGGTCTCTTCTTGCGAGCTTTGACACTATTATCAATGCTGAGGTGCTTGCGGCTCTCAGTCTCCTGTGAAATGGGAGCGACCAGGGGTGTTGAAGTAGAATGGGGGTGTTGCCGAGGTTTATTGAAGTTTGTGGTATGCGAAGGCTGGCTCTATTTACGGGATTCTTAAAGGCATTCGAGATCGATAAAATCATTGACCTTCGAGAGCATCTCTTTGAGTGTTTGAGGTTTGTAGAGAACTAGGTGCTCTTTAACTCGACTGTGATCAGGCAAAACATTTGAATATGCCAGTATAGCATTTGCACTGTCTAGATTCTCCATTTTCTAGAATTCGTCGAGGAATTGCCTGGTAAAGACTTCGAGGGTCTCATTGCTAGATTTTCTAAAATTGAACAGAGCGTCAATTCTGACTTCTCTATCCTTGTTGAAAGCAAACTGGGTGATGAAAAGTCGTGATAGTTGCTCGAAGCTTTGTATCAAACCATTTTGGAGGTCGTGATGCCATCGAAGGGGGTTGTCAGTAAGGGTTGTCCGAAAAAGGCGACGCAACAGGTAGTCAGCCGTGAAGTAGAGGCTCAGGGAATTTTAAAATTCGAGAATGTATGATTTAGGGTTTGTATTACGACATTTGCTGAGTTTGAAGGCACGAAAGTTGGGGGGTATTTCGATAGCCAAAAGTTTGGGGCAAATCGAATTATTGAGGCGGCTCCAATTGTTGGTGGTCGGGCTCGCGCTAACGCGAATGACTGGTTGTATTTTGTGGTCAAAGTCCAGCTGTGAAACATATGCAGGGTGAGGAGGAGATTGGGGAATTTAAAGGTTGTGAGATCGAGGATGTGGTATATATTCAGCACTGCGTTCCTCGTGCTGCTCTCGAGCAGGGCGGTGTCTGGGGTATCTGGAGGAGTAGAGGGTGGAGTCAGAAGAGTCTTCTGTGTGGTAAATCCGAGGTGGATAGAACTGGTTGGGTGAATAGTATGGGGAATGCCTTCGGTACCGGCGTGAACTGGGGTTATCTTGAGGTTTGTTGAGGGTCCTAGACGGGTGCGGGCAAATATACACAATGGGTCTGGTGCCTAGGATTAGTGAGTAGCTTCCAGAGGTTGTAATCTCCGTAGCTCTCGGACGGTATTGTGCAGCTCATCGATTGCCCTATTCTATGTATTTTCATCGTCCATGCGGCTATTCCGTTTAGTTTCCAACGCCAAGCGGTGGTTTTCACGCTCCTGGTTTAGTTGGGTCTGGTGGCGCTCCTCTGCTTGAGCGACTTGTTGAGATAGTAATGCTATTTGAGCAGTTACTCTGTCAATGGAGTTTCCTGCCTGGGTTGAATTGGAACGGCGGGTGAGTGCCATTGAAGAGAAGCAACATATGTTTGAAAATAACGAGAGGAGAAATGGAAAAAAGGATAGGTAGGGTAGGAAGAACAGGCGGCGCCAATTATAGGGACCTAACTCCTTTTAGAAGGGAGAGTTGGCTCTTACAATGCGGGGTGGATCTTCTATCAAAGGGATGCAAGTAAATGGCCCAAAGTAAGGAAAAATTAGAGACAAATACTTGCGCAGAGGCCCGAATGTGACACTCTACGACCTCTAATGTGGATTGTTAAGATAAATTTTATTACTGATGAGTAATTCAAAGGTTCGAATACTGGACTATACATTGAGGTCGAAGGTAATAGGCACGGGGCTGGGGTTAATTCTTCTAAACCCCCTTGGTTTCTCATCTCTGCTATTTATAAAATCATAGGAAGCTGAGTCACTAAGAGTGGGTCAGGTTTACATGATTACTGCCAGGAAATCCCAGCAGAGTATGAGGCACCGGTCATGTCTGCACTGTCACTGTGACAGTTGTTGGATGTGTCTCTATACTTTAGCATTGTGGCACAGTGGTCGGCCTATCACTGTGGTTGTAAAGGCCAATCATTACGCCGGCTTGTCTGATGAGCTGGCGGCCAATCCCATCGTATTTTGACCATGTATAGATATGGTCGAAGGGTATCTATTACAGTGCGTTTATTTCGTCCTCGAGGCTTGGTCTGGTGTCGAAGCTTCGTATTCAGGGGATCTCTGGAAAGTCTCTTTAGGGATTGAGTAGACTTTAATATATTCGAGCAGGCTGCGAGGTAGTCTTCGAGTGTTCTGAGGAGGTTGAAGGCTGCGAGTAGGCTACTACACTTAGCAGCACAATCAAGGGAGTAAAAAATTTGGTAAGAGCAAGGTAGATATGTCATGCATGGAATCTATCTCCTAAATTCTTCATAAGAACTTAGAAATGGTACAAATGGAATCCACCTGATGCATGTATTGTTAAGCTTAATATCTATGGGGATCCTTTTTAATGCTGAGTGGGATATATGGGGTATCTTTAGAGATGATAAATGAGTCTACATTCTCAATTGCAGTGGTAAAATTAGACTAGGGGAATAAGAGAGGATTAGAAATTGCAATACATTATTGGATGAGGATCAAAAGGTCTTAGTTTCCACCAGCTCCAAGGCATTACCTAACTACAATTGAAGGATTCCAGGATAGAGTCCCTTGGGAGTGCTATCAGCTGGTGACAACAGTAATCCAAGCTAATCGTATTATAGAAGGACTAAAAGTTTCTCAAGATACATGTGTCTAGGGGCCTTTTCCTCAAAAAAAATTTCTATCAAAACTGCTGCCCACCGGCTATACCTTTCACTTCTTCTAGTCACATCCCTGGTTTGTATCTTTAATATATATGGATGCCGGATGGTTGTCACAAAATTAAGCTGTTTGTGGTTCTTCTTATTTGATCACTTTAATGTCAAAAAAAGTCTTAACTTCAGAATAGTAGTGGAATGGAAAACCCCTTGTGCCCTGCATACTTCTTTGATTAGCTATTACCTGCAAGTCCTTTATCTGGGTCTCATGCTCATCAATAACTTTTATTGTCTGCTCACCATTGTTAGTTACGAACCATGCGATGTACTGCTGTGGGAGACATTCTGGAAAGTCCAAAAGAATGTTGATATTCAATCAACGTACAAAGAGAAATAACAAACTTCCATAGTATAATATAACATAAACTCGAACAAATATTGTTTATGTAGTAGCCTACTCGAAGCCTTCCAGCACCAGTCGAATACTCGAAGGCTGCCTCGAAGCCTACCAAGGGACTTGAAGCCCAACAAGACAGTAACTAAGTCTACGAAGCCTTCCGAGACTAATCGAACACTCTAAGGCATCATTGAAGCTAACTGCCATAGTTGAAGCTGAAGATAGACGGTCAGCACCAGAACTCAGCATCAGTACCAGAGAAATATTGACCATAGCAATACATGGCTGAAGGCAGACACATGTGAAAGCTAGCTCAACAGACGGAATAGTGAAATAAGCCGCCTGACAACTACAGTGTCAGAACTGACGCCACATTCAGAACAGTTGTCCCCAAAGGATATACATTTAATCTGACCTCCCATGGTGACTTACCGCTTTTCCTATCTCCTATAAATTGGAGGGAGGAGGCACTATATAGGGGTTAGAAAAACTCTCCCTAAAACCCTCTTGAAGATTACCATCGAATACCCTGTAACCTACTTCTACTCAATCTGTCATCTAACTCAATATATATCATCAATCATTCAAATCCTCACTAGAGGTCATGGAGAAACAAATTCTAGAACTCCATGCAAGTGTGTTAGTTCAGTAATATAGTCTATTATTGCCCACCTAGTCGAAGATAAACCCCATGGTGTAAAAGCTAGCTTCCCCTTACACGAAACTTGGCCCCTACATTTGGCACCGTCAGTGCTACACCCACCAGCCCAATCCCTCTTTTTTCTTTATTTTCCCTTATAGCCATACTACATGGCCCCCATCCTACGCTCCACCTATGCCATCATCAGAAACTCTGCCAACGGTATAGCGGCCCAACTCGCCCTCATCAACCAACAATTTTCCCAAACCGAGGAGCGCCATAACAACCAGATGCGTATTGAACGCGTAGACAAACGACAAGAATTTAAAGCCAAACGACAACGCCGTTTAGACGAGAGTGACTGACAACATCGTACTCTAGGAGAACTGCGCCATACGGTTTATGAGCTTCAGTAGGTCCAAACCTATGACTCTTCTCTGCGATCTCTGGAACCCGTCCCTTCGCGCATTTTAGCCCGCACCTGACTTGGCCCCCATCCCCAAATCGAGGTTCCCCCAGCCCATCTTGGTGCCGTGGGTACCCTCACCGCCATACCCACTGGCTCCATTTATCTTGGTGACCTCGTTACGGAGGACTCCTCTGATTCTGCACTTTGTACTTTTTGCCACCCCACACGGCGCCCTACTCAGGAATGCCTTGGCGAATGGAGTAGTGAACATGCCCCCTTCCCGCGGACTCATCACCCTCGACCCCAGCGATCTCTCCCTCATCCTGCCTACCTTGCACAATTGAAACTCAATCAAAAAATCCATGCCACTATTCGCATCAGTGCGAGCCCCACACCAAGCTCCTGGAGTCAATTAAACAACCTCATCTGCCCTAAACTCCTCGCAGTCGAGGTACCTCCAAATTTCCATACCCCAAAAATTATCAAATACCGCAATACTAACCCTCAATCTCATGTCATCAAATTCCAGAATGCCTTAAACCTTTATTCTACAGCTGACCACATCTTGTGTCTTATGTTTCCTCCCAGTCTCACTAATAGCCCTCTCAAATGGTACTACAACCTCCTTAATGGCTTTATCCAAAGTTTTGAACAATTGCCAAACCTTTTCATCTCCCATTTTGCCTTTACTAAAGAATGCGAGGTCCGAGTCAATGCTCTCTTCAACTTTCGCAAATCACCCAATAAAATGCTTGAAGATTTCACCAAGCACTTTCTCGATGAGTCGCGCAAAGTCAAAAACCTCGACTGTGCAAATACCATTATTGCGTACTCCAATGCTCTCCCAGACCACAGTCGCATTAAGGAGTACATCGTAGTTAAAAAACCATGAACACTTGAGGAGATGTTATCCAAGGTTAACGGGTACATCGACCTTGAATGCCTCTGTGAATCTAATCGCTAGGGGAAACCTTCGACCACTAACTATAACAAACCTCAACCATCTACTGCACCCATGGTCATTCCTGTTTCTCAGGAGACCGACAGTCGCAAATGTCCTCACCTCGATGTTCAGTCTTTCGAACCTCACAAAAAATGGCCTATGACTATCCTACCAAAACTCATTGCTTCTATCAGCACCCTTATCACACACTTCTAGGCTGATCATATATGGCGTATTCCCTTCCCCATCGAGGTCCGCAAAGACGAGCCTTATTGCCATAATCATAAATGCAACTGCCACCTCACCAACAAATGCTATACTCTGCAACGATCGTTGGAAATGATTCTTAAAACAGGTCGTCTACATCGATATGTTGCTGATCTTCCCAGCTATCTCGACGGGTCGTATCTCAAGCCCCAACCCGCTCTAACTACCGGCCCCGTCGAGGTACATATTTTCCAACTCTATCTCATCAAAGTTATTAACTTCGACAGTGGCCATCCTCGTAACAAGCCCAAACGAGTCGAAGAATGCTTTAAGCTTACTTATCAGGAGAAATTACCCATCGTTCTACTAGAATCTAGCCAACACCCTCAACCCGAAGGTATATCCATCAACGATTGTGATACTTCTCATGTTTGCTTCCCCCAGTCTGACCCTTTAGTCATTATGATTAAGGTCAAACACCTCGACTTCCATACCATGCTCATTGGTACGGGCAGTACGACAGACGTGCTATTTCTCCGGACCGTCTGTGCCTTGCAAAAAGTAAACCTCATTACACCAGCCAACGTCAAACTTAAAGGCTTTAACAGCGCTACCAAAGTCGCCGTCGGTCACCTTTGCCTCCCTGTCACCATTGGTCCAGTTACCCTCAAAAATAGTTTTCTCATCATTGACAAGAAATCTGAATAACTGGGCCTTCTTAGGCGCGATTGGCTCCATGCCATGAAGGCCATACCTTCTACCTACCACCAAACACTGTGTTTCACTGCCCCTTATGGAATGTGGAACATGAAAGGCTCTCAATGCCTCGCCCGCTCATGTAAGCACCTCAAGATCGACCTTACCAGGAAGCTTGTTAAACCATAGCAATCAATGTATCTCTCTCTCCCCGTCTGTAACTCAACCCCTTCTACTTCACCTATCAAACCTACTGTTTACATATAACTCAATGGTCCTGGTCGAGGCACATTCATTGGCAGTTTCTTGGATGAGGCTGAACGCTACAAACTTATAGTGTTCCTTTGAGCTAACAAGCACATCTTTGCCTGAACCTTCCATGAGATGTCCGGCGTTGACCCCACCCTGGCCTGCCATCAACTTGACCTCATCCCTCACTCTATAGCTGTGAAGCAGAAGAAGCGCACTTTGGTACTGAGGATTCGAGAAGCAGTGAACCTCTAGGCTGAAAAACTCCTGGCTGCTGGTTTCAGCAAAGAAGTCAAATATGCTGACTGGATCTTAAACATTATTGCTGTCCCTATAAAGAATGGAAAGATCTGAATCTGTGTCGACTTCACAGACCTTAATAAATATAACCCGAATGACAGTTTTCCTCTCCCGATCATTTTAGTGCTCTTAGACGAAACAGTCGGTCATACACGCCTATCTATGATGGACGCGGCTTCGGGTTACAACCAGGTACTCCTTTTCCCCAAGGATCAACTTAAAACTTTGTTTATAGCCGAACAAGGACTTTACTAGTTTAACATCATGCCCTTCAACCTAAAAAATGCAGGTGCCACTTACCAACGCCTTGTTACCACCATGCTCAAACCTTTGCTTGGCAAGTCGGTCGAAGTTTATATTGACGACATACTATACCAAATCCTCCAAAAACATACCCATATACAGGACCTAACCGAAGTATTCTTGATACTTTGTTCTTATAACATGAAATTGATCCCAGACAAATGACAATTTGATACTTTATCCGGAAAATTCTTGGGTCACCTCATCATCAAACGAGGTATCGAGATCTATTCCACTCATAATTGCGCCCTCATTAATATAACTTCCCCTCGAACTAAGAAAGATGCCCAAAAGGTTACTTGCGAAATAGCTTCCTTTAACTATTTTATCTCAAAATCCTTTGACCATTGTGCTTGGCTTTTCACCCTCTTACGCGACCAAGGCATCTAAAATGCCAAAAAGAATAACCCCGATGTTAATTGGACACCCGATTACTAACAGGCCTTCCTCGAACTCCAAAGTTACCTCGGTCTACCACCTATCATAAGCACCCCTATCGAAAGTAAAAGACCCTTTTTATATCTTGCAGTAACCGATACTTCTATTAGCTCGGTACTTATTCGAATCGAAGCCAATATCGAGAAACCTATATACTTTATCAAAAAAACTCTAGCACATGCCGAAACTCGATATACCAAACTCGAGCGTTTGCTCCTTATACTTGTCTACACTACTCGAAAGCTCAAACCATACTTCTAGGCTCACCCCATACGTGTTATCACCAACTACCCTCTTTGAGAGATCCTCAGCAAGAAAGATAAATCCTGATGGGTACAATAATGGTCCATCTATCTCGGTGAACACGACATCACTTTTGAAAAATAGATACCTCAAATGGACCAGGCAGTCACTGATTTCCTTGCCGACTTCCCAGTCGAAGATTTCGATTGGGAAGAACACAAAGACAATTTACCCGAAGATCAGCCCGGACAAAACGACCCTTAGAATCCTAATACAGGCTGGTATCTCTTTACTGATGGATTTGCCGAACCCAACGGCTCTGAGATAGGTATTGTCCTAGTTACTCCTTCCAATGACCGAATCGAGAAGGCCGTCAAATTAAATTTCGAATGTTCCAATAATGGGGCCAAATTTGAAGTTTTAATACATGGTCTCAATCTCGTTCTTGAACTTGGTATTCCCAAACTTGGAGTATTTACCAATTCCCAGCTTGTTCAGAGATAGTTCTCTAGCGAAAATCAGGTAATCGGTCGCATGGCTGAGTACGCGGCACTTGTCCTCCAACGCATGGAATATTTCTCAGAGAAATCTTCCATTACACATTACCCTTGAGGCAAAAACATACATGCCGATGCCCTCGCCTACATAGCAGCCATGCTAGGCCAGTTTGAATCTTGAGCACTTCATATCGAAGTATACGAACGCCCATGTATCGACTAGATGGAAGTCAATGCCATCAATTCGGGGGTGAGAGTCTCGATCCCAACAACTTGCGCACACCCTTCCTTGCATATTTTAATGGTTCTACCCTCCCGGAGGATCCTAAAGCCAAACGTTCGTTACTGGAAAACTGCCAACGATACACCATTCTCAAAGGCAGACTACACCACGAACCCCCATATGGCGTATAAATCTGTTGCATCTCCCAACACAAAGCCACTACCATACTTACCAAACTCCACGAAGGCAACTATGGTGCTCACACTGCTGGTCGATCTATGGCTCTTTGAGTCGTTACCCAAGGTTTATTATGGCCCAATATGAAAAAACAAGCTGAAGAGTATGCGAAACACTGTAACAAATGCCAATGTCATGCCCACGACATCCGAAGCCCTTCACAAGACCTTCATTGCAGCTAAGTCGCTTGGCTGTTCAAATAGTGGGCCATTGATCTAGTGGGATCTTTCCCAAAGGCTTTGGGTAGCAGATAATACATTTTAGTGGCTCCAGATTATTTTACTAAATGGGTTGAAGCTATGCCTCTATTTCGAACCAGAGAAGAAGAAGTTATCAAGGTCTTATGGGAAAATATCATTACATCTTTTGGCTTCCCTCCCATGATTTAATGCGACAATGGTGCACAGTTTGTAGGGAACAAAGTTCATAATTTCCTCAAGAAGTACAACACTAACCTTTCCCCCTCAATACCTTATTGCCCATAGGGAAATGATTAGGTCGAAGAAATTAATAAAACTATAATCGATGGTCTAAAGAAACGCGTCGACCAGAAGAAAGGTCGATGGGTTCAAGAACTACAACATGTACTTTGGTTCTATCGTACCATACCAATAAAGGTGATGGGCTGCACTCCTTTCCTCCTGGCTTACGGTACCGAAGCTGTCCTGCCCATTCAGCTCGAAGTGCCAACGCGCGACCCTGACCTCCCCAATGAAGATAACAAGTTCGAACTTGGATGCAATATGTTATGGATCGATGAAACCAGAGACCGAGCCATAGCTAGCCTCAGCCATTATCATCTCTTTCTTTAGAAGACATACAACAAAAGGGTTTGATGACGCAACTTTGATATTAGAGATCTGGTACTTATGCGAGTCACACCCTCTTCGACGCCTCGTAATGCCAGTAAGTTAGCCGAATCCTGGGAAGGACATTATGTCGTGTATGACAAAACTGACAAAGGATCCTATTATTTAATGATAGAAGATGAGGAGCCCTTCCCCAACCCTTGAAACACAATGTAATTAGTCTCAAACAACATGCCGCGACCACCGCCTGCTCAACTGATGTAAATATAACGTAAACAATGAATATCTTTTTCTCCTTAGAGCTTCACGTGATGCCTCCAGTAAACTTCTTGAGTTGGTCAAACCTAAGTATTATTTCAACTCTTCGACCCGACTGATACTTGGGGGTGACCTCAAAGTTTTTTAAGGTTCCAATTCGAGCAAACCTGAGGGGCATGAATGGTCGACAGATCAAACAATCGGGGTTGCGTTAGGGCCGACCACATAATGCTTCGTTTAGGCTCAAACCCACGGATAGATCTAGGGGCGACCTTCGAAGTCCAGTGAACTTCTTGAGTTGGTCAAACCTAAGTATTATTTCAACTCTTCGACCCGACTGATACTTGGGGGTGACCTCAAAGTTTTTTAAGGTTCCAATTCGAGCAAACCTGAGGGGCATGAATGGTCGACAGATCAAACAATCGGGGTTGCGTTAGGGCCGACCACATAATGCTTCGTTTAGGCTCAAACCCGTGGATAGACCCGGGGGCGACCTTCGAAGTTCAGTAAACTTCTTGAGTTGGTATAACCTAAGTATCATGTTAACCCTTCGACCCGACAGATACTTGGAGGTGACCTCGATGTTTTTCAAGGTTCCATTTTGTGCAAACTTGAGTGGCATAAATGGTCGACAGGCCGGACACTCGATGATTTATTGAGGCCGACCATATCTTGCTTTGTCCAGGCTCCAACCCTCGGTTAGGAATACCCGGGGGTAACTTTTGACGCCCGACGCATTCTAAACTTCAATTATCACACAAAGAAACTAGCATACAGATTTACCAGCAATTCAAGTTCAATACATACCTGCAAGTCAAATTCAACTGCATTACACATTGCTTAAATTCTACCTATCTAATACACATTGTTTAAATTCAACATACCAGCAATTCAAGGAAGGGGAGTTCATTATAGGCGACAAAAGCCAAACAAAGTACCTTCTCCAAATACCCCACTCACATAGGATTCACTGTACTTACTCCTTCTACAAGATTTTCTACAACAACATCGCTACTCCCTTCGATAGCGGGGTTCATTTCAGAAGCATCAGCATCACCTTTGACTACAGAACCCCCTACAATATTTCTAGAACCAATACTATCCCCTTCGATCGCGGGATCAGCTACCACATCTCCAACACCTTACCCTATAGGGTCTACTTTAATCCTTTATGTTTGTGCAACATCTTTGATAGTAGGCTCTTCCATTGGAGGATTGGGCTCGAAGGTCTCTGGATCGTACCCCAACCTATCTATAAATTTCTTCATTGTCGTGGTCACATTACACTCATAATCATACTGCGCCTAGAAACGTGCTTTATTGTTCTTCAGCTGCTCATCCTTACTAGCTAGCTTCACCTCCAGCCTTTCACTTGATACCTTTTGTACTTTATTAAAAGATATCACCCAAGCATTTACCTGCACAAATACTCGACTAAATTACCAGCTCTCAAAGAATAATTTTAGCTTCAAAATTCCAAAATTACTTACCTAATGCAGAACTTTGTTAATTTGCTTTGACGCTTCATCCGGGTTTGTGCCACAAAGAGTAGTCATCGACTCGGCCATGACTCGGGCGTTCTCCTCCAGTTCGACTTCCATTGCCTAACTTCGGCTGGGTCATCCTCCTTATCGGCCATCTACTCATGAGCCCTCTTCCGTAAAGTTGTCTTCATTTTCTGTGCTATCGAAGCTTCATTAGTGACCTTGCATTTACCCTTGCTGGTCTGCCGTGGTACCTCGGGTTTAGTCTCAAGCACGCTCAACCGTACCGTTACAGGCCCTCATCTTCAAAACCTCTGTACAAAGCTCGACTTTTCGCTTAAATTGTCATAATCCATTTCACCTGCTTTTGTCAAGGTACCTCCTTCTTTCCTCTTCTTTGAATGCCCATCAGTAACTGGAACATCTCTGAGTAACGTATCCATCTTCTTTCGTCTCTTTCTGACAATACCCAACTTCTAAAAAATAACATTTACCTACTCTTCGTCCTGGTTGATTAGTTTATCAATATAAGTCCGCGGGTTCTTCAATCCAATATTTGTCGGTTCTGCAAAAAACATTGAAGAAAGGATCAACTGTTTATTCGAACCATACAATTAATATACTTCGAGCCCTAACTTACTTGCTTTGTACAGCTTGTTCTTCAGCCTAAATTTCTCCTCTCCTGGTGTATTCTCATAGCTCCCCTTCACAACCACCAGATCCTTATCGTACCCACGCCCAGTCAAACACTGGTCAAATAACCATGGTTTGTCTGAATGACATTGAATGTGATACGTCCCTACCTTCTTATTTTCTTTCCTCAAATAGAATGACACTATGTCGAACCACTGGATCAAAAACCTCCTTTCATGTTTTAACTCCATATTCATCCCTTCGACCACCCTCATCATTTCATAAAAATTACCATTTATTTGGCATGGGGCATCATTTAAGAAATTCAATACATACTTCACCAACCTTCGAAGAGGAATCAGCATCCCTAAAGGAATACTCAGCCCTTAATGGCCATAATCCTATCCTGGGGGGAATCCTTCAACGTATATTCGGCCCTTAATGGCACTAGAATAACACCTACCTTTGACAATCCGTGTTTTGCCATAAATCGCTCTAGCCACGCCTGCTCATGAGGTAAGACCGGCTCTACAGTTATCGAGTCATCATCCGTACTTTCATAGCTATCACTATCTTCCCCTTACCCTTTGTCCCTCCCATCACCCGAAGGCTTAACAGTACCGTCGTTCCCCATTTTTTCTCTTTTTTATCCTTCCTCATTTTCTTCTTTGACACTCTCTCTGACTACTCGAGCCCTACGAAGGCTCCTAGTCGAAGCTCTGATACCTGGCACTACTATGGCCAACGCGGCACCCATTGCAATTTTTAATATTTCCACATCACTGTTCTCACCTCCTTGACCTCGTCTAGATATACTCGGTTGGTTTACTTCGTCCTTATCCTCATCTACCAGCCTCTTGCTTGAAGCTTGAGGGGTGCGTATTATACCCTGCAGAAGAAGAGGATCGACATTAGCCCGATATATTCAAGTTTCAAGGTTTACTTTCATAATATTATCTACCTTAACTTAATCTGCCAACCTACGACCGAATGTTTAATTTTTACTCCCCCATCAGTCCTCCTAATTTACCAGTTAGCCGGACTTCCAGCCATATGTGCTACCCCCTTCCTCGGTTATGCTGTTATAGACAAAAAGCTAAGCTAATCTCACCCCCACCGTACAGACGAATAGCTAAAAGAGAACTAACAAAAAATATAAATTGCCTATCTTTACCAAGAAGTCAGTGGGCATACCTGTTTGAGTAGATTTGATTTATTAACGACAATGGTGCTTTCTTTCCTCCTCTCCAGCAACTTCAACCGCAACAATAGTGTATATCTTCTTCTCTTCCAACTTTATCTCTCTTTAGTTATTTAGAAACAGTGACTCTTTCTCTCTCACCTCTTTAAATACCTCTAAGAGAAACAAAATCGCCTCGATTTCCCCACTCACCATCATTACCACTCTTCTACTCCCCCCTCATTTTTGGGCACGATGTGTTTTGCCATGCCCTTACTCGCTCCCACGTGCGCGTCACACACTTAGACCAGATAATATATTTTTTAGCCCTCTCGGACCTTTTGACACACTTACTGAAGTTGTCAACTCAAGTCCACGTATCGCATCCACCTCTTTCCCATACACAAGGAAGCATAATAATGGCCTGAAACGACACACTTCCCTATAAATAGTATCACCTCTGACATTTCTGCCATTTCGGCTATCAAATTTTACAGTCGAAGCCTCCCATACAGTCGTCTTTGATCCATCTTATACATTCCACAATAGTCCTACCCTTCGACCTTTGTCATTTTCGAGCTGTCTTATGCTTTCGTTTTTGAACCATCGTCTATATTCAACCATAATTCATCGTACTTATACATAAGTTCTTGAACCTTTAGTTAATACTTTTCATTAAATAACAAAATCAAATTTTCTTACCACTTTTACTCATTTTCATTTCTCAAGTTCGAAGTTCGACAATCAAAACTGTGCCTATATTATCATCGTCAAATACATAATTTTTTTCATTCATACCAAGTACGCGGGCATACATGATCAAGATCAACAAGAAGAAAAAAAAAAAACATAATCAACAGAAATAACAATAACCCCCTCTATACACTCACCACCATACCGAAGACCCCCCTATTTACATACGGGGCAGTTCTTACAGAGCCCCACCTGAGACTCGGCTGCGTCTTAAGCCTCCACCTGGTCTTCTGCTATGCTTTTCAGCAAGAGATACCGGTTACTCATATGAGGGCCCAACCACTGCTTCACTCTATACCAGTGCTCGTATGGATGCCCACAGATAGCCTCTCTCGGCTCTAGCTTTACCAGGTCTGGCAATACAACTCCAAACCTTGATCCCCAAAGATTTTTAGCTTCAATGCCATCGCCTTCTCTTTAATACGATATTTCCTCTCCTCTATTCTCTTTTGATAATAAGTGTTTGGAGTAGCTTCCATTGTTTTGCTTACTGAAGAAAGAAGATAAAGAATGTTGGAAATTCCCCCTAACAACCCATATTTATACCTTGATTAAAGGGTATTTATTACCTCCTTAATCAACACTTACCTTAATTACTCTCCTTAGAACTGCCCACGTTCAACCATTCATCTCTTCAACTTCCCATAGTTAACAGTTTTTCTCAGCACGCGCCATCTACACCAATTTCTGAGGCCCCTGTTGAGAGAGAACGAATGTAGTATCCTACTCGCTGCCTTCCAGAACCAGTCAAATACTCAAAGGCTACATCGAAGCCTACCTAGAGACTCAAAGCCCAGCAGGACATTAACTAAGTCTACGAAGCCTTCCTAGACTAATCGATCACTCGAAGGCATCATCGAAGTAAACTGCCATAGTCAAAATTGAAGATAGACGGTCAGCACCAAAACTCAGCATCAGTATCAGAGAGACTTCGACCATGGTAATATGGGGATGAAAGTTGACACATCTGACAGCCAGCTCACCAGACAGGACAGTAAAATGAGTTGCCTGACAACTATAGTACCAGAACCGACTCTACATACAGAACAGTTATCCCGAAAGGATACACATTTAAGACCTTCCATGGTAACTCACCCCTTTTCCTATCTCCGATAAATAGGAAGGAGGAGGCACTATGAAGGGGTTAGAGAAACTCTCCCTAAAACCCCCTTGAAGATTACCATCGAAATCCCTGTAACCTACTTCTACTCGATCTGTCATCTAACTCAATATATATCATCAATCATTCAAATCCTTACTAGAGGTCACGGAGAAGCCAATTCTAGGTCTCCACGCAAGTGAGTTAGTTCAGTAATATAGTCTATTAGTGCCTCATATATTTGCTTAAGCCCCCTATTCGAAGATAAACCCCATGGTGTAAGAGCTAGTTTCCCCTCCCACAAAACTTGACCCCTACAGTTTAGTTAAAACTTTTCATTACTAGCATCTACTACTACATAACTAAGAAAACATAATCAAAAAATAACTTCCCATCTACTATTATTTAACTAAGATGGCATAGTCATAAGTAACATTTGAGAATTTTCTAAATTTTTTACCAATAAGATCTTATTCCACAGTGTGCTTTCAAGTACAAAACAAACAAACCATAATATCCCTAATTGACTTTCAGTTTTTCATACCTCAGCAACTCTGAACAAAAGCGGTAGCACGACTGCAAAAGACAAATGTATCTCCCTTTAATGTTTGAAACAAACGTCTTGGTGACCACTGCAACACATGGCACTTCATTAAATATTTTAGAAAAAAATATACATATGCATGTCGTATTATGTCTATAATATAAGAAATAATATAACATTTACCAAAAAGATAGATAATACAAAAAATAATAGAATTGGAGTTAAATTGTACATGCTTAAAACTTTGATGAACAAATATACATATATAGGATGAAATTAAGTGACGTTAATACTACGAGCGCGGAAGCGAGATTCGTAAAAAAATCACGTTATATTTGAGAGTTAGGGAAACTAAGGTTTCAACTAAACAAATCAACTTACTTTAATCAAAATCAACTTAGAAACAAATAACCTAGACCTCCCCTTTTATAGAACACAAGGGGGATAGAATTAAGAACCCTAATTCTAATTGAAATAAAATTCTACTTAAACTGGGAAACTGCTAATAACCTAGGCTGGGCCTCTCGAACAGGCTTTAAGCTAAAACATAAAATAAATAAAGCATTAAATATACATTGATCATGCGCAGGTAGACGACCTTATGAGTGGTGATTACATAAGTAACTCCCATTAACTATAATGAAGAGTCTTACTCTAAATGTACATTATTTCAACACTCCCCTTAATGCACAATCTTCATAACTACCAGCTTATCTCTCATGTAGAAAAATTGTTCCTTTGGAAAAGCTTTAGTAAATATGTCAGCAAGGTTATCTTCTGTCTTACAATATGTCAACTCAATTTCACCTCTTTCAACAACATCTCAGATGAAGTGATACCTCATTGGAATGTGCCTTGCCTTACTATGATAAATTGGATTTTTGCTATTAAAATCGTTGACTTGTTGTCATAGTTGATAATAGTCCCTTTATCATTTTTTTTGTTTATATTGAGAATTCATTATACCCATAGTACTTGACATCTTACAATGGATGCTGCCACGTATTCATCTTTTGGTGAAGATAGAGTAACGGTATCTTGTTTCTTTGACAACCACTAACAAATTCTAGATCCTAAAGAGAAAACATATCTGGATGTGCTTTTTGAGTCGTCTATGGATCCTCCAAAATCACTGTCAGTATATCCTAGAAGCTTTGAATTAGAAACATGACTATACATTATTCCAATATCGATGGTTCCTTAGATATATAGTCATACCCATTTTACCGTGCCCAAATGTGCTTGATTTGGACACTGCATAAATCTCGACAGTAAACTTGTTGTGAACATAATGTCAGGCCATATAGATGAGAGGTATAAAAGACTTCCAGCCATGCTTCGATATAATAACTTACTTACTTTTTTTGACCCATCTTCTTTAACCAACTTCTCGTTCACTACAAGAGGAGTAACAACTGGTTTGCATTGATCCATGCAAAATTTTTTAAGAACTGATTCAGCATATTTCTTTTGACAAATAAAAATCCTTCTTCGCCTTAAGAAACTTCTATACCCAAGAAATAGTTCATCAAGCCAAGATCATTCATCTCATAAGTTTTCATCATGTTGTCATTGAACTCTTGCAACATTTTGTGATCATTTTCCATGAAAATCAGATCTTCTATGTACAATGAAACAATGAGAATAGACGTACCTTCAGTTTCAATGTACAGGGTCGACTCACTCTTGCAGCGCTGAAACTGATTTTTCTAAAAAAATTATTTGATTGTACCAAGTGTGCGGTACTTGTTTTAACCCATACAAAACCTTCTTCAATAGATAAACTTTGTCTTCCTCTCCTTTAATGATGAACCCTTGGGGCTGAGATACATATATTTCATCATCAAGCACCCCATTTAGGAAGGATGATTTCACATCAAGTTGAAATATATCCCAATTCTTTTGAGCCACAAGTACGATGAGTGTTCTTATGGTTTCAAGCCTTGCTATAGGAGCAAATGTTTTGGCATAGTCGATCCCCGGTTGTTGTGTGAAGCCCTTTGTAACAAGCCTAGCTTTGTATTTTTGGACGACGCCATCTGCATTGAATTTCATTTTGTAAACCCATTTTACCCCAATAACATCTTTGTTACTTGGTAGATCAACTAACTCCCAGGTAGAGTTTTTTTCAATCATTTTGATTTCTTCGATCATAGCCTTTACCCGAATTTCAAGCCGTGACGCCTCCTCAAAGCTTTCTGGCTCCATGGTTATAAAAGTGCAGCTTTCATATATATCCGCGAGAGACTTCATTTTTTTTAGATGATTCTAGAGAAGAACTAGATGCCCATGATGAGGTAGAATTATGTAATGGAGTTGATGGTCCTGTGCTCGGTGGTGTAGATTTATGTATCAATGGAGTTGCTAGTCCATAGTCTTCATGTTGTTTCATTTCCACCTCTTGAGTTGTTTCTGAAGTGTCTCCCTGAATATACATCTTCTATTCTTGCACCATTTTATTACTCCAATCCCAAATGCCAAATTCAACAAACACAATATCTCTACTGATTATAAGCTTGTTAGTTTCAAGGTTAACTTTGGATTTTGAAGTATAACCAGTAAAGATGCACAAATCAAATTTGTTAACTAACTTTTGACGCTTTTGGGAAGGAATGTACACATAACATATGCATCCAAATACTCAAAAATGTCTTACCGAAGGCTTGTGACCTGACCATGCCTCAATGGGTATTTTTTCGAGAAGCGCTCTTGTTGGACACCAATTATGCAAATAAGCCGATGTTTACATTTTTGTTTTTACCGGTGTACTTTTGCGAGTTTCTGGGATATTCTCCTTTCTTCATGTAGTTTGGATTCTTTCTGAGTCCTCCTTAGAACTTCTTATAAAAATTCTGCCCACCATTTGAATGTTTAGTTTGAAAAGAAGTCTAAAGAACTGTCATTCTCTACTCATGAGAGTCTAAAGAACCCATTAACTCAACAAGAGATAAAGTTTACGGGTCTTTTGATTCTTCTATGACAGCCACCGATATATCAAACCTTGATGGTAGGCTAACCAAAAGTTTTTGGACAACTTTCTCATCCGCAATAGCATCACCATAAAGTCTCATTTGATTAACTAGCTCGGTAACTCGAGATAAATAATCTTTCATTTTCTCCATATCCTTCATTTTTAAATTTTTGTACTTCCTCCGAAGAGTTTATAACTTGAGTATAATCACTTTAGAAGAACCTTTGAATTCATTTTGCAAGGCATCCCAAGCTTACTTGCTTACTTTGCGCTTTGTGATGAAATAATTCCTGAGAAGATAGTCTGAGATATAACTTGCTATATGAAAAACAAAGCCTTTGCATGTTTTTATTTTGGTTTCCATGGACTGCTCTTGTTGTGCCGTCATGAGAGTTATAAGATCGGTAAGAATTTCTATGCCACCTTTGACCATTTCCAATAATCCTTGAGACCGAAACAATATTTCCATTTTGATGCTCTAATACTCATAGTGCTCACCTTTAAAAACTGGAATCGATGGTTAAATCATACCATTGTTTGCAGCCATTGATTTTACTTATCTTAGAAGTTTCTATGAACACCCTCAGATCTCTTTATGATACCGCTGTTTGCTTATTAACTTTTCTAAACACAACAAAACAGAGAAGGATAAGAAGATAAGAGAAAAATCTTGTTCATGTAGTAGCCTACTCGTAGCCTTCTACCCCAGTCGAACACTCGAAGGCTACCTCAAAGCCTACTCGAATACATCGAAGCCCACTCAATCTATAAATAAGCCCCCAATAACTATCTGAAGACGAAGCCTCGAGGACGAACTCCACATCGCAGTAGAAACACTTTGACCATATCCGTACATGGCCAAAACATGACAGGACAGATAGCCAGCTCACTAGATAAGATGGCGCAGCTGTTGGTCTTTATAGCTGTAGTGATCGGCTCAACTACTGCCACAGTGTTAAAGTACAGAGATGGACTCAACAACTGTTATAGTGACAGTTCCGACATTTTCGGTGCCCATACCTATTCCAGGATATCCGGATCGTACCCTTGTACTGTGACCTAACCTTGGCGACTTAACCCTTCCTATGATTCTATAAATAGGAGGGAGGGGGAACCAAAGAGGGGTTACAAAATATCCCCTTTGAGCCCTTACAACCTAACTTCGACTACCTTATAACCCAGTACTCGAACCTTCGACTATTCGACAGAAATATAAACACTCTTAAAAATCTTCATCAGAGGTCATGGAGAGTCACATGCCAGGCCTCCACGCAATTATATTGTCTATAGATTATTCATGCCCAAGATCGTATGCTTGTATTCCTTTGATAGAAGATTAAACCCCGTGGTGTAAGAGCCGACTTCCTCTCTTAAGAAGTTAGGCCCCTACAGTTCAGAAATAGTTAATACAAACCCAAACATACACCCTTTAATATAGTAGAGGTGAAGACTCAAGATATTAAACACAAACTAACTCACACACCATTAATCCATTATTACATAAGTAACTCCCATTAACTAGAATGAAGTGCCTTACTCTTAATGTACATTATTTCCATACCTTTCCTCTTGTATATGCCAATATACCGCTAAAAATCACATGGAGAAATATGTGTGGTAAGAACAAACACAAATAAAAATAAATTTACAACAGAGATTTTACAAATTGTTACCATGGAAGCATAAATCCGTCCTAGAGTAACAACTGAAAACCCAACAAAATTAAGAGAAGAATCCCAATAAACATTTTGTTATTATTTAAACCAAAACGATTTTAGGGATTATATCAAGTCAATTCAAACATAGAGAGTGAGAGTGAAAAATACTTATAGAAGTACATGTTGGAAAATACAAAGAAGGTTTTAGTTTTCTTTTTGGTATGAATTATAGAACTTAGTGTTTAGTCCCACATTCGTTATGAGAGAAGCTCAGCTCTACTATATAAGTAAGTCTAACACTTAAGTTGTTGTGATGTGTATAAGAGCTGGTGAGTCCCACGCGTATGTGCGACATGTGTAACTCATGTGTGCAAACTAGCTTGGGTGCATGGGCTACCCATGGGTTTGCTTGACCTAGGAACCCACATATTATTATAAGTCTATGATTGGGCCTTGGGCCATTGGATCATGGGGATTCCATGGAACACTTAATTACTTTTTTGGGTTTAAGGTGCGAGTTGGGTTATCTCCAACAGACACACCTTAAGGTGTGATTCTTGGTGAAGAGGCACTGACTTGAGGTGTGGCGTCCCTTGGTAAAGAATCATCTATGCTCTATATAACCCAACTTCATTTTCATTTATTATTATAAGTTTTTCATAGTTTTCTTGAGTCATTTCAAGAGAGAAAATAGGCGTAATCAAGGTTCATTTGGAAGAGAGATAGTAGTACTTTCTTCTTTCAGTAACTGATCGTTGTATCCTTGGAGACAGGGGCCTACATTCTTGTAAAGCACTGTAGTAAGGGCAAATTTTTCTTAAGGAGATAGTGTGTATACACTATAATCAATCATCTCCTTAAGAGGTGTTGTTTGTTCATGCAGATTGGATAACAGTACAGCCAACAGTTGGAGGGATGGAGGTGAAGTTGGAGCTAAACTAAAGTTGTAGAGGAGAAAGAGGGACAAAACAATTCTAGAGATGCATGATGAAGAGAACCACCATGGCCGATAGTTCTCAGGTTAGGGTTATATTATGCGATAAAATGCGTGAGAGAGTGTGATATATATAGGTGTTTTGGAGGGAGATTTTCCTTAAAAAACTCAATGTTTCCAACAACGTCGCAACAGTATTTGAGCTTTTTCTCTCCTACCTTTTCGCACTTATGAGAGAGAGAGACATTTACCCTTTGTGGATTAGTTGTCTAATGCAAAATTCATCATTTCCATTATAAAGTAAATAAAGTTTTGGAAGTGTCCGTCGGTTAAAAATTGGACCATGAAAAGTACTTAATTTCCGATTTGCAATTATTCAAGTCCTTTACTCTTATTAGTGAACCGAGCTAACCATCATTCAACAACTGCCTTGTGCTCTAGTGGTAATGGCATGGTGATACCTACTACGAGGTCAAGGGTTTGAATTTCACCTCTATGTTAGGATCAAGGTCGGTATGAGTCTGCCTCCCTTGTGTCGACTACTGGCTTGCCTGGTTCGTGCGGTTTGCCACGGGCTATTGTACGGGCTCTAGAGGATCTTGTTAGGAATTGACAGTCTTCTAGTAAAACTATAAGAAGATGTGAGCATTTGAAAGGGTACCTAGTACTCCCATAAACCCCAACTAGGGCTGTCAATGGGTTGGATTTGACCTTGTATCCAATCCGGTCCGATCCATTAACAATGGGTCAGAATAATTTTTTTTTGATTATCTACAACCTGATCCTTTAACGATCTGATCCTTTACCTAAAAGATTGGGTTAGGATTCACCATGACCTGATCATTAAAAACCCAATCCATTAACAATGGTATGGTTGGTAATTTAAACCAGAAACCCAACACAAAATTGATCTTGGTTTTCCAGGTTTAGGTAATTAGTTTGAGTCAAAATTTGGTCAAACTGAAAACCCGATCACAAAATGGGTTGGGTTTGGGTTTAGTTTTAGCATTTTGGGTTTACCCGAAATAGCCCGATGGTTAATTTATAATTGAAGGAATAAAATAAAATAAAATAAAATAATAACTTTGTCCAGTCTCTTGGGTGGCTACGACTAATTTCTCTACACAAAACATTCTTTCTTGTTCCACCATTTCATCTATGTTGTCGATTTTCATCTCTCTAGGGTTTTAATTAACAAGGTAAACTTCATTTCATTATGAAGTACAAGCTTTTAAGAATAATAGAGTAGCAAGTATCTAATAACTTTGTAACCTAATTATACTTGATGTCGTTGATGCTTGCTTAGGGGAATTTTATGTTTTATGCATGTTTGGATCGCTTACTGTTTGAAATAATTAATTTGGTGAAGTTCATGTTTAATTAAATTGGTAAAGTCTATATTTTTATTTATTGTTCTACTAGCAATTGGGCACACACTATTATGCGTGCTTACAATAATTTGAAAACTTGTTATATATGTTGGCGAATTTTAAATTATTATAAGTATGGATCAAAATGTTAAGAGTTGAAGTGATACATTCACTATGGAAGCTATGATTTGTGTGTAATGCCCATTGTTTGAAACATATTTTTTGAAAGCCCATGTTTGTACATGGAGTATCTCAGATAGTGTATCACTTCAGTAGACTTTGTGAGATAGCGCAAGAAAACTTCAGAATATTTTATAGTGTTTATGTACTCACATCAAGTCTTAGTTGTTCCAACAATGCGAACTTTGCTCCCATCAATTCTTCTTTTTATCCAGCCAGCATAATTTGGTTTTTCCTGTGAACATTCCAATCATGTTCTGCCTTTTTGGTCGAACAACATATAAATAGAAACGTTCAAGGGACACCACAAATCAAAATTATGGAAAGCTAAGTCTTTTCGGAATGGTGGTAATGAGCAAATGGATGTTTGGAGGACCTCAAATGTCAATCTTTTCAGAATAAAGATATCTGGAAAACTAAAGAAACGTTATGGACATTTGAAATCAAAATCGTCAAGAACAAAGCTCCATTTATGAACGGATTTTTACAGCAACAATGTCTTCCAAAATAACTCACTTGTGATTTATCAGTAATTATATACTCTAAAACACTCCAACAATAGAAGCAATTCAAGGAAGCACACTATGAGTTACAATATGCAATTAACAAAAGCGCCGTATGTACAAATTACAAAGCAGAACCTACTATTAATATAAAATCCATGTTGGAGCTTGGGAAAAATGTTATGTCTAAATTCTTGTAGCTTTCTCTCATGCCAAATCTTATTTTTGGTTGCATGGTAATTATTAGATTGGAAATGTTTTATTAGGTTTCCAAAACCCCTATCTCTTCCCAAAACTATTTCTTCCCCATTTCAAGTTGTATGTATCTCACATTACCTTAAAACTCCATTAGAGTTGAAGATCTCTATCAGGCACAATTTTTTCAATTTATGAGGTACAATTTTGTTAGTTCGATAGTTTAAAACTTTATTTGTTTTTGGGTCTGTTTGTATGATTTCGGGATGCTATAGTTTTAGTAGTTTTGGCTGAAAGAGATTGCTGTGCCTTGGCTCCAATCTGAAGAGCAGTAAAGTGAGGTGCCAATTATTTCTTGGCAGGTCAACCTGGTTTGGGTGTAGCTTGGAGGATTTCCTTTGAATTATCTTGGGTTGATGTTTAGAGCTCAGTGCAACCCGAATATAATCTGGGAGACTGGGAAACTCATAACTGAGACATTTGTTAAAATAGTTGATGAAGGCTTAACACTTATTCCTTTGGGTTAGGATGCCCTTCCAAATTTTGCTTCTTGCTCAGAATGCAAACTTCCCATTTACACATATTCCAATATATTTCTCTATTCGCCATAGATAGTTGCTTGACCCTATTTTGGCCTTCACAGTCTCCACCATACTTTGTTTGATGACTTTAGCAGACATTTAGCTATTAGTTTGCAAGTCACTGCACAATTACACATCTATTGTAGCTATCTTAATACTAAGTTTATTTTCCTTGTACCAAGTCTTTTAAAGATTGTGCTCAAGTAAGCCACTCTTCCTTTCATATTACCATGAGGGATATAGGGAATTCAAATCATCGATCCCTCTTCCAAACAAATAGGAGAAAGTTCAAACAAAATGTTATTATTTCAAGATAAGGTGGCCACATTAAAATGCAATTATGAATTTTTGTTAAGTATTATATTTAGGCGTGAAAAAAATAAACTGTCTGTAGTATTATTTTTCCGTCATTTTTTGGGATAATGTTTAATTTTGGTAAAAGTGGTGATCGTCTTACCAGGGCTTCAAAGGTATAATAGTAATTACTATTATCTTCTTACCTATAATCATTTAGACATTTATCGTCGATTTACTCGTAGGTGATTGATCAGTTGAGTTGACAAATCCATGTGTTCTCCTAAGATACCATCTATATTTTATCCATAATGTGTTCTTTTCTTGGATGTTTTAACATTTTACTTTTGTTCCTCTTTAAAAGAGCAATTCCAATTATACACTATAACAAATATAGGCTTTTATGTCACTTAAATAACATCATTTTTATGAAAAATGACATAATTAGTATAATATTTTGTTTCCTTCCTGCTAGTTAACGTATTTAGGTAGGCTACAACGTTATTTCCCAAATAATGACTTCATTTCCGTCTAATATCCCTTTAACGTCACTTTTCTAGTAACGTAAAAATATTTGTGATGGCATTTATATCGTTTTTTCTTCAATTGACGTTGATAAATTTCAAATAACTCGCATTTTCACGATTGAAAAGAGTTTTTAAAGCCCTTCGGAAGAAAAAAAAATTCCTCCATTTTCTCTCTCCCTCTCTAAGAACCCTAATTTGCTCCAGAAATCTTCAACCGGTCGAAGTGAAATCTCTTCTCCCAAATCCTTGGTTATAATTTTATCTTTAAAATTCCTTACCTCTCTCTTTGGTTTGTAAAATGGAGCTGGCAAACATCAAAGACAACATCGATGAGTACATCAATGCCCCCAAGTGGATCAATTTCTCTATTTTCAAAGACTCAGTTGACAAAAATAATGAAACTTTGTTATTTTGCATACCTGGTAATTCGCCATCACTTAATCTCAACTCCCTTTAATCCCCATCTCCTGCAATCTTTGAGTTTTAAGAACTTGAGGTCTCCTGAAATTCTCCTATTGGGGAATCCTAATTGCAAGTAATGAAGCAAACCCTAATTTTTTTTCACCAATTTGATTGAATTATATTTAGTAATTTACCCTGAATTTGTGATTTTTTGTTGTTGCTCAGAGGCAAACCAATTCTCCTCATTTCTTTTAACTCTATCTTTCTCCCTCATTTCATCCTTATATTTAACTAGTTCAAAAGATAAGATTTTGTGACAACTCCTCTTCTCATTAGGTACAATTAGTAAACCCCAACATCGACTTTTAGTGATTAAGTTCATTTTTTGACAACTGTGTATTTATTACAGGCAATTCTGTATTGTTGCACTGTGGTGACGATATCGGCAGAGATGTTTTGGGAAAGTGGCAGCGATGTTTCTCACGGAGGGTGTGAGTAATCGAAATGCTGGGGGTTTGAGTTATACTAGTAAGGTTTTTTTGTCTGTTGCATTCTGTGTTGGATTGTTGTTTTTATCGATTTGTTTGGATAGAGTAAAATACTTTCCTTTATCTTCCACTGAATGTGGGTAGTTTAGGATTTAGATTTATTCCTAGTATAAATTGTTTAAGGGTTTTGTCAATGTTATTGTCATTTCTTAGTAGGTTCTTAGGGTGTTGTTATGATCGTGTCCCAATGAATTGGGAATCGATTTGGCACTTGAGGTTTGAATTGGGAATCGATTTGGCACTTGAGGTTTGAATGCAAATTTATGGATTGGCAAAGTATTCGAATGCAAAAAAGCTTGAATAGGATACCATATTAACTATTATATGATTCAATGAAAGTTTCGTGATTTTCGTATTAATATAAGTCCTAGTTGTAGTTTTTCAGGGAGCACCTCACCCCACTTTATTTGGTAGCCTAGAGTGGCTTTTTTGACTGCATACGAGAATTGTTTTCATGGGGAGTAGATCGGCTTCACCAAGATACCTCTAGGTAAGACTCGATTTCGATTGAGTATAATTATTTTCTCAAGCTCATACGAATTGAATGGAAGTAGTATGTCTTAGTTTGACAAATTTGATTTTTTTTTCCGTCTTCAGTATCTTAAATTTGTTTTTAGATGGAGAACATACTAGTAGGTAAAGGAGCTCTATAAGGGTTTCGATTGCCTCTAATGGTAATCAGACTAAACCCCAAATGACTCAAAAACAAGAAGAACCTCAAGCGATACGACCACCTCATCACTACTCCCTCATCTGATATCCCTAGAACTCAAACCATTTACATAAAGACCTTTGGATGCTCTTACAATCAGAGTGACAGTGAATACTTGGCTTGTCAACTTTCAGCATTTGGATATTCATTGAATGATAGTCCTGAGGAGGCCAACCTGTAGCTGATTAACACATGCACAAAATAATCTCCTAGCCAGTCTGCTATGGACACTCTAATTGTTAAATGCAAAAGTACAAAAAAACCACTGGTTGTCGCTGGATGTGTGCCTCAAGGTAGCCGAGATTTAAGAGAGCTGAAAAGGGTTAGTGTAGTTAGAGTGCAACAAATTGACCGTGTTGTTGAAGTTTTTGAAGTAACTTTGAAGGGTCATGAGGTGTGCCTTTGGAATCGCATGACATTGTCAGTATTGGACCTTATCAAGGTGAGAAAGAACAATTTTATTGAGATTCTTCTGATAAACGTTGGTTATTTAGGTGCTTGCACTTACTGCAAGACAAAGCATGCCCGTAGGCATTTGGGAAGCTATAATATTGATTATTAAAAGCCTTGTGGAGCGTATTATAAATGTTGTAGCTGATGGAGTAAAGGAGATTTGGATAAGCAGTGAAGATACTGGAGCATATGGTCATGATATTGGGGTGAATCTCCCTATTCTACTAAAGGCTATTGTTGCGCAACTTCCCTCTGATAGAAACACGATGTTTTGAATTGGGCTGATGAATCTTCCTTTTATTCTTGAGCACTTAAAAGAGATAGCTGAAGTCTTATGTCACCCTTGTGCGTATTCATTTCTTCGTGTACCAGTTCAATCAAGGAATGACTCTATTATGACTACAATGAATCGGGAATCTACTATGGGCGAGTTCAAAACTATTGTGGTTACTTTGTATCAACTTGTTCCTGAGATGAAAATTGCTACCGCTATAATTTGTGGATTTATTGGTAAAATGGTGGAAGATTTTACCCAAAGACTTGACCTTATTAGGGACTATAAGTTCCCTCAAGTACATATATCACAGTTGTATCTGAGACCTGGAACACCTGCTTCCAGGATGAAGAAAGTCCCAAGTAATATATTCAAGAAGCGTACTCAGGAACTTACATTTGTTTTTGAATCCTTTACACCATATGAAGGAATTGAAGGCAAGGTAGAAAGAATATGGATCACCAAAATTGCCTGAAGGAGTTCACATGATGGGTCATACAAAGGGATATATGCAGATGCTTGTATCTGCCCCAAAAAAAATGTTATGAACCTCAACTGATGTGAAGATAGCATCAGTTGGATGGTGGTCCATGTTTGGTAAAATAATAATGGACGAGGCTCCATACAAAATAAAGGACCCTATCCAACAAAACAAAATCTATTCCTAAAGTATGTCTTCCCTATTCTGTAGATGAACCAGAACCTTGTGCATCTTCTGGAGAACCAGAACCTTGTGTGTGTTCCCCAATAAGTTTAGGAGGACAAAATGATGTGGATGAATGCAATATTTCATGCGGCGTAGATGAGGAGAACAACATGAATATCATTGGGTCATTATTGCTGAAGATCCATAATTTTACTTTGTTGGTAAGCATGATAAAGTTCTTTCAAAATATGGTATGATATAATAGGGCCTAATGATAGATGGCTTTATCAGATATCGAGAAGATGGTATCTGTGAAAGGAATGATCATTCGTTGTAGTTCGCTTATACCTTAAATCAGAGAAGTTGTATTTCAGTGCCTCGCATGTGGTTAATTTTTTGACCCCATTAACGTCGATAGAGGTAACTTGTTTCATTTGTTTGTATTCTGATATATTTTAGTTTATATTCATGAGACTGATTGTTTATGTGTTGCTATTAATGGGGTGATTATAGGCTAAGTAAATAAACCCAAGCGATGGGCAAGAGTGTCTTGTCGTGAACTCCATGACACTAATTCATAACCGATCCAGGTATATCTACATATATATGAGTACTGTAGACGTATGGCCTGGTTTTATAAACATTACATGGATTTGGTTAGAAGTAGGAAAAAGCTTTAAATAAATCATACCAAGCTTACTCCTACTGCCCTATTGTGGGCTGATTCTGATTGCATACCACCATCTTACATTTAAAATCACTGAAATCGTAATAGTCTATTTTCTTAAGTAAGGCCAATTTCTCTCTTAAACAATGAAGACTTCCGTAATGTGTCAAGGAAACCAAAGTTTAAATAAAAGCAAACACATAAGACGTTGGCACCCTTCCCAGCCTGTTGAAGAGTTTATGTTCATTTTTTTGGCGTATGTAAGAAGTTGTAGAGTTTGCCAGTTGCTTTCTTTTGTTTGGACACCAATTAAATGGGAAGTGTAGGGACTTATCCCTCGAGCTATGGACTCTCGATTTCATCTATACCTCGAGATATAGAAGACTCGATCTTATCCAGTACTAGACTCATGCATAAACAAACACGTTACATACACGTCAACAGTTACACATCGTCCACGAACTCAAGCAGAACGTGAGTCACCCACAACAGATATAAATAGAACAAGTCAACATACACCTGTCTCCCACGAGCTAGCTGTTACACACTCAACTCCCCATGACTCCCACTTTCAGGAGAACGTATTCAAGTACGATGTCAAGCTGAGAGCAGGGTCTATAAAAGGGCAGAGCTCCTAAGGAAATATGAGGATGAACAAATAATTCGATACATACAATTATCTGATCTCTAGCTATCTTTTCTTAGATTAACTATTGTAATCAGATTCTCTCTCTCTCTCAAGCAATAATACTATTTTAACAAAATCCTCTACTCAAGGTCGTGGTTGTTTTACCTATATACAGGTTTTCCACGCTAAATCCCCTGTGTCAAGTGTTATCCCTTATTTAATTCTTGTCAAAGTAGTTCTTGTTGTAAGGATCGATTTCAAACTATTTTGAGCTTTGCAAAATCTGGTCCCTACATTTGGCACTGTCTGTGGGAACGTACGGTTTTTCCACGTACTTAAGAGCCACGATAAATACTCATTAGTCAAGCAATATTCAATTATGCTTCAAACACGTCAATCTTCGGGAGCTCAACCTTAAAGTTTAAGGGGGCCTGATCGGGTTGCCGAACTTCAGGCGAGCTTAATTGCCAAAGCTGAGAAGCGGAGTCAGCTCGAGCGTCCACTATTGGCAAATCAAGAGATCCGTGGGAAGGAGTCAGAACGAGAACGTCAAGCTCGAGTTCTGGAGACAAAGAAACAAGAAGTTCAGATGCTAGCTTTTCAAATAGCTCTGAAAGCATTACAGAGCAGCCAACCACCACCAGCCCTGAGAGAACGCGAGACAGTACCAACGACCTCAAGGGTTTCCGTTCACGAAAGGTTAGGGCCACATGAGGTACGCAGTACAGACATTTCTAGGATTCATTGTGAGGATCCACAGGCACCGATAGTCTCAATTCATTTGGGGCAGGAGGCACAGGCAGATATCAGCAGAGATCACAGGCCTTCCAAGCAACCCGAGGAAGTCCTTCGACCTCCTTACCGAGCTTCGCTTCCTGAACATATGAGTGAGGAAACAGGTAACCACGTTCCCAAACTCATACGTCAAACAGTTCTAGCAGTTCCAGTATTTGCAGCAGTTCCCGCAGCTCCTATCCCTTTACATTATATTTCTCAGGAGCTCATAGACTAGCGTATCTGGGAGATCATCGAAGCAACGGCTTTAGACGCAAATGATGACTCGCATAAATTACAAGGTAGTTCAATTGCTAAAGAATTGTTTGATATGAATGTCCCAATAGGTTTTCATACACCCAAGATCATCAAATACAAAGGAATCGATCCTGGCCAGCACGTTCCACAATTCCGTGATTAAATGGGTTTATATTCTAATCTGAATCACATCCTTTGCCGGCTCTTCACTACCAGTCTCCAGGACGAACCTCTCCATTAGTTCCACTCTTTACCGGAAGGTTCGATTCATACCATCAAGCAGTTACAGAAAATCTTCATCAAGGCTTATGCCCACAACAAAGACAAATAAGAGAACTTTTATTCTCTTATAAGTCTCAAACAAGCACAAGGGGAAAAGCTCGAGGATTTTTCCAAGAAGTTTCTTGAACTGGCTCGAAAGGTTGACAATCTAGATCAGAAGACAACCGTGTCCGCATTCACAAATGCTCTGCAGTTCAATTGCAAAGCTAAAAAGTATATCTTCCTGAAGAAGCCCACGACTCTCGAAGATATGATCGTGAAAGTAAACAATTACATCGATCTGGAGCGGATGATGCTCGAATCGAATAAACCCATAAAGGCGGTCCAAAACACCAGGGTTCCTTCTACAGATTCTAGCAACAACCGCAGCTCGAGCGATCAAGGCGATCCTAAATGAGCAAGACAGAACAAGGAAGAATCAACGATCAGAAGTCACAAAAACTATCCAGAGCAGTCATGCCAAAGTTGAATGCCAAGCTCTTCGTGATCTATCCTGTTCTCCAGAAAGATAACTGTTTCTGTCTAGCTTGACCACTTGATCCAATAGCAGGTCGACCTTATTGCGAATATCACAAGAATAAGCACCACAACACCGACAATTTCAAGGGTTTGAAGAAGCTCCTGGAAATCATTTTTAAGGAAGGGAGGATGCTCGAATAAATCATTGATCTTCTGAGCTATAAAGATGGAAGCTATCTGAAACAAGGTGACGTGACTCAAGCAACAGATCAAGCAGAGGAGAAGCATCTATATCATCTTTACTGCAGCAATATGATCGAGATCAATCAGGTTTCAAATTCTAACAAAATCAAACGGAGGAAGTTGGGCGAGTGCTGTGACCTTGCCGTCCAGGACAAGGATGCGAAGCTCCTCCCAGAGTCAAGTAGTCGTCGGAAGGGAATCACCTTGAAAGACTGTGACACAAGACATGTAAAGTATCCTCATCATGACGCACTAGTAATTATGCTCAAAATGAGGAACTTCGTAATGCACACCATGATGGTGGACATAGGAAGTGGGATTGAGATCCTTTTCCAAAGCATGATTGACCAGATGGGACTCTTAGATTAGGTCCTTCAAAGCGAGAGAGACATCAGTGAGTTTAATAGGTCTAAAGAAGTACGAGTTATGAAGATTACTCTCCCGATCACAGCAGGGCCTACCACTATCGACGTTATTTTTTACGTCATCAATGCCAAATCAAGGTATTTGGGGATACTAGGACGCTGTTGGCTACACAATATGGAGGCCATCCCGTCCACATTCCGCCAACCCCTCCATTTCAAACAAAACAACGATATTTATGAAATCAAAGGAAGTCAGAAACTCTCTCGAGCTTGCGAGAATACAGTCTCTCTAGTTCTCGACCAGATTACTATATAGGAATCACAGAAGGCTGATCACCTCGATGATCAGTCTTATCCAGCCTAGCCCATAGAATACGTCCAGATCGATGGAGTTAACCGAGGTACTTATATTGGTACGAAATTAATTCAAATAGAGAAAGAAGCTCTTATTTCTTTTCTCCAATCCAACAAAGACGTTTTTGCATGGAACTTCCAAGAAATGCTAGGCGTAGACCTCTCAAAGTCTTGCCATATTTTAAATATCTGCGAAGGCGTCCCAGCAGTTAAGCAGAAGCAATGCAGGTTATCTCCAAGACTTAGAGACGTGGTGAACAAGGAGATCGACAAACTTATCGAGGTTTGTTTAATTCGAGAAGCCAAGTATCCAGACTGGATTTATAATATCGTTGTTGTTCTAAAAAAGAATGGGAAGGTTCGGGTCTACGTGGATTTTACAGATCTTAACAAACACACGCCAAAAAATAGTTTCCCTCTTCCGATCATTCATCAGATCCTCGACTCTATAGCAGGTCATGAACTCTTGTCCATGATGAATACCGCTTCGGGGTATAATCAAATTCCACTCTTGGAAACAGATCAAGAAAAGACTACATTTATTACAGAAAAAGGTCTTTACTGTTACAAGGTCATGCCATTCGGCCTTAAGAACGCTGGAGCCATTTACCCAGGGCTGGTCACAAGTATGTTCAAAGAATACTTGGGAGAAACAGTCGAAGTCTATATTAACGACATGCTTTGCAAGATCCTAAAGAAAGAAGATCACATCTCTCATCTCTCTATAGTATTTAGTATATTACGATCCTATAAAATGAAGCTTAATCCTGAAAAATGCCAGTTCCGCGTTAACTCGGGCAAGTTCTTGGGTCATCTTATCAGCAAGAAAGGGATAGAAGCAAATCCAGATCAAATTCGAGCTCTTCTGGACATGCCTTCACCATCATCAAAGAAGGATGTACAAAAGCTTGTATGAAAGATTGCAACAATTAACAGATTCGTATCCAAATCCTCAGACCGATACAGATGGCTATTTATGCTACTCAGAGGTTCTACTCAACGTGGCAAAGGGTCAAAGAACAAAGATATCAACTGGACACCAGAATGCGAAGCAGCTTTTTAGGAACTCAAAAATTACCTAGGGAGGGCTCCAATCATGAGCACTTCGATAATCAATGAGGAACTGATTATCTATATCGCAGTTACAGATGCATCTCTCAGTTCAGTTCTCATTCAAGTCGAAGGATAATTGACAAACCGATCTTCTTCATCAGCAAAACACTTACTCTAACGGATACGAGGTACTCTAAAATTGAAAGATTACTTTTAACTCTCGTTTACAAAGCACAAAAGCTCAAACACTATTTTCAAGCACATCCTGTCAAAGTCATGACAAACTACCCACTTCCGGAAGTATTGTCTAAGAAAGAGAAATACAGACGAATACAACAGTGGTTCATCAGTTTGGGGGAACACGAAATCAAATTCGAGCAGCAAATTTGAGAAAAGAGTCAAGTAGTTGCTGATTTCGTAGCAGACTTTCCAGTTTCAGATCCTGACTGGGAAGAACATGATCCAGATCTTGCCAAAGATGCAGCAGATGAGTTTCCACCCACCAAATCTTTTGATGATCGAGCATCATGGATATCTCAAAAGGGGTGGAGGCTTCTCACCGATGGTTCAGCAGGACCCGCAGGGTCAGGAATTGGGATTGTTCTTATTACACCTTCCAACGACAGAATTGAGAAATCCATCCATCTTGAATTTGAAGCCTCGAATAATGATACAGAGTACGAGGTACTCATTCATGGTCTGGATATGGCTCTCAAACACGGAATTACAAAAATGTCGGCCTACACAGACTCACTTCTAATCGTTCATCACTACTCGGAACATTACAAGAAGAACGGCATCATGGTCGATTATGTAGCTCTGGTTGCAGAAAAGCTAAACAAATTTCACAAAGTTACGCTTGAATACCTCCCTCGAGGAGATAATTGCCACGCCGACTCCTTGGCTTACTTTGCCAGAGTATTGGGTATAGAATCAAGACACCTTAAAATCAAAGTTATTTATTACCCCAATATTAATCATACTACAATATATTCGATTAACACTGGGGGCGATGAGATGGTGGAAGATGATTGGAGGAAACCATTCGTTATTTATCTCGGTCAAGATAACTCATGCAACGGGCCACTACGAGATGATCCATAGCAGCGTAGACCCATCATCGATAATTTAAAGCCCTACACAGTCCAACCAAACGACAATCACTGCAAATGTTTAGTCACTGGTCCATACCTCAAGTGTCTCTCTAAGGAACTTGCCAACAAGATGCTTCGAGATCTACATGAAGTTACCTGCGGATCCCATACCGCAGGACGAGCTCTTGCTAACAGAGCTATTGCCCAAGGAGTGTTTTGGCCAGGGATGCGGAAGCAAGCTAAAGAATACTCACAGAAATGCAACGCATGTCAGCGTCATGGGAATCAAATTCGGGCCCCTGCCCTCGAACTCCATGCTAGTAAGGTGTACTGGCCGTTCAAGCGATGGGCATTCGATCTAGTTGGTGAATTCCCCAATACTTCTGGTAACAGGAAATATCTCCTTGTTGCCGCGGATTACTTTACTAAATGGGTCAAAGTAGTTTCTCTATGCAGAACTCGAGAGGAAGAGGTCATTTATTTCATTTGGCAGCATATCATCACAAGATTCGGTTGTCCCCATTTGATCCGTATCGATAACGGTCCTCAGTTTGCTGGAGCCAAGTCGTAGTATTTCTCAGCAAACACAACATAATCCATTCTCCATCAAACCCGTACTACCCCCAGGGAAACGGACAGGCGGAGATCACAAACAAAATTATTGTGGATGGTCTCAAAAAGTGCCTTATGTCACAAAAGAAGGGCAACTGGATATGTGAATTACCTCACGTCTTATGGGCTTATCGAACTACACCCTAAAGTCAACACAGTACTCTCCTTTTCTACTTGCCTATGAAACTAAAGCAGTGATCCCAACAAAGTACCACCATCCAGTAAGAGACCACGAGCTCACAGACGAAGAAAATGAGTTCGAATTAGCGTGCAACCTCAATTGGATCAATGAGACACAAGATCAAGTTATCGCAAATCTTGGTCGATATCATCAAACACTGGCAAATTCATATAACAAACGAGTCTGCACTCGGAAGTTCGTTATCAACGACTGGGTCCTTCGAGAAATCCCTGATAACGGAAAAGATCCACATGCTGGGAAACTAGCAGAAAACTGGGAAGGTCCTTTCATGGTCATAGGTCAAACTAGTCTGGGTTCATACTATCTCATGACGGAAGCTGGTGACAAAATTCCAAATCTATGAAATACAAGAAGATTAAAGTTATATCGACGCTGAACAGCTCCTCCATCGCTCAGCAACGCCCAATCCACCTCGAGGTTTCACCTCCAATGTATGTACAAACTCTTTTCAATCAATGAAATCTCTTTTTTATCACAAGAATCCCTGTTATACAGTTCCACTTCATCTCCATCTATCTCCACCCAGGGGTTAAATAACAGTTTATACTAGCTCGATGCCTAAAGGTTAAACCAACATCTAATATTGGTAATGGCATAGATAATACTAGCCTAACTCCTGAGGATGCACATACACCCGAAGGCAGGGGCCATAACGAACCTCTTAGCCTGAAGATAACAAGCCTAAAGCACGAGTGAGGAAAAAACTTGCTCGCTGCCGATAAGCTCCAGTATCTAATATTGGTAATAGCATAAATAATACTAGCCTAACTCCTGAGGATACTCATACATCCGAAGGCGGGGGCCATAACGAACCTCTTAGCCTGAAGATAACAAGCCTAAAGCACGAGTGAGGAAAAAACTTGCTCGCTGCCGATAAGCTCCATCATCCAATATTGGTAATGGAATAGATAATGCTAGCCTAACTCCTGAGGATACTCATACATCCGAAAGCGGGGGCCATAACGAACCTTTTAGCCTGAAGATAATAAGCCAAAAGTACGAGTGAGAAAATAAAACTTGCTCGCTGCCGATAAGCTCCAACATCCAATATTGGTAATGGCATAGATAATACTAGCCTAACTCTTGAGGATACTCATACATCCGACGGCGGGGGCCAGAACGAACCTCTTAGCCTGAAGATAATAAGCCAAAAGCACGAGTGAGAAAAAAACTTGCTCACTGCCGATAAGCTCCAACATCCAATATTGGTAATGGCATAGATAATACTAGCCTAACTCCTAAGGATACTCATACATCCGACGGCGGGGGCCAGAACGAACCTCTTAGCCTGAAGATAACAAGCCAAAAGAACGAGTGAGAAAAAAACTTGCTCGCTGCCGATAAGCTCCAGCATCCAATATTGGAAATGGCATAGATAATACTAGCCTAACTCCTGAGGATACTCATACATCCGATGGTGGGGGCCATAATAAACCTCTTAGCCTGAAGATAACAAGCCTAAAGCATGAGTAAGGAATAAACTTGCTCACTGCCGATAAGCTCCAACCTCCAATATTGGTAATAGCATAGATAATACTAGCCTAACTCTTAAGGATACTTATACATCCGAAGGCAGGGGCCATAACGAACCTCTTAGTCTGAAGATAACACGCCTAAAGCACGAGTGTGAAAAAAACTTGCTCGATGCCGCTAAGCCTCCCTAAAGTCCAAAGGTTGAAGCACAGATAATACTTACTTCTGCACCCACGAACTTCTTCTAATTCGATGGGTCAAACCTGAGAAGAACATCTACTGCAGGCGAAGAAAATGCTAGTTTCCAATATCAAAATTTTAAATTACAACGCTCCTCTCAAGGGCCTACATCGAACAATGATCAATTCAATTAGTCACTGAAGCATCAACATCTGCTAATTACAATAGGTACTCATTATCAGAATTTAAGTCAATTTCTTTTTAATTATGCTGGATTTTCTTGATGGGAGAGCAGTCGACCTTCCTCCCACAGTAGGAGTAGGTGAGACTACACTCGAGCTTCCCCCTATTTCAGTCCTGGATGTCATGTATTCTGGAGCTCGTTCAACAACAATTTCTCTCCCTCGAGCTATCTGTTCAGTCGTTGTGGTCCCAATACCACGATCCATAACCCCAATCGGATCTATGCCCGAGATATCGAGTATACATACACAAGTCCTCCCAAAGAATCACTCTTGCATCAAATCCCTCTCAACCTGCAGAAATTTTATTTCCTCGACAAAAAATGCAACCAATGTGCTTAATTTCTGTTGATGCAAAGCTTCACCATCGCAATTTCATTGCTCATGAACTACTAGTTCCTTAAAGGATTGGTGAGTAACAGCAGCGCGCTTGTTATCCCTCAAACGACGGGCTTTCAATTCAGCCAATTCGGCTGTTAATTGATCAATACGTTCACTCATCTGCCTCGTAAGATCTATCAACTTCTGCCGAGAATTTGCGAGATTAATACGCATATTCTTCACTAACTCTTCTCTTCGATGACGAAATTCCTTCATTTCTCGACTCCTCTCGCTAGAAGCAATTTCGCTATCCCTTTTATCCAATTCCAATTTGAGATCTTTCTCATACTTCATTTCCCGTGCACGTAATTCCTGCTTCAATTCGGTAATTCGAGCACAGAATTGATAAATTCTTTCATTCATATCCTTATCACGTTGCACGGCCCTCCTCACATTTTTGCAGACGTGGGCCAAATTGTCTACCAAACTTTTGTTCTTGGCTTGAACCTCTGCTAAATCAGCCCTGCTCTTAGCACCTCCCTCTTTTAAACGACGTAAATCAGCCTTCAAACTATCTAACCTGGCGATCAAGCTATCACGTATTTGTGCAGAGTTACACAATTCTAAATCTTTACCCACAATACTACTACTCAATTTTTTAAAATCGGCCTCAAGCACAGCCAAGTTAGTTCGCGTAATATCCAGGTCGATCTGTCTCTTTAACAACTGCTCGTTCAGAGCACGAATGTTACATTTCATATAAGATATCTTGTTATTCAATGCTCTAATATGGTATTCGGCTAACTCAACATCGTGCTGAGAACCTGGCACTGCTCTTTTCTTCAACTCAGCAAGTTCGCTGATAAGTTGGTTCAAAGCTCAATCCCTGCTCAAAAGTGTTGCAGTCCTATCCACGACTTGGCTCTTAGCTTCTTCGAGCTTTAGAGAAAGCTTCACATTATCATCTAATCGATCTTCATACTGAGAGATCAAAGCCTTATATTCTTCTGCATACTCAACATTATTCAAAAGAGTCTGCTCTTCTCTTTCTCTAGCAACATCTAGCTCCTTCAGCATAAAAGTTAGCAGGGACTCACAACATCAATGCCTAATTGGGAAACATATTGATAGAAGCATACTGACAAACTTGAAGAACAGACACTTGCAAGCTCAAGAGAGCCAGTGCCCCCTTGGCCTACCGGCCAGGAAACAAGCTTTGGTCGTAAGGCAGAGTGTACATACACAAACATCCTGAGCCAGAACAAACTTAAAAGGTACATATCCCTTCTTCTATTAAATTCATGTTCATCTAGTTATTAATTTATCTAAATTATCTAACCTGCAAATCAGCAAAAGAGTTTTTCTCTACTTCAAGCAGGCCCTCTAAGTCCACAACTCTGAGGTGCAAGCTTTCTATCTCCTACAATACGGGGTTTCATAAGAAAAATGTTGTTGGCATCAAACAACAGTATCAAATTATAAAGCTCGAGTTTCATGTTTCACAACCGATGTTACATTACACGATCATCCTACCTGATCAATAGTTTCCTGATTATCGGCAATAGTCTTTTCAGCAACATTCAGACCATCCTCCATTTCCTCAACCTCATCTTCATCCACAATTTCCTTCTCCTCATAATTCCCTTCGCTAAATGCCAAAATATCCGCCTTTGTATACCTCAGCTGGTAGAGCTTCCCGACAAGGTTATTCCGAGAAGTAGCAGACGTGGGAACCAATCGCTCCGCTTTAGTTACACTTTCGGCCCTAACTTCCTTCAGCTTTAGGGTAGCAACTTCCTTTTCTTTCTCCAGCTCCAATTGAAAAGCTTCCCTCTCCCAAGTTAAGATTTCTTTAAACTGGTTTTTCTCTCCCTCGGGCTGGGAGATCCTCCTTTCCAGCTTAATAGACCTATCCTGGAGACCAAGCTAAACCCCCCTCAGAGCACAAGCAAACTACGACAAGAAATAAGTCAGCTCGAGACGAGAAAACAATACAAAAAAACCAAATATTTACTAACCTTCTTAAACTCATCTTCAACAACAGTGGCCTATTTTTCTCGAGCTTTAGCTCGACATTGTTCCTCCATGAGACTGGTTTTAACCTCAAAACACAACCTCAAGTCAGCCTCCTCAGCGATCTTGGCGCTTTCCTCTAACACCACCTGCGACTTTGGGGGAGGAGTTACCTTCCTCCTTCTACTGTTATCGTCCACACTGTCCGACGTAGCAGAATGAGAAGCAGCCCCCCCTTTTCATGCCCTTCTTCTTCGCAAGATTCCGTACAACAGTGCTGGACACAGTGGCCATGTCTACTGGCTCATCTGGCATTTTGTTAAGCCGCGCAAGCTTCAATGAAGTATTAAGTTCAGGAGTTAACATATTCTCTTCCATAGAGCCTGGAGTTTTCCCAGCCATTCTCCTCTTCACTTGAGATCTCCTGACCTTGTCGTCCTTACTAGCTACCCTTTTGAACCTATTTATCCCTAACCTTTTGAGAACGACCTCGAGCTCAGTGTCCTCCTTGGTAACAGAATATATGAAGGATTCCTTCCTCGAAACTTTGCAGCTAATTTTTGCATGAAAGATAAGCCACGTAAGATACAAATCAACTATAGAAATATAGTTCAACATTCAAATGATAGTTCGATTTTCAATGGTATACTTACCCTTTGTTATAGTTCTATTATAAAGTTCTAGTGGTTCCTCATCAGACCGCTGAAGACATTCACCAGATACACATAAAAGGTTGTCGTTCTAAACTCGCCCTGTTGAAGACAGGTCGAAGAAGCGTGGTCTTGAAGAATTAGAAGAAAGATATGCACCATCAGTTGCTGTGACATACTTCACATCGTAATACTCGAGAAAATCCTTGGCAGTAATCCTACTCTCACTACCAGATGAAGCCCATCTATCATTAAGGGTTTTGCATACAAGGATAACTTCCCAAAAATTACAATTTAGCTGCACCGGGCAAGCCCCAATCATATTCATAACACTCTTAGCCAAATTGCTTAAAGGCAGTGTCAACCCTTAGTCGAACTAGGCTAAATAACAGCAAAACCATCAGTTCGACTCTCCTTCACCATGCCTTGAACGTACTCCAAGGACAATTCGTCCCCCAAACGCCTGCACTTCTTTTCTTTGGCCAAATCAGGCAACAAATACAGGTAATCCCCTCCTTGTCTGACACTGCAAGTCCTAAAGAAATTACCCCTATATCCGAAGGCGTTCCCCTTGAGCCCATCTACACTACTTTTGGCCTTACAGAACTCCCTAAATCGACTACAACCCATAGGGTACTCAACTCGAGCACCCTTCAAACAAGGCCATTCTACCAACTCTGCTACAATATGCTCCTCGTCCCCTACTCCAATGACGGGAGATAAATACCCTATTAGGTCTACTTCATCAGCCTTTGCACAATCGGAGGTCGAAACCATACTTATCTACAGTAAAGGATCTACTAAACAAGAAGTTGTTCCAGCAAAACCTCCAGATAGGTCGAGGTATATATATCAATTATTAGCTCGCATTACTAGATCATTTTTACAATCACAATTATCACGCAACAATTTTTCTCGCCGCGTAGTCATTATTCCCCTTATTATTTTTATTTTTTGTTTGGGTGGGGATTACATCCTTATCCTAACACAATAAAGATTTTTATACAAAAACTCTTATAAACACAAAGACAAACTTACCTTCAACACCCGAGAGAGAGTCTACAGTGTTGGTCCACACCAGTTTGCACATCAAAACTTCCTCGATCTCAGCCTCCTCTTGTTGTTCGCAATAGAGACTCCTAGACACTATTTTCCTTCTATCCTTTCCTCTTTCGGCGGTAATGGAATCATCAGTTGAAATCTCTATCTCCTTATCCCTTCTTTTTTGTTTCTGGTTTTTTTGTATTCAGGGAGGGAGGAAAGAGAGTACTTAAACACCTTTCCCCGAACCACTGGCGGTTTTGAGTTTTCAAATAAATAGTCCTCGATTCCTGAACTAAGCCTTCTATTCATCTGAACCTGTCAGGCATGTCGTATCGCTTCGGTGAAACCACCTTCCCGTCATTACACAAAATATTATACTTTAGCGTATCTCTCAGCCTCTTGGTCCCACTCTTTTCACAATGCCCCAAACTCATGATTCTGAATTATCTATTTTAAAATTCCACGTACCTTTGTTTGCCCTACTTATACACCTTGACTTTAGCGTTAATATCAATTAGCAACACAAATTCAAAAATTTAGTTGCAACAATCAATCACTCAAATCCCCAAGATACTTACATTTGAAGCAACCGGTGTGCCTTTCGACACTAAAAGCTTTCAGTCGCCTTGAGGCGATATCCTTTTCCTCATTGATGATCTCCTCCCTCGCCATCATCATAACGAACTCTTTGCGATCTTTAATAGACCGCCAATAGATACGCATGGACTCAGACCAGTACACGCGGTTCATTTCCTTGCCCCTTTCTACATCAGTCATACCCTCGTAGTTCGCTCGGGACTCAAGCAGAACCGCATTATAACCTTGCTGCCTGAAACCAGCTTCCCTTATTTCATAAATCTTGAGTGCTAAGCGCAAGTCGTTCAACGCACGCGCTTCAACAATACTCTTCCTTGGTTTGAACTACTTACTATTATCTTTTCGTGCTTAATTAAGCTATCTAAAGGTTATATTTTAAGCTTTATCTTTACATCTGATAAGCTTAAGTCATTTATGAGGTAGGATAAGGTATGTTATCCCACCAACTATTTACTCCTATATTATTACAGCTCGATGACGTGTCGAGTATTTCTGCTTTTCGCTAGTAAGAAATAAACAAAATATTCTTTTATTACGCTCGATTTTCATCAAACAAGTTCATTACAGAACTACCCCTACAACATTGCTTTACAATTACAGAATCAATCTTTTAAAAGCTCGATATTACAGATACTTTCTCAAGCATGAGGACAGGTCTCTAGTTCTTTTCTTGTTGCCAAGATAATGCTGATCTTCCAGAGAAACTTCAGCCACATCACAAAAAATGCAAGACTGCAACAGGTCAAACACCTCTTTCCCCTTCATTTCCCTGCAGGAAGAATTAAAAGAAAAGGCGATTGTACTGAAGGAAGCGATCCATCTTCGATACGCCACCTCCACCACCGCCGTCTCTTCCTCCTTATCCCCACCAACCCGGAGTTAGTAGATCTTGTAGAGGACTCCTACCTTAGAAATCAAAACATCATTAGAGGCCAGGGATTTTGCATCGCATACACCCCAGCCGCTAAATCGGGCGCTACATAATACCCAGAAATATTTCAAACAATACTCCTTCAACAAAACAACAAAGGGAGTTTCCCTACTCTGATAGCCAAAATACCATATCCAGGGTTCCTCCATGATGAAAGAAAACGGGGTATGATACACTCGATTCCTCATCTTAACCAAGATATTGCAATGGTACGCATCCAAAAACTCATATTTTTTTTCTCACACCTAAAAAAAAAATTATTTGTTTGTTTTTCTCTGCAGTGAAGATTTGTTGAAGGTTATTCAGTGATCAGATCTGACCACTATTTATAGAGATACTGCATTTAACGCAAGTTGTTTCCCAAGACAGTCATCCGCTTGGGAAAACTACAAGTCTGCCCATAACACTCATGCGTCATAATGACAACATACTCATCAATACAGACGTTCCGGCTTTCAAACTCTCACATACGTCACCACAGGGTCCGAGTTTAGGGTTTTTCTCAACTAAAGCCACACGTGACTTCAGCTCTGAGGGGGCAATTGTAGGGACTTATCCCTCGAGTTATGGACACTCGATCTCATCTATACCTCGAGCTCCGAAAGATTCGATCTTATCTAGTACCAGACTCGTGCATAAACAAACACGTTAATAATACTACTTTACCAAAATCCTCCACTCGAGGTCATGGTTTTTTTACCTATTTACAGGTTTTCCACGCTAAATCCCCTGTGTTAAGTGTTATCCCTTATTTAATTCTTGTCATAGTAGTTCTTGGTGTAAGGATCGATTTCAAGCTATTTCGAGCTTTGCGAAATCTGGTCCCCACAGGAAGGGTGCTCAAATGTCAGGCGCCCGAGATTAAAAAAGTCTAATTTTGTTCTGCAGCTAAAAAGTTTCTTCATGTATTTCATATTTCGAGTATTTATTTTTATATATACCGATACCACTGTTACAGATGATAACATAGATATTTGGTTACAACTTGCATTTTGTTCATTGGTATTTAAGCTAGAAATTTATAGATTTGCAGGTGCACAGAGAGTAAGGCTTCAAGAAACACCTAATGGAATTCCTGACGGTGGGACCCCAAACACAATGAGTTTATTAATGCATGGAAAACTTGTTGACACCGGAAAACCTGGTGATAGAGTTGAGGTAAGGGAACATTAGAATGTTAATTATTAAATAATTTCCAATTGGCTTCTTGTTTATCTGTTTTACGAAAGAAAATAATTTTTGCATTGCTTATAGGTCATTGGGGTTTATAGAGCAATGAGTGTCAAGAGTAGGATCAACACAGAGAACTATAAAATCTTTGTTCAAGGTATGTATACTATCTTATTAAATATCCTAATTTTGTTTTGATGATAATGGGGTTTACTTGATCTGATGAAGCTTATTTATAATGGCAGACTTACAACGATTATCTGCACTTAAAAAAGACTAACAAGTTTAGAATGTAGGCTGAAGATACTATAAATCTTGATAATGGTTCGAGCGACAAGGATGATGACGATGTCCCCTACGATCAAGACAAGGTAAAAATAAATGTATATTTTAAATTATTAAGCAACAACTCTTACAGTATCTCCAATTACCTTGAAATTTTAAAAGCACTATCTAATTTTTGGTCTAAATGTTAAAAATAACATAATAAAAAATATAATAAAAACAAACACTTGGGAGCCTATACACTATACAATGGTAAGAGAGCCATTCTAAATTGTGCCCATAAAAAAGAAACACCTGTCCAGGACTATAGTCTATCACACAGTTTGGCTCTTTATGTTGTTTTACTACTTAAGGACTTAAGAAATGGACCAAATATATTATAGTTTTTTATATTTTATTTTATGTTTTTGTGTCCGTAAAATTTAACAGAAAATGGAAACACCACTGGAGATACTCTAGTATCCTTCTGTCATTAAATAGTATCTTTTGTTTGTAATTTTTAGGTTAATAAACTGAAAGAGCTTTCACAATTACCTGATATTTATGAAAGACTAACTAGATCTTTGGCGCCGAACATATGGGAGCTGGATGATGTTAAGAAAGGCCTTCTCTGCCTGGTTCTTATAAATGATGTCCTCATTTTAGTGCTTATTATTAACTTAGCATTTTTTGATTGACTCGTGGAATTAACATAATAATCAATATTGATTACAACTATATGGTAGAAATGCCTTGACGTTACCATCCGGGACTAGTTTCCGTGGGGTTATTAATATTCTACTTGTAGGTGATCCTAAAACTAGTAAATCCTTGCTTCTTCAATTCATACACAAGCTCGCACCTCGTGGAATTTATACTAGTGAAAGAGGGAGTTCAATTGTAGGTTTGACTACCTATGTGATGAATGACTCGGATTTGGGTGAAACGGTATAACTACGGTATATTGCTCAATATTTAATTTATTACGTACAATTATGAGAACTCAGGCTATGGATTTTTGCATCTTCATGTTTTAGAGAGTGGGGCCTTAGTTTTTAGTGATAGGTGGATATGTTGCATTGATGAGTTTGACAAGATGTCGGACAACGCAAGAAGTATGTTACATGAGGTGAGTTTTCTTTATTTTTCTTTAGTTTAGTTCCTTAATCTCTAAGGAACCTTCTCGTAGTGAATGTGGTTATTCTAATTTTACTTCAAATTTTTAATAGGTGATGGAGCAACAGACTATTTTAATAGCAAAGGCGGGAATTATTACTTCACTTAATGCTAGGACTTCAGTGTTAGCTTGAGCAAATCCAAGTAGTTCACGCTATAATTCCCGATTATCTGTGATCGAGAATGTCCACCTTCCTCCTACTTTACTATCAAGGTGTGAATATACTATTTGCTAAGTTACTCTCTGTTTGGGTTAACTTGTCCCTCTAATCAAATATCTACGTTCGCAGGTTTGATCTGACATACTTACTCCTTGACAAGGGTGATAAAGTACAAGATAGGCGTCTTGCAAAGCATATTGTTGCTTTACACTTTGAGAATCCTGAGGTATTATTGTTATGTCACTCTTGAGAGCAACCTAATCGATTATGGATTAATATTGTCTTAAAACACATTTGAGTGTTTTAAGAGCACACACCAGATAAAAAGATTCCCAACTCTAGGATAGTAGTTTGCAGTGATGTGGTGTTCACACAATCATAAAATCTAATACAACTTCAAATCCACCAGGGTTAAGCATTGTAATGTTATTTCCTCTCTCTTTTAACCTTATCGATGTAGTACAATTACTTTTGTACATATATCTTGTACATTATCAGAAACTTTCCTTTTGTTTAGGTCATTTCGACTCCAATCTTGTACATAGGAAACTTATGGGGATTCAGAATGTATAATTGTCACGGAGGTGGAATCCTTAAAAAAAAAAGGTATTTTTCTTCTCCTCTTGTCCTGTATTATTTTCTTTTCTTTTACGATTACAAGCATCTTATCGTGTACTCACATTTACAGAGCTAATGTTTAATTTGTACACTTTGACAAGTTTTCAAATTGATCCAGATTTGTAGAAACATGCAAAGGTACTCAAAGGCTATAAGCATTCTAATACTGAAACATCCGAGACCATTCTTTATGGCTGCTTTATTAGTTTTTCTGTGCATTGGTTAAGATTACCAGTGATTTAGTTATGTAATTCAAATAATGAAGTGATTAAGTTCGAACACATTGTATTGAATGAAAGTAATATAATTTAGCCAAATATTTTATCTCTTTATAGAATATGATGACGGTCTTGTGGAGAAGAAGAAAGGGTACTAGATTGACAATATTTGATTTTTAATTTATTTATTTTTGTACTTTCAAGGTATTGACAACATTTTAAAAATGTCATTGTTGATATATGAAAACACTACCACGTTACTTCAAATATGGGGTTAATTTTTTTTAACTACGTCATTTATTAATGACGTTATTTAGTGACGTTAATAAAATACACTAGCCAGCCGGCCACCGGAATTGAGTATCAATAACATCATTTTTTGAAACTCCTTATACATCACTTAATTAATGACTCAAGTACCTAGCTTTCCCCATCACTTATTTAATGACGTTGTTAGTCCCTACTATTTCGTATCATCGCCTTTGACGTCATTTGTACAAATGACTTTGAATCCCGTTTACATTATTTTTTTAATGACGTAAAAGCCTGTATTTATAGTAGTGATAGGGTATATATGTAACATTTCCCATTTAGGAGGCCAAACAAGAGCTCCAGTTGTGCGATGGTTGTAAAAATGATGTTTCACAGACTATAATTTGTCCTTTTGATTATGTAATTATGAAGCTTGAACATCGTGTTAATTGGGTCTTGGTTATAACTAAATAATGGTTGGTTCAACTTAAAATAATTGCTAGGAAAGTAAATGCGCGGATCAAGTTTTTACGTATGTCTATTCTAACATTAGAAAACTAAGGTACTTGAATTTAAAGATAACTAAGAGGGATGCTAATTATGAAAAGCTTTGTGACTATAATAAATGGCTGAAGATGGTTGCGAAAATTGTTAGTGATAAGGATGTTTGCTGCATATGCCAAGAAGTTATGGGTGAGGTAAATTTTTTGACTAAGCTCAAATGTGCTCACATATTTCATTTTTGATGTATTTACATAGTGGGAATTGCAGAGAAGATAAAACCCTTGCGATGTCCAATTTTTCATGTAGAAGAATCTAGTATACAAACCCTGTTGAATGGCATCATTATTGACATAGATAAATACCATAGGATAATATTGGATAAATTCAGGCTTCTTTCGGATTTAGAGGGAGAGTTTTGGTAGGAAATCTTTTGTAATGTATGCGAGTCGGAAGATAAGTAGAGTAGGGCAGGGTGGGTGGGTTGAGGGCTAGTGGAGTTATGGCAATTTTTTTTGTAATGTATGTGCTTTTGGTCATGCAAGAATACCATGTTATATGCTTTTATGTTGTGTTGTAATGCTGAGATTGTTATGATGATTTGTGTCTTTGAGTTATCAATATGTGAAGAACTGGGATCTTTTGAATTATTAAATTTTTTCAAATTATCCATAAATATGTCAGCACTGGCTGAATCTCCAATATATGTATAAAAACAATGAGTTAGCCATACCTAAACAAAAGGTCCCTTATGCATGAACTAATTCAAATTCACATTATAATATCATAACCAATAAGTATATGTATATGCTGGACTAAACTTGAGACTGAACAGCACATGTTCTTTGAGTGTAGTTACTCTGGTTTCATATGGGCAGAGTTACCAAAGCAACATGGCTATAACAGACAGAATGGAGATTGGATCCGTGAAATTGAATGGGCTACTAATAACTTCAAGTGTAAAGATGGCATGACTTCTATAAAATAACTTGTGTTCAACTCCTATTTCTATCATGTTTGGTATGAGATAAACTATTGAATTTTCAACAAAATTGAATACAGCTACAAAAATATTCTCTTCAGGATTGTGGATGGAATTAGATTCAAAGCAGTATAGAAGGAGATTGAACTCATTAATACATTCAAATAGGTAATCGGGCTAAACAATTTATCTCAAACTGGAACCTCCATAGTCTTTTAACTCACAAATAACCACCTATAAAATTTGAGTAGATTCCTGTCCTCCCTCTTATTATTCTAAAGACAGACGGTTCTACTGTTAAGAAAGGGGGTTGTGGAATCTTAATTAGAGCAGTTAAGATGGGGTTGCATCTTGCTATCAAACTTAGAATTAAGAAGGTACGCATTATCAAAACCACTATACTTCTCGATTATTTGAGAGGTAGGCTTACACCTACATGGGATTCAAAAGTGTTAGTTAGAAGGAAAGTACAGAATAAATTTATTTTAGGGAATATATTATTAAAAATGATTTTTATTTAATTCATTACAAGAATCGCAATACATTATTATAGATTTTTTTAATAAAGCTATAAATCAAAAGATGACAAATAATTTGGCATAAAAAAAAAAAAAAAATGGATCTCAAACTTGTTTATGATTGTGTTTCTGTATCGTTATCTGTTTCAGCTTTACCATCTCCATCTTCACTATCATTGTTATCGTCTTTTTCTTCAGTACTTTCATATTCTATGTTATTGTGATCTTTTTTATCTTCATCGGTTTTTCTATTTGCCTTCTTAAAATTTGGTTCATCATTTAAGTCTCATTGTTTATCTTCTTCATCACGAATGCTTTCATTTTCTTTGGTTGTCGCTGTGTTGACCATTTCCAATTTGCAATGGGCTGATTTGCGTATAGTCTATAGTATTTCGTTTTCCTTAAGTGTTTCATGCATTGCCTATTGATAAAAATTATGTTTATACTATATTTGATTTATACATATATTTTATACGTTAGTTTATTACCTGGAATAAAGAATTTATGGTAGAAGTTGGGGTTGCAGTTGTTGACGAAAAACCATAGAATGATTAATTTTTCTTCTTCTTATTTTTGACAGGTTCTTGTTCGATATATGTTGATCATTTTCCTGTATTCCTTTTTTCCTTAATGGTTTTCATCGGTATGTCTAATACATTTTCTGTCACAGTGGATACGACATAAACCTTACAAATACTATTTGGCTTAACAACATTAAAATCTATTAATTTAAGACCTAATACACATTCTTTCCAAATTAACATCTCTTATAGATAGTGGGACACCATTATATCGCCATTGTTCTACAGTTTATTATTTATAAATTAAATATTAGTGTCTCACAGTAAGTAGAGAACTAAATGATACAATATGTAGTCTCTTTGAGGATTACTTGCATATATACCTTTTGTGATAGTTTTTTAGTTATCTTTGCTGTATTATCTTAAAGCATCTGTAGCTATGAATCGAACATTATGACCTTGTTGGATACAGTGTCATCTTGGTCATGTACTTGCAATTTGTACCTACATTGAAAGCGGAAAGAGTTGGTATGATATATTTATAGTAAAAAAAAATGAGATTGATTTTTGTAGCTATTATGTGGGTTACTGATTATTTTGCTCAAGCTGGAACAGTAGAATTTGTTGTTTTGCTGGTTAACTTTATATTTACAGTTGTTGAATGACTCATAACAAAACTCGTACTCATGATATATCTTTGATATCTGCGCTTTGATGTTACAGATCGCATCCTAATGCGAATTATTTATTTATGTTTAATAATATTAAGTACTCTATAATATATTAATGTGAAATAAATAGGTACCGTGATCATATAATGTTATGATATTTTGATCTTTAACTATTTTATTGATATTTGATCATCTAATATTTCTTGATCAAATCGTTTTGTACCCTTTGTCGGTGCTATTTGAATACTTGTTTCCGCACTGCACATTTGAAAAATTACATTAATTTGAATAATTAGTATTAATAATGTTTTGTTATTAATATGGAAGCAAAAAATTACATTACCTATTAGAATACACAACTGCTTTAGGAATTGCTAGGTTCAAATACGTCTTTGTTGCATAAGTTGAGTTTAGGGTAATATTTCCTGCTAAATAGTTTAGCATATTGGGTTAGGTGTTTGGACATATAGATTAATGCAATTAAAGTACAAATTTGTTATAGCGACTCGCATTTTCTGCTCGAGGCCTTATTAGGTATTGTCTATGTTTTCTTAAGATACTCCCTGTCTCATAGAATCCCAATCATTTAAACCTTATATTTTCAACTTGTTACCCAATGTGAAGAGACCTGGTGAATTAAAAGTGCCTCATTCTTCTCTATCTCTCCTAATACTTATTCCCAAAACTTGCCACATTATACCCATTTCTTTTCTCCTCTCCTTGCTGCAGATACCCTGTCGTACTAGCCTCAGAAACTCTACTTCTCGACTTGTAAAGTCTTGCAAAAAAAAATCTTTAACTTGCAAAGCCATCACCATTATTTTGGATTAATCCTTTCGCCTCCATTGTTAATCCTAGGGAGAGAGAGAGAGGGAGTGAGTGGGCCACAAACAACATCATACTCGCCGATTTATTGAAGTTGTGATTGGGTGAGGATTATTCGTTGAAAAAAACCTTGTGGATCAATTCTTGAAAATCTTCATGGATTATTCCCCTTTCTTCTAATCGATATTCGGAATAAACCTCGAGGCAAGTTCTTTTATCCATTGCTATTTCATGATTAGAATTCAGTAAATGATAGGTCTTGAGGATACATTGTAGTGGTATATTGTTGTTATTATTTTTACATGAATTTTTTTATCTTAGAACCCATTGCTTTGTTAGGCTTTTTTATTTAGAGTGGTTTGATCCCAAATTTCACCTTTACTATGATTTAAGTTTGTATAAGAATTAATCGTGCTTGGATTGTATGCTAGATAAGATACTTAGGTAATTCATTTAGAAATTATTGGTGATAGTGTAAATGTGGAATAAGTTTGTCAAGCTCCGTTAAGGAGATGTACCTATTGGCAGTGCTCTTAAACCATCTATAGTTGTTGAACCATTGTAGCTTGTAGTGGCAGGGTTACTTGTTAGAAGCTTTAAAATGTATGTACCATCTTTATATTATTATTTTTATTGAAAGAAAACTTGGGAATAACGCCATAGTGATAATAGTGATATGAGGATATGTTAGGGTGCGAGCTCTTTATGATAGCTTAGAGTTTAATGTAACAACCAGTAGGTTCCTTACATAATTTTGATTTCCCTACATACTAAGCATTTACTAACTCTAGGCCTCTTAGAAATTCTATTAACTGTGTCTTGTAGTTAATGATTTAACAGTTTATAAGAATAGGATAACGGCATATTAAGTCGATGATAATTTTTGGACTGACAAACCATAAGGTTGTGGATGGTTTAGGCTTTCCCTAATAAACTAGGTTTGACTATTTCAGGTTGGTTTTGAGATTCTATTTGGGGGAGTTTACAAGTATTTTTAGAGGCGTAGATGCTGCACAAAAGTATTTGTTATGGAGCTTTACATGTGTTTAAATATTGAAGTGTAGATCTGAAATCCATATGCCATGTTGATATTATTTGGTATTCCTGCGAGGGTATGTAGTTGACGCTGGTTATAAAGGGCATACATCATGTGATTTATGAAGTACAACTTGGGTCTTAGATATGGCTTGTTTTTATGTTGTATTTGACTTGAACATTCTAATTACTATATTATCGATCGTGTAAGATTATAAACAGTGAGACGAGCATCGTATAACAATAGTTACTTGATTATTTATTGGAGGCATTGAATTTACCAGCTTGGGAGATCTTTTGGACATGGTGACCTTGAGAAGGCATTATTATTTGGATCTAGGCGACTATATTTTGGATGACTAGAAGTGATTATATATCTTTTTTACCTTTAGGGCCGATCGTTCATTCTATAGTAGGCTTAGATGATTCTTTAGTATGTCTTTCTTAACAGCCTATCTAGAGAATAGATTTTCCATGATTCTGTAGTATGTGACTTATATTCGCTTTGACGTTTAGGACTTCCTTTCGATAGAGCCGTATTTGTTAGGCAAGTTTTGACAGATCGATTATTGGATGTTGGAGCTTTACTTCATTTAATAGAGTCCCCACTTTTTATTAAAGTAAGGGTAGATGGATTATCTGGTTCTAAGAGTAATAGGTCTTTTGATATAGTCCCAGATGTTGATTATTTAGAGACTGATAGATCATTTGATTCTACTTGGATTCAAACTTTTTTATTTCCATTCCGTTGAACGACATCGAGTTAATGTACACAGTAGGACTTTGATGTTACGGTCCTTAGGTTCTATTTACTAAACAAAAGATTTGGTTACTGCTATCCACTGTTCCATGGTTGCAAACCCCTAAATTATACCTCAGCTACCTATTGACCTTGTTATTCATTGTGAATACTTCCCATGGGAATAGATCCCTAAAAGTAAAAATAAATCAAGCTTTAGACTTGTAGATTAAAACTCCTTGAATACCCTAATAAGGTGCGTTACCCACTAATTCCTGGCTCAATAAAAAGGAATCTGCCAATCTTTGGCTTAACAATAAAAGATACGTTTCTATTAATTACAGAAGGGTGCGAGAGTGTGGTCCCACTAAATTAAAAGTTACCCTGTGTACTTTACTTCTTAATTTTCTTTCTATATCTACCGTACCTCTTATCTCGTAGTAGTTAGATCTAAGTTTAGGCTATCATTGTTATCATATTGGGATTTTTAGTTTTACTTGAACCGTCTTCTTTAGGACTTGTAGCTTTGTTAATACTCTCCTATACTTCCCTTGGGTTCGTGTCTCTTAACTATGATTATCTTGGTTTCCCATGTCTTATGACCTTGGATATTTGTACTTGCTGGGTGTTACTTATTGACTCCTTGTCCATTTATTTTTTAGGTGAATCATTGCAGTAGCGATAATAGCGAGTTGGAGCAAGCTGACTTGCTAGTTATGGAGTTCTAGTTGCCAGCTGGTAATCATTTCTAATTATATCTCTTTTAGTTTTTTCTTTTGTTGCATAGTTTATTATTATAGTAGACGTAATTGCGTTTTGTTTTAAATTGTAGTACGTCTTTTGGAGTTTGTCTTTAGGATGCCCGATGTTACACCTTATAATTTGTGCTTTTAATAGATTATTAAGAATCTAATTTTGGGGGCGTGACATTTGTATATGCAACATTTCCTATTTTTTATTGTCCCTGTTGTAAGCACTAAAATAGTATTAGGCGAGTTAAGTTGATCAAGTTATCTTCCCAATTCAGTAGCAATTGATCTCTTCAATGTAATTTTCAATTGGATGCCTCTGTGAGTTGGTTGAAACATAAGTGTTGGTAAATATGTTTAGATCACTTAAGAAAGGTGTAGTAGTATTAGGTATTGAATAACTTATATAAATTTGTAGTTAATACCTTTTGTTCTTGATTGTAGCATTTATCTTCAAAACTCCTCCACCGTTCTTTAATTATAGGGGTGTTGTAGGTGTAACAGATAGTATGCGACCAATAACATCTGCTCTTGAAAATATATGTTTTAATTAACTGTAAACGAATAACTTTAAACTTTATGGAAATGGCTAAGTTACCTATTATTTTCTCGATTTTGCCTGCAATATCTGCTAGATAGCTGAAATCGAAAAGCATAAATTTTAATAAAGGTATATTTTTCGTATCAGTTAGCTGTTTAATGATTGCTTTGTCCTGGAAATTTATATGTAGCTTGTTATCAAGTGGAGCATATTGTCCATTGTTAGAAATAACATAACCATTCTCCATCTTAATGATAATGCCGTCTCTTAAATATCTAGGAAACTTTGACATACACATCTTTGGGCTACTTTCTTCAATCTGGTATCCCTATAATGATTATTGCAACTCATCATTCATATAAATGCTATAGTATTTATATTTCTCTAATAAAAATAACACAATATTATTTATCCGTTGATCAATAAAAATCATGTTGGTGCTGATAATTTTGGTTTTGTCTTGGAAATTTATTACATACCATATTCTAGATATCCTTGTTCGAATTTTCCAGTTCGAAGTGTTAGTCTTCAAATCCCATAAATGATTATAAGTGATTGTCTCATCATTGATGATTGACATATTATAATCAAGCCTGATCTACAAAAGCAAAAAAAAAACTAGATTTTATAAACTCCATTAACTCCATCATCTCTCTCTTCTGATCATCAATGGTAGAATCTGGTTGTTCTCGACGAAAGAAACTTCCTTCAGAATCCCTCCTTAATCCTCTGATAATCTTCTTACATTTCCATTGTCTCACCTCACCAACCAAGAAAAACATCCCAGAAATCAAATAATTTGATTCTAAACTCCCCTTTGAGAACCAGAACAACTACCGCATTAGGATTAGTTGGATGGAGAATTAGACGTATCTTGTCGCTCTGAGCCCGATTAGCCCTTTACTATTAAGAGTGAAAAATAATAATGCGAAGGTTCCAAATCAACAGTAAAGGGATCATAATAAGGGCTGCAAAGAGAGGTCATAATAAGAGTTGCAAAAGCCTCCATATCCGTGTTTCAAATCTCTTCATAATAAGGGCTATAAAATTTTCACATCAATGGTTAGAAAGTCCTCATGAGGTTTCCGGCTAGAAAGACGGTCTGCTATTTTTTTGCATATTCCCTAAAGTTAAGAACTATTCTAAAGGATCCAAACTACTCCATTAGACTTTGTATCTCATCATCTCACCACTTTGCTTTCCATAGAATCTTTGACAACGACCAATATCACCACCATGACCAACCATAGAAATAATCAAACACTAAAACACTATAACAATCAAAAATAAAATAAATCCCGGTAATCTTCTCTATGAGTTAATGAATCAAAAGAGGCTAAACAAATAAATCAAACACTCGATAAAGAACTTAATAATAAGATTGAAAAAGAAAATCTTACAACACATTAGCTTTTGATGTTAACACTAATCAAGGATGACTAAAGGAGAGGTGAAGAAGATCGAAAAAAGTAAATAAAGGCCAAAGATAATTACTAATTATTATGTTGTAATCTATCTTAGTTGTATATATATTTTTAACTTTATTATTTATAGATTCCCCAAGGCCTGAAAAGCATAACATGGTTTTAAGTCGTGCAATTATTAGGGCCAAAACATCTCCTAAGGCCTATTATTTGTGGTCTGAAATTCACTGGGCTTTACAATGGCTACACAAGTATGGGATCCATAACCGTCTACTCTGCAGATTAATGTACTGTGGCCATGCAATTTCCTTTTGAAAGATAACGTTATGATAAAAGTGCTTTAATAAATCTAATACTATTCTAACTTGAAATACTGTGACCATGGTCCAAAAAACTCAAGCTTACTGTACTATTTAATAGGAGAATGATTCTTGAAAAGAAGGAGAACCTTCTTAATCCAAGAGCATGAGTAATGGGATGGCCAAAAGGGCTGATGTATCTCCATTGTAGATCAAAACATGGATCAACAATAAGAATAAATTCCTAGATTGGTTTTTGTAATAATATTTGTTAATCCTTTGAGGTCAGTCATACCCTCTGCCAAGCACAAGAGTCATGTCAGCTGTTAAGGCTGTTAGTGTTATGAAAAATGCTTTGAGGACCCCAAGGTCATAAGGCTTGGGGAGACCAATGCATTCAGAAGTTTCCATGTGTATTTGGAGAATTGGCTACCTTCTCAACCAGTAAATTAGAAAGATCAAATGAAAAATTTAAATAATATTTAATAAATAAAAAAAACATTAAAGAAAATCATATTCCGACCCTCTTCTTCATACAAGGTTTTATTTCTATCTCTTGTTGATTATGTGTTTCTCCGTATGCCCACTATTTATTAGATTACATTACCAATCTTTATTTTATTTTACGGTTCGATTTAGAGCCAAAAAATGTCAAAAATTCCCAAATTCCCCTTGAATAATTCTTAATCTTTCATGATGGATCTTTTAACTCTTAACTTTCTTCAGTCAATAATTAATCAAGAAATCAGTTCTTTCAGCACTGAAGGTTTGACTTTGACATTAATACAACAAACACCCCTTATGCAAAACCATAACCCCACAATCCTCAGCCAATTACCCTCGATCACAACTACAACAGCAGATAGCCGGAGAAATGGAAATAAGGTTATGAATGGTCCACAAACCCTTCATTGTAAAATCCCTGAAGCCATCAAGGATGGTTCGATTCGAGTACAAAAGGTTAGATGCCCTTGGGGCTTCATGGATATGGAAGCTGGGGTAGAAATTAAGCACAATGCTGAAATAGAAAATCATACCGCACAAGCAATCAAGGATATCCTGGTTTTGGGGAAATCTACACCCCAATGTAAAATCCCTGCCACAGTTGGAGATATAGTTTGGACTTCCTATGCTGACAAAGTTCGGGGTCCAAAAATGAAGAACATGGCAACAGCTGGGGTTATTAAAGCTGGAAGGAGAGGTGACACACCAATTATTTCAATTCGTAGAGAGAAACTAACCGATGGTATTTTAACTTACAAGTTCAGTCTTATAGGAAGATTGGACTTATAAAAGATCAAATTTGCAACTGTGCAAGATTATGCGAATACAGATTGGAAAACAAAGGGACCTTGCAAACTGATTCCAATAGGGAAATGATTCTTCATCATAAAGTTGGAGAAAGAGGAGGACAAAATATATATTTGGGGCAGAGGACCCTGGATGGTCAAACAAATGCCTATGAGACTAATTCCTTGAAATCTATTTTTCTCGGTTGACAAACACAGTAATTCCAATGCGTTAATGTGGTGCAAATTCCTTCGATTACCTATGGAAATGTGGAGCAAAAAAATCATTATATCACTTGGGAAAACACTTGGCATTCCTATTCACCTAGACCAATCCACAAAAAATTAGGACTATGGATACCATGCTAATGTGCTAATTGATATTGATCTGTCTAAGCCAATCCCAAACCACATTCTTCTTAAGATTGAGGGTACAATCATCAAACAAGAAGTATTGTTCCATTGAATCCCAAAATAATGCAATCACTACAAAAATGATGGACACACGATCGCCGAAAGCAAGTTAGTGCAAAGAGCATTTTGAGCAAATGAAATGGAGTTAAACCAGACAAAACCGCAGAGGAACAACAAAATCGCGAAAGGCAGCAAGGGCAACAATAACTTATTAATTCTAGAGAAGCAACCTCAGAATAAGGAAATGGGTTGAAAGAGTGCCGACTTACAGAGTAAACATGCATACTTTCTAGAGAGTTTGGAGGAGAGTAGTACAACATCACCTTCTATGTACTTTCTAGGCATGCCTAGGCCATCTAACCATTTGCAACAACATAAAATAATAGATGAAAAAGAAGGGTGGTCAATTACAAAGGGCAGCAGCAGCCAACCTTCTTTACTTATGGAGAACAAAGTTACTACTAAGAATAGCCAATTTGAAGCTCTTATAGACATGGAGGATGATATAGAACAAACAGAACATATATTATCGACACCTTCTGGAGGGCAGAATGGAATGAACACCAACTCGAGTACGCAAGGGGAGAACAGAGTAGCATACACCGCAATTTCACAAGTTCCAACAAACGAGCAAGTTCCTTCTTTTGCAGACGCAGATATTACAATAAAACTAATAAATGATTGAGGGTGATGATTACTTAAAGGCTATACATGAGGTCAAAAACAATTTCAACCAAGCAAGTTGGGCTGATAAAATGGAACGAGAGGACTAGGTGCAGCCTGGACCTAATCAAGATCTAAAAGGGGGAAAGGTTTACACCTTTGACCCGAGAGTGACGTTTTCTACCCGCAAAGACCAATGAAATTTATCTTCTAGAATTCTCGAGGGCTGGGAAACTGAAAAACGATTCACTATCTCAGGAAAGTAACATCAAGTCTAAAACAAGATATTCTAGGCATTGCGGAACCTAAGATTTTCTGCAAAGACTTAATGCTGCCGGGATATGACAACAAAGTCATTTCCAATGAACATCCCGTAGAGAAAGGTAACTTATGAATACTATGGCTCAAAGGAAATCCTTTACCTGTCATAATCTCTTTATCAAAACAATATATTACGGTAAAATATATAAAGAATTGCTTCTCCTTTGTGCATGCAGATTGTAACAAAATTAATTGGTTGGAGCTCTGGATTGACCTCTCTAATTTTGTTGCAACCAATGTGAAGCCCTGGATATGGATAAGGGACTTCAACTTGGTTCTTCGGCTCACTGAGAAAGGGGCAGAAAACCATCTCCCATAAGCGCGGTTATGGATTTTAACAACTTTCTTGATACTGCTAAACTAAGTGAAATCCCCTCCTCAGGACTTATTTTCACCTGGTACAATTCTCAAAGTGGTAACAATAGGACTCTGGTGGTCCTAGACAGATGCTTATAGAATGCAGAATGATAAAATAATTTTCACGGGTGGTAAATGAAGGTACTCCCTCGAATGCACTCCGACCACTCACACAATTTGCAAGATTGCTGCCAAGTACCTAAGCCTTCCAACATCCCATTCCGACATCTCCAATCTTGGGGAGATAACCCGGGATTCGAGGAACTTGTAGCAAATAGTTGGGTGAAGCTGCTATTTACACCTCCTATATTTTTGATAATGATGAAACTGCGATGACTTAAGGCAAACATAAAGGAATGGAGACAGAACTTCGTAACCCAACAGTATAACAAAATGAAACTAGAGAAAGAGATGGTGTAAGTACAAGTACAATTGGAAGAAGATATCACCAATAATCTTATCGAAAAGAGATACTTAGCCCAAATAAAACTGCCAAACAGATGGGAGGAAAATGAAGAAAAAGATTGGAAACAAAAATCAAGGATCAAATGGCTACAAGTAGAAGACCACAATACTAAATATTTTTACTCCACTACAAAGGTGAGGAACACTAAGGTACTGATTACAGAAATTAAAGACAGCACGGGTGCTGATATCACAAACCAACCTCTCATAAAGGAATACATCATCAATTATTGCACCGCCAAGTTCAAAGCTATAGAAACTCAAGAAAACCTAACTCTTTTCAATTAGCTCCCCAAGCAAGTGTCAGACGCTTAAAATACTAACCTTATTTTATGCCCATCCAATGACGAGATTAGAGATGCAGTATTATCGATGGATAGAAACAGCGCCCCCGGCCCAGATGGATTCTCTGAAAAATTCTACAAAACATTCTGGGAGAATTAGAGTTCCGATGTTTACGCTGGAATATATTCTTTCTTTCGGGATGGTATGATTCCTATAAATGTTAACTCCAACACCATGGTACTAATCCCTAAAATCTATAACACGTCCTCGATTCTACACTACAGGCCTATATGTCCCAGTAACTTTATTTTCAAAGTTATTACTAAAATCCTAACTACTCGGCTCTCTCCAATTATTGACAGATGTATTTCGAAAGGCAAAAACGCCTTTATCATGAATTGAAACATTCATAACAATATCTTCATGGCCTCTAAAATGGTAAATGAGATGTAAATCAAGAGAAAGTACGGAAATATGGCAATTAAGATATGTATCAGTCAAGTATATGACACTATGAGCTGGAAATAGATTTTTACATGCTTAAAGCACATTTGGGTTTAAGCCAAAATTTTGTTCTTGGATGTATACAATTTTTAACAGCAGTATAGTCTCTATTCTTGTTAATTGTAGCCCATCTGGATTCTTAAGGATGTCTAGAGGTCTCAAGCAGGCTGACCCTCTCTCTCCAATCCTCTTTGCAATAGTGGAATACATACAAAGTATTAACCTCCATAAGGCCAGAGAGCAAGGAAGAATACAAACCATGACATCGAAAAAGTTAATACACGGACCCACTTACCAATTCTTTGTAGATGATATTTTTCCTTTTGTGAATGGGAACAACAGATGCATGCGACAGCTCAAGACCATCCTAACAGACTATCAGATAGTGTCCGGGCAAGAGATAAGTGCGGCCAAAAGTAAGATTTTCATGAGCAGTATTCCTCTCACTTGTAGAAGATGTGTCTCCGTTATCTTTAGGATCAAGGAAGGAAAATTTCCTGAGACATACTTGGGAATTATACTCATACAAGGGAGGGTCACAAAGCAAGCCATATTGCCTCTAATCGAAAAAATTGGAAAAAGGGCTAACACTTGGACTGGTAGCATGATTCCTTTCTAGGGACGGGTTACACTCACAAAGTCAATCCTAAAAAATATTCAATTACATAATATGACAGTCTACAAGTGGCCTCGGTCATTTATAAAAGTAGGAGATAACATTCTTAGGAACTATATATGGGCTGGGGATCTGGCAAAAAGAAAAGACGTGACATTGAAATGGGAAAAGGTATGCAAACCGATAGAGGAAGGGGGCCTCGATGTCTGCAGTCTGGGCGAAGTAAACATCGCGCTACTTTGCAAACTTCACTGGATCTTCAAGCAGGGATTAAAGGACTTGGCAATATTTCTCAAATCAAAATTTAATACTAAAAGCGGAGACACTATTCGTTGCCACAAACCCTCTACTATTTGGTGCAGTATCCAAACTGGCACTTCCCTATCAAAGCCTTATATTGGTTGGCTAATCAGCGATGGAATAAAAATTAATTTCTGGAGAGACACATGGGCTGCAAAAATCCCTCTCATGGATCTTATAGAGCTGCCCAGACATATGTAGAAATACTGTAAAGCTCAGCTAAGCAACTTTTTTAACTTACAAGGCTGGCAATTCCCAAGGACATTCGGCTCCTCCTTCTGGCACTTGGAATAAATATTCAACAAATCTAGCGTAACCCCAATAACTAGGACACTATGATCTAGAAACCAGACCTACGAGGGGCATTCTCAACTAAGAACGCTTTTGAAACTTTACGTACATGAGAAGATACGGCATGGTGGTGGAAATAAGTTTGGAATAACGCAATTCACTCAAGGCTGGGAGGCTCTGCTTGGCGTCTGTTGAGCCATTTCCTCCCAATGGACGATACTATTATGAAGAAAGGTATCTCTCTAGTCTCGGTTTGCCACCAATGCAAGAACTCTACGGAAATAGAAAAACACACTCTTCTACAATGCCCATATGCGGTCTCTCTCTGGCATAGAACTACCACTTGCATCTCTTATGATCCCATTACACTGATAGACACCTGGAGAACTATATTGGAAAGAGGACAAGGGTCTAGTATCTTCATAAAAGATCTATGGGTGGCCATGGTATTCTATATTTGCAGTAACATCTGGTGAGCAAGGAATAAATGGAAATACGATGGATTCAAGCTTCTTCTCCATAAAATTATGCTACACATCCTTATAGGCATTGCAGACATGGCTCACCTCTCTAAAAACACTATGAACAATACTATATAGGACCTCAAGATTATAAAGGCGCTACATGTTCAGGGCAGACCATGCCAGGGCAGCAACATAGAGAGCTGTATATGGGAACTTTCAACACCAAATGAAACTAAGATCTGTTATGATGACTCGGCATTAGACAACCCAGGAAATGTATGCATTAGGATTATCTTCAGAGATAGTAATGGTAAATTTATGGATACATATAGCAAAGCCATTGGACACGCAACGAATTATATAGCTGAGATCACAACAATTATTTCAGGTGTTCAGAAGGCTGTTACAAAAGTGTGGTATCCCTTGTGGGTGGTATCCGATTCACCTGCAGCCATTAAAGCCTTCACCAATGGAAAAATTCCTTGGGTACTCAAGACTGTTTGGGGCCTCATAACTCCCCATATTATGCATTTTTGGTTTAACCTTCTACGGAGGGAATACAATTTCTTGGCAGACCATCTTGCAAGAAGGGGCACAGGCCATAACTATCCAATAGAAGAATAGAATGATTGAAAAACAGAATACTTACTAAAAATTAAAGATCAGAGTACTAAGTATTATCGAATCAGGAAATAATACCTTGACGCTTCAGTAAAGTCGTTCGAGCGACATTGGCGGTCGTTTGAACGAATTGCTTCACATTGCCGATTCTTACGGCAATTTGAAGGCAAGTTTCTACAGGTCATTCGAACGGACTTGGAAGTCATTCTAATGAAGTGCCCGTTAATCTCAAAACCAGCTTTTGAGAACTTGTCAAACTAGACGGTAATTTGTAAAAATTTCTTTGTTCGTTCGAACAACTTTGGACGACGTTCGAATGAGTTTGACTCCAGTCGTTCAAATGAGTTTGTTCTCGCTCGAACGAACTACTTACTTTAATTTTTCTACATTTGATTTATTTCATCAAGAGGCCACATGCATATGCCCTAGTGGAATGTACTAGTGTATGGCATGTTCGACTCTCCCTCATCTTGTATATTAATGTTTGGATATATTTGTAGTAGCCTACTCGCAGCCTTCTAATACTTGTCGAACCCTCAAAGGCTACATCGAAGCCTACCTAATGACTTGAAGCCAAGTAAGTCAATAATCAAACCCATGAAACCATCCGAGACTATCCAAACACTCGAAGGAAACATCAAACCAGAAATACTTTGACCATGGGCGTACATGGTTGAAGGGAAACATATCAGGCAACCAGCTCACCTGACAGAATAGTAGAGCACGCCGCTCAACAACTGCGGTACCAGATCCAATAACTACAGTATTAGAACCAACAGTTACAGGATCAGACTCGAAAAATTACAGCGTCAGATCCAACTCTAGGTACAAGTCAGTTGTCCCTAGAGGATAAAGATGTGACTTGACCTCCCATGGTGACTCAGCCCATCCTATGTTCTATAAATAGGAGGGAAGATGAACTATAAAGGGGTTAGAAAATCTCTCTCAATAGACCTCACAAGTTTATATTTGAATACCCTGTAATTACCTTGTGCTCGATACTTCGATTACTCAATATTTATAATAATACCCTTAAAAATCCTCACCAGAGGTCGTGGAGTAACCAATTCTAGGCCTCCACGCAAGTATATTGTTAGTAGATTAGTCTTATTATTATTGATTATATGCTTAAATCCTCTGGTCGAAGATAAAGTTCATAGTGTAAGAGTTAACTTCCCCTCACGTGAAGTTAGGCCCCTACATTTGGCACCGTCCATGCAATCCCACCCAGCCAGTCTCCCCTTACCTTTTCTCCATTTCTAATCCTACCAGCCACCTCCACTGGCCCCCACTCTCTGTCCATGATATTATTGCAAAAATATTCTTTACAATTTAATATATAATTTCTAAATTTGGGTTCCTTCTCCTATAAAAGGAACCTTCCCCCTATTGTAATTGAGGATCTCATATTAGAGCAAGTTTAGAAGAAATAAAGTCATAAGTTTTATTTAATTGTCTCTTCTTCTCTTTTAGTTTAATTTTTGTTAATGTCCTTTTAAGTTGTTAATGCGATGAAGTCTGAGATGAGCGGCTAATCTCCTAGCTAAGGCTAGGATGAGGCCTCTTCTTGGATGAGCAATAGTTGATAATAATCAGGTTCTAATAAGTTTTTGCTTAGTACTTTATAATTGATAAGTTATTGCATCATATCGAAGGCTTGACCAAAGCTTCGATTTGGTGTGCCATAACTTTGGATACAAACAAGTGCTACTACCGTAGACTTGATTTGGAGATCTAGACAAGAGAAAATATTAGAGAACTTACTCAGGCCTTGCAATGGTTGAGTTAATAATTCTCTAAGACATTCTTCACCATCTCTTAAGAGCATAACCACTAATTGCTTGACCATAGATTTAGTGGTTTATTTTACAGCATCGTATGGTTTTTAACACGAACATATGATGGGTGGCGATATTAGGATCTAGTTATATATCGATTATTACTTTGAAAGGTAGAGGCCAAGTCCGAACCTTAGCTCTCTCCCTCATTAAGTTTTATAATTAGTTTTTATTTATTCTTCTTAGATTTATCTCGCATAAAATCGTTATTCGGCCTAGAAAGTATTTATTTTCTCAAACCTCCTTGAGGATTCGATCCCACTCATCCATGCTATAATTATAATTTGACAAACGTACTTTGAGCGGGTATTTTGTAGAGGCCCTAAAAACCTCTTATCTCCTCCCCAATGGCTCGATCCGAAGCTTCGAGTAATTATCTAGTCTATTCATCACACAATTCGCCTTCAACAAGGACCGCGAGGTCTGTGTCGATGGCATCTTCAACTTCCCCAAATCCCCCAATAAAACCCTCAAAGCCTTCACCAAGTGGTTTCTTGACGAGTCGGGCAAGATCGTAAACCTCGACTGTCCGAACGCTGTACTTGTTTATTCTAACGCCCTGCCAGATAGCAGCCGCATCAAAGACTACATCGTGCTATACAAACCTCGAATCCTCGAGGAGATGTTATCCAAAGTTAATTCTTAAGGTGGATCGTCTACATCAATATGTCACATACCTCCCCAGTGACCTCGACGGGCTGTACCTCAAGCCTCAACCCGCCCCTGCTGCCGACCAAGCCGAGGTACACATTTATCAACTGTATCTCATCGAGGTCAACAATATCGATAACGGTCATTCTAAAAGTAAGTGCAAGCGTGTCGAAGAATGCTGCAAACTCACTTACTAGGTAAAGTTACCCGCCCTACTGCAAGAATCGAGCCAATACCCTCAACCCGAGGGTATCTCATTTATCGACTGTGACACATCGCATGTTCATTTAACCCATTCCGACCCTTTAGTCATTATGATTAATGTTGACCAACTCGTCCTCCATACTATGCTCATCGACACGGGAAGTGCGGCTGATGTACTATTCCTTTAGACTATTCAGGCCATACAAAAAACATACCTCATCACCCTGGCTAATGTTGAACTCAAGGGCTTCAACGGCGCTACTGAAGTCGTTATCGGTCGCATTAGTCTCCCAGTCACCATAGGGCCAATTACACTCCAAACCAGCTTTCTTGTCATCGACAAGAAATTCGAATACCTCGGCATGCTTGGCCGCGACTGGCTCCATGCCATGCGAGCCATACCATCGACTTACCACTAAACCCTTTGTTTCACTACCTCCTATGGTACATGGAACATAAAAGGCTCCCAACGCCTTGCCCGCTCATACGAGCATCTGGAGATCGATCAGACCAGAAAACTTGTCAAGCAACCATAACAATTAATGTCTCTCTATACCCGCATACCTTCAACACCAGAAACCATACCTATCGAACCCACTATTTATATCGAACTCGACGATCTTGGCCGAGGGACATTCATTTGTACTTTTCTAGATAAGGCCGAAAGCCTCAAACTCACCAACTTCTTTCAAGCAAATAAAGATGTCTTTGCCTGGACTTTCCGCGAGATGCCCAGTGTTGACCCCACTTTGGCATGTCATTGCCTCAACCTCTTCCCTCACTCTACAACAGTCAAGCAGAAGAAGCATACATTGGCCCCATGACTTTGCGAAGCCGTCAACTTCGAAGTCGACAAACTCTTAGCTACGGGGTTCATCAAGGAAGTCAAGTACGCTGACTAGATATCTAATATTATTGTGGTCCCTAAGAAGAACAGTATGATCCGAATCTGTGCCAATTTTACAAACCTCAACAAGCGTACGCTAAAGGACAGCTTCCCACTCCTGATTATTTTAGTACTCCTGGATGCCATTGCTAGACATGAGTGACTATTAATGATGGATTCCACTTACCAACGGCTCATCACCACCATGATTAAACCTTTGCTTGGCAAGTCGATCAAAGTTTACATTGAAGACATGTTATGCAAAAGCCTTCAAAAGCACACCCGCATTCAAGACATAACCAAAGTTTTCTCGATACTTTGTACATATAATATGAAACTTAACCCAGACAAATATCAGTTTGGTACTTCGTTTGGCAAATTGTTAGGCCACCTCATCAGCAGATGAGGTATCGAGATTGACCCTACTCATATCCGAACCCTCATCGATATGCGTTCCCCCGAGCCAAAAAAGATGTCCAAAAGGTAGCTGCCAAAATAACGGTCCTTAACAATTTTATTTTGAAATCCTCAGACCATTGTGCTTGGCTTTTCTCCCTCCTGCGCAACCAAGGCGCTCACAAGGCCAAAAAGAAACACAACCCTGAAATCAATTGGACACCCGACTATGAACATGGCATCTTCGTACTTAAAGCATACCTTGGTCGACCACCCATTATTAGTACCCTATCGATGGTGAAACGCTTTCTTTATACCTCGCAGTTACTGACACTTCTATCAGTTCAGTCCTCATTCGACTCGAATCCAGCATCGAGAAACCTGTATACTTAATCAGTAAAACTCTGACATCGGCAGAGACTCGATACACAAAACTCAAGTGTTTGCTTCTCACCTTCGTATACACTTCTCGAAAACTCAAACCATATTTTCAAGCACACCCTATACATGTTATCACAAGTTACGCCCTTCGAAAAGTACTCAGCAAGAAAGAAAAATCTAGACGGGTACAACAGTGGTCTATTTATCTTGGTGAACATGACATCACGCTTGAGAAGCAGATATCCACTACCAAAAATGGCCTTTTGGCAACACACGAAATTTACTTTTAGCAATAAGCATAGTCTGTTGCAAGTTTACAACAACAAATATCCGTAGTTTTAAACAACTCTCTGTTGCCTTTTTATTTTCTTGAAATAAGACCAATGAATTTTCTCCTTCACCTCTCAAAATCTTATCTCCCCCTATGTTTTTTTAATTCGATTAGTTATT